>CM066032.1:172359483-172959483 GCA_033557465.1 Ichthyophis bannanicus | reverse complement strand
ACTATTTACAGTATAACAGAATCTTGAGTATGATATTGATATTGATGGGCAAGGTTTTAAGTTACGTGGTTAAAAGCAAGATGGAATAGGTGTGTTTTGATTACTTTGCGAAAGGTGGCCAAATCTGAAATGAGACAAATAGGAGCAGGTAGGGAGTTTCATAGTAGAGAGGCGAAGCGGGAGAAGGCTCTGTTCATTGTGAATTGGGAGCTTTTTCTAGCTGTGGAAGGGATGGTGAGAGTGTTTACCATATTTGTTCTTCTTGCTCTGTTGTCCGGAGTCCAGTGTAGGAGCTCTTCCAGTGAGGATGCATAAAGGTGATGGAGGATTTGAAATGCTATCAGGAGAGTTTTGTATTTAAGTTGACTGCTTGGACTTCCGGTAGCATGGTGAGCTGAGTGGGTCGCAGCCCTCTTAGCTCCGAGGCCCTTTCTCTCTCCTCAACCACTGAACTTGCTTTGACTGCCTTCTAACTATTCGGAAGTGGGAGAGTAACTTTATCACGGATCGGAGCTCCGTTGGGTTGCGAGAGTATCTCGGGGAGCACCTTGCATGGCGACTAAAACCTCCCGACGGGAGAAGCCACGTGGTGGAGAGGCCAAAATGGCGGAAGGGGTTTCGGATGGATTGATGCCGGTGACCGTGGCGGTGATGGTGGCGGAGGTTTCTAAGGCGGTGGTGGATGCGCTGGAGGACCGCCTGGGAGGGCTAGCGACACAGATTAATGCCGTGGCACAAGCGGTATCGGATTTTACCTGCTGCGTGGAACGGGCGGAAAACCGCATTGGCTCTCTTGAGGGCTTGCAGGTGCGGGATGAGGCCCGGCTCAAGAAACTGGAGGAGGCCTTGGCGAAACAACAGGACAAGTTGGAAGATCTGGAGAACCGGAGCCGATGCAACAATTTGCGTTTCATCAGTATCGCTGAGATGGTGCAAGATAAAGATCTGAGGCACTACCTGGAGAAATGGATCCCTGAACACTTGCCCCTGGACGGTGAGGTGGGGAACATCGTCTTGGAACGAGCACACCGGCTGGGGCCTTATCGGGCCGATGATAGTAGGCCGAGGGCTGTCATTGCTCGTTTCCTGAATGCGGCGCAGAAAGAGGGAGTCCTGCGGGCCTCACGTCAGTCCCGGCGCTCGGGAGCTAATGTCTGCAAGGTTCTAATTTTTCAAGATTACTCAGCCGGGGTCGCGCTGCGCCGCAAGGCCTTCAAGGATGCCTGCGGCAGGCTGGTGGAGAAAGGAATCCGGTTTACCTTGGCTTACCCCGCAACGTTGAGAGTGGACTGTGAGAGCGGCCTGTCAGACGGCTGCCTGGGTGAGAATCTTCACAGTCTTGGCAAGTGCATATATCTATATGATTTGCAAGGTATTGTGGGCAATGTAGTTCATTCACACCAGACACAGCTGCTGACAATAATTTAGTTGTGCTCTTGGGTAAAGCCAATAAGATATTTATTTATGGGGTTATTTCTCCCAACACAGATATGCTTGGTAGCACATAAATCAGGTAACTTGCTTTCAGTGTTAACTTGGAAAAACAAAGTCAAAATCAGGAAAACAACAAATGAAAAGCCACAAAGCAAGAAACAAACTGTTCTTTTCAGGTTAACTTCTGATTACTTCCCACATAGATACAGAAGTGATTCTCTCCTAGCTCACAAGCAATTAGGTAAGGCTTAATTGCTAGCAGTTATCCAGCTGAAACCCCTTAGCTGGCTTGCTTTCTACTGTGTGGGTCAAATCCTGCTTCAGGAGCTTTTCTGGGTAGATTAAAGAACAAATTTGTATTTCTTTGTGATGGTTGCTGTACTTTATAACAGAAAGTTACCAACGGAGTTTAGACAGAGAACAGTCCATATAAATAGGATCTTCATCTGCTATTATTCCCCCTTGTTCAACAAGCATGGGTTCAATATCATGGATTGGCACAGATGAATCTCTCAATGGAGCACTTTCAGGAGAATACTTGTTTCCCTGCTGTCTTTCAAGGTTATAGCTAGGGCATAGATCAGTGTTCATACCTGAGCTTCCATTGCTGTTAGAGTTCCTCTCTATATAGCCTGGCCAGTATGTAGTCCAGTTCTTATGTCCAGCCTTCCAATCCAGATCCCTGGACACTGGATCTCTCTTCACATACCTTCTGGCACGGGTCTTAGGGTCCCTTCCACGTGCAGCCGTCTGCCTCACAGGTAGCGTCTGGAGATTCCTAGCTCTGCAGCACCATTCCTCTGGCTTTCCCCAGTCCAAGGGTGTATGCTGGCCCTTGGAATACCTCCCAGTATACGTACTGCTTTGGACTCTTCTAGACCTCTCAAAGGCTTTTCTCCTCTTTCTTCCAGAGGGTCTCTTTCCCTCTCTGTCCGTCCGGTTTGGCTTCTGCTTCTGATGATCCTTCAGATGAAACTGATGATCCTTCTCTGGATATCCAAGGTGATCATGAAGATGGTCATCTGTAGAATAAACTCTACTCTTATTCTGCCTTGATGAGTGCTCCTCCCTAACACAGCACAGCTGTGCTGAATCAGGCCCTGCCCTTTGAGATGAGTGCTTAGGGATTACCTCATAGCCCTCCTGATTGAACACACGTTTCCCCACTTCAGCTCCTCAATGTAGACATTAAGCTCCTAGCAAAAATTATGGCGGATCGGTTAGCACCTTTTTTGCCGACTTTGATCCATCCGGATGAGGTGGGTTTTGTGAGGGGTCGTCATGTGGCATATAATTTACAATGTATCCTGCTTTCCTTCTGTGCGGAGCACGTAGCCGGGCGTGGCTCTTTACTTATTAGTTTTGACGCTGAAAAAGCGTTCGATAGGGTTCATTGGGGCTTTATGTACCAAGTTCTCGGGGTAATGGGGTTTACTGGGTTTTTTTGTGGACGTGGTACGGTTATTGTATGCTGACCCGATCGGAGCCCTCCTGGTGAACGGGGATATGACCGCGGACTTTGCTATCCAGAAGGGGACTCGTCAGGGTTGTCCGCTGTCCCCACTTTTATTTGTTCTGACCTTGGAACCTCTCCTGCATAGGATTCGCATGGCCTCGCTATTTTGTGGTGTCCCGGTGGGGAGGGAGGATTTTCGTGTTGCTGCCTTTGCTGATGACTTGCTAGTGCATTTGGGGGACCCGCACATTGGGCTACCTCATTTGCTACAATTAATACGGGAGTATGGGTTGGCCTCGGGGTTCAAACTTAATCTCGATAAGTCGGAAGCGATGTTATTAGGGTCGGCGGCAAGGCAGGGCTCGAAGGGTGACTTCCCTTTGAGATGGGCAGCCGGGTACTTTAAGTACTTGGGTATGTACTTGCCCGCGGACCTAGGAGACCTTTATCGCTTGAATGTCACTAAAGTGCTCACGGTTGTATCGCTCACGGTGGATAAATGGCGAGACTTACCGTTGTCCTTGGGGGGGCGTGTAGCCCTGTGCAAGATGACCCTCTTCCCAAAGCTCCTATATCTGCTCCAAACGCTCCCGTTGTTCTTAAAGCGCTCTGATCTTCGACGCATAGAGCGGTTGTTTAACAGGTTCCTTTGGCAGGGCCACCGACCTAGGGTGCGTCTGGAAATTCTTAGTCAACCTTGGGAGTTGGGGGGTCTGGGTCTCCCGGATCTACGGAGATACAATGTTTCTTGTTTGTTGCGGTTCATCCGCGATTGGTTGTGGGATTTGGAGGACTATTCCCCTGTGGGGACGCTCACAGCTGCGGTTCAACCATTCCATCTGCGGTATCTTTTACATGCTCAAGCGGTTCGGGGGCTGGCGGGAGACCTCCGGAGAGTTGTCCTCGATCCTGTGCGAGCGGCTTGGAGGGTTTTTTTGCACGGGCCGCCGGCTTTCGGCATTTCATTCACCCTATCTCCCCATTCGGGGGAATGCCGATTTCGTGCCGGGCCTGGGAGGGTCGCACTTCGCGCAATGGGACCGATTGGGGATTGTTAATTTGGAGCATGTGTTAACCCCAGTTGGGGGAGTAGCAGATTTCTCCGTGCTTTGTCATCAATATCCACTGGGCAGTAAAAGATGTTTTTCGGTATGCCCAACTTCGTAGCTATATTCGTGCGGTTCCTGCGGCAGCTTTGCAGGGGGAGGTTAGTTCTGAAATCGAGGTGGCGCTTTTGGGGGGAGAGCATGGGACGCGTGTGTCTTGGCTACATAAAATGTTATGGGATGGGGTTTCGCCTCTCGCTGTGGCGCCGCTGGCGGTAGCTTGGACTGCTGAGTTAGGGGAAGCGGTTAGTATCGATGAGCTCCTAAGTGGGTTGGCTGCTATTCCGTCTCTGAGTGTGATGGTGCTTCACAGGGATACCCAATATAGAATCCTGCGCCGTTTATACTTTGCTCCTCTTAGGGCGTGGCGGGCCGGGGTAGGTGGTACGCATTGCTGTCCTCGGTGTGCGGAACCCAGAGCTACGTTAGGCCATATGTTCTGGAGTTGTTCGCGAGTTCAGGTTTTTTGGGGGAAGGTTCTGTCCTACCTGACCACCTGTCTCCAGCAGTCTGTGCTTTTGAATGCTAGGAATATGGTGTTAGATGTTTGGGAAGACTCGTGGATGACTGAGTTGGGTCCAGTGGTTTTGCACTGGATGCGGTTGGTGTTGGTGACTGCTCGAGTGACAGTGTTGCACCAGTGGTTGGATGCTCGGGGCCCCACATATGGTATCTGGAGAATTCACCTTCATAAGATCATGCTTATGGAGCAGATGCGTGCTCGTGGGAGTGAGAGGAGATGGCAGCGCTTTTTAGAAGGTTGGGGACCCCATCTGCAATCATTATCCTGGAGAGATCGTAGCAGGGTCTTGAGTGGGCCCTGAAGGCCTAGATTGGTGGGATGATGAGCCCATCCCAGGATATCTGCAAGCCCAGAATGTTTGTTTGTTTGTTATGGGTGGGGACTGGGGAGGGGGGGTGGAGGGGCTTGGGGGTAGGCTAGGGGGTCAGGAGGGGTAGTGTGGGCTTCGGTATGCCTGCGGCTCATTGGTTGCTGACGGGCCCGGGAGCAGAGTCCACCCTGGGCCTGTCGGTATTATTCCTGCCTTCATATTCCTGTCCTCCTATGCTGGGTCTGTTGGGAAGCACCCCTGTTGTTTGGAGGGCGGGGGGGGGGGGGGAGTGAGGGGGGGAATTTAGCTGTGCTTGTAATTTTGAGACATGCATTACTGCTTTTTGTCACTTGTTTATGATGCATAGTTTGTTTCTGCGGTGTTGTTTCTTTTTGGAAATTTGAATAAAAAACAGATTAAACATAAGTTGACTGCTTATTGGGAGCCAGTGTAGATGGATTAGGAGAGGAGATACATGTTTGTGTCTGGAAGCTCCGTAAATGGTTTGTGCAGCAGTATTCAGTGCTAATTGTAAAGGATGGAGAGTATATCCAGGAAGCCCATGCAGGATGATATTTGCCTAGTCGAAGAGCGGAGTAATAAGGGCTTGGAAGATAGTACGGAAGTCAGTAGGCTCCAGTAAAGGTCGGAGATGACGGAGGGAATGTATTTTATGATAGACAGCTTTGTGGCTCCATACTTAGGGACTGGTCCAGAGTAACGCCCAGATATCTAACACCATGATTAGACTTAAGATCAGCATTCTTAACCTGCAGGATTGTTGGGGGTATGAATGTTGGGACTTTTGTGAAAAAAAGGACTTCAGTCTTTTATAGTTCACTTTCAGATTGTGCACTGAAACAGTCAATGATTCCAGTGAAGTTGGGGTTTTCTGTTGAAAAAGGAGTGTAGAAAAGCACATCATCTGCATAGATGTGATAAAGAATGCCGAATGATTGTATGATTGTACATATTGGTTGTAAAGATATGTTAAATAATAAATATCCATAGAGTCCTAAGAGATGTGGCTACTACCACCATGCATTTTGTGAAGACTCTTGGGGCAGAAGCGAGGCTGAAAGGCAGGACTCTGTATTGATAGTGTTTTCCCTGAAACATGAAGCACAGGAATTTGCTGTGTTCTGGATGAATAAGAATATGAGTGTATGCTTCTTTTAGATCTAGAGAACATAGCTAGTCCTGATTCTGGAAATAGGGAAGAAGAGTCCCCAGGGAGACCATCTTGAACTTCTCCCATAGGAGATGCTTGTTTAGGTCGCTGAGGTCTAGAATGGGACTGTATCCCCCTGTTTTCTTTGGAATAAGAAAGTAGGGAGAATAGAAACATAGAAACATCCCTGCCGGAATGTTGGAACCTCTCCTCTACTGCGCCCTGCAGAAGGAGGTTGTAGTAACCGAGTAGTGAGAGGGGGCTGAGAATGGAACTCTCTTGGTGAAGTCGGGGGGGGGGGAGTAGGCTTCATAGATGAAGTCTGTATCCCTCCCGTACTATTGTTAATGTCCCTGTTCCAAGGTGATGAGATGCTATCTGTGGGCATAATGGCAGAGTCTACCAGGAATGTGGATAGGGTCGGGATTCTCCAGAGGCAGGCCAGCTATGTTCTCTAGAAAGGAGTCAAAAACCCTGAGCAGCCTGAAGTGGCTGAGACTTGGGAGTCTGAGCTTTCTTTTGCTGTTTTGGAGGTTGTCCCTTCTGAGGAGCATGATGCTGACATTGAACAGCTGGGGTATAAGAAGGATAAAACTTCTTTTTATTAAAGAAGGTTTTCTTTGCTGCTTTCTTCTTAGCTGGGTTGGCAGTAGATCTAAAGAGCCTATTTAGGATAGTGTTCTCAGACTCCATCTGAGAGTCCTTGTCTTGCTAACCCTTGCCAAAAAGATTTTCACTGGTGCATGGGATATTACCCAGCTTATCTTGTACCCATTGTTCAAGATCCGATGCTTGGAGCCAAGCAATCCTGCATACACCGATGCAGATGTATGAAGTTCTGCTGATGCACTCAAAGCAATCAAAAGTTGCTCTATTAACAAATTTTGAGACATTCTGAGCATGCTTTACAAGGGTGAGATAATCCACCCTCTTGTCATCGGGAAGAAGAGGAGCCATCAACTCCAAATTTTAGCCACCTCTTTGAGGAACATACCTATATAGAGATTGTAGGAACTAATTCTAGCCGATAGCATGGAGGCTTGAAAGCAATGTCGACCAAAAGCGTCGAGGTTTCTCAATCCCCTACTCAGAGGGTTTGAGGAATGTGTTTTCGCGCTCTTGATTCAAGGCATTGCCAATTCCACTACCATGGAATGATGTGGAAATTATGTCTTTTGAAAACCAGGACACTCCGGTACCCAGTATATGGTATCAAGCCGTCTGGTATGGGGAGAAATAGTCGAAGGTGTCTCTTACATACGAAGCATGAGGTCATGAAGAATCCGATGGATAGGGAGAGTAGCCGCCTCTTTTGGAGCTGTCGGATATTGAAGAATTTCCAATTCTTCGACCCTAGGCTCTTTCTCTGATGTTACTGTTATGGACAGGCCCCTAGCCACATCATGAATAAAGTCTTGGAAAGACATGTCCTCTGGTGGGGACATGTGGCATTGTGGAGATGGAGACAGATTCTCTGAGAGAATTTGCATGTCTTGAGTATAGGCCGATTCATCGGAATCCGAAGATTCAAAGTATCATCGGGCAGGGTGTTCCCGCTCCGTACAAACTCGGTACTGGTCGAAATCAGTACCTGGAATCTCTGTAGTCAGAACCTCAGTACCGGAAATGGATTCAAGGGCCGGCATGGGTGGTAGCGTGGAAAGCGGCAAGAAAGTCAATGCAGCCTGTATTGGTACCGATGCTTGCGGAACCAACTGTAAGGGTTTCCCTGGAACCGAGGCCGCCAGTAAGGCTGATAAGCTCCACTCAAAGGCAAGGATACATTGATCCATGGAGCTTGCCGATGCTTGGGTATCGTACTGGAATTGCAGGCCATGATCCTTGAGCATGGCACCAGGAGCTTTCCCCTATTTAAGAACATAAGAAATGCCATACTGGGTCAGATCAAGGTCTGTCAAGCCCAGTATACTGTTTCCAACAATGGCCAATCCAGGTCACAAGTACATGGCAGGTTCCCAAAAAGGTACACAGGTTCCACAATATTTGTTCTGGGGCAAACAGTGGATTTCCCAGGTCCTCTTTAATAATTGTTAATGGACCTTTCCTCCAGGTCCAAAACCTTTTTTAAATCCAACTTCGAGATTTGGATATTTTGGAGAAATCGAAAGAGAGATCCCGATTTCATAATTTATCTAAGGAACATATGTTGCAGCATAGACAAGATATAGTGATTTGCAGGGCAGATAAGGGGGGAGCCACTATTGTACAATCTTTTGACCAATATAGGTCTCATTTATTGAGTCAGCTTTCAGATACTCATTATTATCGGTTGTTACCTAATGATCCTACTTTTGAACTGCAGTCACAAATTAAGGATCTGATAGGAGGGGCTTTTTCAGAGGGATGGTTAACAAAGCATGAAATTAAATTTTTGACTGCAGGATATCCAATTACATCTATAATTTATACGGTCCCAAAGATACATACATTGCTAGAATATTCTCCTAGTAGAATAAGGGCCTATTAGACCCTAGTAGACCTATTGTATCTTGTCGTGGTTCTGTTTTAGAACCCTTGTCTAAATTTTGCGATATTTTCTTATAACCATCAGCGTAGAGAGTGGACTCTTTTATTAAAGATACTGCTCATTTCATTACATGTTTACAATCAGTGACTACAATTAATGACTCCATTTGGTTAGTATTTTTATTTTATTTATTTTATTTGTTTAGTCAGATTTAATATACCATTTTATCATTAAATCAAAGCGGTTAGCACATCAAACAATCAAGAGGGGGGGTTATAGTGTGAAAACATGCAGTGGAGACATCGGCGTGGGAGGGGTGGGAAAGATTAATTCGAGTTTTATACAAACAAAAAACTGTTATACAAGTGAGCTAAGTACAGGTCTATATACAAGTGATGTGAATGCACTATATACGAATATTGAACAAACTAAAGCTTTAAATGTGATAGCTCATATGAGTTTGGATTTACATTCTAGGTTACCTCGTCCTTTTTTTCAGCATCTTCTGCAAATGGTTTGGATTAAAAAAATTATTTTCAATTTGAACAAAAATATTATTTACAAGTTTATGGGATAGCAATAGGGGCAACATTGGCCCTTTCAGTGGCCACATTGTATTTGGCAGAATTTGAATCAACTTTGGTCTACATCTCAGTTTGGTATTCTCATATATTACTATGGGTAAGATTTTTGGATGATATATTTTTTTCTTTGGCAAGGGATGGAACAAGCACTATATTCTTTTGTGGACTGGTTGAATGATCAAAAGGTGAATATTAAATTTACTATGCATCATCATTTGCAACAACTGTAATTTTTGGATGTATTGGTTTATAAACACGAAGGTAGTCTTTTTACTACTTTATACTGAAAGCTGGTCCAGAGAAACACTTTTTTGCAATATTCTAGTTATCATCCTAGAGCGTTTAAAAAGGGTCTTCCATATGGACAATTCCTCCGTTTAAGGAGGATTTGTTCTACTCTGGATGAATATAAGCTTCATGCCAAAGATTTGTTTCAACATTTACAACAAAGGGAATATCCGGTTCAATTGATGTCAGCCTACAAAAGAGCACGTTTTACACATCAAGAATGGTTATTAGATGATTCATCCTTACTTTCAATTTCATCTAGACAATGTACTGATGATCAGTCTGAAAAATTCATCAATATACTTCTCATCAAGTTATGCAGATTTTGAAGCAACATTGGGATGTTTTGTCTTTTCACACGTTTCCAAAAAACATTGCAAATTGCTTATACTAGGGGATTTAATCTTCAAGACTTAGTGGGCCCCACAATGTCATCATTGGAGAGACCATCATTAGGTGAAACCTCTGATCTTTTGGGACATTTTGCCTATGATGACTGCAATTTTTGTGCACATTGAGTGGAGCTGTGTGAATTTTCCTAATTCTACTTTAAAACGTTGCCAAATGGCATACGACTTGTGCTACTGATTTTGTGGTCTACATGTTGCTGTGCCCATGTTCTTTGATTTATGTGGGACGCACTATTCGTCCAGTTAGGATTCGTCTTTGTGAACACTTATCACACTTAAGTAACAGGATGACTATTCCCGGGAGGTCTAAATCAAGAACTGGATTGGGCAAGCCTTTTGTGACGTATGAGTTGAATGATTGGCTACTTGGATTCTGCTTGTTCATCTATTTGTCATGTAGTTTAAATAGCTGATTTTTGTTTGAATTTATTCAAGTTTTTGTTATACCGCTTTATCATTTCAATCAAAGCAGTTTGCATTGTAACTTAAACTTGGTAAATGTACATTAAACAGGGACATTGATAACTTGGATTTTTCTGAGCAATGGAGGGTTAAGTGACTTGCCCAAGGCCACAAGGAGTGCTAGTGGGAATCAAATGCTGGTCTCTTGGTTCCCAAGCCAGAGCTCTAACCACTAGGCTACTCATTTGTGGTTTAACTTCAGAGCGTTGAAACAGGGTGTTCATGGTTGCTAACCCTAAATGCAGTACTATGTCTGCTGATAACACCGCAGCATTACTACTTTGCTGATACACTGCAGATGCTGTTTTTTTTGTGCCATCAAGTCAGTGTTGACTCATAGCGACCCAGCTACCTCTGGGTTTTCTTGGCAATGTATCACCGGAGGTAGATTGCCAGCCTTTTCTTCCGAGGCAATGGAGAGTAAAGTGACTTGCCCAAAGTAACAAGGAGTGCCAGTGGGAATTGAACCCTTGATCTTCTGGGTACTAGGCAGTTGCTCTAACCACTAGGCTACTCCTCCACTCCGTTGCATCATTAATACGTTACAGGTCTTGCTGATACATTGTGGATCCTTTATGAATTGTACTACTTGGTTCAAAGTTTTTCTCTGCATAGACCCAATGTTCAACATGGACAAATGAAATTTCTACTATCAGATAAGTTCACATGTTGGTGGTTTAAAAGAAAATAGATAAAAGACACTTTAACTGCTATGTTTGCGTATGCACATGGTTGTATTAATACACATATTTTGGATGGGTTCACTGTGTTTTAAGTAAACCTGATCTGAGTAAACAGGAAGAGTTGCCATGAGAGGTTGGTTTCCTCAAGACAAATTTTCCAACATTTATAGTGATTTAGTGAAAGGGATCAGCTCGTTTTCCATCTACTTTTTCTGGTTTTGAATACAAAACGTTTTTAAACCCAGCTACACCAACAGCCTTCACTACATCCTCCGGTAACAAATTTCAGAGTTTTATTATGCGTTGAGTGAAAAAATATTTCCCTTATTAGTCTGAAATGGGCCACACTGTAGCTTCATTGCGTGTCTCCCTAGTCTTTCTACTTTTTGATGGAGTAAACAAACAATCTATGTTTACCCGTTCCATTCCATTCCATTCATTAATTTATAGACCTCTATCATATCTCCCCTCAGCTGTCTCTTTTCGAAGTTGAAAAGCCCTAACCTTTTAAGCCTTTCCTCACAGGGGTATCCTTCCATCTGCTTACCATATTGGTGGCTTTTCTCTGTACCTTTTCAAATTCTGCTATATCCTTTTTAAGATATGGTGACCAGAATTACACAGAATATTCAAGGTGCAGTCGCACCATGGAACAATATAGAGGCTTTACAATATCCTTGGTTTTATTCTCCATTCCTTTCCTTATGATTCCCAGCATTCTGTTTGCTTTCTTGGCTGCCGCTGCACACTGGGCAGAGGTTTTTCAACATTATTTTCCATGACACCTAAATCTTTTTCCTGGATGGTAGTTCCTAATGTGGAACCTTGCATCATGTAACCATAGTTTGGATTGCTTTTCCTAATGCATAACTTTGCACTTGTCCACAATAAATTTCTTCTGCCATTTGGACGTCCAGTCTTCCAATTTATCAAGGTCCTCTTGCAATTTTTCACAATCCTCTTGCGTTTTAACAACTTCGAATAATTTTGCCTCATCTGCAAATTTGATCACCTCATTCGTTATTCCTATTTCCAGGTCATTTATGCACAGCACAGATGCCAGGGGTATTCCACTGTTCATCTTTCTCCATTGAGAAAATTGGCCATTTAGCCCTACTCTCTACTTTCTATCTTTAACCAGTTCCTGATCCACAATACACTGCCTCTAATCCCATGACTTTTTAATTTGACCAAGAGTCTCTCATGACGAACCTTGTCAAAGGCTTTCTGAAAATCCAGATATACTATATCAACCAGTTCACCTTGATCTACCTGTTTATTCACACCTTCAAAAAAATATAACAGATTAGTAAGACAAGACTTTCCTTGGCTGAATCCATGTTAGCTTTCTCCCATTAAATCAAGACTATATTTACATGTTCAGTAATTTTGTTCTTTATAATGGTTTCTACCATTTTGCCCGGTACTGACATCAGGCTCATTGGTCTGTAGTTTCCCGAATCACCCCTGGAACCTTTTTAAAAATTGGCATTACATTGGCCAATCTTCAGGTACTACAGATGATTTGTAAGCACCGGGACCAGTATGGCCCCCTCCCATATGAGTTCTGTTTCTAGTTGCTGGAAAAACTCTCCCTGCAGAGAATCCAGTATTTCCTTACTTCTAAATGACACCACAGCAGGGATGTCCCAAGCAATATCCAGCATATTGAAATCACCTTTTGGTAGCAATACTGTGAATGTCTTCAATTAAATCTCTGTCTACTTCTTCTGCCTATATAGGTGATCTACTACTACTACTGATCATTTGTACAGACACATCTAAAAGATGGTCCCTGCTCATCAGAGCTTACAATCTAGTCAAGACAGACAGTACAATAGCTGGGGACAAGGAAATGTTTAGGGAATGGTAAGGAAACACATAGTTGGAGAGCAGGAAACTACGTAGATCAGGTTGATGACCCAGCCCAACTCCTGCAGGAATGTCACTACATGCTGTGTCACCTCCTGACTCTCGGTTCAAGATTTCACCTGAATGAGCCAATCATCCAAGTAGGAGTGAACCAGCATACCTTGCTTCCAGAGGGCCAGAGTCTCCATCACCATGGTGAATGCTCTGGGTGCTGTTGCCAGACTGAACAGTATCATCCGAAATTGGAAGTGACTCATGTGGGTTGCAAAACACAGAAATCTTTGGTGATTGGGCCGGATGGATACATATATAAATTTCCTTCCGTAAGATCCAAGGCTGTCAAGAACTCTCTTTGCATGGCAACCATGACCAAGAGCAGAATTTCCATGAAAATGTGGTAGCCTGTGATAAGGAAGCTTATCATAGCTCAAGAAGGAGCTATAAGAAAGGTGAAGTGACTCTGAACAAGCAACCTGTCAGTTCTGGTAGAAATAAGAAAACAGGATTTTCCCATAAAAGACTACCAGTCCCAGAATGCACCAGGTTTCCAACAGCCATTAGAGGAGCTGAAGTGGGGAAACGTGTGTTCAATCAGGAGGGCTATGAGGTAATCCCTAAGCACTCATCTCAAAGGGCAGGGCCTGATTCAGCACAGCTGCGCTGTATTAGGGAGGAGCACTCATCTAAGCAGAATAAAAGTAGAGTTTATTCTACAGATGACCATCTTCATGATCACCTTGGATATCCAGAGAAGGATCATCAGTTTCATCTGAAGGATCATCAGAAGCAGAAGCCAAACCGGACGGACAGAGAAGGAAAGAAACTCTTTGGAAGAAGGAAGAGAAAAGCCTTTGAGAGGTCTAGAAGAGTCCAGGGCAGTACGTATACTGGGAGGCATTCCAAGGGCCAGCATACACCATTGGACTGGGGAAAGCCAGAGGAATGGTGCTGCAGAGCTAGGAATCTCCAGAAGGTACCTGTGAGGGAGACGGCTGCACGTGGAAGGGACCCTAAGACCCGTGCCAGAAGGTATGTGAAGAGGGATCCAGTGTCCAGGGATCTGGATTGGAAGGCTGGACATAAGAACTGGACTACATACTGGAAGCTCAGGTATGAACACTGATCTATGCCCTAGCTATAACCTTGAAAGACAGCAGGGAAACCAGTATTCTCCTGAAAGTGCTCCATTGAGAGATTCATCTGTGCCAATCCATGATATTGAACCCATACTTGTTGATGAAGGGGGAATAATAGCAGATGAAGATACTGTTTATATGGACTGTTCTCTGTCCAAACTCCGTTGGTAACTTTCTGTTATAAAGTACAGCAACCATCACAAAGAAATATAAACTTGTTCTTTATTCTACTCAGAAAAGCTCCTGAAGCAGGATTTGACCCACACAGTACAGAGCAAGCCAGCTAAGGGGTTTCAGCTGGGTAACTGCTAGCAATTGTGCCTTACCTAATTGCTTGTGAGCTAGGAGAGAATCACTTCTGAATCTATGTGGGAGGTTATCAGAAGTTAACCTGAAAAGAACAGTTTTTTTTCTTTCTTTGTGGCTTTTGGTTTGTTTGATATATGCTAAGAAAACATTAGCTAATGCCTGACAAGTTTAAAGGTTGTTTTCCTGATTTTGATTTTGTTTTTCCCAGTTAAATCAGGTTACTTGCTTCCAGTGTTTATGTGCTACCAAGCATATCTGTGTTGGGAGAAATAACCCCATAAATAAAATCTTATTACACTTGAGCACAACTAAATTATTGTCAGCAGCTGTGTCTGTGCCCACAATACCTTGCAAATCATATAGAGATATGCACTTGCCAAGACTGTGAAGATTCTCACCCAGGCAGCCGTCTGACAAGCCTCAGCTCTCTGTTGATGTGTTTGAGGTCAAGAATGGGTCGAAAGAACCCCTCCTTTTTGGGCACCACAAAATAGATAACGTATCAACTGGTCGAGTGTCACACGGACGACCTCCTGCAATGCGAAAAGATGATCTAGCGTATCCTGCACAGCCCGTGCTTTGCTCAGAGCCGTGCATGGAGACATCATGAAAGCATCTGAAAGGGTGCTGGAACACTAGAGCAGATCCGTCGCAAATGATCTCCAGTACGCACTGGTCTGATGTGACATGAACCCAGTAATGGTAAAAATGTTGAAGTCGCCCGCCAATCAGCTCGATGGCCTCCTGGAACTCCCTCGCTTTATTGGACTTTCTTGCTCAGGTTGAAGTTATCCAAATAATAGCCCCGAGACACTCCTCTGCCCCAAAACGACTGACCACGGTAAGGAAACCAACCTCTTTGTGGAGGGGCAAAGTGCACCGCCCGAAACCGGCGGACGTCCCATGCTCCCCACGTGGCTACTGATGTTGCCCCCTGCCACTACAAGGTCTGTCCTCTGGCAGCCAGGCTCCTTTAGACTCCCCTAAGTCCTTCACCAGCTCCTTCAGTGCCTCGCTAAACAGGAGCTAATCTTGGAAGATACATCGGCCACCCAATTGCGCAACCATGGGAAGTGCCGGGATGCCACCACTAACACCATACTCTTGGAGGAAGTCCGCACCAGATCATAATAAGCATCACACAGATATGCCGAGGTGAACTCTAACTTGGCGATCTCGGCTGGTTCCGCACCCAACTCGTGGATAAGGTCCAGTAGGGCCTGCACCCAATGCATGCATGCCCGTGCCACTTATGTCCCACATATGGAAGCTGCAAGGAGAGGGCACTGACCTCAAAGGCCTGTTTCAATAGAGTTTCCAATTTCCTATCCTGTGGGTCCTTCAATGCTGCTTCTCCTTCCACAGGTATGGTCATCTTCTTAGTCACCGCTGTGACAAGGGCATTGACCTTAGGCGTCTTAAAAAAGTCCTTCTCCGCAAGTGGAATGGGATACAATTGGGTCATAGCCCTACCGCCGCATAGCCCTGCTTCTGGTACCTCCCACTCAGCCTCAATCAACTGTATGATGGCTTTGTGGATGGAAAAGGAGTTTTGAAGCGTATGCATCCCCTGCAGGAGAGTATCCTCTAGGGAAAGTTCCTCCTCAGTCCCCCAAAAAGGAATATTTAAGGCGGTCAGGGAATGGGAAATCACCACCAAAAGCTCTTCTTTCCAAAAGACCTGACAAGGGCAGGGTCGTCCCGCCCCCCCCTCCCTGGGGGGGAAGATTCTCTTCCTCCAGATCCAATGACTCCATTTCAGCATAGTTGTTGGAGGGTCCCTCATCAGGATCCGTGGCCCATTCTCAGGTTTCAGAGAGATGATCCTCAAACTCATCAGGTAGTTTGGGCCACTTGGCTGGGACTGATAGGGCTGACAACCCTGTCCCTCACTTGGAACCTAAGAGCTTAACTTTTCTCCTGGACAGAGCCTTCTCGATATCCTGATCTCTTTCCAGGTGGTAGGTCCTGTTCAGTAGAAGAATAAATTCCAGAGAGAAGAGAGAGCCCCTGCCTCCCTCTCACCAGATGCTTCCCCCCTGTACCACTGGCGCCAACTGCTGCTCCTCTGAACTGGCTGCAGTAGTGCCCAAGATAGGAGCCAAGATGGCCAGTGTTGAGGAAACATGGAAATTTTCCAGCTGTTGAGAAAGGCCCGCTGATGGATCACTCTCTCTTTGTGAACACTGGGAATCCCCCTCCCTCAGAATCGCTGGCCTCCAACCCTCCTCTAAGTCGTGGCTCTCCTTTTTGCACGCTTTACCACAGCCGGCAACTGATAGGGAACTCCGGCACATGCCACATACGGCGCACACCAACTTTGAACTGGGCATGCCTGATGACCTGACCGATGCATGCTGAGACCTGTCACCCCAAGCCTTACTGCCGACTCCCAAAGCATCCGATGAGGCCCAGAACGCACCACACCACACCACACAAGCGTCTAACAAGCACTCCGGTACTCTCTGTGGGAGGAAGTGAAATTGGCAGTAGCCACTTCCCAAAGCCATGGTAAGGCTGTCGCCGCCCAGAGACACCTACTGCTGACCAAATGGCTCGTGGTGCTCCGCAGAGGTCTGCTTTACTCACCTAAGGACTCTGAATAAGACTTCTCCCATTCAACATTAATTAAGGGTCTTTTTTTTTTTTGCTGTGCAATCTTGCCTCTGTTATGTCAGCTCTGTGCCTGGTCCAAAACAAAAAAATCTAAAAACTGAAAATCTCTGAACACCAGGGGTTTGGATGTCCACCAGCTGCTAAAGACTGAAATACTGATAAGAGGAGGAGTGCCCTCAGCTATTATAGAATGACATCAGCAAAGTTTTGCTTATTCAGTCTCCAGCTGCTGATGGATGGACAAAACCCATTTGTCTGGATTGGACTGACGAGCACGAAGACACTGCCCTTTCTTGGATAGGTGGACATCATTTCTGCTTTGCAGCCCTTTGAAAATCCATCCCATGGTTCAGGAAACCAAAATGCTCTCGATATGACCATGCACGCATTGCTCTCTAGGATGCGAGTTTCTCTGCCTCAGCCTTTTCTTTTATGAATGGATTTTGGATAGTATTTACAGGCATTCAACCTCTGATGGGGTCTACCCGATCCCATGCAGGCTATTGGACTGACAAAGGACTGCACATAAAATTTCTAGACTATACATCACCTCTCAAGAAAGAAAGATGAACAAGAGGAGGAAGATTAGAACCAGGCACATCCCATCCCCCAACAGTAGAATAGGAAAATATTAGATCAAGTCACATTCCATCACCATTAAGATCAAAAACAAAGCTATTAGCCATCCTAGGTAAACCTTCACTCTTGTATCCCTCCTCTCCCCTAACCCCACCCCCATTACATATCTTTCTCCCAGTGGCAGCTCTGGCATGCACAATTTCACCTTCACAGGTGAAGTTCAATGTGCATAATATAAAAATTCTGAAATCATCTCAGTACCAGCAACACAAATTCACCACTACCAGGCATGTTGGAAATAAGAAAATGTATATCAAACCTCCCATAATAAAAGAGCACTAGCTCCCAGGACTCACTGAAATTCCTGCTACACCATGCCCTAGAATACCACTAAAAAAAGAGCAAGTCAGACTGCTAAAGATCCCTATCCAAAAAGTATGTCCTAGTGAAATACCTCACTTCTGTCACAGATGCACAGCACAGACAAACCCTTGCTAAATATGATTGCTAACTGGTTCCAGATTTGAAAACAGGTTCATTCAGTCCTGATTTTACTCCATGGTAGTTCTGATCTCTCTATTGCATTACAAGTCTATGCATACAATGGGGTAAACACAGGGATAGATCAGCTTACCCTGAAAATCTGGAGCCAGGTGGAAACTCTATCAGTAAATAAACATCTCTACTGTTTAAGGGATATCAATCCTTGGTGATACCATGGGTAAGAGAGTCTCTTTTAATAACCCTGGCTGTTTTCAATGGAGCCAAGACATTAAGGATTTTAGAGAAAGTAATATAACATAAATCAATGTCATCAGCCAGTGCTAATGAATGAAATACTTCTCAATCACAACTGTGTCCAATCTGCTTCAACCGAAAACTGATTCCAATCCCACCAATAGTGCAGGGGTTCTCGGGACATACCTAGCCAGCCAGGTTTTCAGGATAATCACAATGAATATGCATGAGAAAGATCTGCATACAATGGAAAAAGTGCATGCAGATCTATCTCATGCATATTCATTGTGGATATCCTGAAAACCTTACTGGCCTGGGGGTCCCAGAGGACTGGATTGAGAACCACTAATGTAAATCATAGCAGACTAAGGTACTGCCGTAACGTAATAGACCAGAAACAGTTCCGGAGGGGGGGGGGGGGGTCCTGGACTGGTCTAGTAGGACTCAAGGAAAGGACAGTATCTGATAAGTAAAATGTCACCTTCCATATCATCCTGCTAGACCAGTCCAGACAAGTGGGACGTACCAGAGCTACGCCTCCACTGGTTGGGAAGACACAGCAGCTTGCAAAACCTTTGAGTCAAAGGTTGTGTCCGCCCGAGGGTGGACATCCAAGCAGTAATGCTTCACAAAGGTGGAAAGTGATGCCCATGCTGATGCCTAACAAATGCCTGAAGGGGTTACTGAACTACGCCCTGTCCAAGCAGGGGCGGTCCAAGGGGGGGTGCAGGGCCTCATTTGCATAACTATTTGCATAATGTTACCATACACTAACTTTTAGTAAACATGCCTCTTCATGAGTATATGGATAAAGAAAGACTAAAAGATTTCTACATTACTATAATCCAGTGCCAACCGCCAGGCACATTAGGAACTACTACAAACACTGCCCATTTAGAACCCATAGCAAACCTGCCGTATCCTAACAGCACTACCAGGACTCACAAAGCACCAGAACCTACCTATCAAAAGAAAACACTGCAAATTTTAAACCAATACATTTCAGAGAATAACAATACATGACCTACCGCCTTGCTGGGCAGACTAGATGGACCATGCTGGTCTTTATCTGCCGTCATATACTATGTTACTATGTTACTGGGGAAAGAGAACAAGTGGCAATGTCAAATAGGAATTACATACACAGAATACCTCAGCTCAGTTACACATGCAGAACATAGACCATCACCAAACAAGGAATCACAATTTAGAAACAGGAAGACAATAATTAAACTGGGAACTCCAAAAGCCAAACTTGGAATGTACAACAACATTGTAGAAATAAAACTATAAATTAATTTCCTCTTGTACTAAACAAAGCGCAGACGTTAATGATGCACATTTCCCAGAGCTGACGTAATCCAATTAATAAATTCAAAATAAAGAGAGATCTTTCTACCTTTTGTGCATTTTTTTCAGTTGCAATTGCTCCATCCACTTTCTTCTATTTTTTTTTTCATGTCTTCTGCTATCTCTCCATCGTCTGCTGTCCATTTGTCCTTTCTTCTCTCTTTTAGTTTTTTTTTCCATTCTCCCTCTATATCTGCTTTAACATACTAATCTTTCTCCTTTTGCTCTTTCCTCATTCCTATTTCGTCCACTCAAATTTTACCCCTCCATCCTCAATCCCCACTTACTCTCCCAATACCTGGCCAATTGTAGATTTTTCTTCCCTCCCACAAAAAAATGTTTCCCCTCTCCATTTCACTCTCCCAGCGCCATCCCAATCCTCCCCCAAAATCAGCTCCCTGCTAGTTCCAGCCCCACCCAGCATCCGCTCCCTTCTAGTCCCCGCATCAGCCCATTTCCAGTCCTAGCCCCCCATCAGCCCATTTCCAGTCCTAGCTCCCCCATCCATTTCCAGTCCTATCCGAGTCCCTCCATCAGCTCATTTCCAATCCCAGCCCATCAGCCCATTTCTAGTCCTTTCCTAGCCCCACCATCAGCCCATGCCAAATCCTAGCTCCCCTCCACTCAGCCCATTTCCATTCCAAGTCCCCGTCCCCATCAGCTATTTGCAGTTCAAGCCTCCCCTTCCACTCAGCCCATTTCCAGTCCTAGCCCCCTCCCCATAGCCCATTACCAGTCCTAAGCCCCCATCAGCCCACTTCCAGTTCTAACCCCCACATCACCCCATTTTCAGTCTTAGCCCCCCCATAGCCCATTACCAGTCCTAACCTCCCATCAGCCCACTTCCAGTCCTAACCACATCAGCCCATTACCAGTCCTAACCCCCCTCCCCCCCCCATCAGCCCACAGCCCATAGCCCATTACCAGTCCTAACCACCCTCCCCCCATCAGCCCAGGGAAATTTAAAAAAAAAAAAAAAAAAAAAGCTGGCTGCTGCCGCTGTGGCAGCAGCAGAATCGAGTGTCCCGCAGCCCCCCCCCCTGCCTGGCAGAGCCCTCCCTCCCTGCATCAGCTCCCTCTCCGCATTGGCTTTCAGAGCCGCGAAGGGAGAGTTTCTCCCTCGCAGTTCTGTTAAGCCTGCGGGCGCTGATGGACAACAGGTATTTCCCCCTGGCGGGCTTAACAGAGCCGTGAAAGGTATACTCTCCCTTCGCGACTCTGAAAGCCGGTGCGGAAAGGGAGCTGATGCTGCAGGGAGGGAGGGCTCTGCCAGGCAGGGGGGAGCCGCGGGACACGCGATTCTGCCACAGCGGCAGCAGCCAGTTTTTTTGTGTTTTTTTTTCAATTTAGTTTAATGCAGAATGTTCTTTACACGGGGCCCTGTGCAAAAAACATTCTCGCTCAATGGATGGGCTGGCCCTGTGTCCAAGAGGACACTTGCTCTTGAGTAGAATGGGAGTGCAAACCTCGGGAACCAGCCGGTTCCGTAACAGATATGCCAAAGCAATTGCCTCCTTGACCAGCATCCCAAGGTAGACTTAGCTGCTGCATCACCCTTGTATGACCCAGCAAACAGCACAAAAAGATAACTGAAGGTTACAAATTCCTTTCCTAAGCCCAAGTACTGGAGAAGCACCCTCCAGACATCCACAAGGCGAATATCCTTGTCTTTCCCTCTACACTGCTCCTTAGAGAAAGAGGGCAAGCAAATCACCTGGTTCACATGGGAGATATCACCTTGGGCAAAAAAGAAGGCACAGGCCGAATGTAAATGGTCTCCTCTGAAAAGGACAAATACAGATCCCGACAAGACAAAGCCTGCAGCTCAGAAATCTGCCTTCCTGAAAAAATTGCGACCAAGAACACAGTCTTGAGAGTCAAGTCCTTCAGAGTAGCATGCTTCAAAGGCTTAAAAGGCTCCAATATCAGGGCCCTGAGCGCCAAACAGGGCCCAGGTAGGGACACTTGACCGAAGGGGAGGACCCAGATGCCAAAGCCTTGAAGAAAACACAAAACATCTGGGTGCAAGGCTAAAGACTTTCCAGCTACTGGACTTCTGAAAACAGGACAGAGCTGCAACCTGGACTTTCAGGGAACTAAGAGAAAGGCCAACAGCGACAGCACCTTGGCCGCCTCAAGGACCAACTTGCAGGTGCTGCAACAATGCTCAAAAAGACACCAGACCCGCATGTATGCATAAGCTGGAAGAACCCCTCCAGGCTTGGAGCAGAGTAGAAACCACCTCGGAAGAGTAATCCTTACGCATCAGCCGGCGCCTTTCAAGCACCAAACTGTAAACAAGATAGGAGTCTGGTTGTCCAGGACAATCTGTCCCTGACACGACAGGCCGTGAGATGGGGGCAAATGAAGAGGTTCCTACAGAAGCTGCCTCAGGTCCCCTAATCACGCTCTCCTTAGCCAATCTGATGCCACTAGAACAAGCGAAACCCAGATGGTGCTCTACGCACTGAAGCACACGCCCCAAAAGCAGCCAAAGAGGAAACACATACAGCAGGCATTGCCTTGGCCAGGGCTGAACCAGGGCGTTGATGCCCTTGGACCCTGCTTCCATGTGGCAACTGAGGAAGAGCCCCACCTTGGCATTGGATTAGGTCACCAACAAATCCATTTTGGGGTGACCCCAACAGCAGAGAATCATCTGAAATGCCTCCTGACTCAACTCCCTCTCTACAGGATCCAGAGAGTGATGACTGAGGAAGTCCATCTCCACACTGTCCGTCCCAGCAATATGTTGAGCCGAAGGGCTAGGAGGTCTTTTCCACCTAGGGCAGGGGTCGGCAACCCGCGGCTCCGGAGCCGCATGCGGCTCTTTCTCACCTTTGCCGCGGCTCCAGAGCACACTGCCCACTTTAAACGTCGCGTTATGGGCTCCCTCCCTTCTTCTGCAGCCGCGGTTCCCTGTCTCTTAGGGAACCGCGGCTGTGCTTTTAAAATCATCTCGGAGCCCTTCCTGTCTTGACGGGCTCCGTGCAGCATTGTCCCGCCTCTAAAGGAAGTTTGGAGGCGGGACAATGCTGCACGGAGCCCGTCAAGACAGGAAGGGCTCCGAGATGATTTTAAAAGCACAGCCGCGGTTCCGTAAGAGGCAGGGAGCCGCGGCTGCAGAAGAAGGGAGGGAGCTGACATGGAGGGAGGGAGCAGATATGAATGGATGGAGGGAGGGGGGCTGACATGGAGGGATGGAGGGGGCTGACATGGAGGGAGGGAGCTGATATGAATGGATGGATGGAGGGGGCTGACATGGAGGGATGGAGGGGGCTGACATGGAGGGAGGGAGCTGATATGAATGGATGGAGGGTGGGGGGCTGACATGGAGGGATGGAGGGGGCTGACATGGAGGGATGGATCGAGGGGGGCTGACATGGAGGGATGGAGGGGGCTGACCTGGAGGGAGGGGGGCTGACATGGACGGAGGGAGCAGATATGAATGGATGGAGGGAGGGGGGCTGACATGGAGGGATGGATCGAGGGGGGCTGACATGGAGGGATGGAGGGGGCTGACATGGAGGGAGGGAGCAGATATGAATGAATGGAGGGAGGGGGGATGACATGGAGGGATGGATCGAGGGGGGCTGACATGGAGGGATGGAGGGGGCTGACATGGAGGGAGGGAGCAGATATGAATGGATGGAGGGAGGGGGGATGACATGGAGGCAGGGAGCTGATAAGAATGGAGGGAGGGAGGGAGGGAGGGGGGCTGACATGGAGGGATGGAGGGGGCTGACATGGAGGGAGGGGGGCTGACATGGAGGGAGGGAGCAGATATGAATGGATGGAGGGAGGGGGGCTGACATGGAGGGATGGAGGGGCTGACATGGAGGGAGGGGGGCTGACGAGGGAGGGAGCTGATATGGATGGATGGATGGAGGGAGGGGGGCTGACATGGAGGGAGGGAGCTGATATGGATGGAGGGAGGGGGGATGACATGGAGGGAGGGGGGCTGACATGGAGGGGGCTGACATGGAGGGATTGGGGAGGCGGGCTGACATGGAGGGAGGGAGCTGATATGGATGGAGGGAGGGAGGGAGGGGGCTGACATGGAGGGATGGAGCACTGGTAATGGGGTTGAGGGGACGAGCACTGGAAATGAGCTGATTAGGGGAGGCTAGGACTGGTAATGAGCTGATGGGGGGTAGGACTGGTATTGGGCTGATTAGGGGAGGCTAGCACTGGTAATGGGGTTGAGGGGGGATTAGCACTGGAAGCGAGCTGATTGGGGGGCTTTGACTGGGCATGGGCTGATTGTGGGGAGGGGAGGATAGAGCTGCTGGCCCTGGAAGATAACTGGGGGCTAAGGCTACAAATGGGCTGATATGAGGGGATGGGAGAATGGAACTGGATCTGAGAGGGGCTGCCATGGTATTTGTACTAGAAGGGACTGGTCAGTGGGGAAGGAGGGGGACTGGAAGGAAATGGACACCAGTGGCAATCATGGGAATGCAAGTTGACATTGGAAGGTACTGGGAGTGAGGACTGGAAAGGGGCTGATATTGGGGAGGGTTACTGGGACTGGAAATAGGCTGATGGAAAGAAGTGAAGAAAACGAAAGAAGAGATAAGAACTGGCAGATGGACCATAGACCACAGAAAGAGAGCTAAGAGAAGACAGGAAAGCAGAAGCCTCAGATCAGGACCAGCATGATCAAAGAATAAATTGGTCAGACAACAAAGGTAGAAAAAATAATTTTATTTCATATTAGTGATTTGACTACAAAATCATCATAATTTTGAAATCAAATATTGTTACTTCTTGTTATATTTTCTGGCGTATTTTTTTTTGGTGTGCGAAGGAAGAGGGGTAGTCTTATACGGCGAGTATAGGCCAAACACCTATATTTTAACAGGAAAAGTAGGGGGTCGTATATAGCATTAAGGTAAGAAACAATATATGCAGTGTTAGATTTGTTTTAAATGTCGCAATGGTTTTGCGGCTCCCAGTTTTTGTTTTCCCTTCGGAAACGGGTCCAAGTGGCTCTTTATGTCTTAAAGGTTGCAGACCCCTGACCTAGGGAAACAAGAGTCATCTCCAAGGCCACTGAGACATTCTTTGTGCTGCCTTGCCCATTGACACAGGCCACTGTCGTGGCATTGTCCAAGGCCTGGAAGCGCAAAAGGGTCTATTCCCCCCTCTTCTTCAGGGGGTAATAGAAAAGGGGGTGGTGGTGTTGAGGTTGTGTGAGGTAGCAAAAATCCTTCTATCTTTCCAGCTGCTAAACAGGCCCTTAAGAAGATAAGAGCAGGGAGCTGAACCAATTTTCCCTCCTCCTATGGCTATCGAAAAGACCGGAGTCTAGTGGAGTCTCCCACATTGCGTTCAAGTGAGTGAGTCACAAGCGAAATCAATCTTTTTCCTCTCAAATGTTCAGATTTTCTCAGTGTTGAGAAAATCCAACTATCATCTGCTGGAGATAGAAGAATACTGAGTTGCCTTCTAGAGGCTCAGGACTGATAAAGGCATGGGAGTGCTGTCATTGAAAACTGGGCATTTCATTGGTTTCCTATCTCCACACATCTGCTGGTAAGGAACACAACCCACTTATCTGGACTGGTCTAACAGGACAACATGAAAATGAACATTTGCTAAATAATAGTCACGCCAAGAAATGAGTTAAACCTCTACTAATTTCTGCTAGTCAAGTTCCAAAGGAGAGGTAGACAGGGAGAGAACAGAAGTAAAGAAAAGCTGCAGAATGAATGCACTGGTAGATGAGTAAGAGACACATAACTGTATGTATGATGGAATGGATATGAGGCCAATAAAGCAGGAGATTATAGCTGCTTTGCATTACCATAGCACACATTAAAAGTTTCTGGTCTCAGACTCTTTTTGCAGTTTCCTTCATTTTGTTCTGAGAACTCAGGTTGTGCAATGGGTAGTCATCACAGACCAGTGCCTTTATGTGTGATTCAAGCTCTTCACCTTAGCTATTAATATTCTACTTTGACATACTTACCGTTTTCATATGTAACTAGAATATTCCTTTTAACACATCATCCGCAATTAAGAGTACTTAGGAGCGGCAGTGCTTAAGATTACTTTGATTAGCCCCTCCAACCCGAAAGGTGTTCCGTTGCCCCTGCATGCTTGCTAAAAAGTAGCTCCTAGTCTAGCAGATCTCTTTTGGTGCATAAAGCTAGATTCCTCACTCTCTAAAGTCTTTTCTCAAACATCTGCCCAGATCAGTTTTTGGGAAGAGAAAGGAAGCAGAAATAAAATTGAAATTAATGCAGAATAAAGAGAAAGAGCATAGTGGGAAGGAAGCAGGATAGGTTCGGAGGGAGGCTGCACTTTGCTCCATCACCAGCAACTTTTGTCAATCATTTCAGGCCCTGAGCACGGGGTCTGATCAGATAAGGAAAATTATAAGAGGATCACATGGAGCTGCATTTACCCCCATCCGATCAGATAAGGAAAATTATAAGAGGATCACATGGAGCTGCATCTACCCCCATCCCGAGTCCCGTAGGCACCACGGAAGCTGCAGCTACAACCGCGGCTGCACTTTCATCACTTCCCCCAAATCAAAGTCCCCAGTTTTAAACTTCTTCCGCCAGGAAAGGTATCTGTGAAAGATTGAAATCTCACATCGCTTTACTGTTTGCCTTTACATGCGTGACCAATCAAAAATACAGCAACATGTAAGAAACGCGAAAAGCTCTTTGAGATTGATGTTGAATCTTCTGTTTCCAAATTAAACTTTATTTACCTTTTTAAGCAAAGCAGTGGGCTCGGCGCTTTTCCTTTCCCGAGTTCTGCTTATTATATTGTCAAAGCGTGGCAGAGTACAAAGGCCAGGGCTTAAAAGTTTAGAATTGACGAAATCATTAGCAGCATGCAGTGTCTGTGTAAATTGATATAGATTTTCTCAATCTGTATGCACATAATAGTTTAGCTGTTCTTTTAGGAAAGTCAGAGCTCTCTCTTCCCGTTCTATCCTAAATTTGATCTGTTAACACAAGCTTTAGTCTCCAAAACGTGGAGGAGCAGGTGCGCCAAGGGAGGTCACAATGACACTGTCAGTTTGTCCTCTGGAAAGCGTCCACAATTCACAGACAGAATCTTACTGTCCTATGAAACGTACAATAAGCAGTTAAGTGAGTAATTAACATACGAGCTCAGTCATTTTTAGTAAATTATAAAGGGTGACAGAGATTATCTATGTCACACTGGAACCCTTGCCGAGGGATTCTACCATTCAACTGAAACAGGTCTTGCAAAATAAAAGTACAATGATTGCAAAGCAGGGGGAAGCCACAGTTTCTCTCTACTATTCAGCGAGAACCGGTAGAAGAGTGACGAATCTGCAGCGTACAAATGCGTGGAGGGATTGCGAAAGAGAAAATTAGGTAAAAGTTAAATGGCTCCTCCCACGTACTACTGTGCGCGAGCAAGCGGGCGCCCCTCCCTCCTTCAACTCTAATGAGCGTGGCGGAGGGCCGTCGTGGAGCTCGCGCTGACGGGGAGGGGCCGAGGTGTAGTTTCCAGGCGCGTGCGTCTTTCCCTCCTTCAGCTCTAGTGGGCGTGACGGAGCTGTCGTGCGAGCTCGCGCTGACGGGGAGGGGCCACGGTGCAGTTTCTAGGCGCGTGCGCGTACGTCCGCTGGTGTTCCCCGTGCGCAAGCTGTTGAGTTTGGGTCGCGATGGCTCTTGTTAGAGGTAAATTGTGTAGGATAAACCAACGGGGCTCGGGCGGGATTAAACAAAACTGGTCGTTTGGTTTAACAGCTGCAGTCGGAAGTCGGCGTGGATGGTTAATGCGGTGGACAGAAGCATAGCGACGCCGGTTAGGAAACTTCAGACTGAAGAAGTTTTCAGAAGGGGAAGGGTCTGTGTTACTTCTTACTCTGTAGGTAGTGCCATGGATAGGTGAGAAGCCGAGCTTTACGTTCTCTGAACATGTTAGGTAGAGTTTTAGGAGCTGTTGAGAGAGCAGGAGGGGGACAGCTGTGTAATGACCTGGTTTAAGGGGAAAGGCTCAGGAGACAGCTAGTCTAGCTGTAAGCTAAAGATCATTTCAGTTGTACATTAAGTGAATGTGACGTAAAAGTTAAAGGGTCAGAGTGGATAGGGGCTTTCTTTGCGATGGGCATGAGAAGCCAACTCTCCTTTGTGTGAGAGAGTGGTGGTAGCAAAAGTGACTTGCAAATATGAGCTGGAAGGTCATTCACTGCACAATTGAGGTTAAGAATGCTCAATTATGAGGCGCACTGCTGGAGCCAGAAGCCAAGGTGGCAGAGTTCACGACATTCCTCTCCTAGGGTCTAATCTGGTTGCTGGTTTATGTTCATACCTTCTCTTCATCTTTAACTCCTTTCATTCTTCCTACTAGAGACAGTGGACCAGATGTAGTGAAAGTTGCTTTTTAATTCAATTGTATGTCTTATTACAGTGCTGAGCATTTAGGTATGCTTGTGATCACTGTTGGGTTCCTTTTTCCCGAGGACTACATTAACAGGGTGGTCAGAACATGCTCTTTCTCAATATCTACTCTGCCCTGCTTCTCATGTATCTCGAAATAGGAGTGTGGTTTGGGAGAAGAGGTGATAGTTTCAGCCAAGCACAGTGATACTAGGGGGCTCTTCAAAGAGTGAAGCTATCCCTACTCATTTGTCTTTAAGAACTTGTTCCATTTGATTTACTTATTGATCAATAGTGGAACAGTCATGGAAAAAAGGATGATTCCATATTATCCTGCTAGACCAATCCAGATAAGTGCATTATGTTCCCCTACTGGCAGATTGGTGGAGACAATCAATGAAAAGCCCAGATTTCAATGACATCACTCCTGTGCCTTTATTAGTCTCACAAAACTAACTGGTCACTTGTTCAGAGCAATGAACTTTGTAAATTAATCAGACACTCTGAAGTGTTATACATGAAAGTGTACTGTATCCCACATCATGTTATTATTTTAATCCTTATATGATGTCATATTAAAGCAACAGGTCTCAGACTTGTTGGGCGTTGTAAATTTATTTATTTATTTTATTTATTTAACTGTATTTATATCCCACTTTTCACCGGGTCAAAGCGGTGGAACACATAACATGGGGGGGGGGGGGGCCATCACCGGGGGCCATCACCAGGGGCTTAACATTGATGATTTTGGGTGAACATAGAGACTGACAAGATAGCATAGTTCTTGGTCCGGAGTTCTTGGAAAAGATGGGGCATTCTTATTCAGAGATGTTCTCGGAATAGGATGGTTTTTAGCTGCTTTTTGAATGATGGTAGATCACCGTTGTTCCTGATGTGGTTTGGTAGAGAGTTCCAGAGGGATGGAGCATAGAGTTCAAAGGCCCTGTTGCAGGTCCTTTGTGTTGTCTTGGTTCTTTTGTGGGAGATGGCAATGGAGCTGTTGGAGGATTGTCTGGTTGTTTTGCTGTGGGTCGGACGAGGCAGTAGGGCGCGGAGTGGGGTGGCTTGTGGTTGGTGGATGGTTTTATGGGTGAGTAGAAGAGTTTTGTACTTGATTTTTGCTTCGATGGGGAGAATATGAAGGTCTCTCAGAATTGGGGTGATGTGATCCCGTTTCTTTGCATTGTGAATTATTCTCGCCGTGGTGTTTAGAGCAGTTCGGAGGGGATTAGTCTGTGTGGCAGGTAGGCCATGGTAGATTATGTTGCAGTAGTCCAGATGAGGGAGTGTCAGAGCCTGCATTACTGTCCTGAAGTCCTGCGGCTCAAGGAGGGGTCGGAGACGTTGTACTGTTTTTGCTTTGTGGAATACAGTTCTTGTGGTCTTGTTGATTTGTTGCTTAAGGGTTAGGGCTTGGTCGATGATAATGCCGAGATATCTTATGTGGGGTTGTATTTGGATTTGCGTGGTTCCCATGGTGAGGTGAGTGGGTGGTTTGAAGTCTGGGTCTTTCGTCACTATAAGAGCTTCGGTCTTCTTTATGTTAATGGATAAGTTGTTCTCTTGTAGCCAGTTGGACACGTTGGCAAAGCAGGCTGATAGTTGGTCGCTTGTTGGGTCCGTGGTTGTAATTGGGGCGTAGAGCATTATGTCGTCGGCGTATATGTGGAAGTTGACATTGTGGGTGCGTATGACTGAGGTGGGTGCGTATGACATTGTGGGTGCGTATGACTGAGTATAGTTTCTGAATAACACCCCAACTCACATCAATGACCTTGTTCTTATGTGATAGTTGCTTAAGATCAATTGTTTAAATAAATTAAATTGAAAGTTAGAACAGTGCTTAGCTTTCAGTGTCGTCCCTCACTGACAACACTGAAAGCTAAGCACTGTTCTAACTTTCAATTTAATTTATTTAAACAATTGATCTTAAGCAACTATCACATAAGAACGAGGTCATTGATGTGAGTTGGGGTGTTATTCAGAAACTATACAAACATCTGAACATTTACAACGTCCAACAAATCTGAGACCTGTTGCTTTAATATGACCTCTATTAGTCTCAGCCACCAGAGGTCCCTCCAGTATTTGTCTCCAGCAGTTGGCGGATGGATTTTCTCTGAAGATGGAGAGGAAATGTGATTGGTTAAATGCTCGAACGACCACCTCGAGCCTTAAAGAGATGACTCTCACTTGAGCGTGACATGGGAGGTTCCACTACTGTGGTCTTTTCGATAGTCATAGGTGGAAGGAAAATTGGTTCAGTTCCATGTCCTTATCAGGATAAGAGCCTATTGAGCCATTGCAAATTAGAAGGATTTGGCAGTATCTGGAAGTGTACAGCGGCCTAGCATAACCTCGGTGCCCCCTCCCTACTCCATTTCCCACAACTCTGTCCCAAAGATTCCATAGGGCTCTCAAAGGGCTCTGTCTGCCAGTCATCTTTTACACAGTTCTGTTTAAAATAAAACCCAGCCAGTGAAGTAGTTTCTGGGGAGTAGAGCTGAGCCCAGCACAGATCTCATGCCTGGGGCTTTCAGGCATTGTCCTTGTCCTTGATGGGGGCTCCCGGTTCCATCTCTGAGGGATGCAATTCAGGGTGGACTGCTAGGGGCCATTGTGTGGGGGTTTCCTGGTGTTTTCTGCATGCTTTAGTAATGTTTTGCCTATTGTGCACCTGGGAGTTGTATGTGCTTTCCTTAGCACCTTTAACACGTGTTATGTAAAAGCGTAGTTGATGCATGCTTGTGGGCCGATGCAGCCTTTAGTGTGTGCTGTTGTGATACTAACCCTAGCTCTGTCTTCTTCCAGGAAATGTTGTTTGACCTGAGGGAGGCAAGGAGCCTCATCCTTGGGTTCTGGAGTCTACCTTTCCTCTATGGCAGCTTCTGAGTCACCCCTGGAGGGCATACATTTCCCCTCTCAGGCGTCAGCCGGGGGATACAGTTAGCGCTGTTCTGCACCACCTGCCCTTCAACAGGTGAGGGCGGGCTAAGGGTAAGAATGCTCAGCCAGCTGGAGGCTCCGGTAACTGCACTGTGAGCTGCTATACATCCTCTAGGGGGTCTGTAGTGGCTATGCCCCCTGGTGTTGGGGAGCTTTTTCTGAGAGGAGAATTTCCAGAGTCCGGATTGTCCGCCCCAGAATTTTTTTGCAACAGGCCTGGTCCTTCTGGCATGGAAACTCAGATGCGGCTTCTAAGTGACCTTGGATGTATTCTCATGCCAGGCAGTCTGGAAGTAGAAGCCCTGTTCAATTACCTTTGGCCAAGTGTCCCCTGGCACTGGATGCTCTCTGAAGAAGAGGAACAGTTGAGAGCTATTCGAGATGTTGACTATGCCTTGGACCCAGATGAATCAGTATTAGGCTCTGATGTGGATAAGGACTGCCTCTTGCCTTCAGAAGACTATGCAGAGGCAGGCGTGATCCACCTGTTCTGGAAGGAAGAACCGGCGGCATTGATTTTCAGGGTGTCATTCACTTTGAACTTGACAAATGCTTCCGGCATTCTTCAAGGGGTGCAGAAATCCACCACTTCACGTTCTTGGAGGTGGTCAGAGAAATGATCCCGTCTGAGTGGGACTTGTCAGATTTCCTGCCTAAAGGGTCTAGAAAAAGATCTATGCTTTCCCGGAGTAGGAGCGCTGTGAGTGGTTTGACATCCCAAGGTGGATGCACAAGTCAAGGCGGTTAACAGATGGATCATTATTCCCATGGAAAGTGGATTGGCCTTAAAGGATGCTCTGGACCACAAGGTAGATTCCTCGCTGAAGATCCAGTTTGCTGTGAAGGTAGCTATCCTACAGCTGGTATATACTAGCCTGACGTCTCAAACTCTGCTCCAGTGGATTCAGTTTCTTCCACCTGCCCCAGCCATCAAGGACCACAAACACGCAAGAGATCCAATGCCCCATGGTACTCACATGAAATCAGAGTTGCAAAACGCACACTCAGAAGAATGGAAAGAAAATGGAGGCGGAACAAATTACACTACCTCCTAAGCCAATACAAAGACAAACAACTGGAATATAACAATCTAATAAATGAACGTAAACAACACCACCATACCAACCTAATCATGAAATCTGCTAACAGACCGAGAATTCTTTAGCATTGTCCAAAAGCTCACAAAGAATGACACGCAACAAAGTACCCACCATCTTGACCCGCAAAAATATGCAGATTACATTATGTCAAAAAACACCAACCAAACATGCTCTAATACACCACAAACAAACGATTACACGATAAAAAAGAATCAAACATGGGAGAGCTTCAACATACCAACAAAGCAGCAAATAGAAGAAATTGTATCTGGACTAAACACAATAACCTCACCATCAGACCCATGCCCAGTGTCATGGCTCAAAGCTACAAAAAGCCAACTCTCTCAGCACATTCAAAAAATCGTCAAAGATTCACTCCAACAAGGATACATGCCACAACCACTAAAGCACGCAATGATACGACCAATACTTAAAAGTAGCAATCTGAGCCCCTCCGAACCAAAATCATACCGTCCCATCTCCAGTCTGCCATTCCTTTCTAAAATCGTAGAAAAGGCAGTGCAAAGGCAACTTCAGGACCATATTGACATAAATGCCCCACCGGACCTCCATCAGCATGGATTTAAGCCCCAACATGGCGTGGAAACACTATTCACTCTTCGACAATTTCCTAAGAGGAATAGACAACACCAAAAACGGCTTCCTACTAGTGTTCATGGACATCTCGGCAGCCTTTGACACTGTGTCCCACACCAAGCTACTGCAACGCTTACAACAGATAGGACTATGCAGGAATACCCTGAACTGGTTTACGTCATACTTGGAAGGACGAACGCAACAAGGCAAATGCGACCAAAAGAAATCAATACAATTCCCCGTCACGCAGGGAATACCCCAGGGCTCAGCCCTATCATCAATGCTCTTTAACATCTACATACAGCCCAAATGCAACATCATCGAGAACACAAACTTCGCTATCACATTTATGCTGACGACGACATGGTGTATGCTCCAATCAACCTACTAGCATTAAACACCACAACAATAACCAAATGCCTCGAAGACATGAATGACTGGCTCATAGCCAGCAACTTAAGTCAAATATGATAAAACTGAGGCAATGTTCGTCACCAGGAACTCCACCTTCATACCTCCACAAATCAACATCCTAGACAAACACATAGTAGTCAAAGAAGACGTTAAGTATCTGGGCATCACACTAGACAGAGCTTTGAACCTGAAATCCCACATCATCAAAACCGCAAACAAGGCCTATCGACGATTGAGGATAATCAGACAAATCAAACCAATGCTCCATCAGAACCATTTCCGCACAGTGTGCCAAGCACTCATTACACCACTGCTTGGTTACGGAAACTCACTATATCAAGGCCTTCCTCAGCAGACACTCCACCCACTACAGATGATACAAAATACCACAGCACGCATCATTACAGACACTCCAAGGACTGAGCACATCACTCCCGTTCTACAACAACTATACTGGCTCCCAATGATGGCAAGAGCTAAGTATAAAACAATCATGATCATCTTCAAAATCATTCATCATCTCTCAGCAGATGTACTCCAAAACGTTATAACAAGGGATATCGGCAATAGACCAAGAAGAACCAACAACAACATAATTGCCACACCTGCAGGCTATCACAAAACCAAACAAAGAACTTCAAAATGAGTGCCATCACTACTGGCATCCACACTATGGAACTCCTTACCAACGAGCTTGAGGGAATTAGATGACCTTACAGACTTCCGCAAAGACCTCAAAACATTCTTATTTATAGAAACATATGAGCATTCAGGCAACACCCCCTACCTAAACAGATTAAACGACTTCCTCCGCCAACTAAGCACGCACTCATCCTATCCATACACACAAGTTTATAATACTAAGTTATCAAATACTGTCCCGTTAAATGTTAACCCTCAATTGTACTATTTAAATACTGTTAAGTATACTGTCTAAATGTTTACATGTAACCTAATGTTAAATGTAACCCTCCAATTGTGATGTGATGTGACCACCTTGATTGAAGGATAAGGTGGCATACAAATCCTGTCTAAATAAATAAATAAAGGCCATTTGACTTAACTGGCCTTTCAGGGAAGCTGAACCAATTTTGGAGAAACTAGTGAAGGACCTAGGCGAGACAAAATCTTACAACCTCTGGGAAGACAGGTCCAGGGGGCCTGTAAAGCGGACTAGTACCTCTTTCTCTTCAGCTTCCGCCTGACCGCCAAGGGCGCACTGGCTAGATTCCCAGGGGTCTCTGGGCTATTATCACAGCTGACCTTGTAAACAAATCTTCTCTCCCCCCCCCCCCTTGCTTCAGGGCTTTGGGCTTGTTTTCCATCTTTTCATGGAGCACATGGACCCAGGGATTCGGCCCCATCTAGAGGAGGACCCTCCCAGGCCACACAGTGAAGGTTTGGGACGCATTCACTTGTGCCACCGATGGGCAGTAAGATTCGCTGCCTCTTTCAGGAATAGGGCCGGGTTACCAAGGATGGCTAAGTGCTAGATGCCATTCAGTTAGGCTATGTTCTGGAATGCAAGGAGCTGATTCCTGATGCTTTTGTAATTTCCCGTTGTTGGCCTGTGATCAAAAGTGCTGCGGTGCAAACCAACTTGGACAGGTTGCTTCGCTTAAAGATGGTGATGCCTCTCCCTCCAGGTGAGCAAGGTAAGGGCAGATACTCCATCTACTTCATGGTGCCAAAGAAGGATGATTCCATCCAGCCCAAAGGAGTCAATGAACACTTGCGTGTCCTGGGCTTTTGGGGTGGATCAACAGAAGTATCTGGGTTTTCCTATGCTTGGTTCTCACTGTCAGTTTGCTGTCCTTCCTTTTGGGCTCTCCACCACCTCAAGGATGTTCTTAAAGGTCATGGTGGTGAGGGCTATGGCGCCAAGGGATCTGTGTCCATCCCTATCTAGACGACTGGCTCATCCAAGCCCATTCCCTGTCAAAAGTGTCTTGGGTGATGTCCTGAGTGGTATCCTTTTTGGAAAACCTTGACTGGATGATCAATCAGGAAAAGAGCCAGCTTTTACCAACCTTGTCATTGGAGTTTCAGGGAGCACATTTCGATACTGGAGTGGACAGTCTTCTGCCAGAAGAGAAGGCCAGACGGTTGCATTACCTGGTGGTGATCTATGTGCATCAGGCCCCCAAAGTCTAGGATTATCTTCAGCTCCTCTGATGGCGGCAACCATAGAGATGGTCCTGTGGATTTGTGCTCACATGTGGCTACTCCAGTGGTCCCTGCTGACTCTATGGTCCCCGAATTCTCAGGGATTCAAACGCAGGCTTCCACTCACATTGTGGGTGAGGTCCAGCCTATGTTAGTGGTGGCAACTCTGTTATCTGAAGGGCATACCGCTGGATAGTTTCTCCTGGATCCTGCTACAACAAATGCCAGTCTCTCGGGCTGGGGAGCCCATTGCCGACACGATATGGGTGAGGGCCGTTGGAAGCGGTGTGGTCCATCAACTGCCTCAAGGAGAGAGCCATTAGGTTCACTCTACTGCACCTCTGGCCCCTGGTCGAGGGCCAGGTAGTTTGAGTGTTTTCAGACAATGCCACAGTGATGGCAGGGTGGCCCTGGAGATGGATCTCCCATTTGCTTGGGTGGAGAAGAACCTCCAAGCCTTGTCAGCTCAGCACGTTGCCATAGTGGACAGTGTGAAAGCAGACTTTCTCAGCTGGCACTCTCTGAATCATGATAGGTGGGAGTTGAACCAGAAGGCATTTCAGTTGATTCTGCACTGCTGGTGTCTCCCCAAAATGGATCTGATGGCAACGCATTCCAATGCCAAAGTATGCTGCTGCTTCAGTTGCCACACAGTTGGGTCGAAGGACGGTGATGCATTGACCCAGCCTTGGCTCTATCAGCGGCTGTTGTACGTGTTTCCTCTGAGGCCCCTGGTGGGGCATGTGATTCAGCGTATAGAGAGTTACCTGGGCAAGATTGTTCTGGTAGCACCAGATTGCTGCTGAGAGTGTGGTCCAGAGACCTGATGCAGCTCCTTCAGGCACCACCTCTTCGGCTGCCTTCGTCTCGGAATGTTGCGGCAAGGACCAGTCATGCTGGAGGATCCAGCTCCCTTCTCGCTTATGGCATGGCTCTTGAAAGGAGACCACTAGTGCGGAAGGCAGTGCTTTTTCAAAGTTTTATCCCATATGACCCCATTTTAAACGACTAAAAATTCCTCATTGTCCCTCTAGGCCAGTCCAGGGAATCCATGTATGCTTGGGTAGTCACCATTCTCCAGCAGCTGAGAACTGAGCATGTCAGGAATCTGATAACCCAGTAGAAGAGCTCTCCCTCCATTCCCAACATCAAGTCTCTCTCAGTTCTCAGCAGCTGAAGGAGCTCCCCTAGCATCAGGTGTTAGTACTGATGTTTTATCAGAGGTTTCAGAGTGTTAGAGTCCAGATGTTTCAGATTTGGGATAGTTGCCGAGGAACCTGCAGTCAGCTTGAACTGTTTTGTTTTTTTTTTTCTTTTCCCAAAAAAAAAAAAGCTTAAGGGGGCAGCAGGGGGGGGGGGGGGCAAACTACCTGGGAACCCTAGGTCCCTTTCCCCCTCCTCTCCATTGGGACAGTGGTCTCCCTGTTTGTTACGGGGAGTAGAGTCCTGAAGCTCTTGTTGTGCTGTGCAGCTTACTTGTGATTAGTGTTTCCGCGACCAGGCACAGCCTTCTGCTCGGCAGTACTATTGTTCGTTTCCCTCTTGCTTCAAGTCAGGCAAGTCAGGGCCGGCCCTTCAAAGGTTGGTGTGTTTTCTTTGTTTTTGTTTTTTTGGGGTTTTTTTACTAAGCGCAGTGCATGCTGCCCCTTTCTGCATGGTATGCTGTGTGTGGGAGCAGCCATGGGGCCGCCGCCTCAGGTTTGTGCCGGCGCTGTGTGTCTCAGGGCCAACAGTTGCATCGGTGGCTGTCATTCCCCGTCTTGGCCATGGCTTCAGGAGCAGAAAAGGAGCATGAAGTAGCTCAAGAGGCTGAGACCGTTTTGGTGGGAACTGTGGTCTGACCCAGTATGGCATATTTTATGTTCTTAATGTGCGAGCGACTGGAATGTCTGGTGTAGGTGAGGCGCAGCTTACATTGGTGGCTCCAAACCAGCAATCTGGCAGCGGGGGGTGCCGTTGGATGCTGGTGACAACTGATGCCAGCCTCTCAGGCTGGGGGGGGGGCCCACTTCGACTCTCTAATAACGCAGAGTTGGTGGTTGGCAGAGGAGAATTCGTGGTCGATCAACCGCCTGGAGATAAGGGCGGTGCTCCTGGCCCTTCAGCATTTTCATCCCTGGATTGCGTGGAAAGCGGGCAGATTTTTTCCGACAGTGCACCCACAGTGGCTTATATCAATTGACAGGATGGAATGGGTAGTCCCACATAAGATATGCCATACTGGGTCAGACCAAGGTCCATCAAGCCCAGTATCCTGTTTCAAACAGTGGCCAATCTAGGTCATACGTACCTAGCAGTATCCCCAAAAGACACAGGTTCCACAATGCTTGTATTGGGTCAAGCATTGATATCCTGGGTCCCTTTTTAATAATGGTTTATGAACCTTTCCTCCAGGAACTTGTCCAAACCTTTTTTAAACCCAGTTACACTAACAGCTCTTACTACATCCTCCGGTAACAAATTCCAGAGTTTGATTACACATTGAGTGAAAAAATATTTTCTCTTATTTGTCTTAAATAGTTTTACCCTGTAGCTTCATTACATGTCCCCTAGTCTTTCTATATTCTGATAGTGTAAACAATCAATCTACGTTTACCCGTTCCACTCCATTCATTAATTTATAGACTTCTATCATATCTCCCCTCAGCTGTCTCTCTTTCAGGTGGAAGAGCCCTAACCTTTGTAGCCTCTCTTCATAGGAGTAGCCTTCCATCCCCTTTACCATTTTGGTGGCTGTTCTCTGAACCTTTTCTAATAACGCTATATCCTTTTTTAAGATATGGCGACCAGAATTGCACACAATATTCAAGGTGCGGTCATACCATGGAACGATACAGAGGCATTATAATATCCTTTGTTTTTTTTCCATTCCTTTCCTTATGATACCTAGCATTCTATTTGCTTTCTTGGCTGCCACTGCACACTGGGCGGAGGGTTTTCACATGTTATCCACGATGACTCCTAAATCTTTTTTCTGGGTGGTGGTTCCCAATGTGGAACCTTGCATTGTGTAACGATAGCGTGGGTGGTTCTTTCCTAGGTGCATAACTTTGCACTTGTCCACATTAAATTTCATCTGCCATTTGGATGCCCAGTCTTCCAATTTATCCAGATCCTCCTGCAGTTTTCCACAGTCCTCTTGGGTTTTAACAACTTTAAACAGTTTTGTGTCCTCTGCAAATTTGATAACCTCGCTAGTTATTCCCTTTTCCAGGTCATTTATGAATATGTCAAAGTAGCGGACCCAGTACAGATCCCTGGGGTACTCTACTATTCACCTTTTTTCATTGGGAAAATTGGCTATTTAACCCTACCCTCTGCTTTCTATCTTTTAACAAGTTCCCGATTCACAATAGTACACTGCCTCCTATCCCGTGACTTTTTAGTTTTGCCATAAGTCTCTGATGAGGGACCTTGTCAAAGGCTTTCTGAAAGTCCAGATACACTATATCAACCGACTCACCTTTGTCTACCTGTTTATTCACACCTTCAAAAAAACAGATTAGTAAGACAAATTCAGGAAGGAGCTAAAAACTCACCTATTTCGATGTCATTACAATCAGCTATGACCATCAACTGAGAGAGTATTCAAAACTGCTATATGTATAATTATGTAAATATGTATATATAGATGTAAGAATGTATAAGTCACCCCCTAAGACGCTAACCATGTGTGCTGTGACCCCAGTTATTTGTACATACCACCCCCCCCCAGTCTTGATTGACAATCCCCGAACATGAATCAAACCGCTGCTGATCGCTGGAAGTAGCGGTATATAAATGTGCAGTAAATAAATAAATAAATAAAGCAATGTAGGCTGTCTCCCATTAGGAGATTATCACGTAAACCAGGCACACAGTACAAAACGTGATATGGTGGAAAAACAATTTATTGAAATCAGACCTAGCAACCCGACACAGGCCGTGTTTCGATGACCTTCATCAGGGGTTGTCTAAATAGGTACTACAAACATAAAAACAAACAATATTAAACAATGTAAAGGTGAAAGAACAAATGGACATGAACATGCTCTAACTAGAGAAGTAAAAATAATAATAAATAATAGTAGTTATTACAGTGATAATAATAATATAAATAATTAATAATAGATCTCTCATAGTAAATACTTAAAAATTAAATAAATAAAATAATAAAACAATAAAAATACAGTACTAGAAATGCGATACTCAAAAAAATAAATTAAATACTCAAAAAAATTAAAACCATAAAAAATGATATAATAAAACAGACCACAACTAAGTTTAAAAACACAACCAAATGCAATCCTTATAGGAGGTGACAAGCATATAATTATAATGTCATTACCTTCTTTGTAGAGACGGTGATTTTCAAACCTCACAAGGAGGCACACGAACTCATTAATGGAGGTGTTGGCTTAAACACTTGCAATAGAATAAAAACTAAATGAAGAAGGCAAAGAGTAAAGCACATGTATACCATTGGAGACAGACTATGAACCTAAATCTAAACTAAATTTAAGAAACTGAAATGGAACTGAAACGCAGCAGGCTTGGATGGGGGAGGGGGGCGACACGGCCAAGAAAACATGTATAAAATATTCTACGAAAAGGAGAAATTGTTTAAAATCGGGCCAAAGGTTCATCACAGGGCCAACTAAACCAAAGACATTTTATTTAATTAGTCCAGAAATATACGGGAAAAAAATTCAAAAACATATATTAGCTAGAGGAATCTTAAAGAACAAAGTGAAGCTCACATCAAAAGAACGTCCAATGTCTAAGGGATACTCAAAAAACGTGGAAAAGCAGAGAGGTAAGACCAAAATAAAGAAATAATACATTGTAGCATCTTGCTCTTATTTTATTTATTTAACAATCATTTATATCCCGCATCTTCCAGAAGGTCAGGTGCGGTTTACAATTGAACAACAGTCAACAAGGAGTGCTTGTTTTACATGGAACAATATTTGGCAGAAAACAATGTAATGGTTAAATACGTAACCGAACAGTGTAATGGTTAAATACATAATAGAACAAGAACAATACTTCTCATGAGTTAATAGCATTGTTGGATCTTCTAAAAACCGATAAAAAAACACAATAAAAAAGGTGTTGTGTAAAACACTATTTATCACCTCTCCTCTTTGTTGGATCTTTAAAAATCTATAAAAAGATAATAAATATATATATATAAAAAACTTATGCACACTATTGGCATAGTAAATCTCTCTTGTCGATTGCAACAGTGCTGTATAAATCGCCACTTAGGACTCTTATTAGTTCGGGAGTTTTGTCTCTTACTGAATCGCTAACCAGAACCACTAACATCATGGATTAAACATCTCTTACCGAAATTGTCAGTATTATAAATCACTAATTAGGACTCTTCTAGCTTCGGGAGTCTTTTAGATTATAGAATGTCTCATACCGTTCTAAATCGCTGACAAAAAACGATCTCACAGACGCAGGAAGTAAAGATCCGTCTTTTCGAGTGTCAGCTTGTTTAGCAGTAAAAAAACGCCGACACCTGCGCGAACCTTATGTGAATCTTGAGAGCGGGAAACACAGGGGGCGTGGCTAACCTATGTCAATTCATACAAACTCACACTAGTTTAAAAAACGCTACAGTAAATTTGGATGGGAAGGAGAAATTTCTTGTAGCCTGCCAAACCAAAAAACCGAGTCATCAAATCATCAATTGTATTAGTGTTGATGCTTATTATAGCCAGTGAGATACTACTTATATTATGTTATCGTTTAAAAACTTAACCAACAAATACACCAGTAGCAAGTATATAATGAATTTCATAAAATAGTAAGAACAATTAATATTATTAAAAATTAATAGTGGAAACAATTTATAATTATAAATAGAATAAAAATTAATATTAAAATAAAAAGTATGAGGTAGTATGTTAAGAAATTTCATTACAATCATGGGTACTCAAGTATATGTGGAAGGTACTTAATAACCTTTAAATAAAAATAAAATAAAATTAAAAATATTAAAACAATAAATAATTGTAATTCAAAAAATTTATAAACAATAATTATAAATATAAAAAAACTTTTAATATAATATATTTTTATAATTTTAATTTTTATACTATGTCAAAACCTAGTTAAAAACAATATGAGTAATATCCATGAAAGGAAAAAGGGGGGGTAACCAGAAAATAAAAAAAAAATAATAAAAATAAAAATAAAAACAGTAGTGAGCTAATAGAAAAATTAATGGGATGAAGATTATAATATCCAACTGTAAATGTAGCTGTTGTTGGTCTCATAAAAAAACAGAGAAGTCTCGGTCTAAATTAAGACCATTTGGAACAAGAGTATTTAGTTGAAAGATATATTTCTGTTCTAGCTGAAGAATGGTCTTGTTCATATCTCCTCCTCGCCAATTGGTTTTGACTTGTTTAATCACAAAAAACTTTAAATCAGTTACTTTATGCTTTATTACTTTATGTATTACTGATGTGGCCAATCTATATGTATATAATTTTGAGGAAAGTTTTTTAAAAGAACATCCATTTCAGGACAATGTGATTTTATGGTTAAGATACATAGATGACGTTTTAATACTTTGGAAAGGTAACGAGGACCACTTAGGACAGTTCAATTCATGGATTAATCAGTTAGATAATAACTTAAGATTCCAGTTGACATATGATTTCTATAAGATTCCATATTTAGATCTCTTGATCCGAAAAGAAGATATTGGATTTTCAACAACCTTATACAAAAAACCAACTGATAAGAATAATTTTTTGCACTATAATAGTTTCCATAATTTATCTCTAAAAAACAATCTTCCGGTGAGCCAATTCCTCAGGGCTAGAAGGGTATGCTCAGATTTACAGGATTTTGAGAAAGGGGCAGTCAATATGAAGAGGAGTTTTTTGGAGAAAGGATATCCCATGAAATATGTAGATTCCGCATATAAAAGAGCTAAGAACACGTCGCGCGATCTACTCTTAACACCTAAAGATAAGAAGCCCAAAAAAGGATTCGTTTGTCCTCTATTGTATTCCCAATTTTCCGCTAAGATAACCACTATTCTGAAAAAAGAATGGCATATTCTTCAGTCCCTGCCGGCTTTTCAAGACCAGGATCTTATCGTTGCTCACAAACGGAATATGAACTTACGTAACTTATTGGTGCCTTCAGCGCTCACGGAGAAGAGATTTTTAACGAGGTATAGAGGCCAATTTCAGTGCGGTAGATGTGCTGTCTGTTTGAACGTCCTACCAGTTAGGAATGTTTTTATCCATCCCAACACACACGAAAAGTTTCCGATCAAAGATTTCGCGAATTGCGATACCCAGAACGTCATTTATGTAATACAGTGCCCCTGTAGAATGCTCTATGTAGGCAAGACTACCCGTAAGATCAAAACTAGGATTATGGAGCACAAAAGTTGCATTAAGAGGAATGTGGAAGATAAACCCCTAGTCTCCCATTGGCAGACATTAAAGCATAAAGTAACTGATTTAAAGTTTTTTGTGATTAAACAAGTCAAAACCAATTGGCGAGGAGGAGATATGAACAAGACCATTCTTCAGCTAGAACAGAAATATATCTTTCAACTAAATACTCTTGTTCCAAATGGTCTTAATTTAGACCGAGACTTCTCTGTTTTTTTATGAGACCAACAACAGCTACATTTACAGTTGGATATTATAATCTTCATCCCATTAATTTTTCTATTAGCTCACTACTGTTTTTATTTTTATTATTTTTTTATTTTCTGGTTACCCCCCTTTTTCCTTTCATGGATATTACTCATATTGTTTTTAACTAGGTTTTGACATAGTATAAAAATTAAAATTATAAAAATATATTATATTAAAAGTTTTTTTATATTTATAATTATTGTTTATTAATTTTTTGAATTACAATTATTTATTGTTTTATAATAATTTTTAATTATTGTTTTAATATTTTTAATTTAATTTCATTTTTATTTTTATTTAAAGGTTATTAAGTACCTTCCACATATACTTGAGTACCCATGATTGTAATGAAATTTCTTAACATACTACCTCATACTTTTTATTTTTATTTTAATATTAATTTTTATTCTATTTATAATTATAAATTGTTTCCACTATTAATTTTTAATAATTGTTCTTACTATTTTATGAAATTCATTATATACTTGCTACTGGTGTATTTGTTAAGTTTTTAAACGATAACATAATATAAGTAGTATCTCACTGGCTATAATAAGCATCAACACTAATACAATTGATGATTTGATGACTCGGTTTTTTGGTTTGGCAGGCTACAAGAAATTTCTCCTTCCCATCCAAATTTACTGTAGTGTTTTTTAAACTAGTGTGAGTTTGTATGAATTGACATAGGTTAGCCACGCCCCCTGTGTTTCCCGCTCTCAAGATTCACATAAGGTTCGCGCATGTGTCGGCGTTTTTTTACTGCTAAACAAGCTGACACTCGAAAAGACGGATCTTTACTTCCTGCGTCTGTGAGATCGTTTTTTGTCAGCGATTTAGAACGGTATGAGACATTCTATAATCTAAAAGACTCCCGAAGCTAGAAGAGTCCTAATTAGTGATTTATAATACTGACAATTTCGGTAAGAGATGTTTAATCCATGATGTTAGTGGTTCTTGTTAGCGATTCAGTAAGAGACAAAACTCCCGAACTAATAAGAGTCCTAAGTGGCGATTTATACAGCACTGTTGCAATCGACAAGAGAGATTTACTATTCCAATAGTGTGCATAAGTTTTTTATATATATATATTTATTATTTTTTTATAGATTTTTAAAGATCCAACAAAGAGGAGAGGTGATAAATAGTGTTTTACACAACACCTTTTTTATTGTGTTTTTTTTATCAGTTTTTAGAAGATCCAACAATGCTATTAACTCATGAGAAGTAAGAGCAAGATGCTACAATGTATTATTTCTTTATTTTGGTCTTACCTCTCTGCTTTTCCACATGTTTTTTTGAGTATCCCTTAGACATTGGACGTTCTTTTGATGTGAGCTTCACTTTGTTCTTTACGATTCCTCTAGCTAATATGTTTTTGAATTTTTTTCCCGTATATTTCTGGACTAATTAAATAAAATGTCTTTGGTTTAGTTGGCCCTGTGATGAACCTTTGGCCCGATTTTAAACAATTTCTCCTTTTCGTAGAATATTTTATACATGTTTTCTTGGCCGTGTCGCCCCCCCCTCCCCCATCCAAGCCTGCTGCGTTTCAGTTCCATTTCAGTTTCTTAAATTTAGTTTAGATTTAGGTTCATAGTCTGTCTCCAATGGTATACATGTGCTTTACTCTTTGCCTTCTTCATTTAGTTTTTATTCTATTGCAAGTGTTTAAGCCAACACCTCCATTAATGAGTTCGTGTGCCTCCTTGTGAGGTTTGAAAATCACCGTCTCTACAAAGAAGGTAATGACATTATAATTATATGCTTGTCACCTCCTATAAGGATTGCATTTGGTTGTGTTTTTAAACTTAGTTGTGGTCTGTTTTATTATATCATTTTTTATGGTTTTAATTTTTGAGTATTTAATTTATTTTTTTGAGTATCGCATTTCTAGTACTGTATTTTTATTGTTTTTATTTATTTAATTTTTAAGTATTTACTATGAGAGATCTATTATTAATTATTTATATTATTATTATTATCATTGTAATAACTACTATTATTATTTTTACTTCTCTAGTTAGAGCATGTTCATGTCCATTTGTTCTTTCACCTTTACATTGTTTTTTAATATTGTTTGTTTTTATGTTTGTAGTACCTATTTAGACAACCCCTGATGAAGGTCATCGAAACACGGCCTGTGTCGGGTTGCTAGGTCTGATTTCAATAAATTGTTTTTCCACCATATCACGTTTTGTACTGTGTGGCTGTCTCCCATTAGGCCATGACTATCTACATGCTGTGTAATTTTGTTCTTTATGATGGTTTCTACCATTTTCCTTGGTACTGACGTCAGGCTCACCGGTTTGTAATTTCCCGGATCACCCCTGGAACCCTTTTTAAAAATTGGCGTTACATTGGCGATCCTCCAATCTTCAGGTATTACAAATGATTTTAATGAAAGTTCACAGATTACTAATAGCAGTTCTGCAATCTCATATTTCAGTTCTTTCAACACTCTTGGATGTATACTGCTGCCCGCATTATCTCCCACTCTTCTCGCAATGACCACATTACCCCCCTATTGCTTCACCTACATTGGTTGCCAGTCGACCATCATATCAAATTCAAAATACTAATTCTGGTTTACCGCGTCCTGCACACACAAACGCCCCAGTACCTCACTGATCTTCTTCGCTTTCACATCCCTACACGTAGTCTTCGTTCTCTTCACATTAATCGACTTCACCTTCCCCCACCATCTCGCGCACATTTACAGTCTACCCGTCATTCTGCCTTTTTCTTCCTTGGTCCAGCTCTGCGGAACTCTCTGCCCACTCCGCTCTATTTGGAAGATAACTATACCACTTTCAGGTCCCTACTTAAATCCCATCTGTTCACCTCAGCATATAACCTCCCGGCCATACCCAGCTGACCTGGTTTATCTATGTCTGCACTTTTCTTTGGTTTTTTTCCTCCTAGCTCTCAACCTCTTGACCTATTGCTTCCTATTCTCTTTGTTTCCTGTCTCAATGATGTAGTTCCTTTCTTTATTTCCGGGCCTTGTGCCCCTCCCCCAATTTGCTACTGTATTGTAAACCGCCCTGCTGTAATGAAGGGCGGTATATCAAATTTTTAAATAAACAAACATATACCATCCGGTCCAGGTGATTTGCTACTATTCAGTTTATCAAATAGTTGTAATACATCTCTTGGAGGAGAGCCTGGCAATACTAACCTGGGTGGAACAGAATTTGCTGGCCCTGTCTGCATCCCTTCTGGCAGGCAAAGAGAATGTCCAAGCAGATTTCCTCAGTGGACATCACTGGATCCAGGTGAATGGGAGCTCAATCCGGCAGTGTTCGACCTCACAAGGCATTGGTGTCAGCCAGTCATGGATCTCATGGCTTCACACGTGAACGCAAAGGCAAACAGGTTCTTCAGCATGCGCAGGTAACCTATGTCCGAAGGCCTGGATGCTCTGGTGCAGCCCTGGCTGTTGGAGGGGGGTGCTCTACATTTTTCCTCCATGGCGCCTCATAGGTCGTTTGCTGCAGAGGATAGAGGAACACAACGGGATGGTGATCCAGATTGTTCCAAATTGGCTGAGAAGACCCTGGTATGTGGACCTTAGGAGGCTTACTAATCTTGCCTCCCTGGTGGCTCCCCAACAAGATAAATCTCTTCAGGGTCCGGTTGTCATGCCTCAAGTAGCATGATTTTCGCTTATGGCATGCTCTTGAAAGGCTGTGCTTGAAGTGACGGGGCTTTGCACCTGTCATAGCGACAATGTTAAGGCCAGGAAGTGCTCAGTCACCTGGCATATGTTTGAGTGTGGTGGATTTTTGAGGGTTGGTGTAGAGATTGAAGTCTCCAACCTTTTCATTGTCTCCTACCGGACATCCTGTTATTTCTGCAGCATGGCCTGGAAAAAGGGCTGGCGCTTAGCTCCTCAGAGTGCAGGTGGCGGTGCTGGCCTGTTACGGGGGGGTGTATCCAGGGACGTTCCCTTTCAGCGTGCCTGGATATGGTGCGGTTCTTGTGGGCGGTGCAACAGCTGAGGCTGCCCAGGAGGGCAATGGTCCCGCCTTGGGACCTCAATTTGGTGTTGTCAGGTCTGACGACAGCCCCCCTTTTGAGCCGATGGCAAAGGCATATCTCAAGGATCTCGCCCTAAAGATGGTATTTTTGGTAGCACTTTGCTTGGCATGCAGGGTTTCAGAGCTTCAGGCTCTGTCCTGTAGAGAACCCTTTCTGCATTTTTCTAGGGAGAAGGTGATCTTGCGCTCAATTCCTTCCTTTCTGCCTAAAGTGGTATCTGTTTCATTTGAATCAAACCGTCGCCTTACCATCGTTTCCAGAGTTAGGGGACTCTGAGGAAGAGAGGCAGTTACTTCTGCAGGATTCTGCACAGATCTAGGCAGTGTATCCTCAGAAGACAGAGGCCCTGCTCAAGTCAGGTTGTTTGTGGTGTTCGGAAGTCCTCAGGCAGGGGAAGCAGCTTCCAAGGCCACGATTGCTCATTGGGTGAAGCGTATGATTTCGGAGGCGCATGAGCGTAGGGCCCATAATCTGCCAGTGGGGCTCAGAGCACACTCGACTCGGTCACAAGCGACGTCCTGGGCAGAGGCAGGATTAGTTCCCCCCAGTAGAGATCTGCAGGGCAGCAGCTTGGTCGTCACTGCATACGTTCACTAAGCATTATTGTCTAGATCTGCAGGCGATGGTGGATGCTAGATTTGGTTCAGTGGTTCGTAGGACTGGTCTCGAAGGTCCCACCCGGGTCTAATCACTGCTTTTGTACATTCCAAGCGTACATGGATTCCCTGGACTGGCCTGGAGGGACAATGAGGAAGGAGAAATTAGACCTTACATGCTAATTCTTTCCTGGAGTCCCTCCAGGCCAGTCCAGGGCCCGCCCTCCCAGAGACCAGCATTTTTCAGAGTGAGCTGCGATTAAGACATACAGCATGATGCAGTAGCTGGATCTGTTCAGGAGGGAACAGGCGTCCTGTCTAGCTGACTTCCCGTGAGGATTTGGCCCACTGCAGTAAAAAAAGAAAAAAAAGAGAAAAGAAGAAAGGAGTGCAGTGCAGTCTCCTGCAGGACTGTATATAGTTGAGGTTAGCAGTTTCCTTAAGGAAAGCTTAGGCTGCATGGTTATTAGGAGACTGGATGTTGGGAATGGAGGGGGAGCTCTTCTACTGGGTTATCAGGTTCCTGACATGCTCTATTCTCAGCTGCTGGAGAATGGCTACTACCCAAGCGTACATGGATTCCCTGTACTGGCCTGGGGGGACTACAGGAAAGGCAGCAGGTAAGGTCTAATTTCTCCTTCACATGATCCCAGATGATGAAATCAAAATAGCAGGTCTCCAGCCTCCTTCCCCTCCCTCCACTCATCTAAAGCAGGAAGGCAATGGCAAAAGCAGCAGCAGTCTGCATGGAGAACCTTGTGTCTGTATGTACTTACAGACCCCAGTGCTTATTTCCAGTCTTGAAGCTCACTGAGGAGGGGATAAGAGCTTATGAATGCTCACTAGTTCACAGGCCACATGTTGACTGGTAATTGCCACTACTTGGCATAGGTCACAGTGAAAGCCCAGAGAAAAGGAGAAATGGCCATATTTCTGTGATCCCATTTACTACTGATGTGACCCCATTTGGGAACCACTGGTGAAAGGGCTACTCTGCAGCAGCAATCTTTACCATACTTGGTGCCTGGAGGAATTCTGTCAAACTAGCATATGTACGGATATGTTGCCTCTTTCAGCGCTGGTGCGACATGAAGCAGCCAAAGTGGTCCTCCCTTTTGGTCTTTCTGGAGGATGGCCTAGAGAAGGGTTTCTCAGATTTCCTGCAAAACTTGAATCCTGTGTGACTCAATGCCCTTTCTAACATAGAGTGTAACCCCTCCACCAATTAGATTTACTCTATCATTGCAATTGTAATTATACCCAGGTATCAGTGTTCTCCTTCCAGCAGTTCTCTGAGATATTAATCTTATCTAACCTCTCATTTAGTGCTATATATTTTAACTCGCTCATCTTATTCTTTAGACTTCTGGCATTTACTTACAAGCATTTTAGAGGTGGTATTTTATTCATATTAATCTGGTTATTGGTAGGCAGGGGTAATTTGGAATCTTTAAGTGCTGTCTGCTCTATACTAAGGGCATTTGGGTTACTTTTGTCTTTATTCTGTCAATATGCCCTAACTTCAATTTTTTTTGCTAGTATCCCTCAAGGTTACACTGTCCATGTGCTCTTGAGCGACTGTCGGCTTTCCCCTATTATCTAGTTAAAAGCTGCTCACTCCTTTTTAAAGATTGATGCTAGCAGCCTGGGGCCCATCTTTTCAGAAAAGCCACTCCCTTCCTCCATTCCTAACAAATCCAAAACCACCTTCCTTGCACCATTGTCTCATCCACGCATTGAGACTCAAGAGCTTTGCCTGCCTTTTGGGTCCTGTGCCTGGAACGGGAAGCATTTCTGAGAATGCTACCCTGGAAGTTCTGGATTTTGCTTCCTACCTAAAAGCCTAAATTTGGCCTCCAGAACCTCCTACCACACTTTCCTATGTCATTAGTATCAACATGTACCAAGAAAGCAGACTCCTCCCCAGCACTATCTAAAACCTTCTCTAGGTGGCATGTGAGGTCTGCTACCTTCGCACCAGGCAGGCATGTTACCAGGTGATCCTCTTGTCCACCAGCCACCCAGCTATCTACATGCCTAATGATTGAATCAACTATAATGACTGTCCTAACCTTCCCTCATGGACACATGGACCTTTGGTGCGAGAGGGTTTTACATCACCTGGAGGACAGGTCCTAGCTGCAGAATCATTTCCTGTCATACCAGGGTGGTGGTCTCCTGTCACGTGATCTCTCTCCTCCATGGCAACAGGGAGGCTGCCAGACTGGATGTGGGACTTCAGTACTACATCCGTGTAGGTCTCGTCTATATATGTCTCTCTTTCTTATGTTCTCCAAGTCTGCTACTCTAACTTCCAGAGATCAAGCTCATTCCGAGAGCAGAGCTCCTTTCACCTAGTACACACGCAGGATCCCTCACCAACTTGGAAAAAATCATACATGTGACACTTAATGCAAAAGACTGGAAAGCCCCCATCTCGCTACTTGACTGCTGTCTGCATCATAGTTTAAACGTACAAAAAATATGGGTCTACTTAATAGAGTAATGTAGTAACACAAATTCTATGAAAATTACTCCAAACTAACAGACTAATGCAGAAAATAATTGGAGGGTTCACTTCAAAACTTATTCCCAATGCTCGGAAATCGTCTCAGACTAATCGGCTGCCATAAGCTGGAGATTAAATATTGAAAATAACTAGCGGTGCCTGTTGGCATCAATGACTCATTCCGGCATATTTTTTAGAAGTTCTTAACACCCTCTCCCAATAGTGTTGTTAAACCAGCGGTTAGTCTCTAATCATCAGAACTTTTCTTTCTCTTCTTTTATGTTTCTTTATACTCCTTAGACTTATCTTAAAATAGTGATTTCTTCTTCGTTCTCCCGGATTTTGTGATTTTGAGAACACAAAATCCGGGAGAACCAATAAGAAATCACTATTTTAAGATAAGTCTAAGGAGTATAAAGAAACATAAAAGAAGAGAAAGAAAAGTTCTGATGATTAGAGACTAACCGCTGGTTTAACAACACTATTTATTTATTTAGCTGTATTTATATCCCGCTTTTCACCGGGTCAAAGCGGTCAATTGGGAGATACATTTAACACGAGGGGATATGACACACATACGCTGATACTTACAGGGAACATGGGCAATGGAGGGTTAAGTGGCTTGCCCAAGACCACAAGGAGTGCCTATAGGATTAGAAATCCCAGTCCCTCCGGCCTGAGATTGCTGTCCCCAGGTGGGACTTGAACCCCCGGCCCTCCGGCCTGAAGTACCTTGTCCTAACCACTAGGCCACTCCTCCCCTCTATTGGGAGAGGGTGTTAAGAACTTCTAAAAAATATGCCGGAATGAGTCATTGATGCCAACAGGCACCGCTAGTTATTTTCAATATTTAATCTCCAGCTTATGGCAGCCGATTAGTCTGAGACGATTTCCGAGCATTGGGAATAAGTTTTGAAGTGAACCCTCCAATTATTTTCTGCATTAGTCTGTTAGTTTGGAGTAATTTTCATAGACTTTGTGCATCTTAGTTTAGGAATTTAAGGTGTTTACTTACTTAGGTTTGCTGGAGATACCTATACTAATACAACTATACCTAATACATTTAATGGACTTTGTTTACCTCAAGATTAATCAATCTCAGGTCCTTAAATAACCAGCCACATCTGAAAGTGAATATGGGCACCTCCTTCCCTTTATGTTTGAGTCTATAACGCTAAGGTTATCCTTGGGGTGGGAGGGATGGAAGGCTTAATAAAAAGCTGGCTTCCTACACAGTTCCCTGACCTGTCCTTCTAAGGTAAAGTCTTACCAATTTCCTGGGTGATTCACATAACCCTTGGTTTGATAGAGGGGGCCTTTCAAATTGCCCCTTTGATCTGCCACTTGCCTTTAACACATTTAAGACAGCCTCACGGATCTTTTGCTCCCTAACTGGAAGGCATCTTTGTAAAAGTCTCTAGAAACTAGTTTATTTCTTTCTACTCAGACTATTTATTCTACTTGTATGCTAAGCTATACTCTCATTTGATTTAAATTATATATATATTAAAAAAAAGCTCTCTAGAAACAAATTTTATTTCAGGGACTATCTGCTCTGCTTTACTTTCTATGCTAAGCTACACTCTGATTTGGTTTAAATGAAAAGCTCTCTGGTAATACTAAGACCTGGCTGACTTGGCAAAAACATTGAATTCTGAAATACAGACTTGTCAGTTTTAACCCAAATATTTCCCTTTTCCCCAAGATTGAGTATATTCCAGAAGATAAATACTTAAAAGTGTGGATCTATTTTCAGCAGAAGTAGTCTTTTGGTAGTCCAAGACTAAGTGGAAGGCCCCTTTTGTAAAGGTATCTAGAAACTATTTTTTTCAGCTCAAAGAATATTTTACCCTATTCGTCCTTCTATGCCAAGTTCTACTTTAATTTGATTTAAATTAAAAGTTCTCTGCTGATTCTAGGTCCTGACTAAGGTTTAAATTTAAACTAAGTTCTCTGCTGATAGCCTCTGAGTGAGTTAACACAGATTTATCAGTTTTAACCCAAAGAATGCCCTTTTCCCCAAGATCTAGAGAATTTCCCAGAAGTAAATGCTTAAAAGTGCAGATTTCTTTTCAGCAGAAGCAATCCTTGTGGTAGTCCTTCACTTGTGTGCTGGTTTGTTGCACTGCCTCCTCTCCAGGCCCAGTGACTGTTACCACACAATGCAAAGTCTTGTGGTGCAGCTGCTATCATGAGATTTTGGGAGGTTACAGCATTGGGCCTGGAGTGGAGGCAGCATGGCAAGCTAGCAAATAAGTTAGTGTTTGCTGTGCACGCGGACATGAGATCTGCCTTGTGGGTCCTGGAATTTAGCCACTGCACCCAGAGCCCTATCCTTAATACACCACTGCCTTTTGCTAAAATGTGCTAAGCAGTTATGTGAATAAGTGTGTTCTAAACTGTGCACAAACTGCTTAATATGAAACGGGTGGGATTTGGGTGTGTTATGGGCAGAGTGGGTGTGGACATCTCAGTAATTTACTGCATGCTGTCAGTGTTGTTAACATAGGTGCTGTTAATGCCACCTCAAGAAGGCATTAAGTGTACCTACTCTAATTGTGAATAAACTTAATATACATGCACAGCACACCCTGCTTGCAACGCTTACTGCATAGCTCTTGCACTTACTGAACTTTGGGTTTTGCTCTTAATGTGTGGTACATGCAAAAATTTACAGCATTTTAGTAAAGGGGCCCCTATATGTGTAATAAATTGTGCATGCATTAATATGTGCATACAGGCAATTTTTTCAAACTTTACATTTTTAGTGGCCCAAATGAACCATGTGTGTTCTTTAATGCACATGCCTAGTTCCACCACTAAGGAAAGAAAGCAAATATGATTTTTCACCACAGGCTTTAAAAGTAATTCTGAGGCAGCTTAAGATTTTTAGATGTAATGTTGATGTAGCCGGCTGTGTTCGTAGGTCTTCTTCCAGAGTACAGATGTGTGCAAACCAATTATGCCCTAAAAAGTAAGTCTTCATGGAATAGAGCTGCATGTTCCCTGAATCGGCTTCATTATCACATGCAGGGAAAAATTCCATGAGATGAATGTGTCTAGTTATTTTGCACTTAAACAGGCTAGAAACTTTGTAGAAATGAGGGTGAAAGGTCGAATATGGTATTTTATTTATTTAATGTCTCTTCTATACCGCGCTATTCAATATCAGTGCGGTGTACATTTAACTGTAGCTTATACAATGCAGTCGTGACTGTATTGTATTTACAATAAAACAGGAAATATAACTTGGCTAGAAACTGGGTTAACTGTCTTACTTATTTACATTATATACATTTGTAACTGTACTGTGCGCAGTGAAGCTTACTTGAGGTTGCAGCTTTGGGGCTGGCTGCTCTCCGGTGTGCTGGTGTGGGGGTCGTGGTGCTTGGTGGACATGTTTGTTAGTTGACCTATGGGGCTATTGTCTGGGTAATGCCGTATGAATAGGTGGTGCTTCAGCGCCTTCCTGAATTGGGTCAGATCGGTGATTGTTCGGATGGCCGTAGGGAGGGCATTCCAGCATATAGGTGCGTAGAGCATGAAAGCTCTATTAGATGTCATGTGGGTGCATTTCGTTGTTTCCTTAGGGATAATCAGTGTGTTTATAGCTGTAGATCTTCTGGACCTGTTAGGGGGTGTGAGATGGATTAACTCAGTGATGGAGGTGGATGGTTGATTGTTTATGGCCTTCAAGGCCATAAACAATCTTGAAACATAGTCTGCCTTGGACTGGTAGCCAGTGGAGTTTCTTTAGGATTGGTGTGATGTGGTCCATTCTTGAGACTCCGTATAGAATCCTGGCAGCTACATTCATTGCCAGCTGAAGGGGGTTCAGTGATGCTTGCGGGAGGCCGTATAGTATTGCATTGGCATAATCAAAATGTGGGATTACTAGTGCTTGATTGTTCGGAAGCCTTCAGGGTCCAGCAAGGGCCATAGGTGTCGTAATGTCCATACTTTGTGGTATATTTTCTTTACTATGTTTTTTTGTGTGTTTTCATGTCCAGCCGTTGGTCTAGGGTGACACCTAGATATCTGATTGTGGGTTTTACTATCAGCTCGGCGTTCTTCACCTTTAAGGAGGCGGGGGTGGGGGGTGAAGCCTTGGTTCCTTGTGATGAAGAGGACGTTTGTCTTGTTGTGGTTTATTCGGAGATTTTGAGAATGAAGCCATTCGGCTATTGCGTTGAAGCAGCCAGTCAGTGGGGAAAAGTCTGGCTGATCGGTTGCAAACGGCCTGTAAAGTAGATCATCTGCGTAAACTAGGCAATCAACGTTGAATGAGTGAATCAAGGAGCATATGGGCTGAATATATATGTTGAACATCAATGCTGATAGCAAGGACCATTGTGGTACACCCTATTTTTGTGGGAACGGTTCCAAGGACATGGTGCCAGCTCTTACATGCTGCCATCTGTTGGTCAGGTAGGATTTGCACCAACCTAGCACTGAGTCTTGTATTCCCTTTTCCTCGAGTCGTTCCAGGAGTATCTCGTGACTTATGGAGTCAAAAGCCGGTGCGATATCCAAGAAGATCAGAGCGAACCCTTGTCAGATGTTGTCAATTCCAGAGATTATAGCATTGAATAAGGTGGTGAGGAGGGTTTCCACGCCATGTGCCTCCCTGAAACCATGCTGACTTGAATCCAAGGGGGCATGAATCTCTATATGTTGTATTTGGCGTTGGACTACCTTTTCAATTATTTTGGCGAGCAGTGGGATGCTCGATATTCGTCTGAAGGATTCGACCTTCAGGGGGTCCAGTTTGTTGTTCAAATGCTTCAGCCTTTGTGGAAATGAACCAGTTGAAAAGGATTGATCCATGAATTTGTTGAGGAATTGGCTGAGATCGCAACGTATTTTTTACCCAAAACGCGGGGCAGGGGTTGTTTGGTGCGGTGGTGGTGTTGATGGAGGCGATGGTGTCCTCAATTTCTCTCTTTGACAGGGTGGTGAATTTGGTCAATGGTGTTGGGCGGGGTGGTTTGTAGGGTTTCTGGTCTTGTCGGTCTGTTGCATCTTTGATTGGAGGTATTCGGCATGAGTGGCTGCTCCGAGGCTGATTCCCTTGTTAATGACTTCACTATATTGAAGAGATCGTGTGGTTTGCTCAGCGAGCGCTTTAGGAGGTCTGTGTGGAATTGCTTCCTTCTTTCTATTATTGCTTCACGGTGCTTTCCTAGGTGTAGGTTATATGCACTCTGTGCTTCAGTGGCTCTAGATCGGCGCCATCGTCTCTCTAGCTTGCATAGGTGGAGGGGTGATGAACGCAGTTCAGTGGAGTACTATAACACTGGCTCGCGTCTCCTTAGGGGTTTGTTCATGGTTGGGAGCTGGGCGCTGGTGCTGAGGCTATTGTCCCAGCTAGCGATCATTTCCTCGAGGTTAGGGGCCATTGCGTTGAGAAGTCGGATGACTTTCTCCAGTATTTCTTCTTTGACAAAAGGTCGGAATCTTCTGGTTGCTGGTTTTGAAGGGCAATTATCTCTGCTGGTGGTGTTATGATCGTGGCAGTGGGCGGTCATTTGGAATCTAATCAGGCTGTGGTCGGACTATGGTACTGGGGTTATAGACATCGCCAGATCACGGTTCAGTTCGACAGCTGCTTGTGGTGCGAAGACCAGGTCCAATTTGTTTCCCCTCATGTGGGTAGGTGCGTTGACTAATTGTTTGTATCCTAACCCATCGAGGGCTTTGAGGAAGGCTGTGGCTTGGGTATCTTGAAGAGTAGGCAGGTTGAAATCACCTAGTATCCAATTTGGGGATCGTGACCTACAGATGTTGCAGGCAAGGTCAATTATTGTCGAGAGGTTGTCTGGAGAGGCAACCGGTGTTCGGTAGAGTAGGTTGATTGTGCAATGATTGTTGGCTATGGTGACTGTGTTTAGGTGGGTTGTACTGGAGGTGTTAATCAATTGGAATTGTAAGTCTGTTTTGGAGAGGATGAGTGTTCCACCACCTCTCAGATTTGCTCTGTGGCAGGATTGTAGTGAGAAGTTGTGGGGTAGCATCAGGTTGAGGAGAGCAGTCTCGCATTCGGATAGCCATGTCTCTGTGATCATTAGGATGTCCAGATCATAGAGTGTTATCAAATCTGTGACTGGCCATTTTTTTGCGGACTGAGCAGGTATTGATAAGGGCACATTTCAGCGTGTGGGGGTGCGGATGTTTCTCAATACGGGGCTTTTTGGTGTGTTGTAGAGCGATGTGCAGTGTGTGGTGGTGGAGCTTGTGGTTGGTTTCTGTTGAAGAGTGGTGAGGGTTCCCTGCCCATCTCTTCCCATTGCTCCTTAGGATTGGTATGGTGTTGTGGGCTGGCTTAAGAGCAATGGATCCGACGGGTAGTCCAGCAAGGAGGTAGAAACTGGCTATTGCTATAATGGGGTGCATCTTTGTCTGTTCCCAGAATGGGAGGTGAACAGGTGGGCTGTCTAATCTACTGCAAATAGATAAGTTAGAGAGGCTATTTGATATGATACACCCAGACAGATCGGCACGCTATCTAGGCAAATAAGTCATACAGATATTATGCAGGCAGCTAAATCTGGCACGCTATCTAGTCAGATAGATCAAGCATTCTGTTTAGGAAGATATTTCAGGCATATCTGATATTGGCAGATAAGACGTATACGTTATCTAGGCGGTGATACAGGCGGCTAAATCATGCATGCTGCCTATGTATGTGGAACATGTATACTATCCTCTGTTTGTTCTGGGGGTCAGTGTTCAAATAATGGTTCGTGTTTTAAATCCTTTGGTCAGAATGGTGTGTGTCTTACTTGCATCTGGCTTTGTACTGGTTGTTTCTCTTCGGTGGCAGTGTGTGGCCTCAGGGTTTGGCCTCTGCCTAAGGGCCACGCCAAAGGGCCCTCTGGCACGGCCCTCAGGCGCGGGTGCGCTTGATGGCACTTCTTTTAACTTGTCTGCAGGCTGTTGCGGGCTGCCCCGATTGGGCAGGGTGATGCTGGCTCAGACCGGTTCCTTGCAGCTCTATTCGGCTCGGAGAGCTCAGGCAGGGCTGGAGGTGGAAAGCACGTTGGGGGCTTCTGATTCCGTGCGCCCGATGGCGCTTCTTTTAACTTTATAATTCTATAATTTTATATAGACCACTATCTCAAAATCACCTCTGCAGCAATGGTCTCCTTGTTAGCTGAGCTCATACTGTTCAACAAAGTATTGCTCAGTCTGTGAAGGAAAATATTGAAGGCAAAGGTGAGAGAGTTTGTTGATTTATTCATTGCATAAGCAAAAAAGGTAAGTGGGACAAGGTGCACTGCATGCAGGTCACGGGAAGCACTCTTAGCCAAGACTTGTTTTCCAAGCTTAGTCATTATTGTTACTTTTGAAGCATTTGCAATCCCAAATACAAATATATTGAAACCACTTGCAGAGGATACTATAATCCAGTTGAATTAAGAGTTGCAAAATGAAATGAATTAATAGAATTAACATGTATCCTTTCTTGTGCATTCTAATACAAAAGGTCTAATGATTTTATGAAAATTTATTTGATATGCCACCTTTCCTACAATACTTCAGGGCAGTTTAAGAAAACAACCCCCAAGTACTTTTGACCCTGTCTCCTAAGAATTTCGCCTGGCAGTCAGATTTTCTAAATATTACATTTTGCTTGGATTCCTTGAGGGGAAAACCTTTTTTACTGTAGCAGATAAAATCATTTGCAGTCACTTTTCTGTTTTATTTACACTACTGATATAAAACTGGTATCTATTTAGTATATTCAGAGATGGCCTTTGATTAGTTAAAATGTTAAAAGTAATTCTGTTGGATGTCCTATATTGTGAGCATGTCATGTTTATTATGGAAATGAAAGGGGGATTTTGGAAGTAGAGAGTAGAGGGATTTCGGCATTTTTTCCTTCTCCTTTGGGTTTCCAACTCAGTATAGTACTAGAATTCAGTCTTCAATTGCAAATACCCGGGGGTTTTGTTCTTCTATTTTATATCCCCTTTCCTCTATATTTAGCCAAGTCATTGTAGTGATGGTCCTAGGGGAGGGGAGCTATGTATCGTGGTTCCTACTAGATAACTGTAATCATGGGGCCCTAAATCCAGCCACTGTGTGGTGCTGTTAAGCGATGACTAGGATGTTCTGCTCTCATCTGAGAGATGCTGGCATGGTGCTAGATCTGTCTGTAGGGCTCATCATAGAAGCACTTTCTTGCTGGGATGGTGAAAAATTTTATATTTCGTGTGAAACCTCTCAAATAAGATGAAATATAAACTTATTAATTTCCTCTCCTTGAGTCCTGACAGACCATGTCAGACAAGTGAGTTATGTCTCTGCCAGCAGATGGAGGCAGAGAAAAAAATCCCTGAGAATTTCATTCCCTTTGTAGGAGACTGGAGCTGCTTTCCACTCTTCGGTATACCTATATCAAAGTTAAGAACCCAGGATAAAAATCCCCAAGCTGACAAAAATTTAGCTTGATCTTCCAAAGCACCTTCAAAACCAATCCTGTTGTAGCCAGAAAGTTTCCCTTTGGGCAGAAACTCAGATATGAAATAACTCAAAATTAGAGCATCATTGCCCATCCTGTAGTTTTGATACTGTTTTTATTCTCAAGTGCCATGGCTTCCCTGGGTGTATTCTGTACTAGGCTGGCAGGACTTGAGGAAAGAAAACTTAAGTTTAGATTTCATCTTCCTTATTGTCCATGCTGGACCAGTCACACTCTAGAGTTGGAATGCAGTGTTTCAAAGCCACTGTCTTACTTTTTATTGTCTGAAAAGAGATTTTGACGCTACCTCCAAGGACCTTAAGAGGCTTAGCGCTGGGGAGGAGTCTGCTGTCTTGGTACATGTCGGTACCAATGACATAGGAAAATGTGGTAGGGAGGATATGGAGGCTAAATTTAGGCTTTTAGATAGGAAGTTGAAATCCAGAACTTCCAGGGTAGCATTCTCCGAAATGCTTCCTGTTCCACGCGCAGAACCCAAAAGGCAGGCAGAGCTCCGGAGTCTCAATGCGTGGATGAGACAATGGTGCAGAGATGAGGGTTTTGGATTTGTTAGGAACTGGGGAACATTCTGGGGAAAGGAGGGGCTCTTCCGAAGGGATGGGCTTCACCTTAACCAGGATGGAACCAGGCTGCTGGCATTAACCTTTAAAAAGGAGAGAGAGCAGCTTTTAAACTAGATATTAGGGGAAAGCCGACAGTCGCCCAAGAGCGGATGGTTCGGAAGAATGTATCTTTGAAGGATACTACCAAAAGCAGAGAGGTTCCACAAAAGAGTAAAGTAGCCCAAATGCCCTCAAGTATGGAGCAGACAGAGCTTAAAGATCCCAAATTACCCATGTCTAACAATAGCCAAATTAATATGAATAAAATACATTCTCTAAAATGCTTGTATGCAAATGCTAGAAGTCTAAAAAATAAGATGGGAGAGTTAGAATATTGTGGCACTGCAGACCAGCTGCAGGCAGAAGGAAAGGTTTTAAACACAGAAAAAAGAGGTAAAGACCAGCTGCAGCATCATGAGGAGCCACATAGAGGGAGCCAGAGAGACCTCTGGAGGTCTGAAGAACCACGCCTTAGAGCCAATGATGTAATTCCAGCCAACACCCAATGCAGAAAGGGAAGAACTCCTCTTAAATGCTCAGATGACTGGAGGAAGTCGGAGAGGCAAGGAGAGTGGCAAAAAGACTCGGATTCAGACTCCGGTTGGAGAGAAAGAGAGAGACAAGGAGATTGGCAGACAGCTCCAGATGGGCAAGGAGACTGTCAAGGAGTCTTGCAGGAAGTTCCAGTTCCAGATTTTTACAGATATCTGGAGGATCCAGGGAGGAGTCCTGACCAAGGGATCCGGCCTAGCAGACCCAGCCAAGCCAGGTACAGAAACCTACTTTAAACATTGCAAAAGAGGGAAAGATATACTTTCCAGGAGGGAAAGGTTTTATAAAGAAGCTAACCCTGAAAGAAGGTGGACTATAACAGAGAGTCCCAGGCCTAACTTTAATAGGAGCCAGCAACTGTTGGAAGGAGCAACAGTGAACGGCAGTGAAAGGGGTGAAAGGAGAATTGAGAAGGGTCACTTCCAAAGCCGTGGGAGAAAGGAACCATGGCACCAGTATGCCCTGACTCCAGCAGAAGGCAGAACTAGGAACCAGAGGCCTACCTGGGCACCTGAGAATCCAAGACCCAGCAGGCCCGACCCTCAGCCTTCACCTCCCGGAGACCGCCTTAGAAGAAAGGGTAAATGCCAATTTTATAATGATGATTTTATGAATGCTGTGACCCAGAAAGAGTCAGGCCCTAGAGCATGCTGTCCTTCAAGAGGCCTTCATGAAATAAAGTACAGACCTGCAGTTAACAGGAAGCCTACTAGAGAAGGAACTGTATGCAGGAGAGACTGTCCTCAGTATAAAAATATAAAAAGCCAGGACTTACCTTGTAACGCTGACTATTGGCGCATCATCCAAGCGCTAGGCAGAAAGCCTGAAGAAGAGCCTCCAAACATTCTGGACTGTGAGCCCATGCAGGTAGAATACCAGGAGGACCCCTTGGACATTCCCATGGACGTTAACTATTGCCTATCAGAAAGGATTGAGCCCTAGCAGAGGCATAGCTGTGGTTTGGGATAAAAGTTGAATGCTGTATTTCATTTACCTGTGCTGTGAAGTTAAGTGTTTTCAGTACGTGTTTTCCTTTAACCTGAAGCAAGGATATTTCTTTTCATGTGTTGTTGTATTCTGGGCTAAAGAACCTGTTTGCAAAGAGGGAAATAAAAGCCTTACAATTTCCCTATACTCGGACTGTAAATTCTTGGGAGTGTTAGTTATACAGAAGGCTACCAGGCCTGTAGAAGCCTGGGCCCTGCAAGAGAACCAACCTCCTCCACAAACAAACTTTTCTCCTCTCTGTCCACGCCCTTCTGTCGTGCCACGCCATCACCACTAGGGGGGCAGTGTGACAATATATAGCACTAAATGAAAGGTTAGATATGATTGGAATATCAGAGACATGGTGGAAGGAGGACAACCAGTGGGACACTGATACCTGGGTACAAACTATACCATAATGATAGAGCTGATCAAATTGGTGGAGGGGTTGCTCTCTATGTTAGAGAGGGCATTGAGTCAAAGGATTAAAGTTTTGCAGGAAACAAAATCTTCTGTAGAATCTATATGGATTGAAATTCCATGTAAAAGGGGGAAGGTAATGGCAGTGGGGGTGTACTATCGAGCGCCTGGCCAGAATGACCAAATGGATGATTAAATGCTCAAAGAAATCAAGGAAGCTAACAAAAGTTACAGCACAGTAATAATAATGGGTGATTTCAACTGGGTCAGTGTCACGTCAGGACATGCTAGGGAGATAAAGTTCCTAGATGAAATAAATGACTGCTTCTTGGAGCAGCTGGTTCATGAACCGACCAGAGGGGAAGCCATATTAGACCTAATCCTTAGTGGAACACCAGATCTAGTGCAAGAGATAAGATTGTTGGGGCCACTTGGCAATAGTGATCAAGCATGATCGCCTTTGATTTAATTAGTGGAGGAGGGGTAGTAAGGAAATCCACAGTACTACCTTTAACTTTCGAAAGGGAGACTATGATAAAATGAGGAAAACAGTTAAGAAAAAACTAAAAGGAGCAGTTGCAAAGGTTAAAGACGTACATCAGGCTTGGCTGTTGTTGAAAAATACTATCTTGGAAGCCCAGACCATCTGTATTCCACGCTTTAAGAAAAGTGGAAGGAAGTCCAAAAAACTGCCAGCATGGTTTAAAGGTGAGGTCAGAGAGGCTGTTGCCAAAAAAGCATCTTTCAGGAAATGGAAAAAATAGCCAAACGACGAAACCTGGAAACAGTACAAGCACTGGCAAGTCAAATGCAAGGCATTGATAAGGCAGGCAAAGGGAGAATTTAAGAAGAAGCTTGCTGCGGAAGCAAAAACGCGAAGTAAAGACCTTTTCAAGTACATTCGTAGCAAAAAACCTGTGAGAGAGTCAGTTGGTCCATTAGATGATAAAGGGGTTAAAGGAGCACTAAGAGGCGACAAGGCGATAGTGGAGAGACTGAATGAATTCTTTGCTTCAGTCTTTACTGAGGAAGTTGTAGGGATGTTACCCATGACTGAAGTGGTATTTAATGGTGCGGAAGAATTGAAGGAAATATCGATACATCGGGAAGATGTCTTACAACTATTAGATAAACTGAAGAGTAGCAAATCACCTGGGCCGGATGGTATACATCCAAGGGTGTTGAAAGAACTGAAATACGAGATTGCAGACCTGCTATTAGTAATCTGTGAACTATCATTAAAATCATCTCTAATACCTGAAGATTGGAGGATCGCCAATGTAACACCAATTTTTAAAAAGGGTTCCAGTGGTGATCCGGGAAACTACAGACCGGTGAGCCTGACATCAGTACCGGGAAAAATGGTAGAAACCATCATAAAGAATAAAATTACTCGGCATGTAGATAGTCATGACCTAATGGGAAACAGCCAACATGGCTTTAGACAAGGAAGATCTTGTCTTACTAATCTGTTATGTTTTTTTTGAAGGAGTGAATAATCAGGTGGACAAAGGTGAGTCGGTTGATATTGTGTATCTGGACTTTCAGAAAGCCTTTGACAAGGTCCCTCATGAGAGACTTTTGGCAAAACTAAAGAGTCATGGGATAGGAGGCAGTGTACTATTGTGGATCAGGAACTGGTTAAAAGATAGAAAGCAGAGGGTAGGGCTAAATGGCCAATTTTCCCAATGGAGAAAGGTGAATAGTGGTGTACCCCAAGGATCTGTGCTGGGTTCGCTGCTTTTTGACATATTCATAAATGACCTGGAAAGTGGAATAACGAGTGAAGTTATCAAATTTGCAGATGACACACAACTATTTAAAATTGTTAAAACCCAAGAGGATTGTGGAAAATTGCAAGAGGATCTTGATAAATTGGAAGACTGGGCATCAAAATGGCAGATGAAATTTAATGTGGGCAAGTGCAAGGTTATGCACCTAGGGAAGAACAACCCAAACTATGGTTACACGATGCAAGGTTCCACATTAAGAACCACCACCCAGGAAAAAGATTTAGGCGTCATTGTGGATACCATGTTAAAACCCTCGGCCCAATGTGCAGCGGCGGCCAAGAGAGCAAATAGAATGCTAGGTATGATAAGGAAAGGAATGGAAAATAAAACAAAATATATTATAATGCCTCTATATCGTTCCATGGTGAGACCGCACCTTGAATATTGTGTGCAATTCTGGTCGCCGTATCTTAAAAAGGATATAGCGATTTTAGAAAAGGTTCAGAGAAGAGCCACCAAAATGGTAAAGGGGATGGAAGGATACTCCTATGAAGAAAGGCTAAAAAGGTTAGGGCTCTTTAACGTGGAAAAGAGACGGCTGAGGGGAGATATGATAGAAGTCTATAAATTAATGAACGGAGTGGAACGGGTAAATGTAGATCGATTGTTTACCTTATCAGAATATAGAAAGACTAGGGGACATGCAATGAAGCTACAGGGTAAACTATTTAAGACTAATAAAAGAAAATATTTTTTCACTCAACGTGTAATCAAACTCTGGAATATGTTACCGGAGGATGTAGTAAAGGCTGTTAGTGTAGCTGGGTTTAAAAAAGGTTTGGACAAGTTCCTGGAGGAAAGGTCCATAAACCATTATTAAGAAGGGACCCAGGATATCAATGCTTGAACCAATACAAGCATTGTGGAACCTGTCCCCCTTGGTGAAGCTGCTAGGTACATATGACCTAGATTGGCCACTGTTGGAAACAGAATACTGGGCTTGATGGACCTTGGTCTGACCCAGTATGGCATATCTTATGTTCTTATGTTATGGGCGCTCTGGTACGTACAATTATTGCTAGTACTGCAGCCTGAGGCATTTGCCTCCTTGATTGTTCTAGTCATCAATACTTTAGAGATCATTGTGTCATTTTGGGGATATGTCCATAGTCAATGGAGCCCGTCCAAATTTGGAAGGGCCTAGGAACCTACAAGCAAGGCCCCTGCCCAACCTGTAGGGTGGTCCCTGTCGTCACCTGACTTTTTACTGTCCTAGGTGATGAACCTGAATTGAGGCAGAAGAGGTATGCTATCCTTTAAGGGCACACTTACAGAGATGGCATCCTATGAGATTTGAGAGGGAAGGTAGGTCAGAACCACCAGGACTAAGCTCAGGTTTCAAGACGAGAAGACCACATGGAGCCGGGTTCTCACATTCTTTCCACTCCCGTAGAAGACTAAATCCTCTCTGAGAGCAGCTGGGGAGATTCTCTGTTCATGTCCCTTAAAACAAATCAGAATTTAAACTCTGAACATTACAAAGTGCAGGTTATGCCTAGATAGTTTCCTCTAGAAGAAAAACCAAACCGAAGCAGTGGAACCCTCAAGGAGAAATGTTGCATCCTCCAGAATCCAGAGAGGCTCCAAACACTAACCTAGGCCAGCTATATGAACCTCTTTGGCATCAATCAAAGATTCTAAACATTAACACTGAGAAGCATTTGTTTATGAAGATTGAACCTCTAAATAAGAACCTAAGATATGCCATATTGGGTTAGACCAAGGGTCCGTCAAGCCCAGTATCCTCTTTCCAACAGTAGCCAATCCAGATCATAAGTATCTGTCATGTTCCCAAAAGGTACACAAATTACACGCTGCTTGTTCAGTGAGCAAGCAGTGGATTTCTCCAGTCCTTTTTAATAATGGTTTATGGACTTTTCTTCCAGAAACTTGTCCAGACCTTTTCAATCCAGTTACACTAACAGCTTTTACTACATCCTCTGCTAACGAATTCCAGAGTTTAATGCATTGAGTGAAAAAATGTGTTCTCTGGTTAGTCTTAAATTTTGCTGCATTATAATTTTGTTGTATGTCCTCCTAGTCCTTCTACTTTTTGAAGGGGTAAACAACTGATCTACATTAACCCATTCCACTCCATCTATTATTTTATAGACCTTTATCATATCTCCCCTCCAGCCAAGTTGAAAAGCCCTAACCTTTAAGCCTTTCCCTTTACCATTTTTATCGCTCTTACCCGTACCTTTTTGTAATTCTGCTATATCCTTTTTAAGATATGGTGACCAGAATTGCTCACAATATTCAAGGTGTGGTAGCACCATAGAGCGATAGAGGCATTATAATATCCTTTGATTTATTCTACATTCCTTTCTTTGATTCCTAGCATTCTGTTTGTTTTCTTGGCAGTTGCTGCATGCTGGACAGAGGGTTTCAATGTATTATTCACAATGATGCCTCAATCACTTTTTTCTGGGTGGTGGTTCCTATTGTGAAACTTTAAATTGTGTAACTGTAGTCTGGGTTGTTCTTGCCTAAGTGCATAACTTGCACTTATCCACATTGGGTGTCCAAATGGCAGACAACATTTAATCTTGCAATTTATCAAGGTCCTTTTGCAATATTTTACAATCCTCTTGTGTTTTAACAACTTAAAATACGGTAATTGTGTCATCTGCAGATTTGATCACATTGCTCATTATTCACATTTTCCAGGTCATTTATAAATATGCTAAAAAAATTAGCTGGCCTAGCACAAATACCTGGGATACTCCACTATTCACGTTTCTCCATTGAGAAAATTGGCCATTTAGCCCTACTGTTTTCTGTCTTTCAACTACACTAGCGGAAGAAATTGTGGATACACCTGTAAAATTTGAGCTCTCCGCGATAATATCAGTCTTACATTAATTAGGTATTCTATATATTAGGTACTCTATGCAGATTGTTGCCATAACATTTGGGAACATATTACAAACGAATATCAACATTTATCAGAAAAAACTTTGATTTGGAGTCAGACAAGGTAATTGTTGTATTTTTCTCAGGAAAATGATATTTTTCATGAAACTGTCGAACCATTTTAAGCAGGTTTTATGCTGAATCTCATGTGTAAGCTGACGCTTCAGATAATGTGTGCTATACTGCCAAGTGTGTATACAAGCTGTATTGAAGTCATATTTGTGCTTTTGTTATTTTTGCAAATTTATTTTATTAGCGAAAATATTAAAAAAAAAAAAAAAAAAAAAAAAAGACATATGCTTAATAAAAAGTTTCCAATTTGGAATATGTTGTATTTTGTAGATTAATGATGGCAGCAACAAAGAGGGTTGACTAGTCTCCTAAAAAGAGAGCAGCAGCCATTACTTTGAGAAATGAAGGGTACAGCTTTTGTGAAATCGCTCAGAAGATGGGCCATGGAGTGACAGCATCTGGTGTACAAAAGTTGTGTGCTCGCTTCAGAGTCACTGAAAGTGTTGCAACTCGGAAGGGAAAAGGAAGGAAAAAGTCTACAACTCCAAAAACTGATAGAATGATTGTTAGGCTGGCTTTAAAAAAATGATAAATCATTTGCCAAGGACATCAATCAGGAACTTATGGATCTTGGTGTGTCCGTTACTGATCGAACTGTTCGAAACAGGCTACTCAATGCCAGTCTGAGGGCAAGAATTCCAAGAAAGAAACCTTTTCTGAATATTCAGCAGAGAAAACGACGACTCCAGTGGGCTAAAGAGCACCTAAACTGGACTACAGAAGATTGGAAAAAGGTAACCTGGAGCGACAAGACAAGAATATCGATATTTGGAAGCGATGGGGTTCGTTACATAAGATCAGGTGAAGATTGTCTCCCAGATTGCATGAAAAGCACAGTCGAGCATCCTTTGAATGTTATGATATGGGGCTGCATGTCCTGGCATGGAGTAGGCAGAATCCAAGTCATTGGTGGAACAGTTAATGTGAGTTGGTACATCCATGAAGTCCTTGAGCCGAAATTACTGCCATCAATGCGTGGTTTGCCTGGCCATCAGACAGATTGGATCTTTCAACAAGATGATGCACCATGTCATACTGCACGACTAAGCAAGAAGTGGTTTGCAGAGAAGATTATTCCACTTCTGCCCTGGCCAAGAAATAGTCCTGACCTGAATCCTATTGAGAACTTATGGTCTATGCTGAAATGTTTGGTGGCAAGCAAACGCCCAAGCAATAAACAAGTCCTTATTGAGGCTATTGTCAGCTCGTGGTTCCATGTAATTAACACAAGACTTGAGAGTTCTTTTTGAATCCATGCCAAGAAGATGCCAGGCAGTAATTGACTCCAAGGGCTTTCCAACTCGCTATTAACTTTAAAGAATTCATAGATTAAATATGTGTGCATTAAAGAATCATACAGACACCTTAATGTATTTGATCTAAAATATAACATAAAACTCAACTAGTTTACTGTTTCACTCTTATATACATTTACTGAATGTTTTAGAAAAACTTCCTAGGTTTCAAATTGAAAACATTTTGAGATTTCCATAGCAAATATGCAAAGAAACCAAAAAATTCAAATTAGAAACTTAGTGTAGCCACAATTTTTTCCACTAGTGTAGTTCCTAATCCACAATAGTACATTACCTCCTATCCCTTGACTTTTTAATTTCCCCAAGAGCCTCTCATGAGGGACTTTGTCAAAGGATTTTTGAAAATCCAGGTACACTATATCAACCAGCTTGCCTTTATCTACCTGTTTATTCACACCTTCAAAAAAATATAACAGATTGAGACAACTTTCCTTGACTAAATCGATGTTGGCTTTCTGCCATTAAACCATGACTATCTACGTGTTCACTCATTTTCTGTTTTTTTAAATTTTTATTTATTTATTATAGTTTCTTATATACCGTGCTATTCGGTATCAGCGCGGTTTACATCACAACACAACGACCATAACAACAAGCTGTCTGGTTTTACATCGAACAGGAGTACAAACTTGGACAACAGGGTAAACTATATACATAAGCTATTTACACTGCAAGGATAGGTAAAAATCAGATACTGAATGTAAGGGCCTTTCTAGAGTGGGTCATTTCTTGAGAGGGATGTCTAGGTTCAATTGCAGGTTGGGTAGTATTGGAGGAAAAGGTGGGATTTGAGTGCCTTCCTGAACTGATATAGGTTGGCGATGGCCCTAATGTCAGGGGGTAGAGCATTCCAGCATTTGGGGGACATAGAAACTGAATGCCCTGTTTGTGGTTGTCTTGTTGCACTTTGTCGATGCCTTTGGGGTTACTAGCAAGTTTACGGCTGTTGCTCTTCTGGATCTGTTGGGGGGGACAATGTGGATAAGATGTGTGAGTGAGGAGGATGAGATACCTTTGATTGCCTTGAATGCTAAGAGTAGGGTTTTGAAGGTGATCCTTCCATGGATAGGTAGCCAGTGAAGCTGTTTGATAATTGGGGTCACGTGGTCGCTTCTGGATGCTCCGTAAAGGACCCTAGCTGCGGCATTCATTGCCAACTGTAAGGGGGTTAGTGTGGATTGGGGGAGACCTTGTAAGATGGCATTTGCAAAGTCAAAGTGTGGCAGGATTAGTGCTTGATATATGGTCCGGAAATCGTCTGGGTCCAACAGGGAGCGTAGGTGCTTGAGTGAACGGATTTTAAAATAAACTGCTTTGACTATGTTGCTTATGTGGTGTTTCATATCTAGATGTTGGTCCAACGTAACTCCAAGGTATTTTATTGCTGCTTTAGTTTGTAAGTCAGCTTCCTTGACACTGACGTGGGATGGGGGAGTAAAGTTGGGGTCTCTGGAGATGAAAAGCACCTCTGTTTTTTTATGTTGAATGGTTTCTACCATTTCTACCATGTATAATGGTTTCTACCATTTTGTTCGGTACTGATGTTGGGCTCCCCGGTTTGTAGTTTCCCAGATCACTCCTGGAACTCTTTAAAGATTTTTGTTACATTGTCCACTTTCCAATCATCAGGTACTGCAGATGATTTTAATGAGAGCACAGATTACTGATAGCAATTATACAATCTCATATTTCAGTTCTTACAGCTCCCTGGGATGTATGCCATCCAGTCCAGGTGATTTTCTGCTCTTTAGTTTATCAATTAACTGTATTGCATCTTCACGGTTTGAGATTTGTTTCAATTCCTATATCACCTTTAAATATCATTTCTATCATAAGTAAGTTTCCTACATCTTTAGTAAAGATTGAAACAAAAGATTCCTTTAGTCTTTGCTATGGCCTTGTCTTCTTTCCATGCACCTTTTTACCTCTCCATCTAATAGTCCAACTAATTCCCTCACAGGTGTTTTTGTTCCGAATATACTTGAAAAAGTTTTTTAATTATGCGCTTTTGCTTCCATGGCAAGATTCTTTTCAAATTTTCTCTTTGCCTGCCTTATCAGTGCCTTCCATTTAACTTGCCGGTATTTGTTTCCTTTTTTTCGTCATTTGGCTCTCATCCACTTTTGAAAGATTCTCTTTCAACTAATAACCTCTCTGATTTTACCTTTAAGCCATGCTGTCTTGTCATTTGGCTGGTTTTCCACCTTTTTTTAAGCATGGAATTCATCTGGCCTTTGCTTCCAAAATAGTATTTTTAAATATTGTTGTAGGTGCTCCTTAGTTTTTTCTTAACCATTTTCTCCTTTTTATTTTAGTCGTCTTTTTGAAAGTTGAATGCTAGCACAGTCTGTTCCTTGCTATCCTCCCATTTATTAAATAAAATGTGATCATGTTTATGATCGCTATTACCAAATGGCCCCAAAACAGTTACTTACCTTTTGTACTAGATCCTGCTTTTCACAGAGGACTAGGTCTAAAATAGTGTCCCTGCATGTCGGTTCCTGAACCAGCTTCTCCTTGAAACAGTCATTTACTTCATCTAGAAACTTTGTCCCTAGCATGTTCTCATGTGTCATTGACCCAGTCAAAACTACCACCATGACTGCGAGGCCTCTTGGACCTATCAGACTTCAGAAAGAAATTTAAAAACGCACCTTTTCAAGGAAGGATACAATATTTACTCAGACTTAGTGACTCCCACTATAAATCCTTTCTGTCAAATCCTACAGTTCAATCCAGCTGACACAAACCATCTAATAAAGACTCAAATAAGACAACCACAAAACACTGTAAATAGTTCATAGTTAATTATACCAAATGTTATGCAGTTTGTTAAACTGTTCCAGTTCTCTGTAAAACATCATTACTTTGGTCATGTTAATCTGTGTAGTTTAACTGTAAACTGCTTTGAATAGTAGAAATGTGGTATAAAAATAAGTTTAAATACCGGGGTAATTGAAATCTCCCATTATTAATCTGTTGTAAACTTTGCAAGCTTCCCTAATTTCTGTTAGCATTTCATCATTTGTCTGTTCGTTCTGTTCAGGTAGACGGTAGTACACTCTGACTGCAATTCCCATCCCCTTTTGACATGGAATTTTTATCCATAGAGAATCCACAGTGTATATTGCTTTCTGCATAACCGTTACTCTGTTTGACTTGATTCCCTCTTCAACATATAGAGCCACCCCTCCACCAATGTAATCTATCCTATCATATAGTTTGTAGCCTGGTATCAGTGTCCTATTGGTTATTCTCCTTCCACCAGGTCTCTGAAATGCAAATTATATCTAACGCTCCCATCTTATGTGTTAGACTTCTGGAATTTGCATACAGGCACTTGAAAGTTTGTTTTTCACTAATATTAACAGTTTGATAAGGTTAATCTGGAATCTTTCAACTCTGTTTTTTTTTTTTACTTAGGAACCTAGGTTACTTTTACGTCTATTGGAACCTCACTATCTAGTATCTTTCAAGGATATATCATTCTGAATCATGCGCTCCTGGGCGACTGTCAGCTTTTTCCCATTATCTAGTTTAAAAGCTGCTCTCTCCTTTTTAAAGTTTAATGCCAACAGCCTGGTTCCACCCTGATTAAGGTGGAGCCCACTCTTTTGGAAAAGTCCCCCCCCCCCCCTTCCTGAGAATGCTACCCAGTTCCTAACAAATCCACAACCCTTTTCCTTGCTCCATAGTCTAGTCCAGCGATGGCGAACCTATGGCACGCGAAGGCCTTGCAGCTGGCACGCGGGAAGGTCCGCAATCGAAAAAAAAAACAACAACCCTGTCTGCTGCCGTTGTCGGGGCCGCCGCGGCAGAATCGAGCGTGCCGCGGGGCCCCCCTGTACCCGGCAGATCCTGCCCTCCCCGTAGCAGCTCTCTCTTTGGAGCTACAGTCAGACGCGCCGGCTTGCAGAGCGCGAAGGGAAGAGTTTCCCTTTCGCGACTCTGTTAAGCCCGCGGGGGCTGATGGGAACTTCCCATCAGCCCCCGCGGGCTTAACAGAGCAGCGAGGGAACTCTTCCCTCGCGCTCTGCAAGCCGGCGCGTCTGACTGCAGCTCCAAAGAGAGAGCTGCTACGGGGAGGGCAGGCTCTGCCGGGTGGGTACAGGGGGGCCCCGCGGCACGCTCGATTCTGCCGCGGCGGCCCCGACAACGGCAGCAGACAGGGTTGGGTTTTTTTTTAATTTTCCCTGGGCTGGGCTGGGGGGGGTGGGGGTTAGGAGTGGTGATGGGCTGGGCTGGGGGGGGGTAGGAGTGGTGATGGGCTGGGCTGGGCTGGGGGGGTTAGGAGTGGTGATGGGCTGGAGGGGGGTTAGGAGTGGTGATGGACACTGGGCTGGCTGGGGGGGGTAGGAGTGGTGATGGGCGCTGGGGGGGTTAGGAGTGGTGATTGGCTGGGCTGGGCTGGGGGGGGGTTAGGAGTAGTGATGGGCTGGGCTGGGCTGGGGGGTGTTAGGAGTAGTGATGGGCTGGGGTGGGGGGGGGTTAGGAGTGGTGATGGGCACTGGGCTGGGGGGGTTAGGAGTGGTGATGGACACTGGGCTGGCTGGGGGGGGTTAGGAGTGGTGATGGGCACTGGGCTGGCTGGGGGGTTAGGAGTGGTGATGGGCGCTGGGCTGGGGGGGTAGGAGTGGTGATGGGCGCTGGGGGGGTTAGGAGTGGTGATAGGCGCTGGGGGGGCTTAAACTAAAAATTGAGTGATGGGGGATTAGGACTGGGAGTGGGATGATGGGGAGGTTAGGACTGGAAATGGGCTGGTGGGATTAGGACTGGGAGTGGGCTATGGGGGGCTAGGACTGGTAATGGGTTGGGGGGGTTGCTAGGACTGGAAATGGGCTGAGTGGAAGGGGGCTTGAACTGCAAATAGCTGTTGGGGATGGGGCTTGGAATGGAAATGGGCTGAGGGGAAGTGGGGGGCTTGAACTGCAAATAGCTGATGGGGACGGGGCTTGGAATGGAAATGGGCTGAGGGGAAGTGGGGGGCTTGAAGAAGGGAATGGATGCTGGGTGAGACTGGAACTAGAAGGGAGCTGATGTTGGGGGAGGATTAGAATGGGATGGGGCTGGGAGAGTAAAATGGAGAGGGGAAAAATATTTTGTGTAGGAGGGATGAAAAATCTACAATTGGCCAGGTATTGGGAGAGTAATTGGGGATTGAGGATGGAGGGGTAAAATTTGTGTGGATGAAATAGGAATGAGGAAAGAGCAAAAGGAGAAAGATTAGTATGTTAAAGCAGATGTAGAGAGAGAGAATGGAAAAAAAACTAGAAGAGAGAAGAAAGGACAAATGGACAGCAGACGATGGAGAGTTAGCAGAAAACATGAAGAAACCAGAAGAAAATGGCTGGACCAATTGCAACTGAAAAAAAATGCACAAAAGGTAGAAAGATATCTCTTTATTTTGAATTTATTAACTGGAATATGTCAGCTCTGGGAAATGTGCATCATTAACATCTGCGCTTTGTTTGGTACAAGAGGAAATTCCTATTTGACGTTGCCACTTGTTCTCTTTCCCCAGTATTCACTGAAATGTATTGGTTTAATATTTGCAGTGTTGCCTTTTGATAGGTAGGGTATGGTGCTTTGTGAGTCCTGGTAATGCTGTCAGGATACAGCGGGTTTGCTATGGGTTCTAAATGGGCAGCGTTTGTAGTAGTTCCTAATGTGCCTGGCGGTTGGCACTGGATTATAGTAATGTAGAAATCTTTTAGTCTTTCTTTATCCATACACTCATTAAGAGACATGTTTACTAAAAGTTAGTGTATGGTAACATTATGCAAATATTTATGCAAATAAGACCACTTATGCAAATGACGTGCTGGCACTTTGAGGAAATTCTTTGGTTTTGTGCGGCAGTTTGGGCACTCGGGCTCAAAAAGGTTAGCCATCACTGGTCTAGTCTCATCCAGGAGTGAGACTCCAGAGCTCTGCCTGCCTTTGGGGTCCTACATGTGGAACGGGAAACATTTCTGAGAAATCTACCCTGGAAGTTCTGGGTTTCAACTTGCTACCTAAAAGCCTAAATTTTGGCTTCCATAATCTACCTCCCCACATTTTCCTATGTCATAAGTACTAACATGTACCAAGAATAGTGCTGGGGAGAAGCCTGCTATCTAGAACCTTGTTTAGGTAGCTCGTGAGGTCTGCTACCTTCCCACCAGGCTGGTATGTTACCAGGCAATCCTTGCATCCACCAGCCACCCAGCTATCTACTTGCCTAATGCTTAAGTCACCCACTATAACAGCCGTCCTAACCCTTCCCTAATTGGCACATGGCCCTGGTGAGAGAGAGATGGTATTACACTGAGAGCCTGCTCGACTGGAGGGTAGAGCCCTATTAACATACCTGCTAGCATCTGTTATCTCAAAGCAGCCAAAAAGCAGAGCACTGGGAGCCAGCTTGACTGGAGTCTGGAGCCCTGTCACCTTACTTACAGCACCAGCTCTACCAAAGTGAACAGCTGGGAACCTGCCTAACTGGAGGCCAGAGCTCTGGGAGCATGCTTACTAGTACTTGCTTTACAGGGGATAGCCAAAGGACCAACCCTGGAAACCTGCTCAACAGAAGATGAGAGCACTGGAAATGCACTTAACAGCCCTTGCTCTTTCAGAAGCAGCAGAAGGCATTGTCCTGTGAACATGCTCAAAAGGAGCCTGGAGCTTTGCTAGAGGCTGAATCCTGGGAGCCCAAGGAGCATATTTAGTTGTACCTGCCCTTCAAGGAAAATTGGCCCACAAACATATCTTGGGAGCTGAGAATTCTGCTCTATCAGGGGAATCTGCCCTCAGACTGTCACTCTAGGAGCCTGATTAGGATCCTCCTTGGCCAGGAGAGCATGGCCTAGAGACTACTACCCTGCAGCCTTTCAGTCCTTCTACACCAGTGCATAGGCCTGCACCATCTGTTGGAGACGGAGAAATATTGAAAACAGAAGGCAGCATCCAGCAACTTCTGAGGGGTGTGAAGTCTGTTCTGAAATCTATTCTCTCTTTCAATCTGCTGGCAGGAGGGCATGAACTACTTGTCTGCACAGCTCCGACATGATAGAATACATTAGTAAAAGGGAGTGTGTGTTTTGTTTTTCTTTTTGGAATGACATGAACTGTAATATGGTACTGTTGATCCACAGCCAAGCACTTCCACAGTTTAACCTTTCCAAGTTATAGGAATCCAGATGTTGAATTTAGTAGACACGGTTTTGGTTATTTTTTTCGTGACACTTCTGCCTTTATGATAGCTGCTGGCGTCTGTGCTACCGCTTAATATCCCAGAGTTCTACTAGTTGCCTGAGCCTGAAGCCATCTGTACGTGTCCATGCAGTTAGTTCAGAAGTGGAAATGCAAAGGTCATTCTGTTCAAATGCCTTTCTGAATGTCATTTTGCTTTCCCCTAGGTGTTTTCATTGTGTCTGCCAAGCGCACCCCTTTTGGGACTTATGGTGGTTTCCTGAAGGACCACACTGCTACCGACCTAGCAGAGATTGCTGCTAGGGCTGCACTGATTGCAGGCAACATTCCTCCAGAGATTGTTAGCAGCGTTGCTGTTGGAAATGTCATGCAGGTTGGTATATGAGAGGAGTAGATTTTCATGTGCTAGAAGCAAAATTATTTTGACAGGATGTTTATGGAAGGACTTATTTCTGAGCATGATTAAAGTAACTTACAGTAAGTTTTTTTTTATATTATAAGGTGCAATGTAGTGTTCATCTGCAACTCTTTATCACCTGATTGTCAGTACGTCGTCTTTCTGTGTTCCCTAAATCAGTGTTGCTGTGTCCTGTGGAATGGCTTTTGGGCTGTTCCACTGTGCCCATTGGGGGAGATAAGCCCCTGTGGGGAGGGTTAGTCTACTTTTCAAAGAAAATAAGCTTATGACATCACCATATTTGTATGTGCATTTCCCCTGACCTCTGCAGTAATTTTTAAGTATGTCCTGTTCATGCCAAATTTCAGGACTCGGGGTATCAGAGGCTCCTGACAGACGCATCTAGTTTTTGAACCCATATACAGTTATGTCAAACGTTTAGGAACCCCTGGTCAACCTGTATGTTGCAGTGAATCTTTAAGTGAATAGAAGCGGACACAACCTCTGTTTGGTACAAAGTTTAAACATGACATCTTTCTACAGTTTTTAATGCAGAGTTACTATTTGCTGATTTTAGCAGAGTGAAAATAAGCTGAAAAGTGTATGCTAGCAGTATGATGCAACGGCACGTCTCCCCCATTTCCAGAATCAGGGTTAATGTGTGTCTCTAATAGGAAGTGCTGGGGGATGCGTGCATGTCAGGGAGGGGGGTGATATTGGCTAAGTGGATTCATGCATGGGTGTATCATAGGTAGTTAGTGTCAGTGTGGGGGAAGGGGAGGGGGGTTTGTGCATACATGAGTCATGTTGCGTGTGCATCCCTCTCATGACCCCTCCTTCCCTAGGCTTCTTCCAGTCTCTCTTATAACACTCCCCCCCCCCCCATTACCATTCCCCCAATCTCTGTAATGACCCATCACCCCCCCCCCCACCACCACCACCCAGTCTCTCTCTCGCCATTATAACTCCTCCCCCCTCCACTTTACATTCAGTACCTCTTTCATTCGCCCTTTCTTGTCCTGGCTGCAGCTCCTCAGAAACATGGTAGTTCGTACTCCCCTCTCCCTTTCCCCCACCGTGATGGGGCTCTCCGTATGGTGGAACCCTGTGTTGGATGAAGTTTGTGCTGATCTCCTCCAGTTTGAAGTCCGCTATCCATGAGAGCCAATCGTGGTTGGAAGCCTGAACCATGGTGTTTCAGTAGCCTTGCATACTCATGTTTGTGCATCCTTGTGCATGAGCAAACAAACATGCATATGTCCAGACAACTTCCCTGCCACTGAAACCTCAGAGGCACTTGTACTAAGCGACATGCGCCTAAAAAAGCAAATATGGTATATGCAGAAGTTTGACACACTTCAAGTTAATTCTTTACTGCTTTTAAAAAAAAAAATGGGTTTCCTCATTGTCCAGTCCAAGATGTGCCTGAGTAAACTTCCCTTTTTAGGGAAGTTGATGTCTGGAGAGGACCTGGAGAAGTTGGTAAAGGACCTTGGAGACTCTTTAAAGATGCCTCACCTCCCCAAGGATAGGCCCGAAGAGTCTATCCATGCTGTATTCTCTTGGGGTCATTCTCGAGACTCTTGGACGTCTTGGTCGGCCAGAGTTGGTAATTCTCAAAGATCCAGGTTCCTCCTTCAAGGTAGTTCTTTCAAGGTAGCCCTGGGGGACATCCAAATCTTCACAATGGCAGTGGTATGCAGCGGTTTTATCCTCCCTGGACCCAGATCACATCAGGCGCATGGGTGTTGGATATGATCTGGGAAGGCTGTGCTCTGGAGTTGGCACTGCCCCTCTGATGGTTTTATGTTATCGCCTTGCCATGTGCCTGCCAAGGTGCAGGCAGTGTGCGACACCCTTGAGCATCTGTTGCAGCCTGAGCTTGTAATGTTGGTGCTGGTGGATGAATGGGAAGCAGATTGATATTCTATTTACTTCATCATTCCAGAATGGAGAGGGCTTGGCAGCTGATCTTGGATTTGAAGGGCGTGAATGGGACCCTAAGTACCTTGTTTCACATGGAGAGACTGTGCTCCATTATTGTGTCCATCCAAAAAGAAGAATTTCTAATGTCCCTGGACCTTTCTGAGGCTTGTCATCACCACTACTACTACTCATTTGTATAGTACTACAAGGCATATGCAGCACTGTACGTATAGATGTAAGACACGGTCCCCTCTCATCAGAACTTATCAAGACAAAACATATAGCGAAACTGGTGGCTAGAGTAGGGTGAGATACACATAGGTAGTAGACAAGAGAGTGAGGAGCATCAGTGGTGTCAGAGGTTGATTTTTAGCTTGAATTTGAATAGGGCTAGAGAAGGAGCCCAATGCATAGACTCAAGTAGTTCCTTATCGCCCCTCCAGTCCAATCCCACACCTCTGGGTAGTGTACCTCTTCCAGCAGCTTGGAGACTGAGCATGTCATCTTTTTGATGACACTAGTGTACATAGGCAGCTGGCAGCACCTACCAGCAGCCCCAGTATGCTCAGTCTCCAAGCAGCTGGAGAAGGTAGTGAGCCAGGGTGCTGGACTCGCTGAAGGGACAACTAAAGAGAGGTTTAGTTAGTTAGCTTTTTATTTCCCCTGTTAAGGTGCAGGTTTCTTTGTTTTTTAAAGGCAAAAGTGTAAAAAAAAAATCAGAAGGAACAGAGAACCTGGGGGATAACAGGGCTGAGGGGAGGATATTCCTTCTTCCCCGGGGCCTTCCTCAGTCTGAGACTTCTGGCGGCTCCCGAACCTGTTGTTGGGTGAGGAGCCGCCGCGGGGACAGGAGTGAAAGCTGGCAGCCCTGAGTCGCACCCCTCAGCACTGAAGCTGAGAAGGAAGGCTGAGCACGAGGGGTAGAAAAGCCATGCAGCGAAGAGGCTCCAAGGTAAGAGTGGTGGGGGGAGGACAGCAGAAACCCCTAGCAACCGCCAGAACACAAGGAAACAGAGCTGCCTGCAGCTGCATTTTTGGGAGCCTGCAGCGGCGCAGGAAACTCCCCCTGCTGCGTTTAAGCGCAATTTCTTCTTATTCAGGCCCGCATGTGTTTTTATCCCCCTGCTGTGTTTTGGGTGCCCAGGAGAAGCAGCCACCAGAGAATAAAGCAGGACAGAGCAGCTTCTTCCTAGGGGGACACTTGCAGTTTTTTAAATTTCAGTTTCAGTTAATTAGATTTCAGTTAGTTAGATTTTGGTAAATTTGGTTTTATTTTATTTTAGTTCAGGTACTCTAGGGCTCTGTGCTAGGGATCCTTTTACCTACTCGGGTACAGATTGAGGGCGTTCCTGGGGAGTGCTCCTAGCCCTTCCTACCATGCTGGCCAGACCACAGTGCCTGGTATAATGGGGTGAACCCCATTTAATCCTTAAGCATTCCTTGTGTTATACAGCTCAAAACATATTCAGTGCACAATGACTTGATGCAGACTTGTGGGAAAAGCCTAACTAGTTATGCCATTGATGCTGGGCAGATTTCAGAGTGCTGTTGTGCCTGGTCAGGTGATGTAAATGACAGTTGATTGAGACATTGTGTCTTTCTCCTGAGAAGGGTCAGATAAAAAGTCAGACAGAAATAAATGAAAGATAAGTGGGGAAAAAGTGCTGCATATAGGTTTGTAGCAGCTACAGTTCTGTGGAAAACAGGAAGTGCCTGCATACAAGAAATGTATGTAACTTGAAAGATAGTCAGTGGATAGGAGGCAAATGAAATCCTTCCATCTGTCTATGGTCAGTGAGTAACCTGACATTGATCATCCCTTGTCTCTTAGCTCTGATTAGGTACTATTGCTTGTAAGGGTAGCTGTACTCCCTCATAGCCATTTGTAGTACTTAAAATAAAAACGTAAACTTTACTCGGGAAAAAATGTGTTTTGATTGGATCAGTGCAAGGTCCATTTCATACCTTTAAGGTACAACACAGCAGCACAATCTAAAAATTCTCAAAATATGCAGTCTCCGATGGGGTGTGGTCTCGGAGGCAGGCGTCTGCCTAGACTGTACGCATGAGGCTAAATCATTGGAGCAGGGCCTGCAGAATGAGATGAGGCAGGAGAGTCCCTCCCAGTTGCAAGAGACCCTGGAGGCTGGGTGTGGGGGGCACGCGGATGCCCAGACAATCCACCCCCTCAAGCCCAGCGAGCAATAGGGCTCCCAGGGGAGTTCTCATCGGAGTTTGTCTTACTTTTGCATAAGGCATTTTTTGCTTATGTCAGCAGGGCTTGGCAAGCGGTTCCTCAGCCCCGGAACACAGGGCTAGGAGAGTGTCAGACGCAAAAGAGCACGAGTCGGGAGCAGTGGCGTCTAAGTGGGCTAGAGGCTTAGAGGAGTGGCAGCAATCGCCATTGTCTGAGGGGCTTGATGGAGAAGACCTTGACATGGAGCTAGATTTGCAGGAGGAGTTGAAAGAAGGAGAGATCCCAGAATAAGGAGGATCAGGCCCGGATTGTTTGGGTTTTCTGCTGGGAGGAGCTACCAGCGCTCTTCTGTTTGTTTATGCAATTTCTTGATATACCACCCAGGCCGAAGGGCATCAAAGTGGTTTACAATCACTACAAACAGGTACTGATGCAATCCCTCGTCACCAAAGGGCTCACAATCTGTGTGTACCTTGGAGTCCTTCAAGGCTCTGAATATGCCTGCTAACCTCCTGGCAGAGGAAGAGGTGCTGTAGGATCTGCTGTTCCAGGTGGTATGGAAATCGCAAAGAGTCTTCCCGGTACATGAAGTAGTAGGGCAGATGATATAGGATTAGTGGGATTTGCTGGGGACTGGTCTTAAAGGGGTGCAATCCATGACGTGCCTATACCCACTGCTGGAGCAAGAACAAGAGCTCCTTTGATCACCCAAAGTGGACGCAGTAGAAGAGACCTTGACTTGTCTCCTGCAGCTGAGAGCCGTGGAACTGGTTCCATGAGACCAGTACATCTGTGGTCGATACTCCATGTATTTCGTGGTGCCCAAAAAGGAAGGTTCCTTTCGCCCGATTCTCGACTTTGAGGGCATGAACCGCTGTCTCTGGGTACTGCATTTCCACATGGAAATGCTGTGATCAGTAATAGTGGTGGCCGGAAGCGGAGAGTTTTTGGCGACTCTCGATCTCACGGAGGCGTATCTGCACATTCCCATCAGCAGTTTCTTCGCTTTGTGGTGCCAAGGGGCCATTTCCAGTTTTGAGCATTGCCATTCAATCTAGTGACTGCCCCAGTACCTTCACCTAGGTCATGGTGGTGGTGGCGGCAGCTCTCCGCAAGGAAGGGATTCTCGTCCACCTGTACTTAGATGCTTGGCTGATCCAGGCGAAGTCCAGAGACGATAGCAAAAGAGCAACAGCGTGGGTGGGGGAGTTCCTTCAAAGTCTCGGTTGGGGGGTGAACTTGGCCAAGAGTCAGTTATGGCTGGCCTAGGAGCTAGAGTATTTGGGAGTGTGCTTTGTTACCTGCATGGGCAGGGCTTTCCTGCTGGATCGCCGAGCACAGGAGCTTTGACAGTGGATACGGCAGTTCCTGAAGATGGCAAGACCATCAGCGTGGCATTATCTGCAGGTTCTGGGGACCATGGCAGCCACTCTTGAGATAGTCCCATGGGCAAGGACGCACATGTGACCACTGCAGAGGGCTCTGCTCTGTCGGTGGTCCCATCAGAGTGAACCCCTGTCTCAAGTATACTCCCCTGACCACAGAGTGCCAGGAAAGCCCTCAATTGGTGGCTGCATGTGGAGAGCCTGGAAGGAGTCCCCAGTGTGGTTTCTGCTGATCATCAATGCCAGCCTGTCAGGTTGGGGAGCCAATTGCGAAGGACGCTTTGTTCAGGGACAGGAGTCGGTAGGAGGCCCTGTGGTCAATCAACAGGCTCGAGATGCAAGCGGTGACCTTGGCGCTAGAAAGTTTTGAGCCATAGTTGCAGGGGAAGGTGGTCCAAGTTCTCTTGGTCAATGCAACCAATGGCAATGGCTTACATCAACCAGCAAGGAGGCACTGGCAGTGCAGCCCTGAAGGAGGAGGCTGAAAGGCTGTTTTGGATGGGCAGAGATTAGTGTCTGGGCGTTATCGGCGGCACACGTAGCGGGAGTTGACAATGTGATGGCAGACTACCTCAGCCAAGTGCGTGTGAACCCAGAGAGTGGCAGCTCAATCAGGAGGTGTTCGAGCAGGTGGTCCGCCAATAGGGCACACTGGTCATGGACCTGATGGCAATGTTCGAGTTGGCAAGGCCTGCCGGTTTTTCAGCAGAAGAAGAGAGGATGTCAGAGGGCATGGATGCCCTAATTCAGCAGTGGCCCGAAGAGGGTCTTCTCTGTTTTTCCCCCGTGGGTGCTCATAAACCAGTTAGTACAACGGATAGAGGTGCACCAGGGATTTGTAATTCTGGTGGCACTGGACTGGCCGATGTGCCCGTGGTATGTCGACCTGATTTGGATACTGTCTGACACTGGTGGCTTCCAGTTCAGAAGTACCTCTTGACACAGAGCTGCTTCGCTTGCCCCAGGTGGATCAATTCTCGCTTATGGCATGGCTCTTGAAAGGGCAGGTTGAAGAAGAGATGATATTTGGGCTCGGTGATGGCGACCTTTCTACAGGTCCAGAGGTGGTCTACAAACCTGGAGTGCATCTGCCTAGGGCGCACATTGAATCATGTTGCGGAGAGAGGCAGGTGTGCTCTTCCACTGCCTCCGTCCTGGACATCTTGGCGTTCTTGCAATCCGATTTTGATAAAGGTCTAGCTTTCAGTTCTTTGAGGGTGCAACTGGTGGCGATTTCTGGTTATTGCGGGAAAATCCACGGGGTGCCATTGGGTACATACTTGGATGTGCTGAGCTTTCTAGGGGCGGTGACCCACCTCCCTCTGCCGAAGAGGGCAGTGGTACCCCTTGGGATCTCAATCTGGTGCTGATGGCGCTGTTTGGGGAACCCTTTGAGCCATTGAATTGAATTTCCTTGAAGCATTTTGATTCTGAAAATGGTATTCCTGGTGGCTATTTGCTCTGCACACAGGATTTCGGAGCTTCAGACCCTATCATGCCAGGAGAATTCTCGCGGATGTGGGCGAGAGCGGATATGGAACCTGCCACTCCACAGCTGTGCCACCTGGATGGTAAGAGTCCTGTGAAGGTATGTGCAAAGAACATCGTCCTTTCGGAGATCGGACCATCTGTTGGTTCTGTTTGGCGGGCCACACAAGTGATGCGGCAGCTAAGGCTTCCATTTCTAGATGAATCAGGGAGGCAATCACGTTGGCGTACATCTTGAAGGGTAAAGCAGTGCTGGCAGGGTTGCGGGCGCATTCCACGAGGGCTCAGGCAGCCTCATTGGTAGAGGATAGTTTAGTTCCGCCGGTGGAGATCTGTAGGGCAGCATACTTTCTCTGAGCATTTTCGCTTGGATGTCCAGACGGCAGGGGATGCTAGTTTTGGATTGGCAGTGCTTCATGCTGGTTGTGCGGGTCCCTCCCATTAGTTTAATTGCTCTGATACATCCTAGAGGTGCGTGACTGGACTGGAGGGACGATAAGGAAAGAGAAATTAGGCTTACCTGCTAATTGTTCCTTGATGAACTCCAGTCCAGTCTGGTACACTCCCTGAGTGCTTCCTGTGATCTGTATGCACCCCGATCCTGCAGCTGGTTCCCTTGGTGGAGGAAGTGGTCAGGGGGAGCCGGGGAGGGGGGTGTTATCAGTGTTTGGGGGGGGAGGGTGGACTAGAAGAGCTGTCGGTTGCTCCGCTGGTTGGAGTTGTTCAGGCGCTCAACAGGTAGGTCTCCCCATCCTGGAAGGGGGGGGAGCAGACAGGGTATCCTTCCAAGGGGATGGATGGGGTACTAGTTTATTTAGACGTAGAAGTGTTTGTTGCATGTTTAACTACTTATTTGCTGCTCCTTTGAGTCTGCTTTGTCAATAGATACTGGGGCTGGTAGGTAATGCCAGCTGCATATGTACTACACTAGTGTCATCAAAAAGATGACATGCTCAGTCTCCAAGCTGCTAGAAGAGGTACACTACCCAAAGGTGCGGGACTGGACTGGAGTTCTTCAAGGAACAACAATTAGCAGGTAAGTCTAATTTCTCTTTTGTTCATGCCATCTTGCTGCTCCATATGCTTGGAACGAAGTCTGGAGTTGACTCCTCTGGCAGATCCTTTTAACTGTGCCCTTCTCTGCCACTGCCGAGTTCCCAAGGAGAGGTATAGAGGTATGAGATAAAAGGTCGTGAGGATCTGCATAATGAATGCACTTGTAGGTCAGTAGGAAGTTTGAACTGGATACGGAAACTGATAGGGACCGAGTGAAGTGACTTGAGAAGAGGGGTTACATGAGCATAGCAACATTGGCGGAAGATAAGCTGTGCAGCTGAGTTTTGAACAGATTGAAGGGAGGAGAGATGATTCAGTGGGAGATAGGCGAGGAGCAGGTTACAGTAGTCAAGGCAGGAGGTGACTAACAAGTGGATAAGGGTCTTAGTAGTGTGTGTAGGAAGGAAGGAATTTTGCTGATGTCAGAGAGAAGTGGCAAGTTGTAGCTATCTGTTAGATGTGCGCAGAGAGAGTGAGAGAGAGAGAGAGAGTAGAATCAAAGATGACCCCCAAGGTTGTGAGCTGAGGAAACTGAGAGGAGTGTGATGTCATCCACAGAAATAGAGAAGGGGGGAATGGGTTTAGGGGAAAAGATAAGGAGCTCAGTTTTGGCCATGCTCAATTTCAGGCAGTGGTGAGGCGTCCAGGCAGCAATGTCTGATAAGCAGGCAGAGATCTGGGACTGGATTCCTGGAGAGATTTCAGGCATAGAAAGGTAGATCTGAAAGTCATCAGCATGACGATGTTACTGAAAACTATGGAAGGAAATAAGTGCACAGCGTGTAGAGAGAGTAGAGGTCCCAAGACAGAGCCCTGAGGTATACCAATTGAAAGCTAGATGGCAGTAGAGGAGGATCCACTAGAACATACACTAAAAAAAGTGCAATGGGAGAGATGAAAACAAAAACCAGGACAGAGCAAAGCCCCTAAATCCAAGCAACGGCAGGGTATCGAAGAGAAGGTTGTGATCAACAGTGTCAAAGGCAGCAGAAAGGTCACGAAGGATGAGGATAGAGTAAACACACCTTGAGGAGAGAGTTGAGCATAGCAAAGAGACTGCGTAGGTCAGAAGCAAGAGTGTTAATCAGATTGACCTAGTATTCTTGATTGGCGAGTGCTATGGCTGACTAGAAAGAGGTTAGCATGAACTTGAAATGTAGATAGTCAGTAAAGGTACTTGATTTAAGCCAAAGGTGCTCAGCTGAGTGGGCACAGTAACATAGGTAGTGGATTGTTGCAGACAGCCAGGGTTGAGGTGCGGTATGCTTCACAGGGTATGGGAGGAGATAGTGCATCCAGAGCAGAGGAGAGTATAGTGTGTTAGGAAGATACTGCCTCATCAACAGACAGATGACATAGTGGAGGAAAGAGGTGGTAAGATAGCAGTGGAGAGAGCTGAAGGGTCGATAGTGTGACTATTCCTAAATGTATTGGTGGAGATTGGGCGAGAGCAGGATGGAAGGTGGTTTTAAGCATGATGGTTAGCAGATGATGATCAGATAAAGGAAGAATTGAGGTGGAGAAGATGAGTGAGCAGATGGAGATGATGTCAAGTTAGTGGCCATCCTTGTGAGTAGGTGCGGTAGAAGCACAACTGGAGGTTGAATGAGATGGTTAGGGAAAGGAGCTCTAAGACATAAGGATCATCAATATGGATGTTGAAATCTCTAAGAATAAGGGAAGGGGAAGAGCATTCAGAAAGGAAGAGACCCAGGAGGCAAACTCTGAGAAAAGGTAAAGGTAGACTTGTTGGGGAGTCGATAAATGACAGCCACCCGGAGAGGTAGTGGAGTAAATATGCAGATGGGTGTGGACTTCAAAGGAAGTAAAGGAATTATATGGCGGCAGAAGGGAGGGCTGAAATTGCCAGAACTGAGAGAGTAGAAACCCAGCACTGGCACCACGGCCAATAGGTCAAGCTGTGTGGGGAAAATAGGTAGCCTCCATGACAGAAGGCAGCAACTGAAGCAGTGTCTTCAGCGAGAAGCCAAGTTTCAGTAAGAGCCCCAGAGTATTAGAGATAGAGGTCTTGAATGAAGGCAAGTTTATTGGAGACAGAATATGCGTCCCACAAGGTACCTCAAAAAAAAAGAGAAAGAAGATGGATATGAATCAGATTTGAGAGGTTACACATTGATCTGCGGGGCTGGGTTGGGATTGATATCTCCAGATAAGAGAAGGAGCAGGAGAGGTCAGGGGAGAGAAGAGGCACATAGAAGTGAGGATGAGTTTCCCTCAGTGAGAGATGGATGGATGAGAGGAAGAAAATAGTGAAGGGCAAGGGCAGATGATAACATAGAAGAGAAAATGGCAGGGGAGGTAAGGATAATAAGTGGGTAATGAGAAGTAGGCCATGAAATTGTTGGAATGATGGCAAAAAATGTAGGGAGAGTTAACATCAAGAATGCAAAGCGGTATAGAGCCATAAGAGAGAGAAGAGAAGAGAATGCAAATCAGAGGAGATAAGAGGTAGAGGTCCTGGTGGGTGGGCTCAAGTGCACTTGAGTAATTAATCAATGAGAAGAGGAAGGCTATGAAATAATGCTAAGCCAGGGATGGGTGGGTAGAGAGGTGGAGGTGGATAATAAAGTAAACTGTTAAGAAGGGAGAGACAGTACTGCAGAGGGCAGGAGATAGGACACACACTGAAAATATAGAAATATAGAAACAGAACAATAAATAAACAAGCTAAATTATAAACAGGCACAAATAAATTCCTGAATAGTGCACTAGTTGGCAGAGGCTTACAATAAGGGTGCTTTCCCCAAGCAGGAACTTCCAAATGGAAGGTCAGCAGCTCATGTGCTAAGAGGTAAGCTGCTGAACAAAGCCCAGCAGGGGGAAGGGGCTGGCCCAAGTGTTGAAGACAGGTAAATGGAAGCAGGCAGATTCCACATCTCCATCTCGAGCATCTGGGTTTTCTGCATTTTGTTCTGATGGGGCATTTCCAGTTCCAGACCCTACCATTTGGGCTAGCAATGGCCCCTCTGGTATTTACCAAGGTGATGGTAGTGGTGGCTGTTGCGCTGAGAAAGCAGGTAGTGTTTCTCTGCCCATACTTAGATAACAGTTAGCTGGTAGCTGCAGAGGCAGTATGCTGCTTCAGTGGGCAGAGCTTCACCTCTTGGCTGTTTTGTTGGTTTATGTGGTCATAAAGGTCCAGGCAGAATATTTAAGTGGAAACCTACTGGACCCTAGGAGAAAGGAACACAGACTACTAAATGGTTTGGAGAAAAATCTTGTCTTAAGTTCTTTGAAAAGTACAGGTTGCAGCATTGGTCTGCTTTCGTGTTCATGTGAAGGGGCAGTCCCTTTCTACTAATTGTGAGACGTGGTCCGCCTCCTTAGGGGAGTTAAGTACCTGAGGCCACCTTATCGGTGGTTGTTCCATGGGGTCTGAGTTTTTCTGTTGGCATTGATAGTGCCGCCTTTTGAGCTTCTCAAAGAGATTTCACTGAAGGATTTGACAGTGAAGGTGGTTTTTCTGATCGCTATTTTCTTGGCATGCCAGATCTTGAAATTACGAGCTCTCTCATGTAGAGAGCCCTATTTGGTGGCCTCTAAGGAGAAAGTCATTTGTCTGGTGCTTTCCTTTCTTCCTAAAGTATTCACAGCTTTTCATCTCAATTAGGCTGTTACGTTGCTGGCTTTCTCTGCAGAGGAGTGTACAGGGAGTCGCAGGATCTGCATAAGCTGGATGTTTGCAGATCTCTTAGGAGATACTTGAAGGTGACCCAGACCTTCCAGGTTTCTGAGCGACTGTCTTGTTTGGAAGTCCAAGGAAAGGTGAGATGACATCTAAGGCATCTATTTCCCACTGGATGAAGGAAGCCATTGTGTTAGCTGCTTTGGTGAAGGGTCTGTCTTGCTGTTGTATTTATAAGTACATTCCACTAGGGTTTAGACACCTTCCTGGATGGAGTTTGGTCTCTTTATACCTCACAGGGTATTTCTAAGGCAGCGACATGGTCATCCCTATGTTTCCTTGTGTATTGTCATAGGCTTCATGTGCAGGCCAGGCAGGACGCAGTTTTTTTGGAACGTGAGTGCTTCAGGTCAGCATGTTGGTTCCCACCCATCGTTAATACTGCTTTGGTATGTCCCATGTGACTGGACTGGTGGTACTCAAGGAAAGAAAACAGGTAAGGTCTAATTTCACCTTATAAGGCTCCAATAGTTGATTGACTTGTTATGCCATTAACTAGTCAGACGAAGACAGTTCTATAGTATAGCAAATACGCTGACGCTTCTAATCTCTAGGGTTGTGATTGCTCTAGCTACTTTCAACAACCAGAGTCACCTCTGAGCAGCTGTCTGAGCACTTGAAAATGAAGATAATTCACTTTTATAAAGTAGGGGAGAGAGAGAATCCGAATGTTTCCAAACTAGCAATTTCAACTCTCAGAAACCTTGCTAGGAAATAGTTCTATGGAACTGTTGAAGTCAAGGCAAGATCAGGGACACCAAGAAAAATCTCTGATTAAAATTATCTGAAAAGTGGTCAGGTTGGCAAAATAGAACCCACAGGTTACCATAAATGGCCTACTGACAGGTTTATCTGATATGAGTAGTTGTCCTGAGGTCCACAGTGCAGTATTGCTTACACAACTATCTATATGAGAGTTTTTAGAAGGAAGCTTATGATTTCACCACAAAAGCAAATGTCTAAACTTTGCAAAGTAAATGATAACCATGAAACTTTCTGGAGCAAAGGGCTTTGGATTGATGAAATGAAAATTAAATGGTTTGCCCACAATCACATAATACATTTTGGAGAAAAAAGGTGAAGTATTTGAATTTAAAAAAAAACCTCGCTAGCAGTTAAGCACATAGATGGATTCTGTTATGCTTTGCGGTTGTATGTTGGCTATTGGCACAGGAAATATTGTGAAGTAGATGCAAGAATTGATTCTGAGCATATCTTAAGCTGATAAACTGAATATGAAAAGAGATTGAATATTTCAGCATGACAGCCATCTGAAACATACCTCAAAAGTCAACCATGCAAATGCTACAGGAAAGAAGGATTAAAGTTTTGAAATGGCTTTCATTTGTCCTCAGACTTCACTATTAAAATCTGTGAAGAGGTCTCAAACATAGTGTTTGAGTTAGAAGAGCTCTGCAAAGAAGAGTGGAAAAAGATTTTGGAAGCAAAAATAGACTCTTAGCTGCCTGCTGGAAACATTTGAAAGTTGTTGTTTCTGCCAAAGGAGGTGTTTTATAAAGTATGACTTTGTCCAAACATTTGTACCTGCCATATTCACGTTTTTATTTTATTTTTTATTTTTTGAATCTATAAAAAATTTCAGATTATGCATTAAAAATTGCAGCCAGATTGATTTATTTGTATTCATTTAACAAGTTTTATATATCGCCTTTTTTACATTCAAAGCGGTTTACATAGAACATTGCAACTTTTAGAAATTTGTATGGAAACTTCTTGTTTTGCTTTTTGAAGAGCTAAAAATGAGTTAATAGATGTGAAATGTGATGTGATTGGGTTTCCAGATTACCTCTATATTTATTTAACAGATTTTATATACTGCCTTATCCTTTAATCAAAGCGGTTTACAGAGAGAGAAAATCAGTATCCAAACAAAAAACATCTAAACATTAGGTATGACTTTCAATATCATATAATTTTGTTTCCTACTTTTATAGGTAGACTGAAGGGCCTGTTTCTATTTGCTTTAGAATTAGATGTGTATCTTTGCCCCTTTATGCTTTCCTTAAGTAAACTTATTTTTGCTTTTAAAAATCAATAGGGCAGAGAGAGATACTCATGATGTCAGCAGGCATGTGACAGCTCTCTGCTCATTGCTCTTGCCTTTAAGATTTTTTGTGGTTTTGATATGTTTGGACAGGGAAGCCATTACCTTCTCTGGGGCCAAGGGATCAGTATGTGTGTTGAACAGCTCTCCAGGCAGAAAGGTCCATGCAGCAGGCACTGAATCTGTTGTAGGAGTCGGTGGACCCTGTGGACCCCTGGCCATAATTAAGCCTGGACTCAAGAGCAACCCTGCTGCCACCAGATGTCTCTGTGTGCGTGGCTCCCGGAGTGATTGGGGGAACTGCGCAGAGAGCAGAGGAGAACAGTGCGTCTCAGCTCTCTGATTCGGAGACTACAACTGAACATTCCTCACAGCAGGTTGGAGAATCCAGAGAAGTTGATCCTACTCGGGAACCGGGTGCCACAGGGAAGGTAGACAATCTTGTAGGTATTGACCTACCATTAATTCTGTCTGTTCGCCCTGAAACTATTACATTAGACACCATCTCGGAAGCCATTGTTGGCCTAGGAAAGGCTTTAGTACCTCGAGTATCTTTTTTTTGTCTGCTGAAGTGCAGAAATTAAAATATTCTGTGGATGTTCATTTTAATTCTAAGACTGAGTTAATGCAGAAGCAAATTGTGGATGCACCCAGCAAGTGCAATCTGCTATGATTAAAGATCTTACTTTGAGTTCTAAGCTAGAATTCTTTGAGAATAATGCTAGGCCTTGTAGTAATTGGATTTTGAATTTTCCAAACTTTACTCCTCAAGATGTATTACTCTTTTTTTTGGTTACTTTTTGCCCTCTCCTCAGAGTGAGTGATTTCTTAGATGGTACTTTAGGAAGCTGGATAGATTGATCAAAGAATTCAGGTATTCTCCAGGACCAAGCAGGAAGTCAGTCCTCACATATGGGTGACATTGACGTCGATGGAGCCCCCGTGCGGAGCATTTCCCCAGCTTTCTAAGAAAGCCTTTGGGAATACTGTATGCATGCGCGGTCCCCTTCCCGCCTAAAGGTGCCATCTTGCTCAGTCTTTCTTTTTCCGTGGAGCCCAACGGACGTCTGTCCGTGTCACCTGTAAAAGTTGACTTTTTCTTGCGATTTCTTTGTCGTTCTTCTCCGGTTCGACGCCAGTTCCCCTTCCCGCCGGGTTCAGTACACTGGTATCGAGCCCGTCTTCTATTTTTCGGTTTTTGCCCTTCGTGGCTGGCGTTCGTGCCCTTTTTCGTCTTTTCCCTGGAAGGCCGGTCCTTTGACCTCACGGGGGTTCTTTTTTCCCCGATGGCTTCCAGTGGTTTCAAAAAGTGTGATTGGTGTAAGAAACTGATGTCTCTCACCGATACACACGACTGCTGCCTTCGATGCCTCGGACCGGATCATGATCCTAAGGTCTGTGTCCCGTGTGGCAAAATGTCCACCAAGGCACTCCGAAACCTCCAGCATCAGAGAGAACGGATTTTTTCTGACTCTGCCTCCGGCCGGGCCCGGACCTCGTCTGAGGCCTCGACGTCTCGGGAGTCTGACCCTGAGCATTGCTGCGGTTCCTCGGACAGGGGATCCCCCGATCGGGAACGTAAGAGGAAGAAGCGGTTCATGAGGGCGGCGTCGGAGGAGGTCCCTGGTTCCTCGGGGGCCAGGTCTCGGACCCCTAACCGCCGCCCCGGGCCCTTGGAGCAGGAGAAGCCGTTCAAGATACCTTGCGTGGAGCCGGAGTCCGCCGGGCACGTAAGTCCTGTTGTCCTCGAGGACTCTCCTCCTAGGGAGCCGACGTCGGGCCCGGCACCGCCGGGGCCCGAGTCGGTAGTTGCTGAGTCTCCTGAGCTTGGACTCAGGCTGACAGCCTTGGAGTGCAGATTGTCTGTCTGCCTTCATGGATCAGCAGCGGGTGCTGATGGCCAGCCTCGCTGGTGCATCTGCCCCAACCACTGGGACATCGACATCTAAGTTGACCCCGGAGACCGAGCCGATACTCGAGACCATGAAGGTTCGAGGTTGTCCTCGGTCACGGTCACCCTCGATCTCCCGCTCGGGACCGAGGGCGTTGACGCCGGTGCCTTTGGCGTCGGGGCGGGTGCCACCGAGACCCGCGCGGTCGGAGCCCCCCCGACTCCTCTTCGGATGAGTCCATGTGGGAGACGGAGGACGAGCAGTCCAAGCCCTGGAGTAGGTCCCCGCCGGAGGACACCAGGTTCTCGGAGTTCGTCAGGGACATGGCCAAGACTTTGGCGATTTCCCGCGGACCCCGAGGAGGAGCCTCGAGCCGAAGAGCTCAAGGCCCTCCAGTATGACTCTCCTCCGAAGGAGGCCTTTACTGTTCCTGTTCCTCCAATGCTGGAATGGCTCCTCTTCCGAATGTGGGAGGCACCGGCCTCGACGCTGGTTTTGAGCAAGCGGGTCGATTCCATCTATGGACTCCGTAAGAGCCCTGGATTCCAGAAGGCGCAGCTGCCGCACCAGCACCATTCCATGGTGGTGGAATCTGCCATGCATCGTCTGAAGAGCCAGAAGATGCACACTGCGGTGCCTCCCGGTAGGGAGACCCGGAGCCTGGATGCGCTCGGCAGAAAGTGCTTCCAGGGCTCTGCTTGCTTGCCGTGTCCAGTCCTACCAGCTGTACATGGGCATGTACTTACGAGACCTGGCGAAGGAAATTGCCGGGTTCTCTGCTGGCCTCTCCGGGGAACCTTTGCAGAGGTTCAAGACCTTGTCCTCGGGAATCCGGGAATGCTCAAAGTTCATGTCCCGAGCGGCCTACGATGGCTTCGAGGCTTCGGCCCGTGTAGCGGCAGCCGGCATCGGGGCCTGACGCCAGGCATGGCTGTAGTCATCGGACCTCGAGCCCTGGGTGCAGGACAAGTTGGTCGATGTCCCTTGCCGAGGTGAAAACCTTTTTGGCAAGCCCATGGCCGAGAAGGCTGCTGAGCTCGAAACCGAACACCTGACTAGGACAAGACTGTCCAGAAAAACCTCTGCCCCTTCTCATAAGAAGAAGCGCTCGGGGAGGAAGGCAGCTGCCTACAAACCTTTCCCTCAGTACCAGGCCAAGGGGCAGGGACATGGGCCCCGTAGGCAGAAGACCCCCCCAAGCCTCCGGCTCCTGTTCCCACTCAGCAGGGAGGGGTTTTTTGACTTCCACAGCATAGCCTTTCCACCTCTGCTGCCCCATCCCTGCACAGGAGGTCATCTAGCCCTGTTTGCCCACAGGTGGCCACCCATTACAGGAGATGCTTGGGTATTGAGCATAGTCCACAAGGGCTATATGCTCCATTTCTAGCAGTTGCCTCCTCCCTACTTCCCAGGAGAGCCTCCAAGACCTTCTCTGCACACAGACCTCCTCCTTCAAGAACTTCAAGGTCTGCTTCTAGACAAGGCGGTGGAGCCTGTACCTCCCCGCCTGCAAGGTCACGGTTTCTACTCCAGGTACTACCTCGTACCAAAGAGAACCGGTGGCCTCAGGCCTGTTCTCGACCTCAGGAATCTCAACAAGTTCTTGGAGAAAAAAGTTCAAGATGCTTATTCTTGGAACACTTCTGCCCTACCTCCAGCAGGGAGATCGGCTATGCTCCTTAAATCTAAAGGATGCGTACACTCACATCCTCATTCATCCAGACCACAGAAAGTACCTCAGGTTCATTGTGGGAGGAAACCATTACCAGTACAGAGTACTGCCCTTTGGCCTAACCTCCGCCCCAAGGGTCTTTACAAAGTGCCTGGCAGTGGTGGCGGCCTACTTGAGGAATCAAGGTGTTTTTGTCTTCCCCTACCTGGACGACTGGCTCATCAGGGGTCAGACTTACCAGGAAGCCAGGCAAGCCACCCTCTGAACTGTCTCCCTCCAACACCTAGGCTTTGTCATAAACTTTGCAAAGTCCACTTTGCTCCCCTCCCAGAACCTGGAGTTCATAGGGGCGCGGCTGGACTCCCTGAAAGCAAAGGCTTACTTGCCGGAAGACAGGGCACAAAGGCTCATAGACTTGGGCAAACCAGTTTCTAAGCATGCCACGGGTTTCCGCCAGACTCTGTCTAAAGCTCCTAGGCCACATGGCATCAACAGTGCATGTAACCCCCAATGCCCGCCTCCACATGAGACGTGCACAGTGGTGCCTCAGAACTCAGTGGAAGCAAGCCACAGGAAGCCTCACAAAGTGCGGGTGTCCAGACCATTCCTGAACTCCCTACAGTGGTGGCTACACCCCCCCCAACTTACTACAGGGGGTGCCTTTTCAGGTGCCTGTTTCCACAGTGGTGTTGACGACCGATGCCTCCTTGCAGGGCTGGGGTGCACATTGTTTGGACAGGTGCACCCAGGGCCTGTGGTCTCCATGGGAGGCCACGCAACAGATCAACCTATTGGAACTCTGGGCTATTCGCTTAGCCCTCAAAACCTTCTCTCTCACCTTGGCTCACCAGTCTGTTCTGGTACAGACGGACAATCAAGTGGCCATGTTCTATGTGAACAACTGGCAGACAGGTTGAGCAGGTTTCTGCAGCCTCACGAGTGGCAACTGCACCCATTAGTGGTTCAAACATTTTTCCTGAAATGGGGACTTCCATCCATAGATCTCTTTACCAGTCCCCTGAACCGGCAGCTACCCAGGTTCTGTTCCAGGCAACCGCATCCCCTGAGGTTAGCAGCGGATGCCTTCCTGATTTCTTGGTCCCAGGGCCTCCTGTATGTGTTTCCTCGCACGCCTCTGGTGGCCCGAACCTTGTTCAAGATTCTAAGGGACAAGGCTTTGGTACTTCTGGTAGCCCCCAGGTGGCCGAGGCAGCCCTGGTTCCCACTTCTGCTTCAACTAGCAGTGGAAACCCCACTACCTCTGGGGTTGCAACCCGATCTTCTCTCTCAGGATCAGGGTTCCCTTCTGCACCCCAATCTCAAATCTCTCAATTTGATGGCCTGGAGGCTGCAAGGGTAGTGTTGGCTCACTGGGGCCTGCCTCAGGAAGTGGAAGAGGTGGTCTTGGCCTCTAGAAAGCAATCCACCAGGAAAACCTATGCCCTGAAGTGGAGAAGGTTCTCCTTGTGTCACAACGCAAGGAAGATCCTTTCTCCTGCACTGTGCCAGTAGTGATTCAGTACCTGCTGCACTTGTCCAATCAGGGCCTTTAGTCCAATTCTGTTCGGGTCCACCTCTCTGCTCTGGCAGCTCACCACTCACTGGTGGAGGGACACTCTGTCGGTTCACCCCTTGGTGTCCAGTTTTCTCAGAGGCTTGCTCTTACTCGAGCCTCCTCTCCGTCCACCGGCCCCTCAGTGGGAGTTGAATGTGGTCTTGCAGCAACTGACTTGCCCACCTTTTGAGCCGATGGCTACATGTCCTCTCCACTTCCTTTCTTGGAAGACTCTATTCCTAGTGGCCCTGACCTCGGCCAGGCAAGTGAGTGAGCTTCAAGCCCTGGTCTGTGACAGGCCATACACTTGCTTCTATAGGAACAGGGTAGTCCTTAGGACTCATCCTAAGTTCTTCCCAAAGATTGTCTCCTCTTTTTCCATCTCAACCAGGAGGTGGTTCTTCCAACGTTCTTCACTAGGCCCCAAGCCAGCCGGGCTGAGACAGTCCTGCATACCCTGGACTGTATAAGGGCCTTATCCTTCTACATTGAACGTACGCAGGGGCATAGGAGGGCTACTCAGCTCTTTGTATCTTTTGACCCTAATAACTTGGGGTTACCTGTCTCCAAGCGTACTTTGTCCATCTGGGTGGCTGACTGTATCACCTGGGCTTACAGGGCAGCTGACCTTCCCTTGCAGGGTCGGGTCACGGCCCACTGTGTCAGGGCAATGGCTGCCTCAGTAGCTCATCTCCGCTCTGTACCATTGGCAGACATCTGTAGGGCTGCAACTTGGTCCTCAAGCCAGACTTTTGCGGCCCATTACTGTCTGGAGAGGGAGTCCCGTAGGGACAGTGCTTTCGGTCAGGCAGTGCTCCAGAATCTCTTCGAGGTTTAGGCAACTCCTACCCTCCAGCCCTCTGGTTGGGCTACCGGTGGGGGTATGTTTCAGTGAAATCCTTTCTTTGATGCTGCAGCTAGAGGGAGCTCATTTTTCAGCTCTGGGTCCCCGGTAGCCTGAAGCTGGGGAGTCGCATATGTGAGGACTGACTTCCTGCTTGGTCCTGGAGAAAGAGTAGTTACTCACCTGTAACAGGTGTTCTCCAGGAGCAGCAGGAATCAGTCCTCACAACCCTCCCTCCTCCCCTGGGAGTTGCAGTTGTACATCATTTTTGCATTTTTTTTTGTGCTGTCTTTTAGCTATGTCATCAGACTGAGCAAGATGGCACCTTTAGGCGGGAAGGGGACCGCGCATGCGTGCAGTATTCCCAAAGGCTTTCTTAGAAAGCTGGGGAAATGCTCCGCACGGGGGCTCCATCGACGTCGATGTCACCCATATGTGAGGACTGATTCCTGCTGCTCCTGGAGAACACCTGTTGCAGGTGAGTAACTACTCTCTCTGTCTCCAGGGGAAAATAAGACCATGCAAGTTTTTGCTTATGAAGCCAGATGTGAGGTGATTGTGGGTTTTTTTCTTAGATTTCTCTGTAAACGTATAGTCTTTAAATATGTGTTCCTTAGCGTCCCTCTAGTCCAGTCCCGGAACCATAGAGTTGTCAACCTCCTCCAGCAGCCTTGGAGACTGAAATACATCATTGCTTTGCTGGCACCAGTATAAGTAGGCAAGGACCGCCCCCTCTCACCAGTACTTTCAGTCTCCAAGCAGCTTGGAGGTTCTGAGCCCAGGGCTGGGCTCAGTGAGAACAAATAAGCAGAGCTTGGGTTTTTGAAATTTACTCCTTTTGATTTATTTTCCCTGTTTGATTTGGTTGCTTCGTTTTCTTTTATGTCAGATCTGCTGCTGCTGTAAGGGTTCCTGTGTCTGTGGACCTTTATTTTTTGTTTCTAAAGGATCAGGGAGTTCTTCCCCCTCCCTCTCTGCATTGCCCCAGCGTCTAAACGAGCACAGGGGAGACAGTGCTGATCTGTGGCCTCCCTGCTCCCGAACCCGCGTTGAAGGGGTGAGGAGCAGGTGGAAGGCGGGCAGTTGCAGCAGCAGCGATACAGGGGCTGAAAAGCCTGAGAAGGTTGTGCCCAGATCAATCGGAGCTGAAGCCGTTAAAAAGGCTGTGCTCCGGTGTCCTGTTGGCTCCTTTCCCTCACTCCCCTCCCCCTCCCCTTCCCCCCCGGGATCGGCGGCGGTGGTAAGTACCCACGCAGATCTGCTTTGGGGAGCTGATTTAAAATGGGAGGGGAGGCTTCGCGGCGGCTCCCGGGGTTGCAGGGTGCTCGGGGCCTTGCCGCGGGGGGGGGTGAGAGAGTGTGCTTTTTTGAGCGGGGATGCTGGCAGTGGCCATTTTGAGGGCCGCGTTTTCACCGCAGGATTTATTTGTTTTGGTAGACAGCCTTGCTTCTGGGCTCCCTTGGGGGGAGCAGATAAGGAGCATTTAGTGTGCAAATTCTAGTCTGATTTTGATTTTTGCCTTTAATTTACTTTAACTTTATTTTTGATTCAGTTGCCTTTGATTAATTGGCAACCGGGGATTAGTTCCTTTGGTTAGGAGCAAATATTCTTATTTACAGTGGTTTTAAATTTGAGCCGGCCTCTTTAGGTTTGTAGCAGCTCTCACCTTCCCTCCTCAATTATTTTTTGCTTGATGCAGGCCTTTGCTGGTGCGGATCTCTCTCCCTTGACTACGGGAGAAAGCTCCGGGACCCGTACATCCACACTGCAGCTGTTTGAGACGGAGCCTCTCCGTTGCTGCGGGATTTAATTTACACGGTGGAACCGGCTGAGCGATCCTCTCGGAGCACTTTAAGGTGGTAGGAGCTGGCAGGGTGGCTTTCTGCCCTGCAGGTGAGGCCTTTGGGCTCTGTCGGTCTGCTGAGGCCTCCTTTTTTGGGGCCCTTTTCTTTCTGGGTGTTTGGACCACATGATTTTCTGCAATCCAAGATTGTACAAACTAACAAGGTCACAGCAGTCCAATATCAAGAACCGGCGGACCTCTCTCCACTTGACTTTTTTTCCACACCATCCAATAAATGTATTGAGAACACCATAGCATCACTCAACACCTCCACTGCACAGACCGACCCATGTCCAGCTTTTTGGATCAAGGAACTACGTGATGTGCTCAGTCCTGTCATCGCAAATATAATGAAACTCTCCTTTTCAACAGGTTATTTTCCCACTTCACTCAAGCAGACGTCCATTAGACCATTACTGAAAAACCCCAAACTGGACCCCCAAAAGGTAGACTCCTATCGACCAATAGCTAGCATCCCCATCTTAGCCAAAATAATCGAGAAGGAAGCACAACGGCAAATTCAAGATCACATAGACTCTGTTGCTCCCTTAGATAACTGCCAACATGGGTTCAGAGAACATCACGGGGTTGAGACACTACTCACTGGTCTAATCAACAATATCATCACAGGAATCGACAACATCCATCAAGGTTTTGTCCTCATTTTCCTAGACATTGCCGCGGCTTTTGACTCCGTGAGTCACGAAATCCTCCTGGGAAGACTAAAAGAAAAGGGTGTCTGCAACAAGGCACTAAAATGGTGCAAGTCTTATCTGGACGATAGATGGCAATATGTGAAGTCTGGATCAGAAGAGTCTAGCCACTTCCATCAAAAACAAGGGGTACCTCAAGGCTCCTCATTATCCTCCTTACTCTTCAATATCTACATGCAGCCCATATGCAATATCATAAGATCATTCAACGTAAACTGCATGATATATGCAGATGACATTCTTTTATACATGCCTTTCTCCACAACCCACATGGACCTGACCCCACTCACAGATTGTTTCAATGCAGTTTCAACATGGCTCCAGACACAGAACCTACGTATCCAGCATAAAAAAACAGAGGTCCTTTTCATCTCCAGAGACTCCAACTTTACGCCCCCATCCCACGTCAGTATCAAGGAAGCTGATTTGCAAACTAAAGATGCAATAAAATATTTGGGAGTTACCCTGGACCAACATCTAGACATGAGACGCCACATAAGCAGCGTAGTCAAAGCCATCTACTTCAAAATCCGTTCCCTCAAACACCTACGCTCCCTGCTGGACCCAGACGATTTCCGTACCATATATCAAGCGCTGATCCTGCCGCATTTTGACTTTGCAAATGCCATCCTACAAGGTCTCCCCCAATCCACACTAACCCCCTTACAGTTGGCCATGAATGCCGCAGCTAGGGTCCTCTACGGTGCATCCAGAAACGACCACGTGACTCCCATTCTCAAACAGCTGCACTGGCTACCAATTCACGGGAGAATCACCTTCAAATCCCTTGTATTAGCATTTAAGGCAATCAAAGGCACCTCATCCCTCTCACTCACGAATCTAATCCACATGGTCCCCCCCAATAGAGCAAGAAGAACATCAGCTGTAAACTTGCTAGCAATACCAAAGGCTTCAACAAAGTCCAACACGAACACCACAAACAGGGCATTCAGTTTTTATGTACCAAAATGCTGGAACACCCTACCCCCCGACATTAGAGCCATTACCAATCTATATCAGTTCAGAAAGGCTCTCAAAACATACCTTTTCCGCCAATATTTCCCAGACAGCAACTGAACCAGATATCCCCTCCAAGAAATAACCCAATCTAGAAATGCCCGCACACTGCAGTGTAGATAGATTATGTATATAGTTAACCCAGTTATCCAAGTTTGTACTCCTGTTCAATGTAAAACCTGACAGTTTGTCGTAATGGTCGTTTTGTTATGATGTAAACCGCGCTGATTCTAAATAGCGCGGTATATAAGAAACTGTAATAAATAATAAATAAAATAAATGGTGGGAGTTGCAGTGAGAGGCCTGTGTGAGGAAGACAACAAGCTGAATAGCTAGTTTTTTGGGCCTAGTGTTTTAGACCTCTTTATTTTTGAGTTTGTTCTTAGTTTATAGGACATCAGTTGTGGCATTGATTCCACATGTTCTTTCCCTTTTAATCATGTCTCTGAGGAGCATCTGTTAAGTCCCAGGATGTTAGGCAAATTGCCAGTTTTAGGTTCCAGAGCAGGTATTTGTAAGGGTCAGGCTGGAAATGGGCCTTTGTGTATTCTATACTGACAGCTGCCCAAAGGCCTGTCTTTCACAGGGACAGGTTTAGGAATCCTTAGGATATACAGAAGTATATAGCAGTTACCTGTCAATCAAGGAGTGCCTGGGCTAAGGTCTATGGCCACCAGAGGGCAGCGGATGCACTCAATGGGGCCTTTCTCTGTCTGTGTATGCAGCAGTTGATTGCTTATTCTCTGTAATGCTGCAGCTCCTGTTTATATAGCCAAGATTGCAGCTCTTAAATTCTGTATGGTTTGTTGGTCTCTGTTGTCCTAACAGCCACAGCTACTCATGACTCACATGTGGTATTCAGGGCCCCCATCCCTGGGGGAGGGGGGTGGTAAAATAAGAAATTGTGTTACTCCTTAGGTTCACACAGGCAGCCACCTCTTTGCAAGGTGCCTGGGTGTTTCCTAGCTTAAGGGGGGATCACTTATCGTGCCCTTCCCCGGCAGTTCTCATCTATTTCTAGAGCAGGATTTCAAAAGGAACAAGAAACTCTCTAGTGAGAGAGAGCCTTGTTCATTTTGAGCGACCACGGTTGATTTATTCGGGGGCTTTTGGTGCCCTGAACCCCACGAGCTGGACGCTATTTGTTTACTTCCAGGAGTTCTGCTCTCTATTTCGCTCTTCAGCTCCCTGGCAGACGTAGCAGGCTGGCAGGGGGGGAGCAACGCCTCCGGCAACGGTGAATCCCTCAGGATAAGGGGGGAAGGAAAGCAAGGTGCAGTGGGACCTGGTAGCTTTTGCAAGGCTATAACAGCAGTTCGGGTAATTTTAGCTGATCTGCTTTGATTTCATTGGAGGTGGCTGGAGCTTGATTTTTGGAGTCCTATACACCCTTTCCCGGCTGTGCCCAAAACTCTCGGGATCCCAACTTCTGACTACATATTCCTCTCCAATGGTAGTTAGTAAGTGAACATGGCAGATGGAAAATCACTATTAGAACAGAGTGCATAGGATGGGTGCATTTTCCTGAAATGTGCAAAAATAAAATAAAATAAAATACATAAATTAACCCAGCTGCAGAGTATGGATTACACTTTTTCAGTAGGCCTTCAAAGGTTGTTAAAAAAAAAAAAAAAAAAAAAAAAGGGGGCCTAGCTATGTTGGTTTACAAGAATTTCCTTCTGCTGTCCATAGCAGGTCCTATAAGGCGTTAGTCGGTTGCTATGGCAGGGTAATATTTGAGGTTAGCTGTTGTGATATAGCACTATGATCCGCTGTACACATATTCAAGTCAAAAGGAATTATGGTGGTAGCTCTCTTGGACAGTTCTAAAAGGTGCTTGGCTGAGTGCCTTGGCCAGGCCCCAGGTGTGGAATGCTCTGCCATACGCATTATGTTCTGAGAGGGATTTTATAGTTCTGTGGTTTCTTGATGGACAATATTCCCGTTTAGTTTGGCTTTGTCCGATTTATAAGGTTTGGTGGTAGATTTGTAATGTCTTCATTTTGGCTATATGTGGTTCCTTTTCCTTCTGTAAAAGGTGGCTCAGCGAGAGGTCGCTGAATAGGACTCTGGCCTTTGAGGCTATTTTGGCTCCAGTACGGAGAGTATCTGCTAGTGTTCAGCGCCTGTCTTACTGGGGACCAGAAGCGCGCAGCCCGGCTCGTTCTCTCACAGCACTAGCAGCAGCTCAGATTCTGGAAGGCATACATCATATGCTGTTTGCGGGATGGCTTGCACGCTGCTTGGCGTCAGCCTGGGAGCTCCATCGGCTCGTATTAGCTTCCTTTGTCCAATCCTTCTGCAGAGCTCCGCAAAAGTTTCAGGCGGTCGCAGGAACGCTCCAGCGGCTGCTTCAACTTAAAGCGGTGGTGCCGGTGCCGGCAGCCCAATACGGTTGATACTCCCTCTACTTTGTGGTTCCAAAGAAGGAAGGCTCGTTTCGCCCGATTCTGAATTTTCAGAGGGTGAATCGGTGTCTGCCCAAAGAATTCTCCTGGAGCATTCCTTCCATCCCGAAAGAAACCGTAGTGATACACATGATAAGTTCGATCAGCTAGTGGCAGGACACAATGCACTCTTGCATGCTTTTTGCTTCATGGGTCTAGAAGTGTAGTCTTTACCAGGTGGTATAATGGGAACTTCGCTGCGGGTTCTCGGCTTCTTCTTTGCTGACTAAATTGCCACTGTGGAATGGGAAAGCTATATTTTCTAACACCAGGGGCTAGTTGACCTTTAAAAGGAAAAAGAAAAAAAAAAAAAAGGGAATGTCCAGCTTGGTGCAGGCAGACGGAATGGGGCGTTCCTCTAGCGGGAAGGCTGTGGATTTCTATGCCTGTCATAGGGAGTTCTTTCTGCTGCATTGTGTTGGCGCGGAAATAGCTTCTCCACATCGGCTGAAGGAATTTTTGGTTAAGAGATGTCTTTGTAAAAAAAACCAAAAAAAACCCCCAACGTATTCAGCTGTCCTGAATTGGCCTGTTCTTGATTGACATTTTGAGACTAGGCAGGCGCAGGCCTCGGTACTACGTTTGTGGGTGCACACCTTGCACTTCCAGGAGGTGTGGACTCACTGTCTGGAAGAGAGCCCTAGCGATCTTCTTTAGCGCGCGATAGGAGCGTAGGTGGTTCACTGAATCGATCGTTGGGGGCACTGCTCTGTCCTTGCAGGCTCCCATTGGGGGTGTCTGGGGGAACGAGAGCATGCTTCCGGTGGTCGCAGTATTTACGGCAGTCTACTCGCCTGGAACAGGAAAGGTTCAGGGAGTTGACGTGCCTAGAGTCTGATTTGCCTTATGTGGCAAAGGTGTGATTCGAGTGCTGGCGGAAGTGCAGGGTCAGCCTCTCGGGGCCCACGCGGATGTCCGCCGGTTTTGGAGGGTGGTGTTGCTCATGTGGCCGCCTCGGCGCTGTGCTGTTCCTCCGTGGGATTTGAATTTGGTGTTGGAAGCCTTGCTGGCTCCTCCGTTTGAACCGTTGTCCACTGCTTCGCTAACAGATCTCACATTGAAGACAGTTTTCTTGGTGGCGATTTGTTCGGCTAGGAGGATCTCGGAGCTACAGGCCTTGTCTTGTAGGGAGCCCTATCTCTCTTTTACCGACCACAAGGTGGTTCCCCGTACTGTTCCGGCATTCTTACCCAAGGTGGTGTCCGCTTTTCATGTTAACCAAGTGGTCTCTCTTCCGGTGTTCTCTGACCGCGATGGGGCCGGATCTGGGGGTCAGTTGCGGCTGTTGGACGCCCACAGGGTTCTCAAGAAGTATCTCTCCCAGACGGCGTCCTTTAGGCGGTCGGATCGACTTTTTGTGGCGTTCGGGGGACCGCGTAAGGGAGAAGCGGCGGCGAAGTCGTCTATTTCCCGCTGGTATTGCATCGGCCTACATCTTGAAAGGCAAGGTGGTTCCGCAGAGTCTTCGGGCTCATTCCACTCGGGCGCAGGCGGCGTCTTGGGCAGAGTTCAGTCTGGTCCCAGTGGGCGACATCTGTAGGGCGGCGACTTGGTCATCCTTGCATTCCTTTGCCAAGCAATACCGCTTGGATGTTTTGTCCGCGGAGGATGGGCGTTTCGGCTCAGCGGTGCTTCAGGCTGGGCTTGCTTGTCCCTCCCGTTGATGTTCACTGCTCTGTTACATCCTTTATGGTTCCGGGATTGGACTAGAGGGACGCTAAGGAAGGGTAAATTAGACTTACCTGCTAATTGTTGTTCCTTGCGGAACTCTAGTCCAGTCCCGGATCCCTCCCTTGGTTTGAAGAGTTGCCAGTCTGATTGTTTCGGCTCCCGCGGGTGCTCTGCGTTGTCTTTGCTCCCGGGTGGCGCGGGATGAAGCCATTAGAGGACCCTCTTGCGTAGCGCTCTTGCCTGTCCATCCTCTTAGGAGGTGGTGTGGTACGGAGCTTCTGTGTTGTCAGACGATATTCTTATTCAGACACAGTCGATGAATGCAATTAATTTGTTAAAGAAACAAATAGAAAAAAAAAATACAATAATAATAATAATGAAAAATAAAAAATAATTACTTGAAGTGGAACATGAAATATTCTGTTCCGTATATATATATTGCTATGTTGAATGTATTCTGGTTAATTCTCCTTATTTGTTCTGCTTAGTGTGCTTTGTCAATAGGTACTGGTGAGAGGGGGCGGTCCTTGCCTACTTATACTGGCGCCAGCAAAGCGATGATGTATTTCAGTCTCCAAGGCTGCTGGAGGAGGTTGACAATTCTATGGTTCCGGGACTGGACTAGAGTTCCGCAAGGAACAACAATTAGCAGGTAAGTCTAATTTACCCTTTATTTGTACAACTATCTACATTTTTGGCTTCTACAAATAAATTGGTTAGAGTTACTTTATCTCCCCCTGTATTATCCTGTTTGTTCTGTTTTGTATTAGCCTTAGTTCAGTTTAGGGCAAGGCTCGACAAATCCCAAGCATCAGGTTCCATGGCGCCTAGAAATTGTACCCTGGTGCCTGGGATTTGAAGGCCCTGAGAGTTCGGCTCTGTACTTCTTGTACCGCAGTCAGCTCGCTACAAAGAGCTCGAGTTGCGCAATGGAGGAAGTTCCTGCTGATGTCAATAGACTTGAAATAACAAGATCAGTAGGAACTTTACCGCATGGCTCGAACTCTCTGTAAAGAGCCAATGGCGATGGAGGGAGAAGCAGAGTGTTTCCGTGCAGCACAGCGGGAATAAGAGGCCCAAGGTGATGATGGGGAAGGGGGAGGAGCAAAGAGAGAGAGAGACCAGGGGTGATGGCAGGTGGGGAGGAGGCTATGAGAGGGTGTGAAGTAAGCGTATATGAGCTATGGAAGATTTTGGTTTTCTGCTTCACATATTACCAGGTCATGGTGATCTGTGAAGCAAAAATGGAAGTTTCCATGGGTGCAGCTATAAAGAGTCACCAATATGCTAATGACAACGTACTCATTGAGGTTGGTGGGAGGAGCAAGGAGAAAGGTCGCTGTCTTCTGTTGGCACTGTGTAATGGAATATTAAGGGTCAGATTTTTTTTTTTAAAGTTGTTTATTTTTCCATAGAAAATGGAAAAATAGTAAATGAAGCCATTAAAGGAGCTGTGATGCACCTTTTGCAGGGGTGGGGGGAGGGCACTTGGCAGCCAGCTACTAAATTTTTAGGCTGTCTACTAGATTCCAAGAAAATTTGTCAAGGCCTGGCTTAGAGCCTGAGCATTCCTTTGTAATTCATAATCTTAGAGCATCTCTCCTAATGGTAGACTTTTAAAAAGAAAATAGCTATGCAAAACTTCATCTGTATTAATCATTTAGATGCAGCTTTTCTGTTTGTGTTCTACCTGATTGGTATGTTTTTGAAACTTGATAAATGAAAAAAATCAACTGTGTAGATGGATGAAAAGAGAGAAGGCATCGATTTGCGCCAAACTGAGCAGACAATGAAAAGATCTACCAGGCCCCAATCTTCCTGTTATGAGCCCTATCATGCCCTTCCTGAGCATAATGCCAGAGCCATGGCAGCAACTGTGGCCTTCATGCAAGGCTGCATCATGGACATGTCCACCTATTCGTGTCCCTTTACTATTGGGAAAGGTATTTACTGACACAATTGTACTTTTGGTCCATCTGTCCTGTGAATCCAGTGCCATCTTCTCTGGGCCCCATTTTCATTATTTCTAGATTGCCTTTGTTAGAAAAATAAACAAAGCGCTTGATATTAACAACGAAAATATTTGAGGTGTTGCCTATTGGCATTATGTTTTTCTACTTTCCCTTTTTTGTTAAAGATAACCTATAGCTAGGAATTCCCACTGTGGGATTGCATACCCTGCTTGTTCTCGGAGAAAGCAAACTTTCTTATCCTGTAACAGGTGTGCGCCAAAGACAGCAGAATATCAGTTCTCACAGAACTCTTGCCTCTCCTAGGAATTGGTTTCTTCTGCTAATAGCTTTTATGTAGGACTGAGGTGGTCCCACATGATAGTGATATGGTGAAATCAGCATACATATGATGTGCTGCTCAGTGTTCTTTAGAGCTTTGCTTGCGTTCTCTGTTTTCTGGGTTCCATTTGATGACCTTGCCCTGCTGTCCACAGACAACACCTGTTACAGGTAAGCAACTGTTTTCTATCTGAGATTGTTTGCTTTCAATGAATACTGATGATTCAAGTTTTTAGTATTTAAATTTTGAGTTCCTTATCGCTCCACTTTAGTCCTCAACCTCTGGGTTGTGTACCTCCTCCTGCAGCTTGGAGACTGAGCATGTCAAACTCATGACATTGCTGGATATAGCCTGCTGGTCTCTCCCATCAGCCCCCAGTGTGTCCAGTCTCCATGCAGCAGGAGGACGTAGACTTGAACAGATAAGGAGCTTTTAGTTGGGTCTTACCTTTTTTACTTTTAATTTTAATTCATTTACCTTTTTTAATTGGCAATCAGGGATTAGTTCCCTTTAGTTGTTAGGAGCAAATTTCCTTAGATTTAATGTAATTTTTAAATTTTGAGCCTGGCTCTTTAAAATAATAGCAGCTCCCGCCTTCCCTCCTTGTTGGTCATTTTCACTTGCTGCAGGCATTCGCCGGTGCGGATCTCTCTCCCATGACTTACGGGAGAGAGCTCCGGGACCTGCACAGCCACACTGAAGCTGTGTGAGACAGAGGCTCTCTGTTCCTGCGGGATCTTCATTTTATACTGTGGAACCAGCTGAGCGGCCCTCGCTGCGACTGCCAATTGCAGCAGCGTGCTTGTGGGTCGATTTGACAACGTGGCGGCAGAAGCACGCTGGGTGGCTTTCGGCCCTGCAGGTAAGGCCTTTGGACTCGGTTGGTCTGCTGAGAGCTTTTTCTTTACAGCAGCCGTTTTTTGGTTTCACAGGGGCAGGTTTAAGAAACCTTAGGGTAAAATTTCTTCTTAAAAAAAGTCAAACCATAAACCAAGAAGGACCTGTAATACGGACCATGGCCACCAGAGGGCGGCAGGTACACTCAATAGTGCCCTTCTGTGACCGGGTATATACAGCAATCCATCAGACTGATCTCTGCAAGTCAGGAAAATAACCACTAGGCCACCTCCTGGGCTCTCAGGGTTAGTGACTAAACAAGCAATTGTAAAATCCTGTAAATCAAGATTATATGACCAAGAATTAAAACCCTTAACTTCTGTATTGTTTCTCTGGTTGTAGTGCCCCTAACGGCCACCAGATGGCAGCACTGCTCATGAAACATAATTCAGTGCTCCCACTCTGGTGGTTTGTAAAATACCAAATCACATTCATCTTCAGGTTCGCACAGGCAGCAACTTCTAAGACCTCCAGTTGCAAGGTTGCCTGTGTCTCCCACAGCTATCTCTCTGCTTGCAGGAATGCTGGGGGGGGGGGTGCCTGTGTGTCTCCATAGCTCCCCCTTAACATGCCCATCCCAGGAACAGAGGCTGCCTCTCCGATTTGTCGACAGATGAAGCAGGTGCAGCATATTCTCATCTATTTCTAGAACCTGTGAAATCAGAGCAGAATTGGTAAATGGCCCGTGCTGAGAATAAAGAGAAAGTCCTGGGTAGCACAGTCTGGGGCTTAGGGCTCCAGGGCACTGGAAGGTTTCATAGCTGAAGTCAATACTCTGACTGCTCCATGAATTCAACCTATGTTCAAGTGTGCTCCCTGCCGGGTGTTTGGGTGACACGAGCTGGGTCTCCCGTGTATGTAGATGTGCATTTTGTATGTACTCACATTGGCTTAAGCATGATTTTTGTGTGCACTCACTGTAGAGTGAGACTGCATTTCTATGCTCAGACTGTATTCTCGTGCTAATGTAATTTGTCCTAATACAATCCTCTTATTTGGTCCTTTCAGAGCAAAATTAAATGACTCTATGATGCTAATTGCTCTATATTAACCTACATCCAATGTGGTACATACTTGTCTGGTAGAAAAAAATTATTTTTTAACAAACAAGGAATAGAAATGTTACTTTTGCTAAGTATGCCCAGAATGTCTGACTAAACGGCGCTTTAACAACTGATGTATTTCATATCATGCTTTAGCGCCTAATAGCATCAAGGACTGTTCGGGCAATCCAGCACATAATTTTTCACTCTTATAGAAAATGTCCACCACCAAGACTTCCAACTCAAAACAAAATGAAATAATGCTTAGCTTCAAATATTCGACTTGAGTATTCCCCAATGCCTCCTTCAGGCGCCAATCATGCGTTTCACTCGAAAAAGTTTTTCCTCAGGGGGATCTAAAAATAAAAATAATTATTTAAATCTGAACATCAACTTAACAGTACTTTTCCACGTTGATGTCATAAAAATCTACAATCTATATACACATTGGTTTTACATACCAATCAAGACTTTCATGCCGTGATGCTGCCAACGTTAACTCCTAAAAGGTTCTCAAATAGTGTGACTTCCAAAAAACGCCGCCCATGCGGACAGGTAGATCTTACTTCACTTTTGTACTTCCTTATCGTGACGTCAAACATTTGATGAAAGTTCTTGTATTTGCAACACGATCTTCAGGCTCCTTTACTTATTCATTTACAGACACACTCCCCAATCAGTGGTAGAGTTTAAACCCTCTGGTGACAGGATTTTTAAATTAAAAATCCAGCGTTGTTCTCGCATTAACAGCGTCAGCTCATGTGTTTTTCCATGCATCGCTGACGTTATCCGCTCCATACAAAAGCACCGCAGGTCTCCAAACTTATGTGAAAATTCCAAACAGTGCTGGACAAGAGGTGCTGTTAACGACGCACATGACTGCTGCCTCCCATGCGGCAAAATGTCATCGAAGGCACCTCTGAGCCGTCAGCATCAACAAGAGAATTTTTTCAGAATCCACGTCCGGCCGGGCCTCGACATCTCGGGAGTCTGACCCCGAGTGCCGTTGTGGTTCCTCCGAGAGAGGGTCTCCCACCCGGGAGCACAAAAGGAAGAAGATGCTCGTGAGGGCGGTGTCGGTGGAGGCCCCTGGGTCCTTGAGGGCCAGGTCGCGTAGCCCTGACCGCCGCCCCGGGCTCTCAGAGAGTTGGAAAGACCATCCAAACTACCTCACATGGAACCAGAGTCCCCGAGTCACGTAAGTTCTGTTGTCCTCGTGGACTCTTCTCCGGGAGAACCGGTGTCGAGCCCGATGCCGTGGGGGCCCAAGTTGGGGGCTGATAAGTCTCCTGAGCTTGGACTCAGGCTGACGGCCTTGGAGAGCAGCTTGACTGCCTTCATGGAACAGCAGTGGGTGCTGATCGCCGGTCTGACCAGTGCATCTGCCCTGACCACCGGGACCTCGATGTCTAAGTTGACCCCGGAGACCGAGCCGATCCTCGAGTCCATTAAGTCTCGAGTCAATCCTCGTTCAAAGGCCGCCTCGACCTCCCATGTGGGGCCGAGGTCATCGACACCAGTGCCTTTAGCATTGGGGTGGTTGGCACCGAGGCCCACATGGCCGGAGCCGCTTGACGACTCCTCGGAGGAGTCAGCGTTGGAGACAGAGGACGAGGAGTCTCCTGACACCTTCCGGACCCGGTGCATCCCTTTGGACTCCCCGGAGTCCGAGCCTCGGAGAAGGTTCCCCCACCCGCCCCCGAGGATACCTGGTTCTCGGACTTTGTGAGGGACATGGCCAAGGCTTTGGCATTTCCTGCAGATGCCGAGGAGGAGCCTCGAGCCGAGGAGCTTGATGCCTTCCAGTATGATTTTCCTCCAAAGGAAGCCTTTACTGTACCGGTTCCTCCAATGCTGGAATGGCTGCTCTTCCATATGTGGGAGGCACCGGCCTCGGCGCTGGTTCTTAGCAAACGGGTCGATTCCATTTATCGAGTCCGTAAGAGCTCTGGGTTCCAAAAGGCGCAGCTACTGCACAATTCCAACTCCTTGGTGCCCCCCTGGCAGGGAGGCCTGGAACCTGGATGCCCTTGGTAGAAAGTGCTCCAGGGCTCTATGCTATCTTGCCGTGTCCAGACTTACCAGCTGTACATAGGCATGTACTTATGGGACCTGGCAAAGGAGATTGCCAGGTTCTCAGCTGGCCTCTCCAAGGAGCCTTTGCAGAGGTTTAAGGCCTTGTCTACAGGGATCCGAGAGTGCTCGAAGTTTATCTCTTGAGCAGCCTATGATGGTTTTGAGGCTTTGGCCCGGGTAGCCGCGGCCGGCATTGGTGCACGCTGTCAGGTCTGGCTACAGTCATCAGACCTGGAGTCATGGATGCAGGACAAGTTGGTCAATGTCCCGTGCCGAGGTGACAACCTATTCAGTAAGCCCATGACTGAAAAGGCTGCAGAAATGGAGACTGAGACACTCACCAGGACAAGGCTGTCTAGAAAGACTTCTGCCCCTTCTCAAAAAAAGGGCTCGGGAAAGAAGCACTTTTTCCCGAGGAAAGGTGCTGCCTACAAAACCTACCCTCAGTATCAGGCCTCTCCAGCTCCCCAACAGGGCCAGCTCCGGCTCCTGCACAGCAGGGAGCAGGGTTTTGACTCTCACAGCATAGCCTCTCCTCCGCCGGTGTCTCCACTCGGCACAGGTCGTCAGCTGACCCTGTACGCCTACAGGTGGCCAGCCATCACAGGGGATACCTGGGTACTGAGCACAGTCCAAAAGGGCTATATGCTCCACTTCCACCAGTTAACCCCCTCCTACTATCCAGAGGAGCCTCCAAGACTCCCTTTACACAGGAACCTTCTCCTTCAGGAGTTGGCAAGTCTTCTAAAGGAACAGGCGGTGGAACCAGTGCCTCACCACCTGAAAGGGCAAGGCTTCTACTCCAGGTACTTCCTGGTAAAGAAAGGACACAGGCCTCCGGCCTATCCTAGACTTGTGAAACCTAAACAAGTTTCTGGAGAGGGAAAAGTTCAAGATGCTTACCCTTGGGATACTGCTGCCCTACCTCCAGCAGGGGAGACTGGCTATGCTCCTTAGACCTAAAGGATGCTTATACTCGCATCATCATTCATCCAGACCACAGACAATATCTCAGATTTGTGGTGGTAGGAAACAGTTTTCAGTACAGGGTACTTCCCTTTGGCCTAACCTCTGCCCCCAGGGTTTTCACCAAATGCCTGGCGGTGGTGGCAGCTTATCTCAGGAATTGGTGAATTTTTGTCTTCCCATACCTGGACAACTGGCTCAGCAGGGGCCAGTCTCTCCAGGAGACCCAACAAGCCACTCTTCACACTGTCTCTCCTTCAGCATCTGGGCTTTATCATAAACTACGCAAAGTCCACTTTGCTTCCCTCTCAGAACCTAGAGTTTATAGGGGCAAGATTAGACACCCTTCAGGCAAGAGCTTACTTGCCCGAAGACAGGGCCCATAGACTGGTGGACTTGGCCAATCAGTTCCGAAGCAATTCTCATGTTTCTGCCAGGCACTACCTGCGGCTCCTGGACCACATGGCATCCACTGTGCATGTGACTCCGAATGCCCGTCTGCACATGCAGGTTGCTCAATGGTGCGTCAGAGCTCAGTGGACACAGGCGACCTCCGAGACAGAGTAAAGGTGTCCAAACCACTTTTGGACTCCTTAAAGTGGTGGCTACATCTCCCAAACCTCCTAAAGGGGGTACCTTTTCAGGCTCCAGCACACACAAGGGTGCTGACAACTGATGCTTCCTTAAAGGGCTGGAGTGCACATTGCCAGGGCATGTGCACTCAAGGCCTGTGGTCTCCTCGGGAGGCCACACAGCAAATCAATCGTTTGGAGCTGCGAGCAATCCGTTTAGCTCTGCAAGTATTTTCTCATGCCCTCTCTCACCAGTCTGTCCTAGTTCAGACGGACAATCAAGTGGCAGTGTTCTACGTGAACAAACAAGGGGGCACGGGATCCAGGCTCCTATGTCAGGAGGCACTGTATCTCTGCTCCTTTGCGGTCAAACAGGGTGTGTTTCTCAAAGCAGTTTACCTACCTGGTCAGGAGAATTTCCTGGCAGACAAGCTCAGCAGGATTCTCCAACCTCACGAATGGCAGTTGAATCCACTGGTGACCCAGCAGATCTTCCTCCGCTGGGGACTTCCATCCATTGATCTCTTTGCAAGTCTGCAAAACCGTCAGCTGCCCAGGTTCTGCACCAGACAGCCGCATCTCCTGTGGATGGCAGCAGATGCTTTTCTGATCTCATGGTCTACGGGCCTCCTGTATGCGTTTCCTCCCACGTCCCTGGTGTCCCGAACTCTGTTCAAGATTCTCCAGGACAAGGCCTCAGTGATTCTGGTAGCCCCCAGATGGCCGAGGCAACCGTGGTTTCCACTTCTGCTGCAGTTGGCGGAGGAGACTCCATTCCCTCTGGGATTGCAACACGATCTCCTGTCTCAGGAGCAAGGTTCCCTTTACATCCCAATCTCAGGTCCCTCAATTTGATGGCCTGGCTGCTGAAAGGCTAGTGCTAGCTCCCTTACTTCTGCCTAAGGAGGTTGAGGAGGTGGTCTTGGTCTCTAGGAGGCAGTCCATCAAAGTCCTATGCCCTCAAGTGGCGTAGGTTTACGGTATGGTGTGCTCAGCGCAATGAAAATCCTTTCTCTTGCCTTGTGCCAGTAGTACTGCAGTATCTACTCCATCTGTCAGACCTAGGCCTTAAGTCTAACTCTGTTCGGGTCCACCTCAGTGCTTTGTCAGCACACCACTCGGCAGTGGAAGGACAGCCTCTGTCGGGTCACCCCTTGGTGTCCTGATTTCTCAGGGGTCTGCTTCTACTCAAGCCTCCGGTCTGTCCACCAATGACTGAGTGGGATTTGAACGTGGTCTTGCAGCAACTTGCCCACCGTTTTGAGCCGATGGCTACTTGCCATTTGTGCTTCCTCTCTTGGAAAACGCTCTTCCTGGTCGCTCTTACCTCGGCCAGACATGTAAGTGAACTACACACTCTGGTTTCTGATAGGCCGTACACATGGTTCTATAGGAACAGGGTGGTCCTACAGACCCATCCCAAGTTCCTGCCAAAAGTGGTATCCTCTTTCCACCTCAACCAGGAGGTGGTTCTTCCGACCTTTTTTCCCAGGCTGCATACCAGCCGGGCTGAAACAGTCTTGCACATCCTGGACTGTAAGAGGGCGTTGTCTTTTTTTACATAGAACGCACGCGCAGGCATTGACGGGCTACTCGGCTCTTCATCTCCTTTGACCCTAATAAGATGGGGTTACCTATCTCCAAGCGTACGTTGTCCACTTGGGTAGCAGATTGTATCGCCTGGGCGTACAATGCAGCCGACCTCCCCTTGCAGGGTTGAGGCACAGCCCACCGTGTGAGGGCGAAAGCTGCGTCAGTAGCTCATCTCCGCTCTGTTCCGTTGGCAGACATCTGCCGGGCCGCAACTTGGTCTTCAAGCCAGACCTTTGCAGCCCATTACTGCCTGGAGAGGGAGTCCCGAAGGGACAGTGCTTTCGGACAGGCGGTACTCCGTAATCTCTTTAAGGTTTAGGCAACTCCTACCCTCCGGCCCTTGTGTTAGGCTACCATACGGGGGCGTTCTCAGAGAAAGTTCTTATCATGGATGCTGAGGCTCTTCAGAGGGAGCTCTTTTTCAGCATGGGTTCCCAGTAGCCTAGAGCTGGGGAGTCCCATATGTGAGGACTGACTTCCTGCTTGGTCCTGGAGAAAGAGTAGTTACTCACCTGTAACAGGTGCTCTCCAGGAGCAGCAGGAATCAGTCCTCACGACCCTCCCTCCTCCCCTGGAGTTACAGTCATATACTTCATTTTGATTTTTTTTGCTGTCTTTTAGCTATGTCATCGGACTGAGCAAGATGGCATCCTTGGGCAGGAAGGGGACTGCGCATGCGTGCTGCATTCCCAAAGGCTTTCTTTGAAAGCTGGGGAAATGCTCTGCAAAGGGGCTCCGTCGGCGCCGACGTCACCCATATGTGAGGACTGATTCCTGCTGCTCCTGGAGAACACATGTTACAGGTGAGTAGCTACTCTTTCAGATACTGTATTTATATTTCCCTTGTCTCTGAAGGGCTCACAATTTAAGTTTTTATACCTGAGGCAGTGGAGGGTTAAGTAGCTTGGCCAGGGCCAGAGGGACCACCTGTGGGACCGGAAACCCCAGTTCTTGTGGCCCGTGGTTGCTGTTCTTGAGTGGGATTCAAACCCTTGGCCCTCTGACAACTTGCCCCAACCACTAGGCCTCTCCTCTCTCCAAGACATCGCTGAGCCTCACTGCTTTTGAGTCAGACTTCTACCCAGGTGAGCTAGCCACAGGGCCATATGGCTAGGCTCAGCCTGTCACATCCAAGGGAGAGACCTTGTGGAGGTTCTGTTCATAAGAACACAAATGCCATACTGGGTCAGACCAAGCTCCTTCAAGCCCGGTATCCTGTTTCCAATAGTAGCCAATCCAGGTCTCAAGTACCTAGCAGTTTCCCAGAAAGACAAATAGGCTACACAATGCATGTATCGGAGCAAGCAGTGGATTCATGTATGTTCATATTCACAGTTCCATTACATGTACAACAGATGTGACACTGTTAGGTTATGTGCCTTGTAGACCATCTTGAATTGTAGAAAGATGGTATATAAAAACAATTAAATTAATAATTTAACCTTGAAGACAATATGTTTGGTGGCCATCTGTTCGGCAAGGCGAATTTCGGAGTTGCAGACATCCTATCGGATACCGCGTTTGTCTTTCTCCAGCGAGAAGGTGGCCTTGCGGCCAGTTCCATCGTTTTTGCCAAAGGTGGTTTCTCTTCCAGCGCTAGCTTTGGCGGAGGGGAGCATATCGGACCATAGCTTGCACTGTTTGAACGTCAAGAGAGCACTGCGGCAGTGTTTAAAGGTTTCAGAACCTTTTCGCAAGTCGGATTGTCTTTCTTTGGGTGGTTCGGAGGGCCCCGCAAAAGGGAAGCGGCGGCGAAGGATTCCATGTCTAGATGGATTAGAGCGGCGATTGCATCAGCTTATCTTCTTCAGGACCGTACAGTCCCAGTGGGCTTACGAGCTCGCTCTACCAGGGCGCAAGTGACTTCCTAGGCGGAGCACACTTTTGTTCCGCCAGTAGACATCGATAGAGTAGCCACTTGGTCATCTCTCCATACTTTCAGTAAGCACTACTGCCTAGATGTTCTGGCGGCTAGGAATACCGCTTTCGTGGAGACGGTTTTGAGATTCGGCTGGATAGGTACCTCCCAATGATTACTGCTCTGGGGAGGAGTGGCTCAGTGGTTGGGACAGGTTACTTCAGGCCAGAAGGCTGGGGGTTCAATTCCCGCATGGGGACAGGCAACCTCAGGCCGGTGGGACTGGGGTCTCTAGTCCCATGGCCATTCCTTATGGCCTTGGGCAAGCCACTTAACCCTCCATTGTCTCGGGTACACTTAGATTGTGAGCCCTTCGGAGACAAGTGAATAAAAAGTACCTGTTAGTATACATGTAAACCGCACTGATTCTAAAGAGCGCAGTATAAAAAATAAATAAAAATAAAATCCCAGAGGTTGAGGACTAAACTGGAGGAACAATAAGGAAATAGGAATTACACTTACCTGGTAATTGTGGTTCCTTGAGTAACTCCAGTTTAGTCCTCATTCCCGCCTGGGGGATGGGGTCTTAGCAGTGGTCTTTCCTGTTGGGGGGAAGTGCAAGGTTAAAAGTGGATGTAGGCCTTCATTGGTGTTCAGTTGTTTTAATGCTTCCTTTTGCTTTGTGCTATATTGTTGTATTATATTATGATATTGTGTTATGGTATAAAACAATATAATAAAATATAATATATATTACTATATTGCTCTGGATTGTTTAGGGGTAAGCATTCAGTGGAAAGGAGAGAATGTAGGAAGCAGTCTCTTTCTTTCTGGAGGGGGAGTAGTAGGTAGATAGGTTATGCATGCCCTTGAATATAATAAGTTTTACAAAAAAAATTACTTATTTTGTTGCTCCTTTGAGTCTGCTTTGTCAATAGTTCACTGGGGGCTGATGGGATGGGAGAGACCAGCAGGCTATATCCAGCGATGTCATGAGTTTGACATACCCAGTCTCCAAGCTACGAGAGGAGGTACACAACCCAGAGGTTGAGAACTAAACTGGAGTTACTCAAGGAACCACAATTACCAGGTAAGTGTAATTCCTATTTTTCAGGCTACAGAAATTCTGTTTAAAGTGAAAAGTATATCAAAATAACAAATTCAATGTTTCCTTGTATTTAAAGGCCAACTGTGTTTAATGCACTGGAGAAGTGAGGGGAAACTTATATTGGTAAAAAAGAAGATAGGCTGATTAGTAGGAAGCATCAGTAAATGGGAAAATACTTTTGGCTTCCAGAAAATAAAAGCTTTTGTCTGTTTTTTTGTTTTTTACTTTCAGAGTTCCTCAGATGCTGCTTATATTGCCAGGCATGTTGGTCTCCGTGTTGGAGTTCCTGTCCCAGTGCCAGCCCTCACGGTGAACAGGCTCTGCGGCTCTGGTTTTCAATCCATCATCAGTGGATGTCAGGTACAGGAATGGTCACTTTCAATGATGTATAGTACTGGGTCACAAATAGATATGCATGTGGGGCATGGTGCAAAACTTTGTCAAGAAGCTTGGGGTGGGGGATGACAGGTTTTCATCAACAAGCAGAATATTATCAGGCACACAAGTTGTTGATGTCCTGGCACGGTAGTGGGATGGAACTGGAAAAATCCATCCAGAGTTTTGAAACCTCTTTCTGCAGATCTGATAAAGTTCAGAAAATCTGGCGAATGTTAGGACCACCTATTGTATGTTAGACCTTTTTTTTACAGGTTTGGATGTTAATTTTACTGAATGGCTCTCTATTGGAGGGAAATGTACTACCATTTAATGTTTGTTCCAACTTTCAAGAAATCTAATTTGGATGGTTCTACTATAGATCGGTGGCTAATGTGCCATTTTTGGCTAAAATGCAATGCATGCCTTCGAGTCAGTCCTGACTCCTGGCGACCCAGAAGCTCCTGGGTTTTCTTGGCAGTCTCACCAGAAGTAGATTGCCAGGCCTTTCTTCCGAGGCAATGGAGGGTTAAGTGACTTGCCCAAAGCCACAAGGAGTGCTAGTGGGACTGGAACCCTGGTTGCTTGGTTACCAAGCCAGTGTTCTAACCACTAGGCGGCTACTCCACTCCCCATTTTTGGCTAAACTATTGGAAAAGGTGGTGTCTTCTCAGCTTAAAGACTTTCCTAAAGCTGTGAATTTTGCCAAACCAGTTTTAGAAGCAGATATGGTACAGAATTGGTGCTTGTGTTGATTCAGGTTACCTTTTGTCATTATCAAGATGTGATAGAACAGGTAGTTCCGTTGCAATTAGATTTCTCTATTGTCTTTGTGGTGAATCATGATCTCCTTTTAGGGAGATGAATTAGGCTTCTGTCCTTCAAACAAAGGCCATTCCAGTTTTTCTGTTCAGTAAGGGAAGATTTCTGGGAAGAGGCCCCAAAATCTACCTTCTCTTCCGCCTTTTTTTTTTTTAATATCTAGATGCAACTTTTATGTAGATTGGGTTTATGCAGAAGATATGCAGCATGTAATGTCTTTCCAACAAGCATTTGGAGGGTCAGCTGTAGAGCTGAATGGAGCTTTAGGTGTAATTGGGCAGAAGGTTGCTGTACAGTCAATTTGTTTTAAATGTTGCAAAAAGCGACGCCCTTTAAGCTGTTAGAAGCCAGAGTTTTGATTTCCGTTTGGGGATTGCAGATTGCTGGCAAGGATACTGTATTTTCTTTTGTGTGGTGCAAGATCTACATGTGAACTTTATTAGCATGAAATGCTTTTTTGAAATTATGGCTGGTGTGGCAGTCAAGCTTATTTGGAGACTTCCTTGAGGACAGGGTTCAGAATTTGATAGGCCCTGTTATATTATTGCTGTGGTTTAGGCATAAGCTTTCCAGGGAGACATACATACAAAATGCAGGTGATTTAGAATGCAGCAGCCAGATTTAATTTCTGGGTGTACAAGGACTTCAGTAAGCCCACTGTTGAACATTATATTGGCTTCCAATTCTGCTCAGACCCAGTTTACAATCATTATGTTGACCTTTCAAGCCCTTTTGAGTGGTGGGTGGAGGGGGTTAGACCATTGTGTTTGTGGAATAAGTTGTCTTGCTATATCCCTGGTTGCGAATTACGTTTTCCTCAGGCTTTCTTTTTTTTTTTCAAAAGTTTATTTAGAAACCATCAAGAAAAACAGTAAGTACACAACATTCAACAACCGTGGGGTTGACTCTTATCCCCAGGGGCAGAGCATATTGATGGTCACAAGGATTTTCAAAATGTACCCCAGCCCTCCTCCCCCCCCGTACCCACCCCCCCAGCAACCCCCAATCCGTTCCACTCAGGACCAGCTCATAAGTTCTGCATAGCACCCACATTATGCCGCAAACAGGTAGGGTTAGAAGTTAGCAACCAAGTTGCAGGACTACATTACGGGTCCGGGAACTGAGATTTTGGATATATGGATCCCATAGTAGCAAGAAGGCGGACCATCGCTTGACGTGGCCCTGAGCAGCCCTACACTCCAGGAGCATAAGTTGATGGAAGGAATTCCGCCACTCCCAAAAGGAGGGAGGGTGGCTTTCCCTCCACCGACACAAAAGTGGCCCTTTACCCACCAGACAGGCCTTCCGCACCAGCCAGCGACTCCATTTCCTCTTCGGAGAGGTAAGGCTCAGGAGATCCAGGGCAACCAGAGCAGCATCCCAGTAGACGGGTTGTCCTAAAAGATTAGCCATAAATAAAGAAATTTTCTGCCAATATAAGCGAATCCGTCGGCAGCCCCACCACATATGCAACAAAGTCGCCATAGGCTCCGCACATCGCGGACAGCTGCCATCCGAGGTCAAGTGGCAACGAAAGGCCCGCCGCGGGGAAAAGTGGACCCTGGTTAAACATTTAAGTTGTATTTCCCGCCAGCAAACACCGTCCGCCAGGTTCACACTCTCTGGAGGGCTACCAGGATTGTATCGTGGGGGATCTCCCGCCCCATTTCGGCCCCCCAGGCCTGTTCCACTCTACGATAGTCCGGCTGCGGTCGAAACTGCTCCAACCTGAAGTTAAAGACACGAATTGACGGTCGCTCCACGTCACCTAGACCAAAGAACGCTATAATCTGAGCCGATCGGTCGCTGTGTAGCTCCTCCCCCGGGAGGGCGGCCACATAGTGGGCTATTTGCATATACGCGAAGAAATGGCGGGACCCCAGTTCGTACTCCCGAGATAATACGAGGAAGGGTTTAGGTTTCCCCACCAAGTCCACCACATGACCCAAATTACGTATACCTTTCTCCCCCCAAATACGGAACGAAGCGGCATCGGTACCTGGAGTAAAACTGGCATTCCCCCGAATGGGCAGCCAGCTCGACACCTTCCAACTACGGCCCTAGTAAGCATTCAGCTGCCGCCAGGTCTTACATACCGGAGCTAGTAACACACTATCAGCCAGATGTGTTGGCCACTTGCTTACTTCCAAATGTAGAAGAGCCCGTAGAGAATGGGGTGCCACATAGGCCTCCTCCAAGACCCTAGGCGTATAGAGGTCAGTATCACCTAGCCAATCCCCCAGGTGTCGCGCTTGGCAGGCCAGTGCATAAGCGCCGAGATCTGGGAGCCCCCACCCTCCATTCCTCGCCCTCCCCACTAGACGACCATATGGGATACGGGCTCTCGCCCCCCCCCCCCCCCCCAGAGAAGACCACGAAATTCCGCCTCAAAGCGCCGAACATCTCGCCGGAGGAGCCAAACAGGAAGGGTCTGCAGCCAATATAAGTAGCCGCGGCAAAATCACCAGTTTAATCACCGCGATTCTCCCCGTTAAAGACAAGGGGAGGGGCTGCCAGGACTGCAACTGGGTTCTCACCTTGGTCAGCATCCGCTTCAGATTACTCCCATAAAGTTGGCTTGGCTGACAGGGCAGTACAATCCCCAAGTAGATGAATTGATTATCGGCCCATTTGAGAGGAAACTCACCCGGCCAGCCACTCCGGAGATGGCCCGAAACATCCAAAGCCTCGGATTTATCCCTGTTGATACTAAGCCCCGCAAACTGCCCAAAACTTCGGAGCTCCCGCAAGAGGTGAGGCAAAGATTCTCTAGGGGAAAGCAAATGTACCAACAGGTCGTCGGCAAAGGCGGATATCTTAAATTCTTGAGCACCAATGCTGACCCCCTTATTGTTCACGATCCCTCCACTCTCCGCAGGAGGGGGTCCAAAGAAAGGACAAAGAGGAGAGGAGAGAGGGGGCAGCCCTGACGAGTGCCCCTCTGCAGCGGGAAAACTTTCAGATAACACCCCATTACAAAGTATCGCTGCAGTCGGGTCGGCATACAGGCTCGCGACCATGTTACAAAATAAGAGCCCTATGCCATAGCGCGGAAGAATGTACTTCAAATACTGCCAGTCTACCCTATCGAAGGCTTTTTCCGCATCAAAACTGACAAGTAAGGAGGATAAATGTCTATGCCGGACCCACTCTAAAGACGCAACGATTTTGCGCAAGTTGCGGACAGCATATCGCGCCTTAACAAAACTCACTTGGGATTCATGGACCAATTGCCCCAGGAACTCCGCCAGGTGATCCGTCAAGATTTTTGCCATTAATTTAAGATCAAAATTAAGTAAAGAGATAGGACGATACGAGGCCGCAGAGAGAGGGTCCTTAGCCGGTTTGGGAATAAGAACAATATGGGCATGGTTAGCCCCCCATCGAAAGTACCCCTGCTGCGCCCTCCGGTTGTGCACTGCAGCCAGAGTTGGGGAGATCAGTTCATTAAGAATTTTATAAAATTCAGCACCGAGACCATCGGACCCCGGGGATTTGTAACAGCTGGCTTTAGAAATAGCTCCTTGCAGCTCTGCCGCCGTTATCGGCCGATCCAACTGTGCTCTTTGCTCCGCAGATAAGTGGGGTAAATCCAATTCCCCCACATACTCTGCCATCCGCATGAGGGAAATCGACTCCGCTGTATAGAGTCTCTGGAAAAAAGATCGGAAGACTTGCACTATCTCCGGGCTCTCCCGGTGTAACGTCCCCGAGTCATCCCGCAAGGCTGGCACCAATTTAGAGCCCCTGGATCCACGAAGGCACCTGGCCAGTAATTTCCCGGGCTTATCCCCATAACGGTATAATTGGTAACGGTAATATAACACAGACTTCTTTGCCCTTTGATGCAGGAGTTCATTTAGTTCCGTTTGATAGTCCCACAGCTGCTTTTTAAGCCCTGCTGTTGGGTTTTGGGCCCATCGGCGCCGCAGCCTCGTCACCAATCTCTCTAAACAGATAATACGTTCAGCCCTCAACTTTCTCTTCCTGGCAAGGAACCCTATAATGTCCCCCCGTAGTACAACCTTTGCAGTTTCCCAGATCAACTCTGGATCATCCTGGTGACCCCTATGATCAGCTTCAAATTCCTGCCATCGCTTCTGAATAAAAGAATGAAACTGCGCATCCCTATATAATTCAAGCGGAAATCGCCATGGAGAGGTCTGAGGAATGTTCCCATTCCAGTAGACGTCTAGCCAAACAAACGCATGATCAGAAATTTCTGCAGGCCCTATCTGAGCATCCTCGACTTTGGCAAACAAGCCAGTGGAAATAAACAAGTAATCTATACGCGTACTAGTACCATGTGCCCGAGATTGATGCGTACAATCCCGCTCGGCCGGATGTAACAATCGCCACGGATCCACCAACCCCAGCCTAGAACATAGGCGTCGCAGCGCCCGAACCATCGCTATTCTGTCCCTTGGCTCCCCCCCTTTGGATGTATCTAGATCTACATCCATAACACCATTAAAGTCTCTCCCCAGAATCACGGGGATCTCCGGCAGCGTCTCGATTTTAGAGGCGAGACGAGCATATAGGGTCAAATCTAGCACATTAGGACAATATAAATTGCCTAAGATATTTCTCAGGCTTTTTAATTGCAGGTGTCTTCTGTTGAAGTTCATTATGCATGGACCTAAGCAAGGGCTTTCTCTGTGGTAGGCTGTGGAATAGTCTTCCAAAAGAGCATAGACTGTAACAGAATTGTATGGTGGTTAGAAAGCTAAAGCATGGCGCTTTCCAGTGGGGTAATGGAGTTGAGTGGATGGGTTGAGCGAAGATGGTTGAGTAGGTTATTCCTGCTAGACCAGTCCAGACAAGTGGGTTGTGTTCCTCTATCAGCAGATGTGTGGAGAAGAGAGCCAATTAAATGCCCAGGTTTCAAGGACATTACTTCCTATGCCTCAATCAGCCTGAGCCTCTAGAGAGCATCTCGATATTCTTCTATCTCCAGCAGATGGTGGTTAGATTTTCTCAATTCTGGGGGGGGAAAATCTGAACAATTGAGAGGAAAAAGATTGATTTTGGCTCATGAACAACCATCTCTGGGTGACTCGAGTGCAATGTGGGAGGCTCCGCTAGACTAAAGTCTTTTGGTAGCCATAGGAGAAAAGAAAATTTGGTTCAGTTCCATGCTCTTATCCTGATAAGGGCCTATTGAGCAGCCAGAAAATTGGAAGGATATGGAAACATTTCAGCAGCCTCTCACAATCTCAGCATCCCCTCCCTTCCCCGCTCTTCCCTGAAGACTGCTCAGAGGTATGTGCAAACCTGTGTTAAAATTTCAAGTCACAGGAAAGCAGTGTCTGGGTCCTAGCTCTGAGTTTGGCACAGTTTGCTCTGCCCTGAGGATCCCAGGGGATGAATACAAAGGCTTGACTTCATCATTGCCCTTGTTGGGGGCTTCTGAACTTGTCTGCTTGGGGTCATAGGTCAGGGTGGACTGCAGGCGACCATTGACTTGGCGTTGGTGCTTTCTGCCATTTTCCAATGTGCACTGTTAACGTTTTCTGTCTTTGCACGCCTTGCGCCCAAGCAGTCCCAGCACACGTTCTTCTCAGATGCTCGTGACGCATGCTCAGTTATCGTGTGCTTTTGTGCTTATTCAGCCTTAGTGCACACAAATGTTTGCCTTGTCTTAACTCTTTTTTTCTTCCAGGAAGCGTCGTTTGACCTGTGGCAAGCGTAGAGCCTCCTGATTGGATTTATCCTGCATGGCAGCCTCTGACTTTTCGTTGGTGTGGCCAGTCTTCCTTCTTCAAATGAAGGGATTGGTTGGCATTTTGCACCTCAAGGTAAGAGGCGACTGATGGCACACTGGGCACGGATAATAGCCCAGCCTTCACTTCCGGTGACGTGCTTCTGGCCTTTCCCCTTCAGAGGGCTCTGCTCCAGTTATGCCCTCTCTATTGGGGATCATTCTCAGGGAGGAGAACTCCTAGAATCAGAGTTGTCCTCCTTGGAATTCTTTTCCTCCTTCAGCAAACCTGGTCTATCTCCAGGAACAAGCAGGAATGCAGTCTTCACATATGGGTGACATCTACATCGATGGAGCCCCGTGCCAGAACACTCCCCGGCATCCAATAGGAATGTTTTTGGGAGCATCCCTCCATGCATGCATGCCTGCCTTCCCAACAGTTCTCCTCAGTCATCTTTTTTTCCGTGGAGCATCAGGACCTTGTCCTAACACTGCTGTGAAGGAATACTTTTTTTAATAAAAAAAAATAAAAAAAAACCTTTTCAGTGTCTTTTCGGTACTCTGTGCTTGCCTTCCTGCCTCCGTCACGATACCGCATCGTTCTGGTACTTTTCTTTCTTCATTTAAATTTTATTTCTTTTATATTTTTTTTGGGGCGTTTGGGCTGCCATTGCCCAATTTGATTTTGCCTCCATCACATAGTGGTTTTAAGACATGCACTAAATGCTGAGGTACTATTTTGGCAGCTGACCAGCATGACATGTTTGGACACCAAATATGATGTTTCCTCATGTGCCCACTGTAAGCAGATGACACCAAGAGTACTTTAGAACCGAGAACAGCAATCGGTAAAGCTGTTTGTCACTCAACTGCTTCGGCACACACTTCAGGGGCCTCTACTCAGTCGTGGTTGTCTCATGGTCGTCGTCACATTGTTCCCAAGCTTCTTCAAAGTCCAAACACAGCAAAAAGCATCATTGTGCTTCACTGGCAGGAAAGGTATCGATCCTCAGCGTCAGCATCCAATACAGATACTCATCATCAATATCGGTACTCTGTGTCAGGAGACCCAGAGGTAGGCCTACTGGCCGAACTGCCCTAGTGGAGGACCTTTCCTCCAAAACATCGGAGGGGCTCGGGGGATGCTCCTAGGACTTTGTCCTTTAAGGAGATCCCATTACCTTGTTCTGGAACGGTGGCACAGGGCTCCATGCCAGATTCTATCCAGTTGCCTCCAGTCTCCCTTGATGAGTAAGTCCAAACTATTGAGAGGAATCTGGCCACAATCCTGGTGGCAATAGTGCCAGGGCCTTCAAGGCCTTCTGGTTCCACCACTCCGGTGCAGTCTCTCGATGTTGATGCATCGGGAGCTTTGGAGGCGTTACGTAGGGAGCAGGCACAGATATGCCCAGAGCCTCTGCCTAACCCAGCGCACTCTGCAGTATTGGATTCCAATCTTGCACAATATCAGTACTGGGCTTCGACACCACAGTATTGACAGTAACGACTTTGACTTTCTACCGGATACCAGTATCGATTCTTTGGACTCCGAGGCTGAGTCTCTCGATTCTGAGCCACTCTGGGATATTCCCTCAGATTCTCCTCCAACACTCGAGAGGTCTCAGCCTCCCCTTCCCCAAGGACATGTCCTTTCAGGATTTTATCAAGGACATTGCCATGGCACTCACTGAATCTGCTGAGGAACTTGACATCTTTCAGTATCCCTCATCTCCTAAGGAAGTTGCTACACTTCCTATCCATAACATTCTCCAGAACCTAATGCTTAGGATGTGGGAAGCACCACTAATCGTTCCATCCATCTATCAGCAGAAGGCTGGACACTCTATATATAGAGTTCCTCCTTGCCCAGGCTTTCAGAAACCACAATTACCACACCATTCTATTGTGGTGGAATTGGCCATGAGGAGGATTAAGAGCTCCAAGAACCACTCATTGGTTCTGGGCAGAATCCAGAACACTCAATGCTTTTGAATGGAAAGCTTTTCAGGCTGTTATGCTGAGTTCCAGTATAAACTTACATCTCTTAAGAACATACCCATGTAGAGCACATATCAAGAGATTCTGTGTGAATTCACCTCCTTGCTACCAACTGACAAGCAGGCTCCACATCAGGCTCTGGTCTCTAATGCTCAGAATGCTTCAAAGTTTCTGACCAGAACAGCTTTTGGTGCATTTGAAGCTACAAGCAGAACAGCAGCAGCCTGCATTGGAGCAGGATGAACAGCTTGGTTGCAGGCCTCTGATCTTGAACAATGGATCCAAGACAAGCTGGCTAATATCCCTTGTAATGGAGAAAACCTTTATGGGAAAGGTGTGAGAAAGCTAGTGAAATAGAGACCGATCTCACTATGAAGCACTTATCCAGGAAAACAGCTGACCCTATTAAGAAGACGACTTTTGACAAGAAGCCCTTTTATCACAAAAAGTGGAAGTTCTACCCTTCCTACCCCTCTTAGTCTTCCTACCAGGTTCAACAGCCTCACCAGAAACAAGGGGCTTGTTAGCCCAGAAAGCCTAAAACTGCAAAGCCCTAGCCAGCTCCACAGCCACAACCTTCAGCTAGTTTTTGACTGCTTCCTCCAGGGCATAGTCAGTCTACTCATAACAAATCCCCCACCCCGCCCACATAGCAGGATGGTTAATTCACTTCACCCACAGATGGGCACTCATAACCCTGGACCTTGCAAGTGGTGAGTGCAGGCTGTCAACTCAATTTCAAAGATCTGCCCCCCACCTTTGTCTTTGTGGGCGAGTTCCCCATGGATCCCCTACACTACACTCTGCTACAGCAGGAGATCGCTACTCTAGTTTCTTAAAGGGCTATCGAGGAAATCCCACGCCCACCGTGAGGCCTAGGATTTTATTCCCGATTCGTCCTCATTCCGAAGGAGGGTTCAGGCCTATCCTGGACCTATGGAATCTCTCAACTAATTCCTGGTGAGAGAAGTCCCCTTGTTGGGGACTCTTCAGAAACAAGACTGGCTCTGCTCTCTGGATATCAAGGATGCCTATACACACATCTTAATATACCCCTCACACAGAAAGTACCTCTGGTTTTCCTTTCAGGGGCACCACTAATCAAGACCATGTTCTCCCCTTCAGCTAGCCTTGGTTCTAAGGGTGTTCACAAAGTACCTGGCAGTGGTGGCAGCCTACCTACGAACGCTGGGCATCTTCATCTTGTCTTGCATTAGACGACTGGCCCTTCAAGTGGTCTGCACTTTGCTTCAATATACTATTCTGGTACTACAGCAACTAGGCTTCATAGTCCACTATCCAAAGTTGCATCTGACCCCCCACTCAAACATTAGAGTTCATAGGGTCTCTTCAAGTTACCACAAAGGCTCGTGCCTTCCTTCCAGAAGATTGCCTTCGTCTCATCTCCTTGGCAACCCATTGCCAACACCAAACCAATGTCACTGCAAGAGACGTGCTATGTCTTCTGGGTCACATGGCCTCAATGGTCCATATCCTTCCATATGTCCGTCTTCAGATGCAAACAGGACAGTGGACCCTCTCAGATCAGTGGACACAGTCACCTTGTGGACAAGATCACCATCTCACCTCAGTTTGTAACCTCCCCTCAAGTGGTGGAGCACTGCCCAGAACCTACTCGTCTGGTTAACCTTTTAACAGTACGCCACAGTGTACCCTGACCACTGATGTGTCCAAGCACGGTTGGGGAGCCTATCTCCACGGTCTCACCACACAGAGTGGACTCCATGAGAAGCCTCTTATCACATCAATCTATTAAAACTCAAAGCGATTGCCAATGCCCTCCACATCTTTTGTCTCCACCTATTGGGACGGACTGTGCTTATTCAGACCGACAGACAAGTTGCCATGTTCTACATCAACAGGGCTGTACCGGATCTCGCCTCCTATGCAACAAGGCAGTCCGTCTTTGGACTTGCGTGATAGCTCATCAGATTGTTCTTCAAGCTGTTTATCTCCCGGGGGAGCAAAATCAGTTGGCCAACAAACTCAGCTGTATCCTTGACCCACACAAGTGGATGCTTCATCAGGAGATGGCGCAGTGCTTGTTCCAATTATGCTTCTGTTCAAGGGTTCCATTGCTACAGAGTGAAACTTCAGATCCTTTCCTGCTTCACTGGGGCCAGGGTATGCTCCTATGCATTCCCACCATGAAGGTGGCATATGTCAATTGCCAAGGCGGCATAAGGTCTGCAGGAGTGGCCCTGGAGATAGCTCTCTAGTTTGCCTGGGTAAAAATGAGATTCCTAGCTCCGGTGGCTCAGCACAGTGTTGCGGTGGTCCGTGCGGAAGCAGTTGTCTTCAGTTATTTTCTTAATCCCAGAGTTAGAAGTCGGGAGGAGTTTCAGATGCTTCTCTGCCATTGGAGTCACCCCATGATGGGATTTGAGGCGTTCTGCTTCAGTGACAACAGGTGGTGTTCAGTCACTTGGGTCTAAGGGTTGTTGCCCTGGTTCAGTTATGACCATGACAGTGCCTGCTGTATGTGCTTCCTCCATAGCTGCTGTTGGGGCACATGCTTTGGCACGTAGAGCGCCATCTGGGTTGGATTGTTCTGGTGGTGCCGGATTGGCTGAGGAGAGCATGGTTCAGGGACCTGATGTGGTTCCCACAGCAACCTCGTCTTAGTCTTCCCTATTTTGGGACAGGTTGCATCAGGAGCCGAATGTCCTGGGATGACCTTACTCCCTTCTCACTTATGGCTTGGCTTTTGAAAGAGATCGGCTGATACATAAGTGCTATTCTTCTTCTGCAGTAGTTTCTGCTCTTTTTAAAACCCAGAAGAGTTCTACCAGCCTGTCATGTGTGCGATTCTGGTACCTCTTTTGGGGGAGAGTGTGGTGCTTGACAGCTTCTTCCTAAGTCTGCCAAGGTGCCAGCTCTGTGGGCCTTCCGCAGGATGGTTTGGAAAAAGGTTGTTTTTCCCTTACCTCCCTGAAAGTCCAGTTGGCAGCTTGTTCTGTTTCGGAGGTCTGGTGGCTGGAAAATCATCAACCTTCCATCCGGATGTTTCGCATTTTTTCAAGGAGTTTGGCAGCTACATCCTCCCCTCTGATCATTTGTCCCTTCCTGGGATCTCTGGTGCTCAGGACCCTGGTGTTGGAGCCCCTTGGACCTCAAAAGCATGCTACTCTGAAGGGTTTGATTCTCAAGATTTAGTTTTCTTGCTTATGATTTGTTCGGCAAGGCAGATTTCCGAGCTGTAGTCTGTCTTGCTGGGATCCATATTTATTTATTTATTTAACATTTCTTATATACTGCGCTATTTCACATCAGTGCGGTTTACAATGAACAGAATATTTGGACAAATCGTCAACGTTTACATAAAACAGGATTTTTAAACTTGAGTTAACTGGGTAAAACTATATACAAACAAACTATATACATACATATAACAAATTTTACCGTTGGGATTAGACTATAACATTTTTGTATTTAACATGGTGATGAGGCATTAATGCATTGTGTTAGTATACTAATCATTAATCAGGTTGCAACTGAGTAAAGCATGTGTTATCAAGTGATACAACTGGGTGAGTGTGTGGGTATGGAGGTGGATCATGATGCTGTGTATAGTACTTGAGGATCAAGTAGTGTTTAATGGCTTTTCTAAATTGCTTGATTTCTCTGATTGCTCTTATGTTGGTAGGGAGATTGTTCCAGCACCTTGGTGCATAGCTTGAAAATGCTCTATTAATGGTTGATTGTTTAAATTTTATGGATTCCCTTGGTATTACTAGAGTGTTTTCTGTAAACGTTCTTCTAGTCCTGTTTTTGGGGGTGTGCGTGATTAGATCAACAATAGATGAAGGTGCTGTCTTATTGAATGCTTTGAATGTAATGATGAATATCTTATATAGGATTCTACATCCTATCGGTAACCAGTGGAGATCCTTTAGTATGGGCGTAATGTGATCATTCTTAGATGCTCCATACAGGACACGAGCAGCTGCATTCATGGCCAACTGTAACGGGTTTATGGTGTTTTTTGGGAGGCCGTGTAGTATTACATTGGCATAGTCGAAATGTGGAGTTACTAAGGTTTGGAGGACAGTTCTGAAGTCGTCAGCTTCCATCATGGGTTTCAGATGACGGAGGGTTTTGATTTTGAAGTATATAGATTTTACTGTACGTTTGATGTGATCTTTGAAATCCAAATGTTGATCCAATATTACACCTAAGTAGCGTATATTGGGTTTTACCGGAAGTTCTACATCCCTGACTTTTAGTGTTGATGGTGGGGAGAAGTCTTTGTTCCGAGTGATAATTAGAACTTCGTTTTTTTTGAAATTTATCCGTAGATTCATAGTGAGGAGCCAATCGGTTATTGCATCGAAGCATTTGATTAAGATTGAGAAATCCGGGCAAGTGACTGATATAGGGGTGAATAGCAGAACGTCATCAGCATACATGAGGCAGGATATGCCGAATGAGCGAGTTATGTGACATATTGGTTGCATATAAATGTTAAAAAGTAGTGCCGATAATGATGAGCCTTGTGGCACTCCCTGTCTTTGTTGGAAGGGTTCTGATGTCTTGTTGCTAACCCGTACTTGTTGCCATCTGTCTTGGAGGTATGATTTGCACCAGTCCCATGCACGATCTTGGATTCCTTTTGCTTGGAGTCTCATCAGGAGTAGTTCATGGTCAACTGAATCAAAAGCTGCAGCGATGTCAAGAAAGATCATTGCAAAGCCTTTTTTAATGTCATCAATCCCATTGTTGAGTGTGTTCATTAATGAAGTCAGTAGGGTTTCTACACCGTGTTCTTCTCTGAAACCGTGTTGGCATGGGTCTAATGGTGAGGTTGTGTCTATATGCTGTTGGATTTGTCTTTGAGTTAACTTCTCTAAAATTTTAGCTAGGTATGGAATACTTGAAATTGGTCTGTAGGATTCGTCCTTTTTCAGATCAAGCTGGTTATTTTTTAGCAGAGGACGGATGGATGTCTTCTTTAGTTCATCTGGGAAGATTCCCGTTGTAAATGATTGTTTTGCGATGTCAGCTATGAATGGACTTAATTCTGAACGCATTGATTTGATCCAGTGTGCTGGGCATGGGTCGTTTGGCGCCATTGTGGTGTTGATAGTGGCAATAGTTTCCTCTGTTGTTTTTATTGATGGGGGAAAAAGATTAGTTAGAGGTGAAAGTATTTGGAGGTTCTGGAAAGCTTCTTGAGTTGTAGCAGTATTTGCTTTTATTGCTTTGGATTGGATGTAGTTGGCATATGACTGAGGATGTATACCTTCTTGTTGTGGTTGGGGTGGTTGTGTGGTCAGTGATTTTACTAATTCAAATAGGTCGCGCGGTTTGTTTAGCGATTTGTTGAGGAGCTTGGCATGGAATTCTTTTCTTTCTTTCCATGTTGAGTCTCTGTGGTTTTTTAGGTGCTCCAGGTATATTACTTGGTCTGTTGTACTGCGGGTTCGTCTCCATTTTCTCTCTAGTTTTCTCAGTTGAAGCAAAGAAGATCGTAAATTGGAGGAGAACCATGGAGCTCTGTGCTTTTTGATGGAGTGACTATTAATTGTAGGTTTCTCATCATTTTGTGGGTGCTGGGCATATTGGGAGAGAGTGTTATTCCAGTTGTTGATCAGTTCGTTTAAGTTGTTTGATGGTTTAGATAGTTTTGGTATTACATGCTGAGTGATCAATTCTCTGTCAAGTTGTATGAAACGAGTTGTCTTTCCTGGTTCACATGTGATTAATTGATGGTTTGTTTGTGATGCTGGAATCCAAAATGTTAAGTTATGATCGGACCAGGGGACAGGAGTGACAGATAAATTAATTTGGTTTAATTTGCTGGTATCTGTTGATGGAACGAAGACTAGGTCCAGGAGGTTGCCTTGTTGATGTGTTAGGTCGTTTACGACTTGTTCATATCCTAGGTTGGATAGTGCTTCTAGGAATGTGTTCGATAATTCGTGGTTAGCGGAGGCAAGATTAAAATCTCCCATAAGCCAGTTTGCTTTAGAAGGGTCTTGCGGGTTACATGCTAGATCGATAAGATCAGAGAATTCATCTGCGGCGGTGTTGGGTGCCCTGTAGACGAGGTTTAGAGTGTTAAGTTTATTAGTAACTGATAATATGTTCAGGTGTTGTGTGCTTTTGGTGAAGATTATTCTATATTGTAATGAAGTTTTTGCTAAGATGAGAACACCCCCTCCTCTTTTACTTTCTCTGTTGCATGTGAAGATTGAGAAGTTGGGTGGAGTAATTTGATTTAGAATGGCATTATCAGTTTCTGATAGCCATGTTTCAGTGACCATTAGGATATCTAAGCTGTATTTTGATAGTAGGTCAGTGATAACTGGCCATTTGTTGCGTGCAGAGCGTGCATTGATGAGAGCGCACTTGAGTTTGTTGGCTTTGTTTTTCCTTTAGATTAGATGTTGTTGGTTGAAGAGAGATATAGAGTAAATGTGATTGCCGTTTGTGGTATGTATTTGGGGGTGGTTGGTATTGGTTATAGTTATATTTCCTACTCGTGTTAATAAGCAATGGTATAGGGTTGTAGCCTTGTGTGAGAGCAGTAGCTTCATAAAATGTACTGGTCAGTGTGTAAAGTAAGGGTAAGCAATGAGATAGCCATGTTTGTTAAGGTGTTAATTAGACAAGGTAGTTTGTTATGAGATCTGATCAGTATGCTTGCTTAAATAGATCCTATGGCAAGGGTAACAGGATTAGGTATCAGTTTCTATAGAGAGGTTACAATAGTTGCCATAGTTATGAATAGTTACAATGGTTGTAATAATTACAATGGGTGTCAACTTTGTATCTGTATTGGTTAATACATTTAGTTCTAGCAGATGAGAATTTTATATATGGTGTTTGCAGTTATACAATGCTATAGTAAATACACATTCATATTAGCACGTATGTGTTGAGTAGTTAGGTATATATAAATTATAGTCTCTTACCGATTAGTAGGAGGTTGAAGGTTAGGATGGCTTCTTAAAGTTGCGTTGAGAGGAAGTGGTTGTTCTCATTGTTCATGTGTTGTGATCTTGAGGAACTTTCCTTATGAGGCTGGGATGGGAGAAGATTGCTTCAAGATTCAAGATTAGCTGTTTGATGAGGGTTGCTGGCTGTGCACTTCTTTCTTGATCTTTACTATCGGGCCCACGCCTAAGGGCCTAGCCAAAGGGCCCTCTGGCGAGGCCCTCAGGCGCGGGCACGCCAGGCGCGGGCATGCCCGATCGGCTTTGCTTTAAATATTTTCCAGACTGCCCCAATTGGGCAGATTCATGCAGGGGGGTGGTCTCCTGGTCTCAGTCTCCGGCCCGCTCTATCCCTTGAGGGAGAGCACTTGCTGAGGGCCGGAGTGGTGTTCAAAGGGCCGCGTGCCCGATCGGCGTTGCTTTAAATATTTTCCAGACTTGTCCTTCAGAGGAGGCCGTTCCATTTGGCCTGTGCCTTCCCTTTCTCCCAAGGTGATAGCCCCCTTTCATGTGAACCAGTGGTTTGCTTGCCTGCCTTTTCTAAAGAGTAGTGTAGAGGGGAAAGATAAGGATCTTCACCTTGTGGATGTCCGGGTGGCTCTCTGGTACGTAGAGGTTAGGAATTCCTTTCGTAAGTGTGTCCTGGCCCTCACAATGATGTCATGGCAGCCAAGTCTATTTTGGGGCAGCGTATCTGTTACAGAACCAGCCAGTTCCGGAGGGTTTGTGCCTCCATTCTATTTGGGCGCAAGCATCTTTGTGGGCAGCACATATCTTGGTAGCCCCTTCAGATATTGTGGAGTGGCTACTTGGGTATCGCTTTCCATTTTTTGTCGAGCATTTCTGCTTGGATATCCATGCTCGGGCAGACAAGGCCTTTGGTTCAAAGGTTTTATGAGCTGCTGTATCTTCCCGCTCAGTGGAGACAGTTCTGGTACATTCCACTGTCTGGACTGGTCTAGCAGGAAATATGGAAGGTAACAGTTTACTTACCAGATAATTCCTTGAGTCATACTATTAGACCAGTCCATTACCCATCCACCCCTGGAACTGTTTGGTCTTTTAAGTTTGCGGCGGCACCTTCTTCCACTGTGATTTTTATATGCTTGGCTCTGCAGGTCCATATCCTGCTGACAGCCTTCTCTTCAATCTCTTCTCTGCGCTGAGATTGTGAGGTTTGCCATGCTTTTCCATATGCTTTGGGATAGTTAGAGGTGCCCTCTAGAGGCTCAGGCTGATTAGAGGAGGTATGGAGGTGATGTCATTGAAATCTGAGCATTTCATTGGTTCTCAGTCACCACCAATCTGCTGGTAGGGGAACACAACCACATCTGGACTGGTCTAGCAGGACTCGAAGAAAGGACATTAACTGGTAAGTAAAATGTCACCCCTTAGGCTGTTGGTGGTGTGTTAATGTTTTAAGTAGTGTATTTAAAATTTTATTTATTTATTTACATTTTCTTATATACAGCGCTATTCTGCATCAGTGCGAAATTGTATATATTGCTTTTGGCAGAACTCTTTGAATCCCAAGAAGGCAGTTTTTAAATCAATAAATAAAATGAAATGAGCTCACCAATTCTTCTAGCTAAAGAAATTTCTGCTAGAAAGATGATTCCTCCAGATAAGATTATTCAGAGCTTGACAATCAGCAAAAATGGCAATTTCTTGAGAAATGAAAGGAAAGCATTAGTTACATAGCACAGGAGGCTTTTGAATTGGAGGTTTCATATGAAGAAGCCCATTCCATATTCGCTAGACCAGTCCAGACAAGTGGGTTGTGTTCCCCTACCAGCAGAAGTGGTGACAGAGAAATATTCCAGAGTTTATGACCTCATCTCGCTATATCAGTGAATGCAGCTAGGAGCAGATCTCAGTAATTCTGTTTCCAGCAGATGGTAGATGCATAGATATAGCTCTGAAAATTTTGGAAGCAATTTGATTTGGCTTGTGAGGAACAATCCTTGGTGGTGACTCCTTCAATGGAGCCAGACGCTGGAGGCTCTACAGAGTTACCCTTAAAACTGGTGCTCTTTGGGTATTGCCATACAGAGGAGGGAATTGTCTCAGCTCTTCGTCCTTATCTTAAGGGCCAATTGAGCAGCCAGGAGTTTGGAAAAGGATTTTTGCTTTGCATAACCTCAGTGTGCACCCCTCCCTCCCTCTCCCAGTTCTCCCTCCCTCTCCCAGCTCTCTCCCAAAGATTGGAAGAAGGCTCTTCAGAGGTATGTGCCTGCAGGACTTGCAGCAGGGGAGTAGCATTGAGCCTAGCATGGTCTTCTGCCGGGGGTGAGTACCGAAAAGCTGACTTGTTTGAAGGGGCTACCTGACCTTGTCTGCTGGGTGGTATGTATGTCGGGTCTTGGTCCGATCTGGGTGATCGTTGGAGAGGTGTGTGTTTTTCCCACTAGTTCATAGAAACATAGGCCATATGGTCTTTTTTTGCTGACACATTTCTATCTAGTCTGCCCTTTTTTTCAAATACTGTAGTCCCTTTTTTTTCCCTTTGGAGCTCTTTTGTGTTTCATCCATGCATTCTTGAATTCAAATACTGTCCTAGTCTCTACGACGTCCTCTAGGAGACTATTCCATGCATCTACCACTCTTTCTATAAAGAATTATTTCCGCATATTACTCCTGAGTCTATCCCCTTTCACCCTCCTCCTATGCGTCCTCATTCAGAGCTTGCTTTCAGTCGAAAGAGGCTCTCCTCTTGTACATTTATGCCATGGAGGGGTTTTTTTAATATTAAAGTTCCAGACAACCAATAAAACATCAGACCACTGTCATTACAAATCATGTCAAACCCCACTCCCCCCTTTCCCCTCCATCCGCAAATATTCAGCAACCCTGCTCCATTCAGTCTTAAATTTATCTAGGCATTGTTGGCACAACGCAGTCAGCTTTTCCATAAGGTACACTTTTCGGAGTCTCCCTATGCAATGATCCATCAAAGGGGGTTCAAGCTGTTTCCATCAGAATGCGAGCTCACACAGCGGCACTAAGACATGCCAAAATTTGCCTCTGCTCCTTCCTTGACCCCCAACTGCCTCTCTTAGCAGATCAGGAAGATGCAGGGGTCAGCCTCCATTTCCAGCCCCACCACTTGCTGTATCCAGCTTTGGACTGCTGTCCAAAAGATCTTCACTTCTGAACAAGTCCACCAAATATGAAAAAAGGAGCCCTTCCCTCCACAAACCTGCCAACATTCCCTAGACACCAGTGGAAGCATCTTGTGTAGCCAAAGGGGCATATAGTACCAACGCATCGCCACCTTGTACCAATTCTGTCATATATCGATAGATAGATAAGCCCTCCTAACTTGGTCCATAATGGCTTTCCATTGTTTCAGCTCTAACTTTACCCCCAAATCACCCTCCCACTCTACCATATAATGATGCTACCTCCAGTGGGAGCACCCTATCTCAAATTAGGATATGATGCACAAAGGGATTCCTCCCACCCTGCCCCCTCCCTCCTCTCTCTGCATCCAAGGCAAGCATCCCAAAGGCCGTCAGCCCCTTCCCTCTGCAACAGCACAAAATGCTTCATCTCCCCCCTTCCTCCAGTTCATGAGATGGTGGATCTGCATCACCTAGTAACATGCCTGAAAGTCCGTCACCCCCAACCAACCTTCTTCCTGGTGCCAATACATAGCTCCCTTAGCCACCCTCAGGAGGGGCTTCCATTTCCATATAAACTGAAACACCTTCCTCTGAAGCTCCAGCAGATCTGCCAGGGGAGGAGGGGTACTGGTAGGACCTGGAAGAAATAAAGCACCCTAGGAAGGATGTTCATCTTCACCTAAACCACCTGCCCCAACCAAGACAGTTCTAGCACCATCAGCCCCCCCAGGTATTTCCCTACTGCCTGCCACAGAGCCAGATAATTGGCCTTATAAAGCGACTCCGAGGCTGCAGTTATGAAAACCCCCAAGTAACTTAATGGCCTCCTTAGCCCAACTAAAGGGGAAACACTGCAGTAAACATGCCAGTTTCCCCTGGCCCACCATGTTATTTAGAACCAGTGTCTTATCCAGGTTCATTTTAAATCCCAAAACATCCCCATAGCGCTGCAGCTCATTCACTACCAGCGGAAGAGTATTCTCCAGGTCTGTCACAGAGAGCAAACTGTCCTTTGCAAATAGTGATATCTTATGCTGCTGTCTGGCCATATCTACCCCTCAAACAGCCTCATTTGCCCAAATTGCCTACGCCAATGGCTCCACCACAAGCACAAACAATAATGGGGACATGGGACGGCTCTGGCACATCCCTCTTTCAAGCCCAAAAGCCTCCGAATACCTCCCATTAATCTCCACGTGCCCAGGGATTCCTATATAGGGCCCGAACCCAACTCACAAATCTGGATCCAAAGCCCAACCGTTGTAACACTAGGAACAATCGGGGCGGCCCAGCTGCTTTAAAGAAGGAGCGCCATCGGGCGCAGGCTCCCTTTTGCTGCCTACACCATCTCCTGCCCGGCCGCAGCTCTCCCAGGAGGGATCGAGCACGTGGCAAAGAGAAGGACGCCCTCCGGTCTTCTCCTGCCCAATCGGGGCGGCCCAGCTGCTTTAAAGAAGGAGCGCCATCGGGCGCACCCGCGCCTGAGGGCCTCGCAAGAGGGCCCTTTGGCGTGGCCCTTAGGCGGGGACCTCCAAGGAAGCAACAGACTATTGAATGGTCTTCTTTATTCTGAACCCCTGCACCCCGGCTTTATTCACCTCTGCCCTCCTGCACCCCGGCTCAGCAACAGCTCTCCCGGCCGGGATCGAGCCGCCGGGAATACAGGGCCCGCCTCCAGCTGAAGTTGCCCAATCGGGGCAACCAACAATCTGCAATTTAAAGAAAGCGCCTGCAGGTGGCCCAGATACCGCAACGGACACTTCATACAGAACCAACGCAAGACTGCCCGGCAGTTTGAGCTCACTTAATGACTGCTCACGCTGCCTTCCGCAAGTATAGCCTCGTTAATAGAGCCACTGCATATCAGGTCCATGTTATTTATCTATCTACCATACTGTTGTCAGCAGACGTTAATAGTTAGTCACCACTGTGCCATTGGTAGTATCCAATGCACTGTTGTCAGTAATATTCCTTTGCAAATCAACCTCTATACTGTTGTCAGTAGCCAGTCTCTACACTGTTGTCAGTAGCCAGTAATATTCCATTGCCAGTAACATTCCATTGCAAATCAACCGCTATACTGTTGTCAGTAGCCAGTCTCTATACTGCTGTCAGTAGCCAGTAATATTCCATTGCAAATCAAACTCTATACTGTTGTCAGTAGCCTTATTAATTCCAGTCACCATCGTAGTGCTACCAATAATCTACTATTGTCAACAATCTACTTTACTGTTGTCAGTAGTCTCACCAGTTCCAGTCATCAAGTTACTGTACTAGTTAGCTAACTTTAACCATTGCCTGCGATCATAGTGTCTGCTGTCACCCAGTATACTACACTAAGTACCAAGAGTTTGTCAATAACTTCCTGTTAGTCTAACCTGATTGACCCGCTCCCAATCACATAGTGCTCTGACAAGATGGGTTCCCTCATTACCACCATAATAGGATGCTATTTCGTCCTTTCAGGCTGGTTCTCCAACTCTCTAGCCTCAACCCCAGCATCCAACCAGATTCCAATATTACTGAGCCATGGGAGAAGGTGGACTAGTGCTTCCCATAACAACATAACTTGGGACTCCCGCTCACACCACCCCCATCTGTTACACATTGCTCTTCAACACAATATGAAACCTAAACAAATTCAAAACTCCTACCCTCACAGCCTAAAATGTGCCCTCATCAATGCCCGTTCTATCCGGAAGAAGTGGCCAGCCGTCACTGACCTAATTGCCAGCCACGGCCTTGATATACTCATGGTCACTGAGACGTGGTTATCTGCTGAAGACAACGTAATACTCAACCAGCTCCTCCCTCAGAATTTCACCATACATTCAAGTCATAGGCAAGAAAAAAGAGGAGGTGGCGTGCTCATCCTCACCAGGACAGACCTCCATTTTCGAACAGTGCACGCCACCAATACAAACCACCTTGAGACCGTCACCATCTCCAACAAACGCTGCATAATCAACCTGCTTTACAGAGCACCTTCAGCTTCCCCAGATGATCTCGCGGCTATCATTGATCTGGCATCCAACACTCATAACCCAGGCCTCCCAAATTGGATCCTAGGCGACTTTAACCTGCCTACATTGCAAGATCATCAAGCAACAGCCTTCTTGGATGCCCTGGAAAATCTTGGCTTCAAGCAACTAGTTAATGATTCTACCCATATTAAGGGAAATATATTGGACCTTGTATTCGCCCCGCAAACCTCTCTTAACCCAGCCCAGGATCCCATAACCTCCATAACTTCTGTTCCTTGGTCAGATCACAAACTGATCATCATTCAGATTCCCTCTTACAAAGCCTACACAAAAACCAACAAAATCCAAAGCAACACCGCAAGACCGCCCCCTCGATCTTTCAAGCCTTACAACAGAGATCTTATCCTTGCTGAAACGCAGCAACTCATCTCTGAATCCACCCGGAACCTTGACGACCTAATTTCTCACTGGAACAATTGCCTCAGCTCAATCGCCCTACGTACAACATCCAACAGGCCTTCAGGTAAAAGAGTAAGTGCCCCATGGTACTCAGCTGATCTTAAAGCATCACTTAGCCAATTACGGAAACTGGAGAAACGCTGGCGCCGATCTCACTCTTTAAATGACCTGTCAGCATACAACTGTCATCTGGCTGCACATCGCAACGCAATCACCAACACGATGAAGCAGTACTTCTCTGACACCTTAATGAGATCACTTAATAAACCACATGACCTCTTCGACCTGGTCAAGACTTTATCCAAGGAACCATCCTCTGGACCTCCATTTGAGCTACACCCACAAGAATTTGCAACCTATTTACAATCCAAGATATGTCAGACCAACAAAACCTCTACTATAGCCTCTACCACAGAGCAAAACTGCCAAACAACCCTAACCATGTTTTCTACCCCCTCCAAGAGAGGAATTGAAGACACTATTGCAGCCCTTAACACCAGTACTGCTCAGACCGATCCATGCCCAGCCTTCTGGATCAAGGAGCTTTGCAATCACTTCAGCTCAGTACTGGCCAAAATAATGAATCTCTCCTTCTCAACTGGCTCCTTCCCTTCAGCCCTTAAACACACCTCTATCAGACCTCTGCTAAAAAACTGCAAGCTTGACTCCCAACAGGTGGAATCCTACAGACCCATATCTAGTATTCCACTACTCGCGAAGATCATTGAAAAGTAGGCCCAAAGGCAACTGCAGGATCACATTGACTCCGCTGCGCCATTAGACCCCTGCCAACATGGTTTTAGGGAATTCCATGGTGTGGAAACCCTCCTTACCACTCTCTTCTGCAAAATAATCACTGGCATTGACGACATCCGTCAAGGATTTGCACTCATCTTTCTGGACATCGCTGCAGCTTTTGATTCAGTAAATCATGAGCTTCTACTAGGACGACTGATTGACAAAGGCATTAATGGAAAAGCGCTTGAATGTTGCAGATCCTACCTGTCCAAAAGATGGCAGCATGTTCGTTCTGGAGGGATAAAGTCTGAACCTTTCCACCAAAGCCAAGGAGTCCCTCAAGGATCCTCCCTTTCTGCGCTCCTTTTCAATATTTACATGCAGCCAATTTGTAATATCATCCGGTCTTTCAATGTTGATTGCATGTTATATGCAGACGATGTCCTGCTTTTACATTCCCTTCTCTACCGAGCATCTGGACCTCTCCCCACTGACGAATTGCTTCAATGCAATATCTGACTGGCTCCTGTCTCAAAACCTCAGAATACAACATAAGAAAACAGAAGTACTCTTCATAACAAGGAATCCCAATTTTACCCCCCCCCCCCACAATATCTTAAAGTAAAAGAAGCGGAGTTGCAATCTAAATCCTCAATACGATATTTGGGAGTCACACTAGATCAACGCCTAGACATGAAAGCCCACATAGGAAACATAGTCAGATCAGTTTACTACAAGATCCGCTCACTTAGACACTTACGTTCCATGCTTGATCCAACTGATTTCCAGACAATCTTCCAGGCGTTGGTTATACCCCATTTCGACTATGCCAACGTCATATTACAAGGTCTTCCCCAATCTACATTAAACCCGCTTCAGCTAGCCATGAACGCGGCAGCAAGAGTCATCCATGGAGCCTCCAGGTACGACCACGTTACGCCTCTGCTGATACAGTTGCATTGGCTTCCTATCCAAGCTAGAATAGTTTTCAAGACCTTGATAATCACTTTTAAAGCTGTCAATAATCTCACATCTGCATCCTTATCCTCCCTCATCCATAGCACATCTCCAAATAGAGCAAGAAGATCCATGGCTATAAACTCCCTCAAAATCCCGAAGGAACTTACTATTTGCACTAAATCGACAGCCAACAGAGCCTTCAGTCTCAGTGCCCCAAAATGCTGGAATGCACTACCCCCTGATATCCGGGCTATTAGGAGCCTGACACAGTTTAGGAAAGCCCTCAAATGCCACCTCTTCAACAAGTACCTTATAGAACCCAATGGCGTCACCTAGAGCCCAATAACACCCACTGATACCAGTCCCAGATAAATCTACGGTATATCAACAACTCACCAAGTTTGATATTCATCCCTATAGTGGGCTGGTGTTTTCCTATGAAACCTCTGTGCATATGATTCCATGTACAGTCAAACCTCGGTTTTCATTTGCCCCGGTTTTCATACGCTTCGGTTTTCAACGTCTTTTCTGACTGAGATTTTGTCCCGGTTTTCATGCATTGCTTCGGTTTTCAACGTCTTTTGACTGAGATTTTGTCCCGGTAGCAGGGAAGAAAAGCTGTCAACGTAAGCAGGAGATGTTGCATGAATGTGGGAGGCAGTTCTTTCTCTTGTAGGGTACGTCTGAAGCTATATCATTAAGATTTTCTGCCATTCTGAAGCATTGAGCAGATAATGTAAAGGTATTTTAATGGACTGAATTCAATGTGATTCCGAAGAGAGCTGGGCACAGCAGCTTGTCAGGGGTGGCTAAGGCAAGATGTTAACATACTGTACAGTACTGTACTTAGCTTGCTTTCAGTGATGTTAAATGTTCATTTATCCATTTCATTAGTCATTTATATTTATTTCTCATTGTTTTCTGTATGTAAAAATATAGTTATTCTCTATAAAATGTATTTTTTGTGAATATTTTTGGGTGTCGAACGGATTAATTGGATTTACATTATTTCTTATGGGAAATATTGCTTCAGTTTTCATACGTTTCGGTTTTAGTCAGACTTTTTCGAACGGATTAATCATGAAAACCGAGGTTTGACTGTAATATGTTTTGTAAATAGTTACCCCGGTTATCCAAGTTATTTATGCCCTGTTACCTGTAAACTCATACGTGTTAAATGTACTGAGCATTTTGTTCCATGTGAACCGCGCTGATGATGAATAGTGCGGTATATAAGAGACTGTAAATAAATAAAACAAGAAGTGCAAGTGTACTCTATCAAACTTCTTATCGGCATCAATAGAAAGTAACATTGCCTCCCCTGAGGCCTGGCGAACTGCCCACACCATGATCAGCACTCTTTGAATGTTATCCGAGGTCTGTCACCCTCCAATAAACCTCATCTGATCTACCCCCACCATCCCAGGCATCCAAAGGGCCAGTCTATTCGTGAGAGCACTTTTGCCAGTATTTTCACATCCAAATTCAGAAGTGAAATGGGTGGATAAGATCCACACTGAAGTGGATCCTGCCCCTCCCTTAGGTAGGACCATTATTCCAGCTTTGAGCATCTCTGGGAAGAACCATCCCCCCCCCTTCATTATCACCCCATTAAGCACCTGGCCCATGATCACCCACCACCTCCCCCATAAAGACCTTGTAGAAGCAGCTAGATGACCCATCTAAGCCAGGGGCCTTCCCACTAGTAATTCCTTTATGATGCTTCTAATCTCCTCACCCCATATCTCCCCTTCTAAGCATTTTCGGGACTCCAAGCTCAGTTCCAGTAGCTCCACTCCCACGAAGTAGTGCTGCCCCCTTCCTGGGTGATCTCAGACTGCCTGGTGTGTAGCTTCTGGTAGAACTGCTGAAATAGATTCCCTATCAACCATTTACTCCTGAGGACCTCCCCCTGGGCCCCCTTGCTTTGCAAAATAATGGCTTGAACTTCTTTTCCTCAATTTCCTGGCCAGCAACTTCCCTGTCCAGTCACCTAGCTCATAAAACCGCTCTCACCCTCTGCAGCTGAAAAGCTATCACATCCAGCTGTACTTTCTGCAGTTCCATGCATGACAGCATCTGCTGCTTTTGTCCCTGTGCAGTGCCCTGTTGACAATGAGGAGGCAGCAGCAGCCGCCACGGCCTAATACACCCTCTGAAACTGCTCATCTCCAGGAACAAGCAGGAATGTAGTCTTCACATATGGGTATCGTTGGTACCGACGGAGCCTGCGCGAGAATGCTCCCCAGCATCCAATAGGAAAGCTTTTGGGAGCATCCCACAGCGCCTGCGTGCTGCCTTCCCAACTGTCCCTCTCCAGTTCTTCATTTTTCATGGAGCCGACAGGTCCCATACCCTGTCACCGCAGAAAAATTTTGCCTTTAATCTTTGTTTTTTGTGGTCGCGTCTGCCTTCCCTCGACACTATACCGGTACCACCGGTTCATTCTTCTTTCTTCTTAAAAAAAATCAAAAAAACAAAACTATAGTTTCTGAGCTATTTTACTTCAGAAACTTTTTTCCTTGGTGCTAGGCGCCATTTTGGGCACTAGGCCCAATTTTTCCTTAAAGGAAAAACCAACATCTGGTTTTAAAAAATGTTCTGTGGCGGTACCATCTCCGTCACCGACACCCATGATTGGTGTCTCAAATGTTTAGGTCCTGACCACTCTACTTCGGAGTGCCTCTCCTGTGGAATGATGTCAAAAAGGGGTCGGCAGAATCGAGCTGCAAAGCTTAGCACCCTTTTTCCCTCAGACGGTGGTGTCTGTTGCATCAACGTCCTCCAGGGCCTCATCTTCCTCCTATGGATCGCAGGTAACTAAACATAAATCTAGCCGGTCCTCAAAGGGTAGATCTCCTAAGTATCGAGATGCCACTGGCGTTGTCCTTGAGGAATTTTCACCGGCAAAACTGCCCCGGCGGGAGGCTTCGGCTTCCAAAGCATCAACGGGGCTCCAGGATGTTCTCAAGACCTCAACCTCGGCAGAACTACTGGCGCCATGTTCTGGGGTTCAGGCTGCTTTTACCGGTACCGACACCCAAGCGTCGATAGACTAGAGATTTCTTGCTATCTGAACGCAGTCTAGCGGCTCTTCTCACGGCTTCGGTACTGTTGAAACCATTTCAGACACCTCAACCAATACAGAACCGGTACTGGTACCGATGGCATCGACGTCGATGGGTATGCCACCCATACCGAGTCATGCGTTTGTCTCCGACATCGACAGATCAGTACCGGAGCAACCCGATACCGACTTCGATTGATACCGGTACCGTGCGCTACACAATCACCGGGCAAAGGAGTTGGAGATTCTCCAGTACCCTAAGGCTTCCAAAGAGGCATCTACTCTGCTTATTCATGAGATCTTACATGATATGCTAAGAATGTGGGAAACACCTTTAACCACATCTCCTCATTCTCGGAGACTCAATACTATGTATCGAGTTCCACCTTGTCCTGGCTTTCAAAAAACTCAATTACACCACCATTCAATGGTAGTGGAATCAGCCATGCGTAGGATGAAAAGTGCAGAGAGACATGCATCCAATCCTCCAGGTCGTGAATGCAGGACTCTCGATGCCTTTGGGCGTCGATGCTTTCAAGCTTCCATGCTCTCAGCTAGGATCAGTTCCTATATCTTGTATATGGGAAAGTTCCTTAAAGAGGTCCCAGGAGATTTGGAGCTTATGAGCCCCCTTCTTCCTGATGACAAAAGACAGGAGTATCTTACTCCTGACAAACATGCCCAGGATGTTTCCAAGTTTGTAAATCGTGCAGCCTTTGACTGCTTTGAATGCATCAGCAGAACCTCTGCTATTGCCATTGGTGCATGTTGGATTGCCTGGCTTCAGGCATCCGACTTGGAAATTTGGGTATAGGATAAATTAGGAAACATTCCTTGCACAGGAGAAAATCTCTTTGGCAAGAACTGGCAGGAGAAGACTAATGAGATAGATGCAGACAATATCACTTTGGATAGATTGTCCAAATCTACAGCCGATCCTGCAAGGAAAAGATCCTCTAAAAAACATTTTTCAATAAGAAAAAGACGTTTTATCCTTTCTATACCCAACAGGGACACTGTCCAGGTCAGCCTGCCCAAAAGGGACAACAGCAACAACCTAGACAACAAAAGAAGCCAAAAGCTCAGGGGCTTTGACTCCTCTCTAGAGAACTTCACCTTCCTGCCCCTGAAGGTTCCAGAACCCTTGGACATCCCAGGCAGGTTGTCATTTTGCCCACAGATGGTACCAAATAACAGTAGAAAATTGAACACTGTCCATTGTACGAGAGGGGTACAAGCTTCATTTTCACAGCATGCCGCCTCCTACAATGGTAAGACAGTTCAATTCTCAGACCTCTCTCGACAATCTCTTAGGTCAAGAAGTCACAACACTCCTTGCGCAAGGAGCAATAGAGGAAGTACCCATTCCGCAACAGGGTACAGGGTTCTACTCCCCCTATTTTCTTATTCCAAAGAAAACAGGAGGATACAGGCCCATTTTAGACCTCAGAATTGAACAAATATCTGTTCTGAGAGAAGTTCAAAATGTCTCTCTAGGAACTCTGCTGCCATACCTTCAAAGTCAGGATTGGCTTTGTTCTCTAGATCTCAAGGATGCGTATACTCATATTCTCATCCATCCAAATTACAGAAGATTCCTCCAATTCCTGCTTCAAGGAAAGCACTTCCAGTACAGGGTTATTCCCTTTGGCCTGGCTTCTGCACCAAGAGTATTCACAAAATGCAAGGCTGTGGTAGCTGCATTTCTCCGCACTCTGGGAATATTCGTCTTCCCCTACTTAGACGACTGGCTCATTCAAGCCCCTACAGTGCCAGAGGCCAGCTCTGCTTTGTTTCGCACAACGCGAAACCTTCAGTATTTGGGACTAGTCATAAACCTCCCAAAATCCAGTCTTGCTCCCACTCAATCCCTAGAGTTCATAGGAGCTCATCTGGATACCAGACAGACAAGGGCTTTCCTTCCGCAGCCCCGCTGTCTTCACATAATACAGCTAGCTTCCCAAGCAGTGCTCAAACCTTATCTCCAGGAACAAGCAGGAATGAGTCTTCACATATGGGTACATCGGTACCGACAGAGCCTGCGCGGGAACGCTCCCCAGCGTCCAAAAAGTATGCTTTTGGGAGCATCCCACGTGCATGCGCGCTGCCTTCCCGCCCATTCACTTCCCTCTCATCAGTTTTCCGTTTTCCGCAGAGCCGGCAGGACATATTCCTGTCACCGCAGAAAATTCTTCTTTTTATTCTTAGGTTTTTGTGGTCGCGTCTGCCTTCCCTCGACACCACCAGTACCGTCGGTGCTTTTCTTTCTAAAGAATTTCTTCTTTTCTTCAGAAATTTTTTCTGTTTAGTGTCTGACGGTTTCTAGGCCTCTAGGTCTCTATCTTTCCATTATGGAAAAGCCAGCCACTACCCTTAAGAAATGCTCAAAGTGTGGCGGTACAGATATATTTTCAGACACCCATACTTGGTGTCTAAAATGTTTGGGTCCTGACCATTGCCCACTGGAGTGTCTTTCCTGCTGGAGCTCAAACAGAAGAAATCTTCAGAATCGAGTACAACTCGATACCCGGTTCACATCGCACTCGATGTCACCAGCTAGAATATCTCCACAGGATCAGGTAACCAAACAAAAGTCTGTAAAGACTAGCCAGTCCTCAAGTGGTAGATCTCCTTCCCAGTATCGAGATGGCTCTGGCCTTGCCCTCGAGGACGTTCTGGCAATAAAGCCCCGGCGGGAGTCTTCGGGCTCCAAAGCATTAACGGGGCTTCAGGTTGTTCCCGGGGTTCTTACCTCAATGAACATACCTGGGCCATGCTCGGTGGTTGTGGCCGCTTTGAGTGGTACCGACACCCCGGCATCAGCTATGGTGATGGATGAAACACTCCTCACCAATGATCGCAGTCTAGCGCTCTCGGCTACTTCGGTACCGCTAGAGTTGCTGCAGACTGTTCCTCCAGTATCGGCTTCGGTACCGGTATCGACATGGGCATCAGTCCATGCTTGCTTCGACAGACTCGCTTCCTTTGATGCCGAGCCTGGAATCGATCTCTAGCATGGATGATTCGGTACCGACTCGTCTCAGTACCGGCTTTGGGGGGTACCGAAGACATCGCTTTAAGGAAAATCCGGTGCTTCATCCTTTCGGGTCTTCCGATCCCGATGACTGGGATGAGTCCATCGGTGCCAAGGCTGAATCTTCAACAAGTCTAGCCTTTACCCCTCGTTTTAGAGGGTCCTCCTCAGGGGAGATTTCTTTTCAAGCTTTTCTGCTTGATATGGTGAGTTGGTTGAATACGAGTTGTTTTTTCCTGCAGGTGGACGATCTTTCGAGTTTTTTGTTTTTTCATTCGCTGCTTTGACAGTAGGTGACTGGCTTTCGGACACCAGAGGGAGCTATAGCAACTGCCAGCAAAAGTTTTAACATTCAGTCCTCAGCTGCTAGAAGGGATTGACTACCCAACTGTACCTGGACTGGCCCGGAGAGAACTCAAGGAAAGACAATTAGCAGGTAAGGTCTAATTTCTCCTTTAAAATCAGTGTGGTTTACATACAACAGTAACTTATACAGTGCGGTTAAGGCTGCACCGTATTTACATAAGAACATAAGATATGCCATACTGGGTCAGACCAAGGTCCATCAAGCCCAGTATTCTGTTTCCAACAGTGGCCAATCTAGGTCATATGTACCTAGCAGTTTCCCCAAGGGACACAGGTTCCACAATGCTTGTATTGGTTCAAGCATTGATATCCTGGGTCCCTTCTTAATAATGGCTTATGGACCTTTCCTCCAGGAACTTGTCCAAACCTTTTTTAAACCCAGCTACACTAACAGCCTTTACTACATCCTCGGGTAACAAATTCCAGAGTTTGATTACACGTTGAGTGAAAAAATATTTTCTTTTATTAGTCTTAAATAGTTTACCCTGTAGCTTCATTGCATGTCCCCTAGTCTTTCTATATTCTGATAAGGTAAACAATCGATCTACGTTTACCCGTTCCACTCCGCTCATTAATTTGTAGACTTCTATCATATCTCCCCTCAGCCGTCTCTTTTCCAGGTTAAAGAGCCCTAACCTTTTTAGCCTTTCTTCATAGGAGTATCCTTCCATCCCCTTTACCATTTTGGTGGCTCTTCTCTGAACCTTTTCTAATAACTCTATATCCTTTTTAAGATACGGTGACCAGAATTGCACACAATATTCAAGGTGCGGTCTCACCATGGAACGATATAGAGGCATTATAATATCCTTTGTTTTATTTTCCATTCCTTTCCTTATCATACCTAGCATTCTATTTGCTCTCTTGGCCGCCGCTGCACACTGGGCCGAGGGTTTTAACATGGTATCCACAATGACGCCTAAATCTTTTTCCTGGGTGGTGGAACCTTGCATCGTGTAACCATAGTTTGGGTTGTTCTTCCCTAGGTGCATAACCTTGCACTTGTCCACATTAAATTTCATCTGCCATTTTGATGCCCAGTCTTCCAATTTATCAAGATCCTCTTGCAATTTTCCACAATCCTCTTGGGTTTTAACAACTTTAAATAGTTTTGTGTCATCTGCAAACTTGATAACCTCACTCGTTATTCCACTTTCCAGGTCATCTATGAATATGTCAAAAAGCAGTGGACCCAGCACAGATCCCTGGGGTACACCACTATTCACCTTTCTCCATTGGGAAAATTGGCCATTTAGCCCTACCCTCTGCTTTCTATCTTTTAACCAGTTCCTGATCCACAATAGTACACTGCCTCCTATCCCATGACTCTTTAGTTTTGCCAAAAGTCTCTGATGAGGGACCTTGTCAAAGGCTTTCTGAAAGTCCAGATACACAATATCAACCGACTCACCTTTGTCCACCTGATTATTCACTCCTCCAAAAAAACATAACAGATTAGTAAGACAAGATCTTCCTTGTCTAAAGCCATGTTGGCTGTCTCTCATTAGTTCATGACTATCTACATGCTGAGTAATTTTATTCTTTATGATGGTTTCTATCATTTTTCCCGGTATTGACGTCAGGCTCACCGGTCTGTAGTTTCCCGGATCACCCCTGGAACCCTTTTTATTTATTTTATTTATTTTATTTATAGTCTTTTCTATACCGCGCTATTCAGCATCAGCGCGGTTTACAGTAAACAATGAACACACACATTTCCAATAGTACTTTGTGTTTACATATGAACAGGAGATTCAACTTGGCTAACAGGGGAACTATATACAATAACAATATATACAAATCACAGAATAGTCATGTGTTCGTATGGTTTCAGTCAGTGGAGATTTTGGTGGATTCAGCAGTTTGTACTGAGCTTCTATTGGTTTCAGGGTAATATAGGAGGAAGAGGTAGTGTTTCACGGCCCTTCTGAATTGGAATGTGTCTGTGATTGTTCGGATGTGGTGAGGGAGGTTATTCCAGATCATTGGTGCATAAAATTTGTAGGCTCTGCTGGATGTTGACTTGGTGCATTGAGTTATTGATTTTGGGACTATCAAGGTGTTTTGGGCTACTGACCTTCTGTCTCTATTGTGGGGTGTTGTCTGGATTAGCTCAGTTAGTGATGTTGACGAGAGACCTTTGGTGGCTTTGAAGGTGATTAGCAAGGTCTTAAATGTAATTCTACCTTGAATCGGAAGCCAGTGGAGTTGTTTCATAATGGGTGAGATATGGTCTTTCCTGGATGCTCCGTGTAGAACTCTTGCTGCGGTGTTCATTGCCATTTGCAGTGGGTTTAGAGTGGTTTGAGGGAGTCCCTGTAGTATTGCATTCGCAAAATCAAAATGCGGAATGATTAGTGCCTGATAGATGGTTCTGAAATCATCAGGCTCAAGCAGAGATCGCAGGTATCTAAGGGATCTAATTTTATGATATACTGCCCTTACAGTGTTCCTTATATGTGCTTGCATATTTAGGTTCTGGTCCAGTGTGACGCCGAGGTACCTGATCGCGGATTTGATCTGGAGGTCTGCGTCCTTCACTTTTAGTACTGCTGGTGCTGTGAAGTTGCGGTTCCTTGTAATGAACATCACCTCCGTCTTCTTGTGTTGAATCCGGAGGTTTTGGGATTGTAGCCAATTGGATATTTCATTTATGCAGCATGTTATTGATGAGAGGTCGGGGTTTTCTGTTGAAAAAGGCGTGTATAATAGCACATCATCTGCATATATCATGCAGTTAACGTTGAAAGACCGGATCAGGTTGCAGATAGGTTGCATGTATATATTGAATAGCAAAGCGGAGAGGGAGGATCCTTGTGGGACACCTTGGCTTTGGTGGAATGGATCTGATGATGTGTCTCTGGATCGTACCTGCTGCCATCTGTCCGAGAGGTAGGACCTGCACCACTCGAGTGCTTTACCGGAGATTCCTTTCTCTTTGAGGCGTTCTAGGAGGCGTTCATGGCTCACGGAGTCGAATGCTGCCGCGATGTCAAGGAAGACAAGGACAAAGCCTTGGCGAGCATTGTCAATGCCTGATATTATGCTGCTGAAGAGTGTGGTAAGAAGGGTTTCAACCCCGTGGGCTTCTCTAAATCCATGTTGGCATGGATCCAGTGGTGCATTGGAATCAATGTGATCTTGTATTTGTCTCTGAACTTCCTTTTCCATTATTTTTGCTAGCATTGGTATGCTTGCTATCGGTCTGTAGGATTCTGGTTTCTGTTGGTCGAATTTGTTGTTTTTTAGTAGAGGTCTTATTGATGTGTGTTTGAGGGTGCGTGGGAAGGCACCTGTTGTGAACGATTGTTCCATGAGTCTGGATATGAGGGGACTGAGGTCAGTCCGTAGTTCTTTGATCCAGAAAGCTGGGCATGGATCAGATTGTGCGGTAGTTGTGTTGATGGCTGTTATGGTGTCTTCGATGCGTTGTTTGGATGGAGTCATGAAGGTAGTGAGTGGTTTTTGAATATACGGCTGAGGGATAGTGCTGGACGCAGGGTTGTTGTTTATCTGACAGTTTGGTTTGAAGATAATCCGCATATGTTTGAGGATGGATTCCATTTGCTTGTTCTGATGCAGGTTCTGTTGTAAGTCGCTTAACAAGGGTAAACAGGTCGTGAGGTTTGTTGAGGGATCTTTTTAAGGTGTCGGTGTGGTAACGTTTCATAGATTCAGTCACTGCGGTACGGTGCGCTGTGAGTTGTAAGTTGTAAGCATTTTGGTCTACTTCTGAGCGTGAGCGGCGCCAGCGTCTCTCAAGTTTTCTTAGTGTCATGAGTGAGGCTTTCAACTCCGTAGAGTACCAGGCTGCTGTGTGTCGTTTCCCTTGAGATTTGTTATTTGATGGGCGAACAGCGATTGAGCTGAGTATCTCATTCCAGTCGGAGACTAGTTCGTCTGGGTTCTGTGCTGGTGAGGTTATTAGTGGGGTTGCTGATTTCAGGATTAGTTCTTTGTTGAATGGTTGGAATCTTCTTGGCGGATTGCTGGATTGACCGACTGCTGTGTTTTCTTCCTTTTGGCCATGGCTTGGCTGAGGAATTTGGAATAGGATTAACGAGTGGTCTGACCATGGAACTGCAGTGATTGATGGTTCAGGGATGGTTGGTCCTCTGATTGTTGCGTCTGTTGTGAATATTAGATCTAGCATGTCTCCTTTTATATGGGTAGGTTCATTGATTAGTTGGTTGAATCCTAGATCCTTCAGTGCTTCGAGAAACGCCTTTGAGTGAGAGTCTTGCAGGGAGGGGAGGTTGAAATCTCCTAGTACCCAGTTTGTTCTATGCGGGCTCTGGGAGTTTGCGGCCATGTCGATTATTGTTGCTAGTGCATCTGGATCAGGCGATGGAGCTCTGTAATGTAGATTGATGGAGGAACACTTATTCTGTATCGAGATCGTGTCTAGGAGCGGCAAGCTGGTTGCTTCCTTTATGTTGAATTGAAGGTCAGATCTGGTGATTGCGAGGACGCCACCTCCTCTTTTGCCGGATCTGTGACATGTATGTACAGAGAAGTTAGCGGGTAGGAGCTGGTTGAGTAGCACGTTGTCATCACAGGAAAGCCATGTCTCGGTGATCAGTAGTAGGTCAAGGTTGTGTAGTGATATCATATCTGAGATGACCGGCCATTTTTTACGTACAGATCGGGCGTTTACAAGGGCGCATTTCACGATTTGGGGGAGGGGGTTTTCTCCCTGTTTCTTCTTCTTGCTGTGCTGTAATGATACCTGCAGGAGGTGGTGGTGTTGGGTTTTAATGGTTTCTCTTGGTTCATAGAAGGGGGCATCTGGCCACCTCCTTCTATAACTGTGGATAGTTGGTATGTGATTGTTGTTAGCATGTAGGCCAGTGACATTGCTTAGGCCTGTAGCGAGGAGGTAGAGGGCAATTGTGATGATGGAGGGTAGGGCCATTTTGTGTGCTTTGTTGCGGTATGGATCTGGGTTGAGGTGTTGGTTGGTGGTGGTGGGTCAGGTATGCTACCTGTTTGTGATAATCTTGTTCTAGCTTTGGTCTAGTTGTAGGAAGGTTTGCGGTTTTTGTTGAGACTTCCAATCTGTTGGGGTTTATAGGAGCTTACATATTGCAATTTACATCATAGGACGGAGATTTTCAGAATTTTACGTTGCGTCTACACAGTCTGCTAGTGGTGGTTGCAGTGGTAGTTGATGGCAGATAGTGGCTGGTAATGATAGATAACTGCATATTACATAAGTATACTGAGACGGACCAAGTAGGACTGGCTGGTTACATAGGTTATACAACCTACCTTGGAGGTAATTGTAAATAGTAGGTTAAGCTTGGTAAAATCAGATCATATGTAAGAATAAGACTGGTGGCAGATTACACAAGAGTCAATTAACTGAGCTAACTAGATCTAGCGGGTTACATAGTCATACTACATACATCATAGGTCTAATGTAGATGCTATGCTAACTAGTAGTATCGGGACATATGTATGAGGAACATTTTATTAGAATTTACAGTAACGTGGTTCGGTTAAGTATTCTGAGAGAGTGCAGTGTCTGTACTTGCGTTTCCGCAGCCGGTGTTCTGAACTTGTTCGTGGCTGGTTGGGCGGTCTGTCTGTTGGAGAACGACCTCCGTCACTGGCCTCCGCCTAAGGGCCACGCCAAAGGGCCCTCTGGCGAGGCCCGCCAGGCGCGGGCGCGCCCGATGGCGCGAAGATTAAATTCTCCTCGGTGAGCCCGGATTGGGCTAGGATCGGCAGGCAGCCCCTCCCGCCGCTGGTGGCTCGATCCCCGGGAAGGGGAGAGCTGCTGGTGGTGGCGGGGGTTGTGGATGGATGGCGCCCGATGGCGCGAAGATTAAATTCTCCTCGGTGAGCCCGGATTGGGCTAGGATCGGCAGGCAGCCCCTCCCGCCGCTGGTGGCTCGATCCCCGGGAAGGGGAGAGCTGCTGGTGGTGGCGGGGGTTGTGGATGGATGGCGCCCGATGGCGCGAAGATTAAATTCTCCTCGGTGAGCCCGGATTGGGCTAGGATCGGCAGGCAGCCCCTCCCGCCGCTGGTGGCTCGATCCCCGGGAAGGGGAGAGCTGCTGGTGGTGGCGGGGGTTGTGGATGGATGGCGCCCGATGGCGCGAAGATTAAATTCTCCTCGGTGAGCCCGGATTGGGCTAGGATCGGCAGGCAGCCCCTCCCGCCGCTGGTGGCTCGATCCCCGGGAAGGGGAGAGCTGCTGGTGGTGGCGGGGGTTGTGGATGGATGGCGCCCGATGGCGCGAAGATTAAATTCTCCTCGGTGAGCCCGGATTGGGCTAGGATCGGCAGGCAGCCCCTCCCGCCGCTGGTGGCTCGATCCCCGGGAAGGGGAGAGCTGCTGGTGGTGGCGGGGGTTGTGGATGGATGGCGCCCGATGGCGCGAAGATTAAATTCTCCTCGGTGAGCCCGGATTGGGCTAGGATCGGCAGGCAGCCCCTCCCGCCGCTGGTGGCTCGATCCCCGGGAAGGGGAGAGCTGCTGGTGGTGGCGGGGGTTGTGGATGGATGGCGCCCGATGGCGCGAAGATTAAATTCTCCTCGGTGAGCCCGGATTGGGCTAGGATCGGCAGGCAGCCCCTCCCGCCGCTGGTGGCTCGATCCCCGGGAAGGGGAGAGCTGCTGGTGGTGGCGGGGGTTGTGGATGGATGGCGCCTGATGGCGCGAAGATTAAATTCTCCTCGGTGAGCCCGGATTGGGCTAGGATCGGCAGGCAGCCCCTCCCGCCGCTGGTGGCTCGATCCCCGGGAAGGGGAGAGCTGCTGGTGGTGGCGGGGGTTGTGGATGGATGGCGCCCGATGGCGCGAAGATTAAATTCTCCTCGGTGAGCCCGGATTGGGCTAGGATCGGCAGGCAGCCCCTCCCGCCGCTGGTGGCTCGATCCCCGGGAAGGGGAGAGCTGCTGGTGGTGGCGGGGGTTGTGGATGGATGGCGCCCGATGGCGCGAAGATTAAATTCTCCTCGGTGAGCCCGGATTGGGCTAGGATCGGCAGGCAGCCCCTCCCGCCGCTGGTGGCTCGATCCCCGGGAAGGGGAGAGCTGCTGGTGGTGGCGGGGGTTGTGGATGGATGGCGCCCGATGGCGCGAAGATTAAATTCTCCTCGGTGAGCCCGGATTGGGCTAGGATCGGCAGGCAGCCCCTCCCGCCGCTGGTGGCTCGATCCCCGGGAAGGGGAGAGCTGCTGGTGGTGGCGGGGGTTGGGTTACGTTTGGCGATCCTCCAATCTTCAGGTATTAGAGATGATTTTAATGATAGTTCACAGATTACTAATAGCAGGTCTGCAATCTCATATTTCAGTTCTTTCAATACCCTTGGATGTATACCATCTGGCCCAGGTGATTTGCTACTCTTCAGCTTATCTAATAGTTGTAATACATCTTCTCGATGTATCGATATTTCCTTCAATTCTTCTGCACCTTTAAATACCACTTCAGTCATGGGTAACATCCCTACATCTTCCTCAGTAAAGACTGAAGCAAAGAATTCGTTCAGTCTCTCCGCTATCGCCTTGTCGCCTCTTAGTACTCCTTTAACCCCTTTATCATCTAATGGACCAACTGACTCTCTCACAGGTTTTTTGCTACGAATGTACTTGAAAAGGTCTTTACTTCGCGTTTTTGCTTCTGCAGCAAACTTCTTCTCAAATTCTCCCTTTGCCTGCCTTATCAATGCCTTGCATTTGACTTGCCAGTGCTTGTGCTGTTTCCAGGTTTCGTCGTTTGGCTCTTTTTTCCATTTCCTGAAAGATGCTTTTTTGGCAACAGCCTCTCTGACCTCAACTTTAAACCATGCTGGCAGTTTTTTGGACTTCTTTCCACTTTTCTTAAAGCGTGGAATACAGCTGGTCTGGGCTTCCAAGATAGTATTTTTCAACAACAGCCAAGCCTGATGTACTTCTTTAACCTTTGCAACTGCTCCTTTTAGTTTTTTCTTGACTGTTTTCCTCATTTTACCATAGTCTCCCTTTCGAAAGTTAAAAGGTAGTACTGTGGATTTCCTTACTATCCCTCCTCCACTAATTAAATCAAAGGCGATCATGCTATGATCACTATTGCCAAGGGGCCCCAACAACCTTATCTCTTGCACTAGATCTGGTGTTCCACTAAGGATTAGGTCTAATATGGCTTCCCCTCTGGTCGGTTCATGAACCAGCTGCTCCAAGAAGCAGTCATTTATTTCATCTAGGAACTTTATCTCCCTAGCATGTCCTGACGTGACACTGACCCAGTCGATACCGGGGTAGTTGAAATCACCCATCATTATTACTGTGCTGTAACTTTTGTTAGCTTCCTTGATTTCTTTGAGCATTTCATCATTCATTTGGTCATTCTGGCCAGGCGCTCGATAGTACACCCCCACTGCCATTGCCTTCCCCCTTTTACATGGAATTTCAATCCATATAGATTCTACAGCAGATTTTGTTTCCTGCAAAACTTTAATCCTTTCTGACTCAATGCCCTCTCTAACATAGAGAGCAACCCCTCCACCAATTTGATCAGCTCTATCATTACAATGAAATGGGTGCTGTAACTTGGACATAACTAGGGTAACATAGTAAACGATGGCAGATAAAGACCAGTATGGTCCATCTAGTCTGCCCAGCAATATGGCAGGAGTAGGTGCACCCCTTCCCATTTCTTTAGGGAGTAGGTGCACTCCTTCCCATGTCTTTGTTTAGGGGTGCACCCACCAGGAGCTGGTGCATCCCTCCCCATGTCTTCACCCCTCCCCATATCTTTGTTTAGGGGTGAACCCACCGCTCCTCCCCCCATCGCTCCATGTAGGACACCCCTATTTGTTGAGAATTTAGATGGTTCAGTTTATTTTGATTTAATCTTGTCTGTCCCAGGCCACTTTGAATTCCGTCACTGTGATTGCCCCCACCACCTCCATCGGGAGGGCATTCCAAGCATCCACCACCCTTTCAGTGAAAAAGTATTTCTTGACATTGCCTATAGGTAACTATATACAAGTAAACCAAGTCACAGGTCCAAAGTGAGGACTGTTTTTGGTTAGAGGCTATTTACAATGATAAAGGATACCGTACATACTAATATTTTCATGGTGTGTGGTGGTGCTAGTGGGTGTGACTACATCATTGCGTGCTGGGTGTGCTTGAGGCATTCCTGGTGGGGGTTGGTGGTTTTTGAGCTGTCACTGGAGTAGTGCATGAGGAAAAGGTGATGCTTCATGATGTTATACACTTATGTGCCTGATTTAATCCTGTTGTCTAAGGAAAACTCCTATTAAGGTAGACAATTTAGTTTTTTTAGCACCATTCTAACAAGTCAGTATAACTGGGTGAAGGGGGAAGAGTAGATTAATGTCATTTTCATAACACATGTTGATTTCGAGTGGTATGTATTTTATGTTGTCAGCCTCAGAAAAGCAGCATAGATTGGGGAACTATGGAAACGAGTAGCATCTATTTCATCTGTAAATCAGCCATACATCTGGAAATGTGGTGTGCAACTTACAGCAGTGCTGTTTATTGGCAATTTGGTTTCAAACACTTTTTTTTAGAATTCCAGGATTGTGTTGTGATTTTTCAGCGCATTTTTTTTCCTCATCAAAAGTGAGAACATATAGAATAGAATAATCTCCAGGAACAAGCAGGAATGTAGTCTTCACATATGGGTATCGTCGGTACCGATGGAGCCTGCGCGGGAGCGCTCCCCAGCATCCAATAGGAACGCTTTTGGGAGAATCCCTCAGCACATGCGCGCTGCCTTCCCACCTTTCCAACTGTCCCTCTTCAGTTCTTCGTTTTCCACGGAGCCAACAGGACACATACTCTTGTCACCGCAGAAAATTTCTTCTTTAAATTGTTTTTCTTGTGGTCACGCCTGCCTCCACTCGACGCCTACCGGCACCATTTTGGGCATTAGGCCCCATTTTCCTGAAAAATGGGAAAACCAGCTATTGGTTTTAAAAAATGTACTAAGTGTGGCGGTACCATTTCCATCACTGACACCCATGACTGGTGTCTCAAATGTTTAGGCCGTGACCATTCTCCATCGGCATGTTCCCTCTTGTATGGGGATGACTAAAAGAGGAAGACAGAACTGGGCTGCAAAGCTCGGTACCCTCTTTTCTTCAGATGCAATGTCCATTGCATCAACGTCTTCCAGAGCCTCGTCTTCCTCCCATGGATCTCAGGTAACTAAACATAAGAGCCAGTCCTCAAAGGGTGGGTAGATCTCCTTCTAAGCATCGAGAGGCCATTGGCATTGCCCTTGAGGAGACTACAACGGCAAAACAGCCCTGGCGGGAGGCTTTGGCCTCCAAAGCACTAACGGGCCTCTAGGATGTTCTCGAGGCCTCAACCTTGGCAGAACTACTAGTGCCATGCTCATGGGTTCCGGCCGCTCTACCGGTACCAACACCCGGGCATCGGCAGCGTCGATAGACCAGAGATTCCTCGCTATCGAACGCAGTCTTGCAGCTCTTCTTACAGCTGCGGTACCATTGACACTGCTACCGACGGTTCAACGGGCACCGGTACCGACACCGATGCCGGTACCGATACCGACACCGATACTGATGCCGGTACCGATGCCGGTACTGGCCCCGGTGGGAGTTCTGCCCATACCGACTTGTTCAGGCATCGACAGATCGGTACCGGACCAACTCGGTGCTGACTTCAATCGATACCGATACCATGCTTTTGCATGAACATCAGGATCAGAGATACTTCAATTCTTCCGATTCCGATGACTCGGATATCTCTGCTGGTACCAGAGTGCTTCTGCTGGAGGACTCCTCCTCAACGCAGAATGTCTCCTCCGGAAGACATGTCCTTTCAGGATTTTATTCATGATGTGGCCCGAGGCCTATCAATCACGGTAACTCCTGAAAAAGAACCTAGAACAAAATAATTGGAAATACTCCAATACCCTAAAGCTCCCAAAAAGGCAGCTACTCTGCCCATTCATGAGATTCTTCATGATTTGATGCTTAGAATGTGGGAAGCACCTTTGACCACATCTCCTCATTCTAGGAGACTCGATACCATGTATCAAGTTCCAGCATGTCCTGGTTTTCAAAAGACCCAGCTGCCACACGATTCAATGGTAGTGGAATCAGCCATGCGTAGGATGAAAAGTGCAAAAAGACATGCATCCAATCCTCCAGGTCGTTAATGCAGGACTCTTCATGCCTTTGGGCGTTGAACATTTCAGGCTTTCAGCTAGGATCAGCTCATATATTTTATATATGGGGATATTCCTCAAAGAAGTCACAGGAGACTTGGAGCTTATGAGCCCCCTTCTTCCTGATGACAAATGACAAGACTTCATTACTCAAGCATGCTCAAGACGTTTCCAAGTTTGTAAATCATGCAGCCTTTGACTGCTTTGAATGCATCAGCAGGACCTCTGCTATTGCCATTGGTGCACGTCGGCTTGCCTGGCTTCAGGCATCAGACTTGGAGATTTGGGTACAGGACAAATTAGGGAACATCCCTTGCACAGGAGAAAACCTCTTTGGCAAGAATTGGCAGGAGAAGGCTAATGAGATAGATGCTGACAATATCACTTTAAACAGATTGTCAAAATCTACAGCCACTCCAGCAAAAAAAACCCTTTAAAAAACCTTTTACAGCAAAAAGAGGAAGTTTTATCCATCCTATACCCAGCAATGGCAAGCTCGGGGTCAAGTTGCCCAAAAAGGACAACAATCCAGGCAACAAAAGAAGCCAAAAGGCCAGAGAGCTCAACCAGCTCCACAGGCTCAGCCCCCTCAAGGGCTTTGACTCCTTCCTAGAGAGTTTAGCTTTCCTGCCTCTGAAGGGTCCAGAACCCCTAAACATCCCAGGCAGGTTGTGTCATTTTGTCAACAGATGGCACCAAGTAACAGCATAAAATTGGACTCTGTCCATTGTAGGGGAGGGGGGGTACAAGCTTCATTTTCACAGCATGCCCCCTCCTACAATTGTAAGACAGTTCAATTCCCAAACCTCTCCACTTCTGGATCAAGAGGTCTCAACACTCCTTGCTCAGGAAGCAATAGAGGAAGTATCCATTCCCCAACAGGGTACAGGGTTCTACTCCCCCAATTTTCTTATTCCAAAGAAAACAGGAGGACACAGGCCCATTCTAGACCTCAGAGAATTGAACAAATATCTGTTCCGCGAAAAGTTCAAAATGATTTCTGTGGGAACTCTTCTGCTATACCTTCAAGGTCAGGATTGGCTTTGCTCTCTAGATCTAAAGGATGCATATACTCCTATTCTGATCCATCCAGATCACAGGAAATTGTTACGATTCCTTTTCAACGGAAAACTCTTCCAATACAGGGTTCTTCCTTTTGGTCTGGCTTTGGCACCAAGAGTATTCACGAAATGCATGGCAGTAGTAGCTGCATTCCTGCGAACCCTAGGGATATTCGTCTTCCCTTGCACGACTGGCTCATTCGAGCCCCCACGGTTCCAGAAGCCAGCTCTGCACTGTCTTGCACAATGCGAATCCTCCAATACTTGGGATTGGTCATAAACTTCCCAAAATCCCAACTTGTTCCTTCTCAGACCCTAGAGTTCATAGGAGCTTGTTTAGAAACCAGACGATCAAGGGCTTTCCTCCCACAGCCCTGCTGTCTTCGAATAGTGCAACTAGCTTCCCAAGCAGCGGGAAATTCCTCCCTAACTGCTCGAACTGCTGCAATTACTGGGACACATGGCATCCACAGTTCATGTAGTTCCCTATGCTCGCATCCAAATGCGAGCAGCCCAGTGGACCCTATCCACACAGTGGACCCTATCCACACAGTGGACACAGGCCACAGGATGTCTGTTGGGCAAGATAGCAAACTCACAATGACTGATCTTGTCCCTGCAATAGTGGCAATCACTGGAGAATCTTTTAGTGGGGTCTCCTTTCCAGCAACCCCTATTCCAGGCCATCCTAACAACAGATGCATCACAGGTAGGATGGGGAGCATACCTGCATCATCTCTCTACCCAGGGTACCTGGACTCCACAGGAGGCTTCTCTGCACATAAACCTCCTAGAACTCAGAGCAATCTATCTAGCTCTTCGAGTATTCCATGCCCAGCTCAGCTATAAGACAGTCCAGCTTCCTGGGGCCATCTCCCCAGCATCTTCAGCTAGGGAGTCCCCCTATGTGAAGACTACATTCCTGCTTGTTCCTGGAGATAGCATAGTTACTCACCTGTAACAGGTGATCTCCGGGAACAGCAGGAATTTAGTCTTCACAACCCACCCACCTCCCCTAGGAGTTGTCTCTCTATCTCTGTCTCTTTCCTCTCTCCCTCTATCCTTTCACTCAGCTACAAACTTAACTGAAGAGGGACAGTTGGAAAGGTGGGAGGGCAGCGCTCATGTGCTGAGGGATGCTCCCAAAAGCGTTCCTATTGGACGCTGGGGAGCGTTCCCGTGAAGGCTCTGTTGGTACCGACGATACCCATATGTGAAGACTAAATTCCTGCTGTTCATGGAGATCACCTGTTACAGGTGAGTAACTACGCTTTGGTTGCAAGCCTTTTTTGTATTCTCTGCTACTGCCAAACAGGTGCTGCTCTCCAGTTGGAACTGCACAACTTGGTTCAAGTTTGAGTCACATGGTACAGGAATTCTTGTGCAACTTTCATGGTCTTGGATATCATGAGATTTGAAACTATAGCACCAATCCAGGACTTCTATACCACAAGGCTCAAAAGAATAACTAAGTTGCATAGTGCAGACTGAACAGCAGGATGTTGGGAGGGAGGGGTGTATATGTATGTACAGACACGTGTGTGTAGGTATACACACACTCTCTTTTTCAAGTCCTGCTGTTTAACGGAGGGGTAGAAAACTGAGAAGACTTAGCCTGCTGGATGTGAGTGGATGAGGGGGAAGACGTGACAGAACAGGGGAATTAGAGGGAGATAGCTGAGGACAGTGGGGATTGAGAAGGGTAGGGGGATGAGGGAGACGAGGGCACAGAGGATGGGATTGGGGCATGAAAGACTGGAGGATAGGGTGGGACTCCTGGGATTTATGTCACAGCTGAAAGTGAAGCAAAAGCACTTAGTAGGAAGTGATGCATCCTGCCTGATGGCCGCCTAAGCGATCTGCTCCGGTGCCATCCTTTCATTAAAGCAGTAATTCTCCCTCTCAGATAGCCGGGACCGTAGCAGAGAGGTGTGGTAAGAGAGCATGAGGAGTATGGAATGTTGACCCTCAAGAGCTGTGGATCTAAGATGTCTCATATGCAGGAGCTATCCAGGAGAGTGGTGATACTAAAATGACTGCCAGGGGGTCTTGGACCTCGGAACTTGATGGGATAATTATTATTTATCATTTATAAAGCACTACAAGATGTATGCAGCACTGTACAAACACAGTCACTGCTTGAAAAGCTTACAGTCTAGTTAAGATGGACAATATCAATTCAATACAATCAAGAGAAAAGGGTTCAATAGAGAAGAGACACAAGGGAAAAAAAAGATTAGGATCCAAAAGCGGCCAGAAAAAGGTGAGCCTTTAGGATAGATCTGAAGAGGGAGAGAGATTTGAGACTTGAAGGGATAGAGGAAGCTTGTTCCAGGGATAAGGAGTAGCAAGGTAAAACAAACTAAGTCTGGTGTTGGCATTAGAGGAAAAGAGCATAGAGAGAAGGAAACCAGAGGAGGAGCCAAGTTCACGAGGAGGGTGTAGGGAGAGGAGAGGAAAGGTAGAGGGGCAGTAGAGTGAATGCATTTATAGGCTAGAAGAAGTTTGAAAAGGATATGGAAGTGAATATAAGAACACAAGATATGCCATACTGGGTCAGACCAAGGTCCATCAAGCCCAGTATCCTGTTTCCTAAGTGGCCAATCTAGGTCATAAGTACTTAGCAGTTTCCCAAAAGACACAGATTCTATACTCTGCAGCACTTAAGGGAATGGAATTATAGCCCCTTTAATAGAGGCAATTAGACGAGATTTATTTAAATGGAAGGGCCTACACCTCACATGGCTGGGGAGAATTGCAAATATAAAGATGAATGTTCTCCCATGGGTCCTGTTCTGTTTGTGTCCTTGCTATGTGCAGTCCCAAACAATATTTTCTAAAATAGCTACAAGGTATGCTTATGGACTTTATCTGGGCAGGGAAGGAACTTAAGGTTGCGAAGAAAGTAACGTTTAGGAAAAGAAATGAGGGGGATTTGGGGTTCTCTGCTTTGTAATGTATTATGAGGCAGCACAATTGGCCTTGTTTGCATGGAAAGGGGTAAGGGAGGTGTCACAATGGGTTAGGATGGAGCAGATGGGAGGGGATATTTATTTTATTTAAAGGGTATTTCTATCCTGCCTTATCCTTCAGTCAAGGCGGTGTGCACAGCAAACAATCTAGGTGTTGGCGTTTGTGTTCAAGGTATTCTTATATTGTGCAGTGGATGTGTATGCGAGTGGGTAGGTTGATTAGCGTGCGCTATTTACAGCATGAGCTTTATACAGTGCTATGTACAATGAGCGTGCGGATGAGACGTTAGTTCGTGGCTGTTGCTCCCATTATGTGTTTGGGCCATAGTGTTCCAGGAAGAGCAGTCTCTTCCGAAAGTCCTTAGTGTCTTCCATGGATTGCAATTCGTCAGGGAGTGCGTTCCACAATCCAGGTGCTGCCATTGATAGCGCTCTTCGTGCGGTGGACTTGCATGCCTTTGTGTAGTCTTTTGGCGTGTTGATTGTGTCTGATGTGGCAGCTCTTCTAGGTCTTGTGCTGACGTCTGGTTGTATGAGGGGTTGAAGGCTGTGGGCAGAGTTCCTGTGTTTGATTCTGAATATGTTTAGGATTGTCTTGTATTTGATTCGTGAGCTGATTGGGAGCCAGTGTAGGTCTTTTAGTATGGGGGTGATGTGGTCTTGTTTTGATGGTCCAGATATTTGTGCCGCCGTGTTTTGGTCTATTTGTAGCAGTCTGAGCGACTGTTTTGACATACCTGTATAGATCGGGTTGCAGAAGTCGAGTATGGGAGTTATTAGAGCTTGACAAACTGTCGGGAAATGATCTTGTGTGAGGAGTGATTTGAGGTGTCTGATTATTCTCATCTTGAAGTATGTGTTTTTGGTGGTCCTCCTGATGTGTGACTGTAGGTTTAGCTCTCTGTCAAGCATTACTCGGAGATATTTCACCTCCTTTTTTAATGGTATTGTTGAATTGTTGACATTGATGGAGGGTGGCGGAATGAAGCTGTTTCATGTGACGAGAAGTGCTTCTGTCTTGTTGTAGTTTATGGTCAGGTTGTTATGTAGCCAGTTGGACATGTTGTTGAGGCAGTCTGTTCTGGTGTAGTCAGGGTTGTCGAGGTTGACTGGCGTGTATATCATAATGTCGTCTGCGTAGATTGTGTAATGTATTTTGTGCTCTTTCATGTTACAGATCGGTTGCATATAGAGGTTGAATAGTAGTGCGGATAGGGCGGAGCCTTGTGGCACCCCTTGCTTGATACTTTAGAACATTGGATATGGGATTCCAAGTTAAGAAGGAAGGGAGAAATAGGGGAAAACCTCCATATCCTATTAACCCTAGAGGTGTGGAACGGTTGTAGGGATCACTTAATGGGGGGGGGGGGGATGCAGGCTTTCTCACTAGGGGAGGAGGGGTTAATGTGTATAGGGCAGGTGGTGGATGCTAGGGGAGGGGTGCTGTGCTGCCATTTGCCTCATTACAGCAAGGATATGGATTAACGGAAAGAGACTACTATGCCTATTTACAGCTCCACCATTATTAAATTGAACCAAACGAGTACAATTAGATTTGAAACAAGAGCCCTACACCCTTTGAGGTTTTAATAAGACAGAGTGGGACAAGGAGGGGGATGTTGTCTGCGTTGTATGAGTGCCTACTGGAGGGGAGGGAGGATAAGCCGACAAGTCATAAGAGGTGGGAGGAAGAACCTGTGATCCTTGGGATGAGGGGTGGTGGAGAGTTATGTGTATGGTTGCCTGGAAGTTGACACCAAGGACAACCCTTTTAGAAAATAGCATGAAGATCTGCTTATGAATGTATTGGACCCCCTGCTAGACTTCATGCTGTCAATAATAAGTATGAGGAAGCATGTTGGAAGGGGTGTGGGGAGAGGGTGGATCTGAAACATAAGCTATTCGATTGTCCCAGAGTGTGGCAGTTGTGGAGGGCCTGTATATGGAAATCACAAAAATACAGGTGTAACTCGATCTGACTATGGTGGTGCTGCATGAGGTAAGGGAAGGAGGGGGAGAGGGATCTGGGGATATTTTTGGGGTGTTATGTGATTACAGCCAGAATGGAACAGGCGATATGGTGGAAGAAACCAGAAGTGCCCACTCGAGCAATGGTGGTTCGTAGAATAGAACACATTTATTGTATGTGTGAGGTTGCTGTGTATAAGCACCACTCAAGAGACTCCTTTCAAAAAAAATTTGCCAGTGGTATCAGGAATGGCAAAGTGAGTGCCTGATTGTGGCAATGGATCTTCAGCCCAGGGGGTGAATGTCTAAAGTAGTAGATGAACAGTCTGGAGTATGGCTAAGATGCATATAGTGGGGATATTGGAGGAAGGGGGGAAAGGAAGGGGGTAGTTGTATCTAACAACTGATAGAGGTTAACGGCATTGTATTGGGGAGGCATAGGTTAAAGGGTTTTCATTTTACATGTGGGGTGTCTAGTATGTCTTAACGTAAGATAAGATAGTTGAAATGGAAAGAGATCTGGAGAGTATACTATGCATGAGCATGGCTTGGGCGGGGAAGGGTTGTGTACGGACACTAGAGTTATTGCCCTTGATTACTGTTACCTTTTGTAAAATTGTGGAAAGGGGGTTGATGGGGTTTCTGGTTAAGTTTTGTATATGAAAAGCAAAAGTAATAAAACAAAATTACAAAAAAAAGCAATAACCTCTGGAACAGATATCAGGGGCACACTGGCATGCTGCTGATAGCACACTTGGGGAATGGAGGCTGCTGGTTTCTGTCAGCACTGCATAGTTGCACATTAAGGGGCAGACTGTATATAGGAAACACAGAGTTAATGTGCTTGAAATGAGCGTTAGTCCCTATTCTAAAGGACCTATGGACATGCTTCGGGAGGTCACTCTTCTGCAAGTGCATGTGTAAGTCCCATCATGTGTATTTAAGTTGCGGTGTGCATGAGGGCGGAGCATAGGCAGGTCCTAAATTTACATGCGTAGGTGTTAGAATACTATAACCTATGCACTTTTTCTGCAAATCTAGAGCGTGTCAATTTAGTCTGCTCTAGAGCAGTTGTAACTGCTGCAACTACATGTAGGTGTGGCTGTGTGCTCCCATTCTATAAAAGTAAACCACCTGCATGCTTCACATCACAGAATAGGCCCCAAATACGGCATGACAATGGCTCCTGACTGCATGGGAGCCTGCTTTCTAAGCTTTCCCCCACCCCCAGGGGAGCAGAATGGAAAAGCAGCCTTAGTAAGGCTTTAAAGGAGCTTTGGCAGACTTTTCTCAGAGAATGCCCCGTCCCTTCTGCCTTCCTCTTACGTTTGGTGGGGTCAGTGGGGAATTGGAGAGGGTAGGTGAGGGAGGTCTCAGTTGCTGGCTCCTAAGCTTTGGGCGGACTCCTAGAGATTGAAAGAAAATTTAAGGTCTGATTGACTTCAACTTGTCAGTATTTTCCTCATTTCTCTGATTTCACTGGGCTAAACTAATTCCCCCTACTGACTGAAAGAAGAGTCATCTTAGATGCAGAAACCTGCAGCGCTTGTGCCTTGCCAGCAGGTATCACCCTGTACTTGGGTGAGCCTGTAATCCATTATTGTCCCATTTTTAACACTTTCTGTATGCTAGTAGAGAATTCTACCTAGCTGTGGGTTGGCCTGATAAATTTGCTATCTCCAGGAACAAGCAGGAATAAGTCATCACATATGGGTACGTCGGTACCGACGGAGCCCGCGCGGGAAAGCTCCCCAGCTTTTCAGATTAAAAGCTTTTGGGGCCTCCCACTGCACATGCGCGCTGCCTTCCCGCCTTCCTGACCAGCTCTCGTCAGTTGCTTTTTTCCGCGGAGCCAGCAGGTCGTGTTCCTGTCACCGCTGAAGAAATTGTTAATTTTATTGTTTTCTTTAGACCGCGTACCTGCCTTCCCCATTCTGAAACCGGTACTGCCGGTCTCTCTTTCTTTTGAAAAAAAAAAAATATATATATTTTTCTTTTCTTCAGCACAGCTTGGAAAGTGTACCAAGTGCAGTGCTGTCATTCCTCTTACAGACACCCATGAATGGTGTCTTAAATGTTTAGGACCTGACCATTCCATACCGGACTGCCCATCCTGCTCCCAGATGTCGAAACGTGGATTGCAGAACCGGGCCAACAAGTTCCATGTGCTGTTTCCTTCAGAAGCATCACAGTCGTCCAGGTCTTCCTCTCCGGATGGATCTCAGGTAACCAAAACTCCAGTGGGCAAATCCTCTAAAAGCAAATCTCTTTCTAAAGATCGAGAGGCTCTCAATTCTGAGTTCGAGGATTCTGCCCAGGCCAAAAAACCCCGGCGGGAGGTTCCGGCCTCCAAAGCAATCATGGGGTCACAGGTTGACATCGATGGCGTGGCCTCGACAGATCACCTGTTGTACTGCTCTGGGGTACCGGCCCATACCGGTACCGACATCCAGGCAGCAGTGGCGTCTATGGGCACTACTGTCCAAGTCATGCAGCAGGCCATTCTGGCTTTTATTAATGCTGCTACGCCCTCGGTACCGCAGCCAGCGGTACCGGGTCCGGTTCCGGTAATGGCTTCCATACCGGAACCGAGGCCATCGTCTTCCAAACGCAGATCGGTTCCGCATGACGGATCCGGGCTTTTGCCCGGTACCGATCCCATACCCGGTACGCCCGATGTCGATACCGAACGGTATGCGTATCGTGCGTTGGAAGCACATAGAGGATACTCTGCTTCTTCAGAGGATTTTAACTCCTCTGATGATTCTGATGAGTTCTCCCTTGATCTTCCTGAGGAGCCTTCTTCTCCTAACAGGAGAATGTCTCCACCAGAGGATTTGTCCTTTCAGGACTTCATCATAGAAATGGCTAAAGGTCTTTCTATTGCTTCATCCTCTGAAAAGGAACCCAGATCAAAGAAACTGGATATTTTAGGATACTCTAAGTCTCCTAAAGAGGCAGTCACCCTGCCTATCCATGAAATCCTTCAAGAACACTTGATGGACTTATGGGAGGCTCCTCTAACATTGTCTCCTTCTTCTCGCAGGTTGGACACCATGTACCGTGTCCCCCCTTCTCCTGGTTTCCAAAAAACCCAGTTGCCTCACCATTCTATTGTGGTGAAGTCTGCAATGAAGAAGATAAAGAGTACCAAAAGGCACTCTTCTACTCCTCCAGGGCGAGAATGTAAGACTCTAGACTCTTTTGGCAGGAAAATTTTCCAGGCTACTATGCTTATAGCCAGGATTAATTCCTATAGTCTTTACATGGGCATGTTTCTCAGTGAAATCGCTCTAAAAGTTCGGCATTTTGCCCCCTTTATCCCTGAGGATAAGAGGGAGCAGTTCATTTCCTTAGTGAAACACCTTTTGGATATTTCAAAGTTCTCCAACAGGGCAGCTTTTGATTCCTTTGAGGGTGCTGGTAGGGCTTCGGGCATTGCTATAGCAGCCCGACGTCTTGCTTGGCTCCAGGCTTCTGATCTAGAACCTTGGGTCCTAGATGGCTTACGAAATCTGCCCTGTACAGGTGAGAACTTATTTGGTGAGGAGTGGCAAATTAAGGCCACTCAAATGGATGCAGAAAATGCCACCTTAGATAGACTTTCTAAGTCTACCTCCACTCCTGCCAAGAAGAAGTCTTTTAAGAGACCTTATTACAAGAAGTCCAGATTTTCCACAAATACTGGCCAACAATCCTCTCAGCCTCGTTTTGCTGCTAAACGTCAGCAACCTAAACAGGCAAGGTCAAAGCCTGCGGCGTCTGCTACGCCTCAGCAGGCTCCACCCCCTCAGGGGTTTTGACTTGCCCCTAGAGAACTTAACTTTTCTGGCTCTAGAACAACCAGAGCCCCTCACCATACCCGGAAGGTTAGCTCACTTTGCTCCCAGATGGGAGCAAATTACATCAGAGCAATGGACCCTCTCTATCATCAGAGAGGGTTACAAACTCCATTTTTCCGACCTTCCTCCTTATACTATGGTGAGGCAGTTCAATTCTCCCCCATCTCTCCTGGCCCTCTTGGGTCAGGAAGTCTCCTCCCTCCTTGCCCAGGGGGCAATACAGGAGGTCCCTCTTCTTCAACAGGGGACGGGATTCTACTCCCCTTATTTTCTAATACCAAAGAAGACAGAGGGCTTCAGACCAATTCTGGATCTGAGAGAATTGAACAAATTTCTTTTCAAGGAGAAATTCAAAATGCTTTCTCTGGGCATTCTCCTTCCATACCTTCAGAGTCAGGATTGGCTTTGTTCTCTAGACCTAAAGGATGCGTATACACACATACTCATCCACCCATCCCACAGAAAATACCTTCGATTTCTGTTTCAGGGAAAACATTTCCAGTACAGAGTACTCCCCTTCGGTCTAGCCTCTGCTCCAAGAGTGTTCACCAAATGCATGGCAGTCGTAGCTGCCTTTCTAAGAGGCCTGGGAATTTTCATATTCCCATACCTGGACGACTGGCTCATCCGAGCTCCCTCTCAGTCCCAGGCCCAAATTTCCCTGGACCGCACAAGGCGTCTTCTGCAGTATCTAGGACTGGTAGTAAACCTTCCCAAGTCTCAACTAATCCCTACTCAGTCTCTCGAGTTCATAGGGGCCCAGTTAGACACCATCACTGCAAGGGCCTACCTGCCTCAGGTCAGGGCCCAACGCCTGCTGAGTTTGGCCTCCCAAGCTCAGTCCAGCAGTCATTTGACAGCCCGGGAAATGCTGCGACTTCTGGGCCACATGGCCTCCACGGTACATGTGGTGCCCTACGCTCGTCTGCATATGAGAGCAGCTCAATGGACCTTGGCCACCCAGTGGACTCAAGCATCTGGAGCGCTCTCCGACCAAATACTCACCTCAAGCCGTCTATTTTAGTCCCTCCAATGGTGGACATCCACCAAGAATCTGTTGTTGGGGGCCCCCTTCCAACCTTTGTTGCCCCAAACAACCCTCACAACAGATGCCTCCCAGACAGGGTGGGGAGCTCATCTTCAGAACCTCTCCACTCAGGGCACTTGGTCTCCACAGGAGGCCACCCTTCATATCAACCTCCTGGAACTGCGAGCAATTTACCTTGCCCTCAAGGTCTTCTATACCCTCCTTGTCAACCTGACTGTCCTAGTTCAGACAGACAATCAGGTAGCCATGTTCTATATAAACAAACAAGGAGGGACAGGCTCTCTGTCGCTTTGCAACGAAGCTCTCAGATTATGGGCCTTCGCCAGAGAGCATCAAATTCACCTTCTTGCAGTGTATCTTCCAGGAGTTCAAAACTCTCGTGCAGACAGACTCAGTCGAGTTCTGCTTCCACACGAATGGTCCCTACATATGGACCAGATACGCAGAATCTTTCAGGAATGGGGGACCCCGGACATAGACCTCTTTGCAAGTCCGTGGAATGCCAAACTTCCCCGGTTCTGTTCCAGAACTCAGTGTCAGGGAGCTCAGGCCCACGATGCCTTTCTCCTGCATTGGGGTCAGGAATTCCTCTATGCCTTTCCACCCATTCCTCTAATATCCAAGACTCTGTTCAAGCTCCAGAGGGATCACGGGACTATGATCCTCATAGCTCCCCGCTGGCCACACCAGGTGTGGTTCCCTCTACTTCTGCATCTCTCCCAGGGATCCTCCCTGGACCTGGGAGCTGCGCCAGACCTTCTGTCTCAGGAGGAGGGGACTTTGTGGCACCCAAACCCCAAATCCCTACATCTCAGAGCTTGGTTACTGAAGGCCTAAGTCTTCAAGACTTTAATCTTTCTCAACCTGTGACAGATATCCTTCATGCCTCTAGGAAACCTTCCACGAGGCGTTCTTATGCTTTCAAATGGAAACGTTTTTCCATTTGGTGTGCTCAGCAGGGTCTTGACCCTCTAGCACTTCCTTTGAATTCCCTCTTGGACTATCTCCTGCATCTTTCAAATGCAGGCCTTAAGACGAATTCAGTAAGGGTCCATTTGAGTGCTATTGCAGCATCCTTAAAACCTATAAATGGACAACCTGTCTCCTCTCATCCTCTTGTTGCACGTTTCATGAGAGGCCTGACTCTAACTAAACCTCCCATTCGACCTCCTCCGGTAGCATGGGATTTGAACCTAGTTCTAGGTCAGCTTATGAAGCCACCTTTTGAGCCTTTGGACTCTACCTCCTTCAAATTTCTTTCCTGGAAGGTTGTTTTCCTTATTGCAGTCACTTCGGCTCGCCGCATCAGTGAACTGCAGGCTTTAGTGGCTCATCCACCTTATACTAGGTTTCATCATGATAAGGTGGTCCTTAGGACGAATCCCCACTTTATGCCCAAAGTGGTCTCGCCTTTTCATCTTAATCAAGAGGTATATCTACCTGTCTTTTTCCCGGCTCCTCATGCATCCAGTGCAGAGAGGAACCTTCATACTCTGGATTGTAAAAGAGCTCTTGCCTTTTACCTCAACAGGACTCAACCACATCGAAAGTCTTCCCAACTTTTCGTGGCTTTTGATCCTTCTCATTTGGGACTTCCAGTCACCAAGCGTACACTTTCCAATTGGATCGCTCAGTGTATTTCTTTTGCTTACCAGAGTAAGAACATTTCTCTGGAGGGCCATGTCACAGCTCACAATGTGAGAGCCATGGCCACTTCTATGGCTCATCTTCACTCTGTGTCCATAGATCAGATCTGTCGAGCAGCCACTTGGGCCTCGGTTCATACCTTCACAGCCCATTACTGCTTGGACAAGGACTCCCGCCGGGATGCCTTGTTTGGTCAGGCTGTCCTCAAACACCTGTTCCATACTTAAACAACTCCTGCCCACCTTCCCTGGATGGATGCCTGAGATCCATGCGAAGATGGTTTACCCTTGGAGGGGGATCTCCCAGGCATCTTAGCTAGGGAGTCCCCATATGTGATGACTTATTCCTGCTTGTTCCTGGAGATAGCACAGTTACTTACCTGTAACAGGTGATCTCTGGGAACAGCAGGAATTAGTCATCACAACCCACCCACCTCCCCTAGGAGTTGTATCTCTATCTATCTTCCTGTCCTCTCTCTCTATTGTCTCAGCTTTAAACTCGAACTGACGAGAGCTGGTCAGGAAGGTGGGAAGGCAGCGCGCATGTGCAGTGGGAGGCCCCAAAAGCTTTTAATCTGAAAAGCTGGGGAGCTTTCCCGCGCGGGCTCCGTCGGTACCGACGTACTCATATGTGATGACTAATTCCTGCTGTTCCCAGAGATCACCTGTTACAGGTAAGTAACTGTGCTTTACTGTAGTGAGTGGAGGAGTAGCCTAGTGGTTAGAACACTGGCTTGGTCACCAAGCAACCAGGGTTCAATTCCCACTAGCACTCCTTGTGGCCTTGGGCAAGTCACTTAACCCTCCATTGCCTCGGAAGAAAGGCCTGGCGATCTACTTCCGGTGACACTGCCAAGAAAACCCAGGAGCTTCTGGGTCGCCAGGAGTCAGGACTGACTCAAAGGCACACACTGCATTTTGTAGTTATTAATTGCACTTATGTCCCTTTTTGTTTCCTGACAGGAAATTTGCCTTAAAGAATCAGAGGTGGTTCTATGCGGAGGATCAGAGAGCATGAGCCAATCTCCATATGCTGTCAGAAATGTTAGATTTGGAACGAAATTTGGATTGGATCTCAAGGTTTGATAGTTTTTGTTTGATTTTGTGCTTTACACAATTTAGAAATGTCATTTCTTGAACATTGATAGCAATATAGTAGATGATCCCAAAAAAATATGGCCAGAAAAATATAGAACAACCATTTCAAAAAGGAAGTGAACCAATTTTTATGTCAGAATCTGTCTTGAGAAGTTAACCACTCCTCATGCATGAGGAGACAGATTGGTTTGCTTCCTTTTTGAAATGGCTGCTATGTATTTTGGCCATTTTTTGGGGATTTATGCTGTAAGCCGGAATATCTGGTGATTTTGTTATATAGTAGATAATGGCAGATAAAAAATCAAAATGGCACATTTAGCCTGTCCAGTAAAGTGTGTTAAGGTTATAACTGTTCCATACAGATTACCTCCAGACCTTCTTAAAAACACATTCCAGTTATTCCACAGCTGTTTAAGGCTCAACTGCTATTGGTGCAGCTTACCCCAGTGTTTATTTCCATCTTCTTGCCATTTTGAGAGCATCTTTGTTTATCCCATGGCTTTTTGAATTGCACTATTTCCACCTCTAGGAGAGTATTCTGGTAATCCACTACATTTTCCTTGAGTGTACTTTCTGAGGTTGCTCCCAAGTCTAACTTCTTGCAGCTTCATTTCCTTATCATCCATCCAGTCCAGACGCATGGGTTATGCACGCCTACCAGCAGTTGGAGACTGAGAACCATTGACCTGATTTTGATATGAGAGAGAGGGACCTGTGCAGCCTTGCTCTCACCAGCATTTCTCAGTCTCCAGCAGATGTAAATGTGCTAATCCTGTGCAGTCTGAATTGCTTGGTTCTTGGATGGGACAATTTTGTGGAGCAGGCCAGTGGGTGTAGGTTGGCTTTGGTGCCATCTGAGCCCTGGGGTGCAAATTCTGGTGGTGCCAGATCCCTCCCTCTCCTTACCCACCTACGTTTTCTACCTCGGAGATTCATAGGGAGAGGGTTGGAACTCATGTGGCGGAGGCCTTTCCCCTTCCTCCTCCCTGGCTGTAGGGAGGCGGCATGGGGGGGAGGGGAGTTATTTGGCTGAAAGCCAGTGTGTTTTTTTCCCTTCCTCTGTGGAATTGTTTTGTTTTCCTCAAGAGGATCTGCAGGAAGATAAGCCTGGCTGCTGTGCTCTGTCTGTGCCCTCTCAGTGAATCCTAAACTATTTCTGTTTTGAAGTCTCTCCTGCTTTTTTCCCAGCTGCCGTTGACATGGGGGTGAAACTTATTGCCAGCTGATGTCGTCTTAAGTGGGGAGTTGGTTGAGGCCACCAGCGCTATGTTTTTTTGGGGCTCTCACGGGTCTTTTGGGGGGCGGAGGGGGAGCGGCTCTACTGAACCTGATGCAGCGACTCCTGTAAAGCGGCACCAGTGGGAACAAGAACCTGGTAAATGAGTACCTTGCCTCAGAGCTTGTTTGAGCAAGTAAGTTGTTGTGGGTTTCTGGCAGGGAATACTCAACAGCAGCAAAGTTTGGTGGCTGTGTTATTGTAGAGGGCAGAATGTTTCAGCCTAAAAGGAGGTCATTTTTCTCCAGGACCAAGCAGGAAGTCAGTCCTCACATATGGGTGACGTCAGTGCCGACGGAGCCCTCGCGGAGCAATTTCCCCAGCTTTCAAAGAAAGCCTTTGGGAATTGCAGCGCGCATGCGCGGTCCCCTTACCGCCCAAGGGTGCCATCTTGCTCAGTCTTCTTTTTTCCGCGGAGCCCTACAGACGCTGTTTGTGATCACCGCTGAAAAAGTTGATTTTCTCTCTTATTTTTTATTCTTTTTCGGTTCGACGCCGGATCCTTTTTCCCGCCTGGACCCGCTACGCCGGTATCGGGTCCGTTTCTTTATTTTTCGGGTTTTTGTCCTTCGTGACAAGCGTTCGCGCCATTTTTTCATTTTCACTGGCAGCCCTGTCTTTTGACCTCGCAGGGGCCCTTTTTCCCTCGATGGCTGCCAGCGGGTTTAAGAAGTGTGATCGCTGTAAGAAACTCATGTCTCTTACCGACACACACGACTGCTGCCTCCGCTGCCTCGGACCCGATCATGACCCGATGATCTGTGGTCCGTGTGGCAAGATGTCCTCAAAAGCGTTGAGTCGGCAGCATCAACGAGAACGAATCTTCTCTGACTCCGCGTCCGGCCGGGCCCGGACCTCGTCAGAGGCTTCGACGTCCCGGGACTCCAGTCCTGAGCATCGTCTGAGTTCCTCTGAGCGGGGGTCTCCTACTCGGGAACATCATCGGAAGAAAAAACCCGCGAGGGCGGCGTCAGTGGACGCTCCTGGTTCCTCGAGGGCCAGGTCGCATAGCCCCGATAGCTGTCCCGGGTCCTCAGAGTCGGAGAGGCCTTCGAAACATCCTCGTCTCGAAATGGAGTCGCCTGGACATGTGAGTACTGTGGTCCTCGTGGACTCGCCTCCGAAGGAGCTGACGTCGGGCCCGACGCCATCGGGGCCCGAGTCAGGGGCTGCTGGGTCTCCTGAGCTTGGACTCAGGTTGACGGCCTTGGAGAGCAGTTTGGCTGCCTTCATGGACCAGCAGCGGGCATTGATCGCTGGCCTTGCCAATGCGTCTGCCCCGGCCACCGGGACGTCGACGTCCAAGTCGACCCCGGAGACCGAGCCGATCCTCGAGTTCATCCGAGCTCGAGTCGATCCTCGGTCGCGATCTCCCTCGGCCTCCCGTTCGGGACCGAGGTCGTCGACGCTGACACCTTCGGCGTCGGGGCAGAGGGCATCGGTGCCCGCCCGACCGGAGCCACTCGAATCCTCCTCTGAGGAGTCCGACTGGGAATCGGAGGACGAAGAGTCCCCTGGTAGTTTTCGGATTCGGTGTGTCCCATCGGACTCGCCCGAGTCCGAACCTCGGAGACGGTCCCCCCCGGAGGATACCCGGTTCTCGGATTTCGTGCGGGATATGGCCAAGGCCTTGGCATTCCCCGCGGATCCCGAGGAGGAGCCTCGAGCCGAGGAGCTCGATGCCCTCCAGTATGACTCTCCCCCGAAGGAGGCCTTTACTGTACTGGTTCCTCCGATGCTGGAACGACTTCTCTTCCGCATGTGGGAGAACCCGGCATCGGCGCCGGTGTTAAGCAAGCGGGTCGATTCCATTTATCGAGTCCGCTAGAGCCCCGGGTTCCAAAAGGCACAACTACCGCACCATTCCATGGTGGTGGAATCGGCCATGCATAGACTCAAGAGTCAAAAGATGCACTCCTCGGTGCCTCCCGGCCGGGAGGCCCGGAGCCTGAATGCCCTCGGTAGAAAGTGTTTCCAGGGCTCCATGCTTGCTTGTCGAGTCCAGACCTACCAGCTCTATATGGGCATGTATCTCCGAGATCTGGCAAAGGAAATTGCCGGGTTCTCTGCTGGTCTCTCCGAGGAACCTTTGCAGAGGTTCCAAGCCTTGTCCACTGGGATTCGAGAGTGCTCGAAGTTTATCTCTCGAGCAGCCTACGATGGCTTCAAAGCATCGGCTCGAGTAGCCGGAGCCGGCATCGGTGCCCGCCGACAGGCTTGGCTTCAGTCATCCGACCTCGAGCCATGGGTCCAGGACAAGTTGGTCGATGTCCCCTGCAGAGGTGAAAACCTCTTTGGCAAACCCATGGCTGAAAAGGTTGCACAAATCGAGACCGAGACTCTGACCAGAACTAGGCTGTCCAGAAAAACCTCTGCCCCTTCTCAGAAGAAGAAGGGCTCGGGGAAAAAGCCCTTTTACCCGAGGAAGGAGGCTGCCTATAAATACTACCCTCAGTATCAGGCCTCAGCAGCTCCCCAAAAGGGTCAGCAGGCCAAGGGACGGGGTAATGGGTCCCGTAGGCAGCAGGCCCCCAAGCCCTCTACGCCGGCCCCTGCTCAGCAGGGTGGGGGTTTTTGACTCCATCAGCATAGCCTCTTCCCCTCAGCTGGTTTCTCTCAGCACAGGAGGCCGGCTGGTCCACTTTGCCCACAGGTGGTCAGCCATCACATCAGATACCTGGGTACTTCATATAGTTCAGAAAGGCTATCTTCTACACTTTCACCAGGTACCTCCCTCCTACTTTCCAGGGGAGCCTCCAAGACTCCCTCTGCACAGGGACTTACTCCTTCAGGAGTTGGCAAGTCATCTTCAGGAACAGGCTGTGGAACCGGTGCCCCACCACCTGAGAGGTCACGGCTTTTATTCCAGGTACTTTCTGATACCAAAAAGAACAGGAGGCCTCAAACCCATCCTGGACTTGCGAAACCTCAACAAGTTCCTGGCAAGGGAAAAGTTCAAGATGCTTACCCTTGGAATCCTGCTGCCCTACCTCCAGCAGGGAGACTGGCTATGCTCCTTAGATCTAAAGGATGCCTATACTCACATCCTTATTCATCCAGACCACAGACAATATCTCAGATTTGTTGTGGGAGGAAATCATTACCAGTACAGGGTCCGGCCCTTTGGCCTATCCTCCGCCCCCAGGGTTTTCACCAAATGCCTGGCAGTGGTGGCGGCCTATCTCAGACTTCAAGGCCTTTTTGTGTTTCCATACCTGGACAACTGGCTCATCCGGGCCCAGTCTTCCCAGGAGGCCACTCAAGCCACTCATCGCACTGTGTCTCTGCTCCAGCACTTGGGCTTTGTCATAAACTTCGCAAAGTCCACTTTGCTCCCCTCTCAAGATCTCGAATTCATCGGCGCAAGGTTAAGCACACTTCAGGCGCGGGCCTTCCTGCCTCTGGACAGGGCCCACAGGCTCATGAATCTCGCCAGCCACTTTCGCAGCAATTCCCTGGTCTCCGCCAGGCTATTTCTGAGACTGCTCGGCCATATGGCTTCCACGGTCCATGTGACCACCAATGCCCGCCTGAACATGCGACCTGCCCAGTGGTGCCTTCGCACGCAATGGCATCAGGCCACGGGGAGCCTGACTGACTCAGTACAAGTCTCAGACCTGCTGGTCGCTTCATCTGCCAAACCTCGTACTGGGAGTGGATTTTCAATCTCCTCCTCCTTCTCAGGTACTAACAACCGATGCTTCTCTCCTGGGATGGGGAGCACATTGCCAAGGGACATGTACTCAAGGCCTCTGGACTCCTTGGGAGTCTGCGCAGCAGATAAACTTCCTGGAGCTCAGAGCCATCCGCCTAGCTCTGAGAGCCTTCTCCCACCTCACTTCTCACCAGTCTGTACTGGTCCAGACGGACAATCACGTAGCAATGTTCTACATGAACAAACAAGGAGGCACAGGCTCCTTCCTTCTCTGTCAGGAGGCACGACGGCTGTGCTCTTGGGCAGTCGGCCACGGCATACTCCTCAAAGCGGTCTATCTCCCAGGTCAGGAAAATTACCTGGCAGACAAACTAAGCAGGATCCTCCAACCACACGAGTGGAGATTGGATCCATTAGTGGTTCAGCAGATCTTTCTCAAGTGGGGACTCCCCACCATGGATCTGTTTGCCAGTCCTCTGAACCGGCAACTACCCAGATTCTGCTCTCGACAACCGCATCCTCTCAGAGTAGCGCCGGATGCTTTTCTGATTCCATGGTCCACAGGCCTCTTGTATGCCTTTCCTCCCATGCCGCTGGTGTCTCGAACACTCTTCAAAGTTCTCCGAGACAAAGCCTCGCTGATCCTAGTGGCTCCCCGGTGGCCGAGGCAACCTTGGTTCCCGCTTCTAATGCAGCTGGCGGTGGACCCTCCTCTTCCTCTGGGGTTTCAACCCGATCTCCTGACACAGGACCACGGGTCTCTCCTACACCCCAACCTCCGGTCCCTTCATCTGATGGCCTGGCTGCTGAAAGGGTAGTCCTTGCTCCCCTCCTGCCTCGGGAGGTGGAAGAGGTCGTCTTAGCCTCCAGGCGGCCCTCCACCCGGAAGTCCTACGCTCTTAAGTGGCGTCGCTTCTCCGTGTGGTGTGCTCAGCAGTCTGAGAATCCCTTCTCCTGCTTGGTGGCAGTGGTCTTGCAATATTTGCTTTACCTCTCCAATCTGGGCCTTAAGTCCAACTCTGTCAGAGTCCACCTCAGTGCGCTCTCTGCACATCACGCACCGGTGGATGGCAGGCCTCTTTCCAACCACCCTTTGGTGGCTCGTTTTCTCCGAGGCCTCCTGCTTAAGCCTCCTTTGCGTCCACCAGCCCCTGAATGGGATCTGAATGTGGTCTTGCAGCGGATTACCTGTCCGCCCTTTGAACCTATGGCTACCTGCCCTCTTCGTTTTCTTTCTTGGAAAACCTTGTTCTTGGTAGCCCTTACCTCTGCTAGGCGTGTTAGTGAACTGCAGGCCCTAGTGTCTGATCCTCCTTACACTAGGTTCTACAGGAATAGGGTGGTCTTACGGACTCACCCTAAGTTTCTTCCAAAAGTGGTTTCTCCTTTTCATCTCAACCAGGAGGTGGTTCTTCCGACCTTCTTTCCCAGGCCGCACTCCAGCCGGGCTGAAATGGTCCTGCATACCCTGGACTGTAGGAGGGCCTTGTCCTTCTACCTTGACCATACGCGGCAGCATAGGAGGGCTGTTCAGCTCTTCATTTCTTTTGACCCCAATAACTTGGGGCTACCTGTCTCCAAGCGTACCTTGTCCATTTGGGTAGCTGACTGTATCGCCTGGGCTTATGGGGCAGCCGGCCTCTCGTTGGAGGGTCGAGTCACGGCTCATCGTGTTAGGGCGAAGGCTGCGTCAGTGGCTTACCTCCGCTCTGTTCCGTTGGCAGACATCTGCCGGGCCGCTACTTGGTTTTCAAGCCAGACTTTTGCGGCCCATTACTGCCTAGAGAGGGAGTCCCGCAGGGACAGTGCTTTCGGACAGGCAGTCCTCCATAATCTCTTTGAGGTTTAGGCAACTCCTACCCTCCGGCCCTGGTGTTGGGCTACCGGTCGGGGGCGTTTTCAGAGAAGATTCCTTCCTTCTATGCTGCTGAGCTAGAGGGAGCTCATTTTTGTGCTTGAGGTCTCCGGTAGCCTTAAGCTTGGGAGTCCCATATGTGAGGACTGACTTCCTGCTTGGTCCTGGAGAAAGAGTAGTTACTCACCTGTAACAGGTGTTCTCCAGGAGCAGCAGGAATCAGTCCTCACAACCCTCCCTCCTCCCCTTGGAGTTGCAGTCCTATCATTTCGTTTTTGCTAATTTTTTTGCTGTCTTTTAGCTATGTCATCAGACTGAGCAAGATGGCACCCTTGGGCGGGAAGGGGACCGCGCATGCGCGCTGCAATTCCCAAAGGCTTTCTTTGAAAGCTGGGGAAATTGCTCTGCGAGGGCTCCGTCGGCGCCGACGTCACCCATTTGTGAGGACTGATTCCTGCTGCTCCTGGAGAACACCTGTTACAGGTGAGTAACTACTCTTTCTCCGGTCGCTCCTTTTTGTGAGGTTGCAGGTTTCAGCTGAAATCGCCGCCATTTTTGTTTTTCCCTTGGACCTGTGCTCTTCCGTGTCAGGTATTGAAAAAGAAAAAAAAATGAAAGGGGAATGGTTCTTTCGTTCTACTTTCTATATTAGTATTGCCATCACAACTTTACTTTTTGTTTTACTTTCGTTATCACTTCAGTGGTGTTCCTTATCGTTCCTCCAGTTTAGTCCTCTACTTCTGGGTTGTGCACCTCTTCCTGCAGCTAGGAGATTGGGCATGTCAGTCGTGACATCACTGGATATAGCCTGCTGGTATCTCCCATCAGCCTCCAGTGTGTGTCCAGTCTCCTTGCAGCAGGAGGACATAGTGAGCCTAGCTTCTGGGCTCACTTGGGGGGAACAGATAAGGAGCATTTAGTGTGACAAATTCTATTCTGATTTTACTTTTGTTTTAATTTACTTTTACTTTTACTTTTAATTCAGTTACCTTTGGTTAATTGGCAATCAGGGATTAGTTCCCTTTAGTTAGGAGCAAATTTCCTTATTTACAGTAATTTTAAATTTGAGCCTGGCTCTTTAAATTAGTAGCAGTTCTCGCCTTTCCTCCTTGTCAGTTATTTTCACTTCCTGCAGGCATTTGCCAGTGCGGATCTCTCTCCCTTGACTGTACGGGAGAGAGCTCCGGGACCCATACAGCCACACTGAAGCTGTGTGAGACGGAGCCTCTCCGTTGCTGAGGGATTTTAATTTTACTCTGTGGAACCGGCTGAGCGATCCTCGCTGCGGCTGCCAGGCGCATCAGCGCGGCTTGAGGATCAGATGAATTCAAGGTGGTAGGAGCAGGCTGTATGGCTTTCGGCCTTGCAGGTAAGGCCTTCGGGCTCGGTCGGTCTGCTGAGGCCTCATTTTTGCAGTGGCTGTTGTTCTTGGCGCCAAAATTCATTGGCGAAGGGGCGGCCATTTCATCTCTAGGTATTTGGACCGCATGGTGAGAGTTGCAGTGAGCTGCCTGTGTGAGGAAAACGGGCAGAATAGCTAGAATTTTGGGCCTAGTGTTTGTTTCTTTCTTTTGTTTGTAGGGTTTTTTTTTTTTGAGGCTCAGGGGGTTCCTCAGCATTAAGGGGGACTGTTGTCAATCCTCTTTATAGAATAAATAAGAATAACCTTAAAAACAGGACAGCAGTTTTGGCATTGATCCCTGATATCACATGGTCTTTCCCTCTTAATCATGTCTCTGAGGAGCATCTGTTAAGGCCCAGGATATTAGGCAAATTGCCAGCTTTTAGGTTCAAGGGCAGAGCCCTAACTTCTTGGACAGAGGGAAAGCCTGGAAGTGTGCTTTTATGTATTCTATAGTGAAAGTTGCCCAAAATTCACAGGGACAGGTTTAGGAAACCTTAGGATATAAAAAAAAAAAAAAAAAAAGACTAGCAGTTAAACTGTCAACCAAGACGTGCCTGTGCTACGGTCTATGGCCACCAGAGGGCAGCTGGTACACTCAATAGTGCCTTTCTATGACTCTGGGTATGCATGCAGCCATTATCTGCAGGTCAGGAAAGAAATCACCACAGAGCCTCGGTGATGTGATGTAAGGTCTGAGAATCCAGATTATATGACCAAGATTTAAAGCTCTTAATTTCTGTTTCATTGGTCTGGCTCTGCTGCCCTAAAGGCCACCGAATGGCAGCGCTGCTCATGAATCGCATATAGTACTCGGTGCCCCCATCCTTGGGGGGGGGGGGGGTACTCATCAGGTTCACACAGGCAACAACTTCTAAGACCTCCATTTGCAAAGTGGTTGGTGTATTCCACTGCTATTTCTCTGACTGCAGGAAATTCTCATCTATTACTAGAGCAGGGTTTCATTTATTTATTTAATTTATTTATTTTATTTAGCTGTATTTATATCCCGCTTTTCACCGGGTCAAAGCGGTCAATTGGGGGATACATTTAACACGAGGGGATATGAGACACATACGCTAATACTTACAGGGAACATGGGCAATGGAGGGTTAAGTGGCTTGCCCAAGACCACAAGGAGTGCCTATAGGACTAGAAATCCCAGTCCCTCCAGCCTGAGATTGCTGTCCCCAGGTGGGACTTGAACCCCCGGCCCTCCGGCCTGAAGTACATTGTCCTAACCACTAGACCACCACTCATTTCATTTCTCTGGTTGTGGTTAATGCACAGCGTCAGGGGCTGTGTTCGAAAGCTTGGGTCCCACGGACTTCGGTGGGATTTCAAAAAGAAAAAGAAACTCGCTTTAGTGAGAGATAGCCTTGTTCATTTTTAGCTAACACTGTTGCTTTTACTTTTATTTTTACCTTTTGTGCCTGAATCCCAAGGACGGGACACTGTTTGCTTCCAGGTGTTCTACTTTCTATTTTGCTCTTCAGCTCCCTGGCAGATGCAGTAGACTGGCAGGGGGTGAGCAACACCTCCTGCAATGCAGAATCCCCCGGGATAAGGGGGGGAAGGACAACTGGGTGCAGCGGGGGCTGGTAGCTTCTTGCAAAGCTATAGTAGCAGTTCGGGTAATTTTAGCTGATCTGCTTTGATTTCATTGGTGTTGGTGGAAACTTCGTTTTTGGAGTACTATACTTTAATTTAAAAAAAAAAAAAAAAAAAGAGCAAAGAAAAAGGGGCACAAATATGTTGATTTACCAGAATCTCCTTCCGCTATCCATAGAGGGTCCTATAAAGCGTTAAAGTCGGTTTATATGGCAGGATAATATTTTGGCTTAGCTGCTGTGATATAGCGCTATGTTCCGCTGTAAACATATTCAAGTCAAAAGGAATTATGGTGATAACTCTCTTGGACAGTTGTAACAGGTGCTTGGGTGAGCGCCATGGCCATTCCACAGATGTGGAATGCTCTGCCATAAGCATTATGTCATGGGAAGGATTTTATAGTTGTGTGGTTTCTTAATGGAAAATGTTCCCGTTTAGTTTGGCTTTGCCCAAATTATCAGATTTTACGGTAGATTTGTAATGTCTTAATTTTGGCTATATGTGGTTTAATTTTACATATGGAAAAGGCAGCTCTGCGGAGAGGGGTTGCAAAATAGAACTCTGGCCTTTGAAGCTATCTATGCTCCCATTCCATTTATCAGCGGTTCTCCAGTACGGAGAGTCTCTGCTAGTGTTCAGCGAATGCCTTAATGGGGGGCCAGAAGCACGCAGTCAGGCTAGTTCTCTAGCAGCAATGGCAGCGGCTCAGACTCTAGTAGGCATACTTCATATGCTGGGCGTTCAAGATGGCTTCCGCGCTGATCGGCATCAGCCAAGGTGACTGGCGGTTTAGACTGTGAATGTAGGGTCAGCCTGGATGAGGGGCCTTGCGTTCTCTGGAAAATGCCCTGCATACACTGAATCCCTTCAATTCGATCAGCTGCTGGCAGGATACAAGGCGCACTCGCAGGTTTTTTTGCTTCAGTGGTCTAAAAGTGGAGTCTTTACCGGGTGGTATAATGGGAACTTGTCTGCAGTTTCTCGGCTTCTTCATTGCTGACTCAATTGCCACTGCGGAATGAGAGCTGTATTTCATATCACCAGGTGCTAGTTGAACTTAACATATAAAGTCCATCTTTGTGCAGTCAGACTGAATGGGGCGTTACTCTAGCAGGAAGGCCGTGGATTAGTATGCCTGTGTTTGGGAGTTCTTTCTACTTCATATTGTTGGCACGGAAAGAGCGTCTCAACATATGCTGAAGGAATTTTGGTTTAGAGGTGTCTTTGTAAAAAATAAATAAATGAATGAATAAATTAAAGTATTCAGCTGTCCTGAATTCGCCTGTTCTTGATTGACATTTTGAGGCTAAGCAGGGGCAGGCCTGGGTACTACGTGGGTGGGTGCACACCTTGCACTTCCAGGGGGTGTGGACTCACTGTATGGAACAGAGCCCCAGCAATCTTCTTTATCGCAAGATAGGAAAGTAGATGGTTCTCTGAAGCGATCGTTGGGGGCAATGCTCTGGCCTTACAAGCTCCCATTTTTGGAGCCGGGGAGGCGAGAGCATGCTTCAGGTGGTCGCAGTGTTTACGGCAGTCTACTCGCCTGGAACAGGAAAGGATCAGGGAGTTGAATCGACTAGAGCCTGATTTGCTTTATGGGGCAAATGTGCATTATGGCTTAATTCAAGCGCTAGCTAATATTGGCTTCCTTGGGGTTCACCCAGAGGTGTGTCTGGTGGAGGAATGGGGCAGCTGATGGTTCGTCCAAGTCGAGGGTCAGTAAGCTCCCAATTAAGTCTTTGTCTTGTCCTTTCCCCGTGGGCTCTCATAGGGCAACTAGTTGGCGTATCGAGGCTTTTGGAGAAAGGTACTCTTGGTAGCGCCCGGTTGGATGAGACGGCCGTACTAGGCTTTTCTCATTCACCTACTCGACAGGCTTTTCCTAGAAGTTGGTAGCGGACGTTCTGCTGCGGCTAGGTCCGTGACGAATGTCTCAGGTGGATCGGTGCCCGCCTACGGTTTGGCCTTTGTATGGGCGGGGCTCAAGTAGAAGGGTTATTCTGCGGCAGTCTTCGCCACCTTGTTGAGAGCAAGGAGGCAGGCTGCTTCTGCTACGTAGGTCCATGCTTAGCGCCTTTTGGAAGGCTGCTGTTTACGGCGGCAAGTCCGTGCGACAAAGGTGTCTGTATCCTTAGTCTGAGTTCTCTGCAGGACAGTTTTTGAAGGAACTAGCGGCCAGTTCCTTAGAGGATCCAGCGGGTGACTGTTTCCGGCTCTAGAGGTTCTGTGAAGGGAATAGCGCTAGCTGTTCGGATCGATGTGTAGCGTTTCCTTAAGTTGGGATCCGACTGCGCTCCTCAAGGAGAGTTCGGGTGCCGCTGGGGGATCCCGATTGGGCCTTAGAGGCGTTAGCTAAAGAGCCCTTTGATTCTTTACTCCAGGATTTGCTGGTATAGACAGTGGCTTTGATACCTCGTTGTTCGGTGCGACGAGTTCCGGAGTTTCAGGCGTTGCCATGTAGTGAACCGTTTTCACCCCTTCTGGATAGAGGGTGGTGTTTGCGAGCAGTCCTGTCGTCCTTCCAAGAGGTGGTATCTGATTTTTCTCCTGAGCCTATTGGTTTCTCTTCCAGTTCTCGGTTTTTCTGGAAGGGGAGGTTTTTATTCGTAGCTTACGCTGATAGGAAACATTACATGCAGGGTGCGATGTTCGTTTCTTTTTGTGTGCTGGTTGCAGCAGCGAAGGCGGCCATTTCACACTGGGTTAAGGCGATGGTTGCCTCAGCTTTCTGCTGGCGAGGTTGTATGATTCCGGGGGGCGTTCTGACTCTTGCTACCAGGGCACAAGCGGCTTCATGGGTGAATCACTGTCTCATTCCACCAGGGGGGATTGGTAGAGCAGCTTCCAGGTAGTCTCTTCATTTCCTCAGTGACCACTACTGCCTAAATGTTTTGGCAGTAAAGGAGGCCTGTTCCGGGTCGGCTGTGTGGTGAGTTGGCTGTATAGGTCCCTCCCGATGATTACTGCTCTGTTACATCCCAGAAGTAGAGGACTAAACTGGAGGAACGATAAGGAAATAGAAATTACACTTACCTGGTAATTGTTCCTTGAGTGACGACAGTTTAGTCCTCATTCCCGCCCAGGAGTGTGATTTCTTCAGAGTTTATTTTCAGGCGGAGTGGAGCATCAATCTCAAGGAGTAGACCCTTTCAGTTTCTAGATCGCAATGAGTATCCCTCTCTGTTCTTTCTTTCTTTTCTCTTATTTAAACGAGGTGATGGTATTGGATACGTGTTTGCATAGGGGGGACATGAATGTGAAGTTAAAAAAAAAAAGTGAAGAAAATATAAGACGGATACAGTTAACAAGGCTCCTCCTGTTGAGGAATGGGGAGTTATTTAAAGTTATGGTTTAGTTACTTATTTGTTCGTTTGAGTTTGCTTTGTCAATAGTACACTGGAGGCTGATGGGAGATACCAGCAGGCTAAATCCAGTGATGTCACGACTTTGACATGCCCAGTCTCCTAGCTGCAGGAAGAGGTGCACAACCCAGAAGTAGAGGACTAAACTGTCGTCACTCAAGGAACGACAATTACCAGGTAAGTGTAATTTCTATTTTTCTTCCATCTTTGGTTTACTGTAGTGCAGTGAGTGGATGATTGCAGGCTTGACAACTATCTGTTGTGTGGATTCCTTAAGGTATTAGGAGGGGCTCCTTTTGGTTGGTTAGCTTTTTGTTTTTTCGCTTAGCTGCTTTGGTTTGTCAGTTTGTCAAGGGATAGAATATTGGTGAGCTCTGGTCTGGGAACTAGCAACAGGGTCTCTTGGTCTCTACAATCCAGGGCACAGCACTTTCAGGAACTCTGTTCGCCTTATGTGGGGCATCTTTTTCCACAAATTATCAAATAGGGGCTCAAAAAAATAAAAATAAAACCCACAAAGTTAGGGAAACGGGGAAACACTTGTTTGGGAATCTCCTGGGGTTTGTTTTGGGTAACCTAACCTCCCGTCTCGGAGCCTAGTTGGGCTTGTTTTGCCCTCTCACAGCAGTGTGCTGTAGCCATGGTAGTGTTTAACAGATTGCTATCAACAGTCTTTGTGGCACTTGATCATAGTTGCTCCAGGTCCTTGTCCAGACTCATGTTTTTAAAAAAAGGAAAGTTTCATATGAGTGTGGTTCTGTTTCTTTCTTTACCTTTTTTAGGGGCCCTGTTACGGTTGGTTGTGGCTCAGGTTGATTTGATCTAGAGCGGAGGAGTAGCCTAATGGTTAGAGCACTGGCTTGGGAACCCAGAGACCAGGGTTTGATTCCCACTAGCACTCCTTGTGGCCTTGGGCAAGTCATTTAACCCTCCATTGCCTCAGAAAAATCCAAGTTATCAATGTCCCTGTTTAATGTACATTACCAAGTTTAAGTTCAATGTAAACCGCTTGAAATAACGCGGTATATAAAACCTGTTAAATAAATTTGTATAGTCTATTCTTTGTCAGGGTTGCAGTTTTTGCTTGGCTCCTTGGAACACAAGATGCAGCGGAATGTAGCCTTGACCTTTTGGGCTAATGGTCAGGGGCTTGACCTTGTAGGAAGTTGACAACCCTCTCCTTAATGGCTGTGATGAGATCCAAAGAATGTCTCTTTCATTTTGCTTGAGTGTGGATAATAGATGTCTAGAGCTAGTACTTTGTGTTTTCTTGATTGTCTATTCTATGTTCTCTCTTTGCTGAGGGTCTGAGTGCATTTGGGTCCTGTGCTAACTCATGGCATGGTTATATATTTGCTAATGGCTGGTTTCATTGGATGCATCTGGAAGATGGCTCGGTTCAGTCCTCTGTTGGATCTATGCACCAGAAGGAGATATTGCCTTCTAGTTGTGGTTCCAGGTCTAGGTGTAAGTCAAAATTCTCATGGTCCCACAGCAATACTAGACCCTTTTCAATCTAGGTTGGTGTCTCTTGGCATGGATACCTAGCATGTGTATTTTGGGGGGGGGAGGGGGGCTTCTTCCTTAAAGGGTCTCCTAACCATGAGCTACCTCAGCAGATTCCAAGGTGTTGGCGATGCTCTTACTTGTGGTTAGCTTTTTATTCATTGTCCAGCAGGTATTTGGCACACTAGGTTATAGGTATTTCTTCATTCTTTCAGTAGTTACTGAGTGGTAGGACAAGGAAGGGTCATGAGGAATTGGTCCTTAGTCCTCTATTTGGCTGGTTCAAGGTAGGGTTTACAAAGTCATGTTGAGGCTTCACCTTTGCAGCTGGCTTTATTTATCAGGTTCCATGTTTTTCCGGGAACAAGCAGGAAGTCAGTCCTCACATATGGGTGATTTCGGCGCCAACGGAGCCCTCGCGGAAGCATCCCCTCAGCTTTCAAAGAAAGCCTTTGGGAGATGCCACCACGCATGCATGGTCCCCTTCCCGCCCAAGGGTGCCATATTGCTCAGTCTCCTTTTTTCCGCAGAGCCTTTCAGACATTTGGCTTGTCCCCGGAAAAAGTTGACTTTTCTCTCCGAGTTTCATACTCATCTCCGGTATCGCACCGGTACTCTTCCCGCTTACCAACCTCATTGCCTTGGCGTCGAGTTTGGGTCAATTTTTGTAGTTTTTTGTTCTTTTCCTGGTGCCTTCGTGCCTTTTTTCTTCCACTGGCAGCCCGTAGAGTCTTCGACCTCGCATTGGTACTTTTTCCCCCCCATGGCTACCAGTGGCTTTAAGAAGTGTGATCGGTGCTCTAAAATTGTGTCTTTGACCGACACACACGACTGCTGTCTCCTCTGCCTTGGGCCAGACCACGACCAAGCAGCGTGTGGTCTCTGCAAAAGGATGTCTAGTAAGGCCCTCAAGAGTTGCCTGCAGCAGCATGATAATTTTTTCCCAGAGTCCCCGGTGCCTCCGAAGGCCAGGGACTCATGCGAGGCCCTGAAATCTTGGGCGGAACTTCCTGCACCCAAGCCCCATCATGGGTCCTCAGAAAAGGGGGTCTCCCTCAAAGGAACCCAGGAAGAAGAAGAAACCCTTTGGCGGCGTCCTTGGACGATTCCGACTGGCTGGGTTGCTCCCTAGCCCCGGTCCTGTAGTCTGAGACATTCATCCGAGGCTTTGGAGAGGGAGAGGCCTGCAAAGGTCCCCCGGAAGGATCCGACCATGGATCGGACTCTGTCCGCCAGACACCATCCTAGTCGAGGATTCCCCTTCAGGGGAGCCAGCGTTGGCCCGAGTCCCTCGGTGCCCATGCCGAAGGCTGCAGAGCCTTCTGGGCTGGAGTCCAGAATGGCGGCCCTGGGGTGCATTTTGTCTTCCTTCATGGACCAGCAGCAGGCGCTGTTGTCAAGCACGATTGGTTCATCTGCCCCAACCACCAGGCCCTCGACGTCCAAGATGTCCCCAGAGGCCGAGCCAATCCTCGAGGTCCTTTGGCCTCGAGTCAATCCTCGGCAGAAGTCACGATCGAAGTCCCACTCGACAGGACAACGGACATCCTCAGTGAGTATACCCGGCGCCGGCTGGCCACAGGGCATCGGAGGCCCCGAGGCCCACAGAACAGCCCTCCTAAGAGTCCTCGACAAACTACTCCGAGTGGGAGACAGAGGACGAGAAGTACCCTAACTGTCACCAGCTGACTCTCCCGTCTCAAAGCCTTGATGGCAGTCCCCACTGGAGGATATGGGCTTCCTTGATTTCGTCAAGGATATGTCAAAGGCCCTGGCGTTCTCAACCCTCAGGCGGATGAGTTGAAAATCTTCCAATACGAAGCTCCTCCTTGGGAATTGCTCACTGTGCCCATTCTTCTCATCCTGGAACGGCTGATTCTTTGGATGTGGGAGACACCGGCTTCGGTACAGGTAGTGAGCAAACAGTTTGACTCGATGTACAGAGTCTGCTGGAGCCCGGGCTTCCAAAAGACACAGCTGCCACAGAACTCCATGGTGGTGGAGCCGGCCATGCGTCGGCAGAAAAGCCGGAAGACGCACTCCTCTGTGCCCTCCAGCAGGGAAGCCCATACCTTGGACGCCCTCGGCAGAAAGTTCTACCAGGGCTCAATGCTCATCAACCATAGCCAGGCCTACCAGCTGTACATGGGCATGTACCTGAGAGACCTGGTGAAGGAACTCCCAGAGTTCTCAGCTGGTCTCTCCGAGGAACCCTTGCAGTGGTTCAAGAACCTGGCCAAGGCAGTCTGTGAATGCTCCAAATTCATGTCTCGAGCAGTCTGAGTGGTTCCAGTCACTGGCTTGAGTAGCAGCGGCAGGCATCGGTGCATTCAGAACAAATTTGTTATGTAAAATAATAGTTTTCTATTATTAAGTTTTAATGTTCATTGTAAACCGCTTTTGATCTCTGGAAGAGGCGGTATAGAAAAATGTTTAAATAAATAAAATTAAATTGGTTGATGTCCCCTGCCAAGGCGAGAACCTCTTTGGCAAACCCATAACCGACAAGGCTGCCAAGCTGGAGACCAAGTTCATGACAAGGACTAGGCTCTCTAAAAAGGCTGCTGCCCTTCCCCGACGGAAGGGCTCCGGTAAAAAGCCCATTTACCCGCAGAAGGGAGCTGTTTACAGAAACTACCCACCTTTTCAGGCCTCCCCGGCTCCCCAGGATCAGCAGGCCAAGGGACATGGGCATGGCCCTCGTAAGCAGAAGGCTCCAAAACCTCAGGCACTGGCTCCGGCCCAGCCAGGGGGCAGTTTTTGATGAGTATAGCCTATCTACCCCAAGGAGATCAGCAGCCCACAGGGGGACATTTGGCCTTCTATGCCCAGAGGTGGTTGACCATCACCACTGACTCCTGGGCACTTTGGGTAGTCAGGGAGGGTTACCTCCTCCACCTGACTCAGATGCCTCCCCCTTATTTTCCAGGAGAAGCCCGTTAGATCTCCCCTTCACCAAGACCTTCTACTGAAGGAGTTGGCAGGTCTTCTCGAGGACAAAGCGGTGGAACCAGTGCCCCACCATCTCAGGGGTAAGGGGTTCTACGCTAGGTACTTCCTCATGCCAAAAAGGACAGGGGGCCTAAGGCCCATCCTTGACCTGTGCAACTTCAACAAATCCCTGGTGAGGGAGAAGTTCAAGATGCTCTCCCTTGGAACATTGCTGCCATACCTTCAGCAGGGAGAATGGCTATGCTCCTTAGGCCTCAAGGATGCTTATACTCACATCCTCATCCACCCCCACCACAGCCAGTACCTGCGGTTTGTAGTGGGGCAGGCATTTCCAGCACAGGGTGCTCCCCTTCAGCTTGGCCTAGTCCCTAAGAGTCTTCACAAAATGCCTAGCAGTCATGGCTGCCTTCCTTCACCTCCAGGGGGTCTTTGTCTTTTCTTACCCGGGCAACTGGTTCATAAAAGGGGGCATGACCTCAGAGGTACAGCAGGCCACCATTCAGGTCCTGCAATACTTGGAGTTTGTCATAAACAACCCCAGGTCTCACCACATCCCAGCGCAATGCCTGGAGTTCATAGGGCAAAGCTTGACACCCTCCAGTCAAAGGCCACCTTGCCCAGGGACCGGGCCGACTGCCTCGGAACTCTGGCACAGGACATACAGTGCCGTCCCTCGGTGCCCGCTCAGCGGCTTCTGTGCCTCCTTGGGCCATGTCACCCCAGACACTCCCTCCACATGAGGGTGGGGCAGTGGTGTGTCTGGGACCAGTGGTCTCAGGGCATGGGTCGCCTTCGAGACGGTCTCTGGGACTTGCCAACTGGTGGACTTCTTGGTCTGTGGCAGTCCCTCGAGCATCTTGAGGCAGGCATACTTTTTCAGGCCCCAAGCATCTCAAGGGTCCTCTCCACGGATGCCTCCCTGCTCGGCTGGGGAGCCCACTGTGGAGAGCTCCACACCCAGGGCAACTGGTCACCAGACCAGAGCACCCAGCAGATCAATCTCCTGGAGCTCCAAGCCATACATTTAGCCCTGCAAGTCTTCTGTCACCACTCACATCGCCACCCGGTGCTGGTCCAGACGGACAACCAGGTGGCGATGTTCTACATGGACAAGCAGGGGAGCACAGGGTCTCGTACCCTTTGTCAGGAGGCACTGTGCCTCTGCTCATACACAATCCAACAGGGTATTCTCCTGCGGGCAGTATACCTGCCAGGCCAGGACAGTCTTCTGGCCGACAGACTGAGCAGAGTCCTCCAGCCATACAAGTGGCAGCTGGACCCCAGGGTGGCCAGTCAGCTTTTCCACCTCTGGGGTGAACCTGTGATGGACCTGTTCGCCAGCCTGGACAACTTCCAGTTGTCCCGCTTCTTTTCCTGACAGACCCACCCCTCCAGGGTTGCAGCGGACACGTTCCTTGTCTCATGGTCGGAAGGTCTCATGTACGCCTTCCCTCCCACGCTGCTGATCGCCAAGACCTTATTCAGGACTCTTCGTGACAAGGCCTCACTCATCCTGTAGCTCCTCGGTGGTCCAGGCTACTGTAGTTCCTGTTGCACCTCCGATTGATGGTGCAGACCCCCATTCCCTTGGGGACTGCCCCGGGACCCCTGTCTCAGGAGGGGGGTTATCTTCTGCACACCAACCTTCTGCACACCAACCTGGGGTCCCTGTCACTGACAGCATGGCTGCTGAGAGGGTGACTCTGGCCCTTTTCATCCTTCTGGATGAGGTGGAAAACCATTCTGCTGGCTTCTTGCAAGGCCTCTACGAGGAAGGCTTATGCCCACAAATGGCGCAGGTTCTCAGTTTGGTGCGCAGAGCATGGGGCTGACCCATTCTCCTGCCCGGTGGCACAGGTGTTACAGTACCTTCTCCATCTCTCTCAATCCAGGCTCAAGTCTAACTCCGTCCAAGTGCATCTCAATGCCCTGGTGGTGCACCACTATCCGGTGGATGGTAAGCTCCCCTCGGTCCAACCGTTGGTGACCCTGTTTTCTTTGGGGCCTGCTTTTATTGAAGCTCCCAGTTTGCCCTCCAGCGACCAAATGGAACATCAATGTGGTATTGGGGCAGCTCACTCGCCCACCCTTTGAGCCTCTGGCTACTTGCCACCTTTGCTACCTCTCTTGGAAGGTGATTTTCCTGGTTGTGCTCACCTCCGCTTGCAGAGTCAGCGAGCTTCAGGCCCTTGTGGCGGAGGCACCTTATAGGAGGTTTTACAAGAAGAGTGGTGCTCTGCATGCACCCCAAATTTCTTCTGAAGGTAGTATCACCCTTCCACCTCAACCAGAAAGTGGTGCCCCCTACCTTCTTTCCAAGACCTTACTCCAATCGGGCGGAGATGGTCCTTCACACCTTGGACTGTAAGAGCTTTGTCGTCCTCATATTCAACGCACTCAGGGCCACCACATAGCTGCTCAGTTTTTCATCTCCTACAACCCCAATAGCCTGGGGGAGGTGGTGACCGAACGTATGCTGTCCACATGGGTGGCGGATTGTAACGCCCTCTTTTATGAGCAGGTGAGGCTCCCGTTGGAAGGCCGTGTCATGGCGCACCATGTCAGGGCTATGGCGACCTTGGTGGCAAACATGTGCTCTGTCCCAATGGTGCACATCTGCTGGGCCGCTACCTGGTCTTCAGTCCATACCTTTGCAGCCCATTACTGCCTGGAAAGAGTCCAGATGGGACAGTGCCTTTGGCCAGGCTGTGCTCTGTAATCCGACCATTCTGTGTTCAGGCTACCGGAGTTCTGGTTCATCAGACACAGGGGTCCTACTGTGGTCTGTGGATATGGACTAAATTGCTGCTGCTTGCGGCTCCCCGTGAAGGAGCCCCTATTCTTACTATTGGCCTTCGGTAGCCTGTAGCTGGGGAGTCCCATATGTGAGGACTGACTTCCTGCTTGTTCCCGGAGAAAGCGTATTTACTCGCCTGTAACAGGTGTTTTCCAGGGACAGCAGGAATCAGTCCTCACAACCCTCCCTCCTCCCCTTGGAGTTGCTCCTTTACCATCTTATTTTTTGTCGTCTTTAGGTATGTCATCTGACTGAGCAAGATGGCACCCTTGGGCAGGAAGGGGGACCATGCATGCATGGTGGCATCTCCCAAAGGCTTTTTTGAAAGCTGGGGGAATGCTTCTGCGAGGGCTTCCGATGTCTCCCATATGTGAGGACTGATTCCTGCTGTCCCAAGAGAACACCTGTTACATGTGAGTATCTTTATCTTTATTTCGGAATTTGCTATACCATTTACATCAGAAGACAAAAAAACAGTGTACAAGATTAAAAAAAAAAAAAAAAAAAAGAAGACTGCTGAGGAAATGAAGAAAGGAATGCCAATAATCGACAGGACAGAAAGGATGGATAGCAGAGCAAGAGAGAAGAGAAGGAGCAGGGAACTCTAGGGAGGGGGGAGACGGAGATTGAAAGCACACAGAAATAGATGGGTTTTCAAGGCAGTCTTGAAACGTGAGAAAGAGGACTCAGACTTAAGATTTAGGGAAAGTGAGTTCCAGAGGGAGGGGGCCAGGAAGAAAAAAGCAGGGGAATGAGTGTGCTCAAGGTGTACCTGAGAGGGAGGGGGGAAGCACCAGCTGGTAATTATGGACAGAGCAGAAAAAACGAGTGGGGGGGGGGACATGGAAATGTAGGAGATCAGCCAAGTACTGAGGTGAGGAGGAGTGAATAGTACGGTGTGTGAGGATGAGAATTTTATATTGCACCCTGAAATGAACTGGTAATCAATGAAGACGAACCAAGAGGGGGGTGACGTGCTCATATAGGGAGGAGGAGGTGAGAATTCGAGCAGCAGTATTCTGAAAGAGCTGCAGATGATGGCGTTTGGAAAGGGGAAGACCAGCAAGGAAGACATTACAATAATCAATACGGGAAACAACAAGAGACAAAAGGAGAGTGGTTAAGGAGGAGGATGTGAGGAAGACGGACCACGTGCAACTGATGGAAGCAAAAGAAGGCACGATGAGAGACAGAAGAGATATGGTCTGAGAAGGAGAGGGAGGAGTCAAGAACAAAACCAAGGTAACAGAATGACTATACCAAGGGAATGGTGGTGGAAGCAAGTGAGGGGGCCAGAGACGGGGATGGGGACCCAAATGTAACCCAAGTGGCAGTGGACTTAAGAACATAAGAACATAAGATATGCCATACTGGGTCAGACCAAGGTCCATCAAGCCCAGTATTCTGTTTCCAACAGTGGCCAATCTAGGTCATACGTACCTAGCAGTTTCCCCAAGGGACACAGGTTCCACAATGCTTGCATTGGTTCAAGCATTGATATCCTGGGTCCCTTCTTAATAATGGCTTATGGACCTTTCCTCCAGGAACTTGTCCAAACCTTTTTTAAACCCAGCTACACTAACAGCCTTTACTACATCCTCCGGTAACAAATTCCAGAGTTTGATTACACGTTGAGTGAAAAAATATTTTCTTTTATTAGTCTTAAATAGTTTACCCTGTAGCTTCATTGCATGTCCCCTAGTCTTTCTATATTCTGATAAGGTAAACAATCGATCTACGTTTACCCGTTCCACTCTGCTCATTAATTTATAGACTACTATCATATCTCCCCTCAGCCGTCTCTTTTCCAGGTTAAAGAGCCCTAACCTTTTTAGCCTTTCTTCATAGGAGTATCCTTCCATCCCCTTTACCATTTTGGTGGCTCTTCTCTGAACCTTTTCTAATAACTCTATATCCTTTTTAAGATACGGCGACCAGAATTGCACACAATATTCAAGGTGCGGTCTCACCATGGAACGATATAGAGGCATTATAATATCCTTTGTTTTATTTTCCATTCCTTTCCTTATCATACCTAGCATTCTATTTGCTCTCTTGGCCGCTGCTGCACACTGGGCCGAGGGTTTTAACATGGTATCCACAATGACGCCTAAATCTTTTTCCTGGATGGTGGTTCCTAATGTGGAACCTTGCATCGTGTAACCATAGTTTGGGTTGTTCTTCCCTAGGTGCATAACCTTGCACTTGTCCACATTAAATTTCATCTGCCATTTTGATGCCCAGTCTTCCAATTTATCAAGATCCTCTTGCAATTTTCCACAATCCTCTTGGGTTTTAACAACTTTAAATAGTTTTGTGTCATCTGCAAATTTGATAACCTCACTCGTTATTCCACTTTCCAGGTCATTTATGAATATGTCAAAAAGCAGCGGACCCAGCACAGATCCCTGGGGTACACCACTATTCACCTTTCTCCATTGGGAAAATTGGCCATTTAGCCCTACCCTCTGCTTTCTATCTTTTAACCAGTTCCTGATCCACAATAGTACACTGCCTCCTATCCCATGACTCTTTAGTTTTGCCAAAAGTCTCTCATGAGGGACCTTGTCAAAGGGGATTAAACTGAAGAGTTAATGGACATCCAGTCAGAGATAGAAGACAGACAAGTGTTGAGGGGTGTAATATCAGGAGCAGTCGGAGTGGTGCGGTAGAGGAGGGTGATATCGTCCGCATAATATGAGACATAGAAACATAGAAATATGATGACAGAAAAAGACCACATGACCTATCTAGTCTGTCCTTCCATATCAACTACTACAACAGTCCCCTTTTTACCTTTAGAGATCCTCTGTTTGTCCCATGCTTTTTTGAATTCTGTTACTGTCCTCATCTCTACCACCTCCACTGGGAGACTATTCCATGGATCCACTACTCTTTCCGTAAAGAAATATTTCCGCATATCACTCCTGAATCTATCTCCCTTCACCCTCATCCCATGTCCCCTCATAGCAGAACTTGCTTTCAATTGAAAGAGGCTCTCTTCCTGAACATTTATGCAACGGAGGTATTTAAACATCTCAATTATATCACCTCTATCCTGCCTTTCCTCTAAGGTGTACATATTAAGATCCTTCAGTCTGTCCTCTTATGCTTTATAATGAAGACCACTAATCATTTTAGTAGCCACCCTCTGCACCGACTCCTTCCTGTTCACATCCTTTTGAAGGTGCGGTCTCCAGAATTGCACGCTATACGCCAAATGAGGTCGCACCAAAGACTTATACAGAGGCATTATCACCTCCTTTTTTCTGCTAGCCATTCCTCTCCGTTCCTCTCCGCACCCAAGCATCCTTCTAGCTTTTGCCGTCGCCTTTTCTACCTGTTTAGCTACTTTAAGATCATCAGAGACAACCATGCCTGGGTCCCGCTCTTCTTTAGTGGACAAAAGTACTTCACCCCCTATACTATATTGCTCCCTTGGATTGCTGCAGCCCAAATGCATGACCTTATATTTTTTAACATTAAATCCCAGCTGCCAAATTCTAGACCATTCTTCAAGCTTAGCTAGATCCCTCCTCATGTTATCTACACCTTCCTGGGTGTCTACTCTATTGCAGATTTTGGTATCATCCGCAAAGAGGCAAACCTTACCCAACAGCCCTTCCGCTATATCACTAACAAAGATGTTAAAAAGAATCGGACCAAGGACAGATCCCTGGGGCACCCCACTGGTGTAACATCCTTCTCCTCAGAGTGAGCTCCATTTACTTGTACTCTTTGTCGCCTCCCACCCAACCAATTTCTAACCCAAGCAGTAACTTTAGGGTCCATCCCTAGGGTGCTCAGTTGTTTATAAGTCGCCTGTGAGGAACAGTGTCAGACTTTACTGAAATCTAAATACACCACATCTAGAGCTCTCCCTCGGTCCAACTCCCTGGTCACCCAGTCAAAGAAATCAATCAGATTTGTCTGACAAGACCTGCCTCTGGTGAATCCATGCTGCCTCGGATCCTGTAATCCGCTGGACTCCAGAAACCTCACTATTTTCTCTTTCAGCAGCGTTTCCAATAATTTACTCACCTGCCTCTGGTGTACGGAGATATGCGGAGATACCAGCCTGCTGTACAAGAAGGGCAAGAGGAGCCAGGAACATGTTGAAGAGGAGCGGAGACAAGACAGAGCCCTGAGGGACACCACAGGAAAGAGGCATAGGGAATGAAGTGGAAGGAGGAGACATGACGGAAGAGGTGCAGGCTGAGAGAAAAGAGCGAAACCAGAGCCAAGGAACACCAGACACCCCAAATTCAGCAAGACGTCAGAGTATGGTGGTCGAACGCTGCAGAAAGATCCAGAGAAACAAGAGTAATATCACTCCGGTCGTGTGCAACATGCAACTCGTTAAGAGAAAGGAGGATTGATGAAGGTGAAGTGCATTAGTAGACACAAGGTGGGCAGGGAGTTGAGTGAAGATGAAACGTTCAAGGATTTTAGAAAGGAATGGAAGATTTGAGATCGGACGCCAGATTGAGAGAACAGTAGGATTAAGAGAAGGCTCCTTAAGGAAGGGACGAACCAGAGGAGGGAAAACCAACCAGTGGACAAAGGAGTTCAGCATAGTAAGAACCGAGGGAAGGAGACATGAAGAGGGTTCTAGCAGCCATTTGGAAGGGATAGGGTCTAGAGAGCACCAGGTCTTGTGGGCGGAGGAAATGATGCCCAAAGGTTTGGGCGCTGTTACAGGCTCAAAGGTGGACCAGGCATGGGTAAGAAGGAGAGACGAGGAGGGTGGAGATGGGATCGAGGAAAGGGGGGAGGACAAGAGGTAAAGGAGGCGCGGAGGGAGAGAACCTTATTGGAAAAGAAATTGGCCAAGTCAACAGGTCCGGGCAGGGTTGGGGGCACTGGATGGGTGGTAGTAAGGGAAGAGAGAGAGCGGAATACAATCTGCCAGTGGAGTTAGGAGTTGTGGATAAGATTAGTACAATATTCCCTCTTCGTAGAGCACAATAACTCCCGATATTCCCTATGACACTGGCGGTAAGCGGATAAGGTATCAGGGAAGGGATGGTTACGCCAGAGACGCAGTGCATGATGCAGTTGAGTGCTGGACACGGAGCCCTAGGATGAACAAAGGATGGCGAATGGGAGGGGAAGCAGACGGGATAGGAAGAAGAGGAGCCAGAAGGTCAAAGGCAGTAAAAAGGACAGAGTCCCAGGTGTGGGCCTGAGTCAGGGAAGAAAAATCAGAGGGAAGAAGCTGATCGCCAGATGGGAAATTCTGCAGGCTACCTGGAGTGATGCGCCTGCGACAATGAAGGGGCTGTGAGGGAGAAGACGGAGGACCAGGAGGTGGAGGCAACTGTAGTGAAAAGGAGACACACAAGTGGTCTGACCAAGGCAACACATAAGGTGACAAGACTGAGAGAACTGCGGGGGAAATAAGGAGATCCAGGGTATGGCCAACAGAGTGAATAGGAAAAGGGACATGCTGGAGGAAAGAGGTCATCCAAGAGTGAGCAGAAGGCCTTATCGTGGGGGCAAAGGGGAGGTACAAGGTGGAGATTAAAGTCCCCAAGAAGAAGGAAATGTGGATAGTCCAGGGCAACCTCTGAGACAGTCAACAGAATGTCATTCCAGCCTTGTGTAGGAAGAGAGGGAGGAACAGAGACCAGAAGGAAGTATAGTGAGAGAGTTGAGGCCAGGCGGAGAAGGAGAGCCTCCTGGTAATGCATTGATGGGGAGGCAATGGGCTGGAGACTGAGAGGAGCGATACAGAGCTGCGACCCCACCACCTGCACGCCCTATCTGAGGGGTGGAGGAGGCAGAGTAACTACGCTTTCTGTATGCCTTTGTCAGGGCAGCTCGTAACTACTTCGGTTGAGGAGTCCCGGATGGCAGCGTTGACGTTTGCTGGCCTTGGATTTTTCCATACGGTCCTTATAAGGCAATGAGACTGGGGTCTGCTGGAGCTGACTTCTAGGGACAAGTGCCTTCCTTGGCTCTTGAAGTATGGTTTGACCTTTAGTATTGTTTGTGAGGGCCTTTCTTTGTTTTCTATTTGGCTTGTTGCTTGCGGGTTCCCTCTTCACTGTTGTATTAGTGAAGTTTCTTCTACATGGTATTTTTTGTGTGGTGGTTCTGGCTATTTTTGGTCTGAAGTTCGCAACTTTAAGGTTGGTATTGTCTGGTCAGACACGCTGTTTTCTTGAGGTCACTGAAGTGGCAGTGTCTGTCTCGGTCCACCGAGAGCTTGTCCAGAGGCATAACTGTTTCTCTCTCTGGCTCAGAAACGGGCTAGACCAGTAAGGTGACGGCCATGCTGGTTCAGCTGTGTGGTGTTTCCTTTTTTTGGGGTCTGTTAAATGGTGTGGTCGGCTTTCTGGTCATTGTAAGGTGCATGGATATGTTCTTAGTTTCGCAACTCTGCTCCAGTGAGGAACTGCTTACTGAGTTTTTGGATGATTTGATAATGATTTTGCTTGGCAATTCTCTGCCTTAGAACCCTATGGCGCAGCCATTAGATCTCTGTCTGCAGGACAGTTTAGTGATTAAATGAGTTAAAAAAAAAACCCCGCTAATGCAAGCTACCTGGTGGCTAATACCTACATAAAGGACAGCCAGTGTTAATATTGTGTGCTGGACTTGCCTGCAGGCTCTGCCAGTTGGACATATGTCAACGATTGTTTATCTTCCTAAAAAACAAACAAACAAGAAAAGGCAAATAAAACACAGTAGACCTCCAGAGCTCTTCAGTTTCCTTGGTGCTCCTTACGCCTGGAACAAACTACCTGTGTCCATACGCCAGGCACCTTCTCCAACCCTCTTCAAGTCCAGGTTGAAAGCTCACCTCTTTGCAGCTGCCTTTGTATCTTGACTCACCTGATCTCCTTTTCTCTCCCTTGTTCCACTCCTGCCTACACCCTCCGTGTTTCGTGTGTTTTGTCTTGACTAGATTGTAAGCTCTGATGAGCAGGGATTGTCTCTTACATGTCTGCTGTGCAGCGCTGCGTACGACTGGTAGCGCTATATAAATGCTGAGTAGTAGTAGGGTACAGAGGGGCAGCTAGAGCTGCTGACAGGGACTCTGACCTTCTCCAGGGTGACCTGTACTTTTTGATTGAGATGAAAGCTCTCTGAGCCAATTGTGCAAATTTGGCGCTTAGGTTCAACATTTTCTTCCTAAAGTCAGTAACGTGCCTAATCTCCTTGCAGATTGAGGGACAGTGAGGGTCCCAAAGGTCTGGGAGTTGCTACTGATGGTGTCTTTTTGGAGTTCATACTTATTAGGCGGTTGGCTCTGTGGTGGTTTCCACACAGTGTATCTGACTGCTTATAGTTCATGAGTCCTGGCCTTTCAGGCTTGGTGGAGCAGACTGGAAGGCCAGTCAACCTGGATAGGCGACATCCTATAGGCTTAGTAGCATTTTTGGGTAGTCTTTTTTGTGAGGAGATCCTGGAGGGCCTTACTGTTGGACCAGGTTACTGCTGTGTGCAGCCCTTTGCATTTCTATAAGGTTTGCTGTATCTTTTCTGGTTTCTCCCTGTTTGCCCAGCTGTGGTTGCTGTGGATGGTCTTGATGGTTGAAGCGCAAGAGCGTGTATTCTTTGCCTTGAGATTCCTTTGGTATTGTGTTTTAGAGGAATGATAGTTTTGCAGCTCGACCTGCTGCGGTCTCAGGTTTCGGCTCAAGGGTGGAAGGACTTTTGAGGTGCCTTCTGGCTAAAAGAAGAAAAAAAGGAGATCAATAAGATGTTTTTGGCCTGAACCTCTTGCATTCTTGGCAATTGGGTTCCAGCTGGGTGTCTGAATTTTCTGCTAACCTTGTTTGTTTCTAGCTGGTTGGTCTCTAGGCAACTCATGACTTCATTATTTGTCATGTTGAGGTATGGGTTGCTCTTGTACCTGGATCTGGTCAAGGCTCTTGAAAGTCTCCCTTTCATTTCTTGCAAGCAGGCTTCTTTCTCTCTTCCCTTCAAGTTCTACCAGACCTGTCAGTGTACAGCTGATCAAGTCATCGGATATTCACATCTCCAACAGGTGTTTTTCAGGGATACAAGAGTTTTCATTTGATCATTGTCTTTGTTCCTACAGGAACCCACTACAGATGAAAACTATCTGTTGTGACACACAGGACTGGTTGATTTGGGTGTGTTACTCTGGATTAGGCCTTGGGTTGCATGCGTTCAGCGACCCAGCCGGTGTCGAGGCTATCTTTTGTCGCCTTGTTTCACTGTCATGATTTGGCTTCATCTCAGGGTCCCAGGGGAGGGGAGTAATTCCCTTCCATACATTTAGGCTGGACTGTTCTGTTTCTCTCCCTGTTCTTGGGTACTGCTCTGTTACATCCCATGCATCTGGATTGGACTGGAGGGACGATAAGGAAGGTGAGATTAGACTTTTCTTGCTAATTGTTTTTCCTTAAGTCCTTCCAGTCCAGGACAGGACCCACCCTTTGTTCTTTGTTTCATGCCCAGTCTTACATGTCAGACAGCTGCTAGGGCTCTGAGGTCCTGCAGCGCTCTAGTGTATTTGGTTTATTCATTTGAAGCTACTAGTTGTTTCTGAGACTGCTGCTGTGTGCATTTCGACTTAAGATCTTGGAAGCGTGGTTTGGGTCTCCTGTTCCTGCAGTTCTGGGGTGCAGGAGTGCTTCCTCAGTGAGTATGTTAGAATGTTTTTATATGTATGCAATGAGTTCTTAATGAATGCTAGTGCAAATCTGCTTTGTTACAGAAATACTGCTGAGATCGAGGCTGCACAGGTCCCTTTATCTCATGATGTCAAAATCACGTCCGTGGTTCTCGGTCTCCATCTGCTGGTAGGCGTGCATGACCCATGTGTCTGGACTAGAGGGACTCTATTAAAGACAGCAGGTAAGATCTAATTTCACCATCATATCCCCTAGTTCTACAGCTTCCTTTTCCTTTGGAAAAAGTTAGCTTATGTACGAATACCTTCCAGGTATTCATATTTCGGTCCTCAAATCTAATCTCATCTCATATGTGTCTTGATGTAGATGCCGCACTACTTTGGTTGCTTTTTCTCTGGACCACCTGTACCTATTGCTATCCTTGCTGAGATATGGCCTCCAGCACTGAACACAATATTCTAAGTGTGGATTTATCAGTGACTTGTACAGGGTATTATCACATCCTCCTTTTTCTGCTGGCTTGTTTCTCTTCAGCCTAGTATCCCACTGGCTCTTGCAATAGCCTTACCTTGAGATCATCAGACTCTCACACCGAGGAATCTGTCCTAATCAGTGTGCATCAACCTCCCTGCACTCCAAATCACATACAGCTTCTTTTGGGTTTATACACCTCAAATGCATTGCAACTGCGTTCAGGTTTTTTTTGCATTGAAGCTTAACTGCCAAGCCTTTGCTCACTCTAGCTTTTTTTTTAAGCTTTTCATTCTCTCTGCTCTCTTAAGAGTGCCTGTTGCAAATGTTTGTCATTTGCAAAAGAGAAAAATGGTGGGGTAATTTTCAGCCCACAAAGGTTAGCGGTTCTTTAAAACACCAGCTGTTGTGGGCAAAAAAAAAGATATTCAGCAGCACTACGCAAATAGTGGCTGCTGCTGAATTAACCAGATTGTGCAGCCATTGTCCCAGATAATTGCAGCCCTTATTCGGATAGCAGTGATTTTAGCAGCTATCCACATAGCACGACAGCTTTGAAAATCAGTTCTCTGGGTAAATCATGTCTTCCCTCCAGACTGCACTGACACTGTCCAGATAGTGTCAGTGGGATCGAATGATATTCAGCGGCACTATAAGGACAGTCCAGCTGAATATCTGTTACACCAGCATTTATTCAGATAGCACATACAGCTACCTGGATAAATTGTGTTTGGATACTGGACCTAAAAATGTTCCCTTCTACCCCTTCTGCAATATCACTTATAAAGTAACAGAACCTGCCCAGAACCAGTCCCTCAGGCACTCCATCACCTTTGTGTCCTCAGTCAACTCTATTTACGATAACCCTCTGTGGTCTATCATTCAGTCAATTTCTAATCTAGTCCACCACTTTGGGCCCCACCCTGAATTGCTGGCTTTATTCATGAGTCTCCTGTATAAAAGAGCATCAGAAGCTTTGCTGAAATCCTAGTAAAGCTCATCTAGTGCACACCTTCAATCTAATTCTGTAATTACTCAGTCAAATCTGTTTGATTCATTTGGCATGATCTTCCTTTGGTAAAAGCTATGGGGATAATTTTAGAAGCCCTATTCATGCTTTGGATGGCCAAAAACAGGCATAGATGCATCCAAAGCACAGAGACTGTTTCCAGAGCCATTTTAGAAGCCAGCTGTGGAGATATCCCCAGCGTGAGGAGGTATGATTAGGGCATTCCCAAGGACCAGGACACCCCCTGCCTAATCACAGAAACGTCAGATGCTTGTTCATTTTTTAACTGAAAAACATCCAGAGGGTGTAGAGAAGAAATCACTCTATCATCCCCAGTACTCAGCACAATTTCAACTATAGCAGCAGTGGGATTTGAACCTTGGCTACGCTGTTCTAACCCATTACTCTAACCATTCCTATTTGTTCCTCCAATCCAGTCCAGGCCATGGGTTATGCCCACTTACCAGTAGATGGAGACTGAGATACACTGATCTTAGCCCATAAGAAGCCTATGCCAACGCATTCTCCCGCAGCAGTTTTCAGACTCCATCAGATGGTGGTGAGCATAGCCTGTCTGATTGGAAAGAAGGGGTGCTGGGCCGTCTTGGTTTGGACATTGGGGGAGTAGAACCTGGTGGTCAAGTCCCTCCCCCATCTTCTAGCTATCCCTAAAGCTGTTTTCCCCCTCCCCCAATATTTGGGAGGGGGCCAAAGGTTGAGTGTTTGTGCTTACTAGCACTTTAAAGTCAATTGAAGAAAAAAAAAGAAAAGGCAGGGAACTCCATGCAGGAGCAGCAGCAGTGCTGCAGGCCTCATGACGTGGCTGCCTGGTAAGTCTGGGGGTTTTCGTGGCATCAGAGGGGGGTCGGCAGAGGAGAATTGCACTACATGGGCTGCAAAGTGAAGCGATCTGCATGGCTGAGCCGCTGCTGTGTGGCATGTGGGAGCAGTCAGGCACAGCTGTCGGAGGAGAAGGGCTGTGTTGTGGCCGTGTTAAAGTGCAGTCATTGCAGTTGATATCTTTGGCAGCCTGATGGTTCAGGGTACTGTTGGAGTTGCCCTTGGAGGCTGCAAATGTGGTGATTACAGCAAGGTTGGCCTGGGAAATTTGGTGGGAAATACTGCCATTGCTTCTGCTATCTCTGCCTCCCAGGGGGAGCAATCCCAGCCTCCGGAATTGCTGCCAGTGGCATTGGGAAGTGTTGAGCCCTGTGGTGGCAAGTGTGACCGGTGGATCGTCACCTATTTCACTAGTTTGTTTCATTGCTGCATCAGGCTTTCTGTTTAAGTCAGAGACTTGGGGGGGGGGGGGGTCACCTCCGTTCGGGGTGACTTCTTGGGACCTAGAGGCAAGTCTGCCCTCTTGTGGCCAAGTGTCCTTGCTGAGAACTGGTTTTGAAGAAGATGCAGACTGAGGGGTCAGTGGACTCCTTGGGGCCTTGGGAAGGGCCCTCTGATCTCCTCGAGGGACATGCCTCAAGAGAAGCTCGAGGAAGGGGAGATTCCTATGGGAGAGTATCCTTCACAGGGATGAGTTCCCTTCTCTTTGCTCATATGCTGGTGGCTCTGCGGATAAGCGAGGAGCCGTGCCCAGATCCATGAGAGATGACAGGAGATCCATTGCAAGGTGTTTGGAAACCTCCCAGAACTTTTCCTTTTCATAGGATGGTATGGGATATGACTGCCACTGAGTGGAAGTCCCCTGATGCTGGCTTGTGCATGGACAGGAGCATGGCGAGGCTTTATTGTATTCTGAGAGAGGAAAAGGAGAAGCTGCTTTTACTATAGGTGGATGCTCTGGTGACTCTGGCCACTAGGAAGACAACCATACCAGTAGAAAGGGGGCTGCCTTGAAGGATCCACAGTATCATCGAATAGAGGCCCTGCTCATGCAGTCTTTTAACATTTCTACACTGGTGCTCCTGGCTTCGGTTTGCAGAGCGTATGATGCCCGGGCTTACCTGAGATGGCCGCAACAGGTCCCACAGGGGTCTTGGAAGGATACAGCGAGCCTGGGGGAGGTGACATGCCTGGAGTCTGGTTTGGCCTTGTTGGCTGATCTCCTTTATAACCTGCTTTGCTTGTCAGCAAAGAATATGGCCACGGTGGTGGTGGAGTGGCATTTTTTTGTGGCTGCAAAATTGGTTGGCCGATGTGGCCTCCAAGATGCAGCTAAGCAGGCTTCTCTTTGTAGGCCAGTTGCTCTTTGGGGACGATTTGGAGAAGCTGGTCAAGAGCTCCTGCCCAAAGTCAGGGATGTGATTCTCAGAAATTCTGTTCGCCCAAGTCTGGAAACACACAGCACTCTAGATTCTCCCTTGGAGTCAGCCCTTTCGTAAAGGGTGCCAGGGAAGTGGAGATGGCCCCTCCGAGGGGCCGGATTCTGCCTAAGTCCTTCCATTGTGGGTTTGGGGGTCCTGGTGGGGGTGCAGCTGGTAGGTGGACACCTGCAGCGCTTCTATTCTGCTTGGGCCCAACTTAAGTCAGACACAAGGGTGGTGGAAGTCATTTGAGAGGGCTATGTGCTTGAATTTGTCTCCCTTCTCAGCTGTCTCCCTCCCTCTTTATGGTTCCCTCATGCTGGGTGCTGTCCAAAGAGTGGATGGTGCAGGTCACCCTGGGGTGGCTTCTGTAGCTAGAAGCTGTGGTCCCAGTGCCATGGGGCGCAGGGAGGTATTCCATTTATTTTGTGGTTCCCAAGAAAAAGAGAACTTGGCCAATTTGGGGTCTCAAGATTGTGAACTGGGCGTTAAAAGGTGCCCAGATTCCATATGGAGACCTTGTTCTCTGTGATTTGTGACTGTCTTAAAAGGGGAGTATTTGACTTCTCTGGACTTGTCCAAAGCATATCTGCATATTCCTATTTGCCCAGATCACCAGCATATATCCTGTGTTGCTATTCTGATGGGTCACTTCCAGTTTCAGGCTCTTCCCTTCGGCTTGGCCATGGCTCCTTATGTTTTCACCAAGGTAATGATGGTGGTTGCTGCCTTAAGGAAGCAGGGAGTTCCAGTCCACCTATATTTGAACAATTGGTTGATTGTGATCCGTGTCTCCTCAAGAGGGATGACCCAGCTCATAGTCTCTTGTCTACAGAAGTTGGGCTGGATGGTCAATTTTGCAAAGAACAGAACTGTTCCAACGCAGTACTTGGAGTATCTGGGGGCTCCGATTCAACACAAAAGCGGGCATGGCCTTCTTGCCAGATGGCTGGATAGCAAAACTGAAGGCTCAGGTATGGAAGTTGCTGTTTGTTCCATGCCTGAGGTGTGGGATTATCTTCAAGTTCTCTGTTTGATGGTAGCAACCCTGGAGTTTGTACCATGGACGTGATTATATATACACTTCCTGCAGGCGGCACGCCTATTGCATTGATCCCGCTCTGTCACAGTCCATGGAGGTATCCATGGGGAAGAGGCCAGGATCAGCCTCCAATGGTGGCTGGATAGGGTATATCTCTCAGCAGGAGTGTCCCTCGAGCCACCGGACTGGGTTGTCCTGACCATGGATGCCAGTCTGTTCTGTCTGGGGGGGGGGGGGGGGGTGCTTATTGTCTCTCCCAGGTCACTCGGGGTGTTCGTCCCCAGAGGAGAGAAGTTGGTCCATCAATCGTTTGAAGACATGAATGGTGTTCCTAACCTTGCAGACCTTTCTCCCTCTAGAGGGAATGGCAGTGCGGATTTTGTCAGACAATGCAACAACAGTGGCTTACAATAAACAGCAAGGGGCACGAAGAGCTTGGTGGTGGCAGAGGCACTTCTGCTTCTGTGGCGGGCTGAATGGTACCTGACTTCCAGCAGCCCATGTAGCGGGAAAGGACAAGGTGCAAGTGAACTACTTGTTACTTTGTGCTGGATCCAGGGGATTGGTCCCTGTCAGTCTGCCTTCCGGCTAATAGTGAGCTGATGGGGGATGCCATGGATGGATCTCAAGGTGTCATTTGTCAATGCCAAGACAAGCCATTTTTTCCAGCAGGTGCTGAGAGCGCATGGCTGAGGGTATCTATGCTCTGCTCTGGTCCAGTCTTGGCCCCGCGCTGGTCTGTTGTATGTGTTTCCTTCCATTGAGGGGCGGAGTCTCACAGCGAGTGGAGTCTCACCCTGGGTTCTGGTGGCTCTGAATTAGCCGCAGCAGCCTTGGTACATGGATTTAGTAAGGCTTCTAGTAGTGGAACTCTTTCAGCTTCTGGTGGAGAAGGGTCCCATCCTAATGCCAGAGGTACATCGATTCTTAATTATGGCATGGCTTATGAGAGGGCATCTTTGAGATGCTGAGGTGGTTCTTCACAGATGATGGATACCTTGCTGCAGGCATAGTGCTGGTCCACTTCGCTGGCCTATGTGCAAGTATGATGCATCTTTGAGAATTGGTGTGAGAAACGGGGAGTGTGGCCTTTTGGGGCACCTCTTCCTGAGATTCTGGCCGTTTTGCACGTAGGGCTTGAAAAGGGTCTGGCTTGTTTCTGCAGCCGGATGCAGGGTCAGATCCTAGCCTCTCATGCAAATGTAGTCCGCTTCCTTAGAGGGGTTAAACACCTAGTCACTCAGTGGTTCTTTCTGGGACCTGAATTTGATTCTCTGTGTTGTCTGAGAAGCCTTTTGAGCCTTATGGGGGGCTACCTTGAAAGTTGTGTTTCTGGTTGCGATCTGTTCAGTGCACCAGATTTCTGAGCTTGCAGGCCTTGTCTTGTCAAGCCCTATTTGGTCATGTCAAAGGAAAAGTTGGTGCTTTGACCAGTGCCTTCCTTTTTTGCCTGCTTTTCACATTAACCAGACTGTCACATTACTGGTTTTCTCAGAGTCTCTGGAATCTCCTGATTCTCTGGTCCTCCATTTGCTCAATGTTTGCTGATCTCTCAAAAGGTATCTGAAAGTTATGCAGTGTTTTTTTTTTAATTTAAAGGCAGCAAACAATTACAACAGGCAATAGCCATACAAGCTATATGCAGAATACATGAACAAGAAAACAATGCAAAAGCTGCAATCAAAATAATTACAACATCAAAGCCTTTTCCCCCCTCCCCCCATCTTACTACCCAAATGTCTCCCAGAACACCCTACCCACTCCCCCTCCCCTCCATCACCCTCTTCCCCCTTCCATCCTGCAACCCCCCTACTATCACCCCCACCCACCGTCTATTACCCTCCCCCATCCCTCCCACCTAGAAACTCTGTACTATCTGAAAGGGAAGGGGATATTCCAATGGACCAGACCACACAGGGAAGAGGAAGAAACCAAAGGCTCTACAGCAAGGGAAGACACAAAGCCAGCGCCTCCAATGGAAATATGTAGTACCCTAAGGGTTATGAACCATATTTTAAAACAAAGGCTTCCCACACTTGCTCAAATTGTAGGAACCGCATTCTCCTAACTGCCACCCCACGTTCCATGGTGTATATATCCCACATCCGCTCCAACCAGCTCGAAGGTTGGAGGTAAGATCTGCTTCCAAGCAGCAGCCAAGGCCAGCCGAGCCACACTCAAACCATGTCGAATCAAGGCCAACTGAGGAATTCGGGCACCAGGAGCATTCGTACCTAAAAGAAAAATGCCCGGATCCCAAGGAACACTCAACCCAACCAATTGTTTTAAGCGGTACTGAATCCCCCTCCAAAAAATTTGGACACGCGGACAGAGCCACCGGACATGTGCCAAAGTGCCCTTCTGTCCACATTTCCGCCAGCACAAATCCGATACCCCTGGATATGCTCGAGCTACCCGCATAGGCGTCATATACCATCGATAGTCATTTATAATTAGTTTCACGGGCATTAACCGCCACCAAACCTTTCCAGAGCCGACCCTCAACCTGTTCCCACCACTGCTCAGTATAATTAAGATGCAGGTCCTGATTCCACTGTTCTCTATGCTTGCCTAGTCCCATCTGCTGGGCCTGCAAATGTGCATACAGGGCAGCAATAAGACCCTTCGTGGTGGTATGCTCCTCACAGTGGCGTTCAACATCAGACAGGTCATGTGCAACATGAGACCGAATAGCTCGGTTTTGCACCAAGTGAACCACCTGTGTATACTGATAAGCATGACAATCGGGAAGATCAAATTCCTCCTGAAGTGTGCTAAAAGAACGCAACCCGCCATCCTCAAATAGCTGACCGGCACGGCTAAGTCCCCTGTGCCCCCACAGCTGAAAAGCTGGATCACTCATACCTTGGGGAAAAGAAAGGTTATCCACTATGGGCACCAAGGGGGTCAAGGCTGCCCCACGAGGCCAGATAAATTGGTCCCAGCAGTGGAGAGTATGTAGAATGTTGGGGTTACTTGAACGCAAACCACCTCGCAACTTGGAACTGAGCCACAACCGGCCCCCCAATCCCGCCCCCCCCCCCTCCCGAAAACTGCATTTCCATTTGTACGCATCGTTTTGTGCTATCGGGACTCATCCATTCCACCCCAGCATGACACTGCACTGCCGCATAATACCATTGAAGGTTAGGAGCCCCCATACCCCCACAGTGCGTTTGTGCATAAAGAATTTGATGTGCTATGCGGGGGCGACGAAACTGCCATATAAACTTCATAAGCAGCGTTTGCCAAGTGGCCAAGACTCCACGAGGCAGAGGTAGAGGGTAGTACCTGAAAAAGGTACAAAAATCTCGGAACCACCACCATCTTTACCACCGCAATGCGCCCAGACCAGGAGAGCGTCAAACCTGCCCGGGACTCCAGATCTCACTTAACTTGTTGGATTAAGGGTCCATAATTGGTTTTGTATAGCACAGCCCGATCAATTGTCAGATTCACAACCAAATAATGGAGAGCGCCAGTTACCCAACGAAAGGGGTAATTAGCCTTCAATTGTATGCATATTGCCTCCGAGACCCCCACATTCAGAATCTTGGATTTAGCATAATTGATTTTGAACCCGGAAACCTACGAGAAGGCCTCAAAAAGCTGCATTGCAGCTGGAAGGGAGGTAGCCGGGTTCACCAACGATAATATATCATCCGCAAAAAGTGCAATTTTGTAGTCACAAGGGCCCACTTGAATGCCCAAAATGTCCGGATGCTCACGAAAACTTTGCGTCAGAGGCTCCATCACCAGTGCAAACAACGGCGACAATGGACACCCCTGCCGGGTTCCCCTTTCCAATGCAAAGCTCCCTGATTGACCCCCATTAACCCGGACACAAGCCGTAGGGCCTTGAATAGAGGCAATGAACTCAACATGTAAAGTTAGGCCCAAACCCCATCTTATCTAAAACACACCAAAGGTAGCCCCAGCTGACTCGGTCAAAGGCCTTCTCAGCATCAACTCCCACCAAAAGCGCCAGTTGAGAGCCCTGCCGAGCAACATGAATCACCTGCAACATCCGCCTAACATTATCCGCTGCCTGGCGGCCCAGCACAAAACCACCCTGATCCGAATGCACCAAGGCTGGGAGGGCCCGATTCAATCGAGCGGCTAACACTGAAGCCAATATTTTGATATCCGTATTTAATAAGGAAATAGGACGGTAGGAAGCTGCCTCTTGTAATGGCTTACCCGGCTTAGGGATTACTGCAATAAGAGCCTTGTGTTGAGAAGGAGGCAACGACCTCCCCCGCAAAACCTCATTGAAAAGCACTACCAGAGTTGGTGTTAATTGAGCACTATATTTTTTTATAATATTCCACAGGAAACCCATCACTACCTGGTGCCCTCCCAGCTTTTAAGCGGCGGATTGCCGTCTCCACCTCCTCCACGGTAAGTTCGGCATCCAATTGCTCTCTATCAAAATCGTTCAAACGTGGCAATGTGACTGCACACAGATAGTCCTGCACTGGGTAGATCAAAAGGCTTGGCCTTATACAACTGTTTCAAAAAAGTAGCTAATACCTCACGTATGTCCCGAGAAACCGCCCGCATGTGTCCCCGGGAATCTCGAATTTCACGTATCACCCTCGAAGTGTGCTGCTGATGGAGCCGCAGAGCAAGGTAGCATCCGACCTTATTTCCCCTTTCATAAAAGGTTTGTCATAATTTTCGATGCATATTATCCAATTCTATCTACGCACATGCATCCAATTTGGCCCGTGCTACCCGCCACTGACGGCATACTCATTTAGAGCCCGTCCGGGCATGTTCCAATTGAAGGCGTCTGTTTTCCTCCACTAATTGGCAAGATTCCTGTGTCCAGGCCTTCCGAGTGTGAGCCGCCTCAGCTATCAGATGGCCCCGAGCTGTCGCCTTAAAAGCATCCCAAACCATGGGTAGCGGAACCTCTCTAGAATCGTTTAGTTCAAAGAATTCTTGTATAAAGCGGCCATGGTCTTGAACAGCATGTTGCCACCGAAAAAATCGGTCATCTAAGTGCCACAGCCGCTGCTGCTCTCCACATACATCTGCAGTGCGAGCAATCCAACAAGGAGCATGATCCGACCATGTCAGTGTCCCATGTCCAGTTTCCACACTCCCGTCCATCAGACGTTGGTCCAACAAAAAATAATCAATACGGATATGCACCTGGTGAACAGGCGAGTAATAGGTATAGCTTTTTTCCCTATTATGTGTATCTCGCCAAACATCACACAAACCCAAATCAAGCATAAACCTCCACAACGCCTGGCTAATCCCACTATTTACCCATCCAGCGCGGCCCGTCGTGTCCAGATGAGGCACCATATGCGCATTACAATCACCACCCAATATAATAGGGCCTTTCGCAAACTTGGCCAGCAGGACCTTCAGCCGCGCAAAAAAGGTCACTTGGCCTTCATTAGGGGTAGAACATTGGCCAACATAAGTAAATGGCACTCTAAACTAGGGGTCTCAAACTCAAATTGCTTTGAGGGCCAAATGAGGACTTCTAAAGTAACCTGCGGGCCGCATAAGATGTGAGGCCTCATTTGCATAAATATTTGCATAATGTTAACATACAAAGCACAGACGTTAATGATGCACATTTCCCAGAGCTGACATATTCCAATTAATAAATTCAAAATACAGATATTTTTCTGCCTTTTGTGCATTTTTTTCAGTTGCAATTGTTCCAGCCACTTTCTTCTGGTTTCTTCGTGACTTCTCCTAACTCTCCATCGTCTGCTGTCCATTTGTCCTTTCTTCTCTCTTCTAGTTTTTTTTTTCCATTCTCTCTCTACATCTGCTTTAACATACAGTACTAATCTTTCTCCTTTTGCTCTTTCCTCATTCCTATTTCATCCACTCAAATTTTACCCCTCCATCCTCAATCCCCACTTACTCTCCCAATACCCGGCCAATTGTAGATTTTTCTTCCCTCCCACACACTATTTCTCCCCTCTCCATTTCACTCTCCCAGCCCCATCCCATTCTAATCCTCCCCCAATATAAGCTCCCTTCTAGTTCCAGCCCCACCCAGCATCCGCTCCCTTCTAGTCCCCCCGCATCATCCCATTTCCAGTCCTATCCTAGCCCCACCATCAGCCCATTTCCTGTCCTAGCTCCCTCCCCCTCACAGCCAATTTCCAGTCCTAGCTCCCTCCCCCTCACAGCCAATTTCCATTCCAAGCCCCCCTCCCCATCAGCTATTTTCAGTTCAAGCCCCCCTTCTACTCAGCCCATTTCCAGTCCTAGCAACCCCCCCAGTCCATTACCAGTTCTAGCCCCCCCATAGCCCATTACCAGTCCTAAGCCCCATAACCCATTACCAGTCCTAAGCCCCATAACAGCCCACTTCCAGTCTTAACCCCTCCATTTATTTAACACTTATTTATATACCGCATCTTCCAGCGATCAGTTGCGGTGTACAATTAACAACAGTTAACAATGCAGAGCTTGTTTTACATGGAACAAAATAACTCCATAGCTCATTACCAGTCCTACCCCCCCCATCAGCCCACCTCCAGTCCTAACCCCCTCCCCCCCCATCAGCCCAGGTAAATTAAAAAAACAAACAAACCCTGGCTTCTGTGGGACAGCGGCAGAATCAACTGTCAATTTAAAAAAAAAAAACAAAAACCTGGCTTCTGCTGCTGCCGCTGTGGCAGCGACAGAATCAGCTGTCCGCGGCCCCTTCCCGTCTGCCCAGTAGAGCCCTCAGCTCCATCAGCGGCAACTTTCAGGGCCGCCCGCGAAGAGTATTTTCCTCTCTTCACGGCTTGAAAAGCCCGCCACTGATGGAGCTGACTGAGGGCTCTGCCAGGCAGATGGGAAGGGGCTGTGGGACAGCTGATTCTGCCACGGCGGCAGCAGCAGAAGCCAGGGTGGGGTTTTTTTGTTTTTGTTTCCTCTCCGTCGCGGGCCCCACAAAGTTCATGCGGGCCGCGTGTTTGAGACCCCGGCTCTAAATAAACATTCATAAGAAGCCACCTCCCTAAAGTATCCCTCTTAACTTGCTCCACCCTCAGATAAACACTGATGAAACATCAAGGACACTCGACACTTTTTCCTTCCATTCGCATCCGACGTTACCCACACTTCAGAGTAGGGTTTCTTTTAGCCAACCCTGAGTGCTACTACGGAGACGGGTCTCCTGCAAAAACACAATGTCCCCTTTCAGAGATCGCAATTTTTTGAACAGCAATGAGCGTTTTCCAGGGGAATTGAGGCCTTTTACATTGAGACACCACTTTCAGCATCGATAATCAACTTCCTCACCACTACTGCCCTGCACCCTCCCCTGCCCCGTGTGGTCCAGCCCTCCCCCAATCCCCCCTCATGCTCACACACCTCAAGCAAGAATAGTATCCCCCCCACCCATCAGCCCCTGAAGAATATATGTAGAAACACCCCGCAATCTCAACTGCTCCCCATCCCATGAAATTATGTGAAAACTCCTCCCCACCCCTGCCCCCCAAACCGCACCCACTTGCACCCCCCCCCAACAAATCCACCCTCCCACCTCATCAGTTGGCAACAAAGAAGGTAAAGTAGTTGGAAAATATGGACTTGGCAATAGAAATGAAGCTGGAGAAAGACTGATAGAATTCTGCAAGACCAACAATCTATTCATTTCAAACACCACCTTCCATCAACATAAGCGGCGACTGTAGACATGGACTTCACCCAGTGGATTGTATAAAAATCGAATTTACTACATCTGTGAAAGTCAATGATGGAAAAGTTCTATAACATCAACAAAGATAAAACCTGGAGCTGACTGTGGTACAGATCATCAACTACTAGTATGCAAACTCAAGCTAAAGTTGAAAAAGAGCAAACCACTCATGAATTCAGCAAAATATGGCCTTGTGAATATACCACTGGAATTTAAAGACTGCCTGCAAAATCGATTTGCTGCTTTAGATACAAATGACAGAGCTCCAGAAGAGTTATGGAATGACATCAAGAAGGTTGTGTTGGAAGAAAGCGAGGAGTCTCTACAAAAGGTGAAAAAGCAAAAACGGCCAAAATGAATGATAGAAGAAACTCTGAAAATTGCCCAGAAACGCAGAGAAGCTAAAGCCAGAGGAGAAAGGAAAGATGACAACAGAACTCAACAGAGATTTCCAACGTGCAGCAAGACAGGACAAGGAAAAGTACTACGACAACGCATGCAAGGAAATAGAAGTAGAAACTATTAGAGGAAGAACAAGATCGGCCTTCCTAAAGCTACAAGAGTTAAAGAAAAAGTTCCAGCCTCGAATAGGAATGTTACAAGATGCTCAGGGTTCTATGTTGAATGATGCTGAGAAGATCAAGAAAAGGTGGAAGGAATATATAGAGTTTTTTATATGATAAAGATCAAGTGGACCAACAGCCGTTTCAACCTGTACCTTATGATCGGGAACCATTGGTGATGAAAGAAGTTAAAGCAGCATTGAAAGCTTTATCAAAGAACAAAGCACCAGGCATTGATAGCATTCCCATAGAAGTATTACAGCAATCTGATGCAGCTGTTACCGTACTTACAAGGCTCTGCCAAGAAATATGGAAGACAACATCATGGCCAACTGACTGGAAAAGATCTGTGTTTATACCAATACTAAAGAAAGGTGATCCAACTAACTGTGGAACTTATCGCACAATCACTCTGATCCCACATGCCAGCAAAATTCTACTGAAGATGCCAACAGCCAAACTAATATGAATAAAATAGTCTCTAAAATGCTTGTATGCAAATGCTAGAAGTCTAAAAAATAAGATGGGAGAGTTAGAATATATAGCACTAAATGAGAGGTTAGATATGTTTGGGATATCAGAGACATGGTGGAAGGAGGACAGCCAGTGGGACACTGATACCTGGCTACAAACTATATCGCAATGATAGAGCTGATCAAATTAGTGGAGGGGTTGCGCTCTGTTAGAGAGGGCATTGAGTCAGAAAGGATTAAAGTTTTGCAGGAAACAAAATTTGCTGTAGAATCTCTATGGATTGAAATTCCATGTAAAAAGGGGAAGGCGATGGCAGTGGGGGTCTACTATCGACCGCCTGGCCAGAATGAACAAATGGATGATGAAATGCTCAAAGAAATCAAGGAAGCTAACAAAAGTTATAGCGCAGTGATAATAATGGGTGATTTCAATTACCCTGGTATCGACTGGGTCAGTGTCACGGCAGGACATGCTAGAGAGATAAAATTCCTAGATGACATAAATGACTGCTTCTTGGAGCAGCTGGTTCATGAACCGACTAGAGGGGAAGCCATAGTTGACCTAGTCCTTAGTGGAACACCAGATCTAGTGCAAGAGATAAGGGTGTTGGGGCCACTTGGCAATAGTGATCATAGCATGATCACCTTTGATTTAATTAGTGGAGGAGGGATAGTAAGGAAATCCACAATACTACCTTTTAACTTTCGAAAGGGAGACTATGATAAAATGAGGAAAATAGTTAAGAAAAAACTAAAAGGAGCAGTTGCAAAGGTTAAAGACTTACATCAAGCTTGGGTGTTGTTGAAAAATACTATCGTGGAAGCCCAGACCCAGCTGTATTCCACGCTTTAAGAAAAGTGGAAGGAAGTCCAAAAAACTGCCAGCATGGTTTAAAGGGGAGGTCAGTTATTGCCAAAAAAAGCATCTTTCAGGAAATGGAAAAAAGAGCCAAACGACGAAACCTGGAAACAGCACAAGCACTGGCAAGTCAAATGCAAGGCATTGATAAAGCAGGCAAAGGGAGAATTTGAGAAGAAGCTTGCTGCGGAAGCAAAAACATGAAATATTTTCAAGTATATTCATAGCAAAAAACCTGTGAGAGAGTCAGTTGGTCCATTAGATGATAGAGGAGTTAAAGGGGCACTAAGAGGCGACAAGGCGATAGCGGAGAGACTGAATGAATTCTTTGCTTCGGTCTTTACTGAGGAAGATGTAGGGATGTTACCCATGACTGAAGTGGTATTTAAAGGTGCGGAAGAATTGAAGGAAATATCGATACATCGGGAAGATGTATTACGACTATTAGATAAACTGAAGAGTAGCAAATCACCTGGGCCGGATGGTATACATCCAAGGGTGTTGAAAGAACTGAAATATGAGATTGCTGACCTGCTATTAGTAATCTGTGAATTTTCATTAAAATCATCTGTAATACCTGAAGATTGGAGGATCGCCAATGTAATGCCAATTTTTAAAAAGGGTTCCAGGGGTGATCCGGGAAACTAAAGACCGGTGAGCCTCACGTCAGTAGTGGGAAAAATGGTAGAAACCATCATAAAGAATAAAATTACTCAGCATGTAGATAGTCATGGCCTAATGGGAGACAGTCAACATGGTTTTAGACAAGGAAGATCTTGTCTTACTAACCTATTATGTTTTTTTGAAAGTGTGAATAAACAGGTGGAGAAAGGTGAGTCGGTTGATATAGTGTATCTGGACTTTCAGAAAGCCTTTGACAAGGTCCCTCATCAGAGACTTTTGGCAAAACTAAAGAGTCATGGGATAGGAGGCAGTGTACTACTGTGGATCAAGAACTGGTTAAAAGATAGAAAGCAGAGGGTTGGGCTAAATGGCCAATTTTCCCAATGGAGAAAAGTGAATAGTGGTGTACCCCAGGGATCTGTGCTGGGTCCGCTGCTTTTTGACATATTCATAAATGACCTGGAAAGTGGAATAACGAGTGAGGTTATCAAATTTGCAGATGACACAAAACTATTTAAAGTTGTTAAAACCGAAGAGGATTGTGCAAAATTGCAAGAGGATCTTGATAAATTGGAAGACTGGGCATCAATATGGCAGATGAAATTTAATGTGGACAAGTGCAAAGTTATGCACCTAGGGAAGAACAACCCAAACTATGGTTACACGATGCAAGGTTCCACATTAGGAACCACCACCCAGGAAAAAGATTTAGGCATCATTGTGGATAGCATGTTAAAACCCTCGGCCCAGTGTGCAGCGGCAGCCAAGAGCAAATAGAATGCTAGATATCATAAGGAAAGGAATGGAAAATAAAACAAAAGATATTATAATGCCTTTATCGTTCCATGGTGAGACCGCACCTTGAATATTGTGTGCAATTCTGGTCGCCGTATCTTAAAAAGGATATAGCGTTATTAGAAAAGGTAAAATGGTAAAGGGGATGGAAGGATACTCCTATGAAGAAAGGCTAAAAAGGTTAGGGCTCTTTAATCTGGAAAAGAGACGGCTGAGGGGAGATATGATAGAAGTCTATAAATTAATGAACGGAGTGGAACGGGTAAACGTAGATCGATTGTTTACGTTATCAGAATATAGAAAGACTAGGGGACCTGCAATGAAGCTACAGGGTAAACTATTTAAAACTAATAAAAGAAAATATTTCTTCACTCAACGTGTAATCAAACTCTGGAATTCGTTACCGGAGGATGTAGTAAAGGCTGTTAGTGTAGCTGGGTTTAAAAAGGTTTTGGACAAGTTCCTGGAGGAAAGGTCCATAAACCATTATTAAGAGGGGACCCAGGATATCAATGCTTGAACCAGTACAAGCATTGCGGAACCTGTGTCTTTTGGGGAAACTGCTAGGTATGTATGACCTAGATTGGCCACTGTTGGAAACAGGATACTGGGCTTGATGGACCTTGGTCTGACCCAGTATGGCATATGTTATGTTCTTATGTAAAAGAGACTACAACCATACCTGGAACAAGAACTACTTGAAGTGCAAGCAGGGTTCAGGAAAGGGCGAGGAAAACAGAGTTACTTACCTGTAACGGAGTTCTCCGTGGACAGCAGGATAGGTCAGCCACACCTGGTGACGTCATCCGACGGCGCCGAGACGGAGTGCTCTCTAGCTCAGAAGCTTCTGAGCATGTGCGTGGAGGTCCCACCTCCCCGGTCCGCCCCTAGCCCACCAGTTGGTAATTAGCTGCGCCCGAGGCTAGGGTGCGGACCGTGCAGGCCACCCTCAGAGGGGAGGTGAGCGGGATCGTGTGGCTGACCTATCCTGCTGTCCACGGAGAACTCCGTTACAGGTAAGTAACTCTGTTTTCTCCTAGGACAAGCAGGATGTGTCAGCCACACCTGGTGTCTCCCAAGCTGTTAGTCTGCGCAGTGGCTGAGGGGGGCCTGAGGCCGGACGCCGGCAAGGAGGCACAGAGAAGGCGTTAGTAAGGTGAACCACCTTTTGTTGATTGAGTAGTAGTGCAAAACTTGTGCAATAACACTTCTTGTGTACTTGTGCAATAATAGTGCAAAACTTGTGCAATAACACTTCTTGTGTACTTGTGCAATAACAACAGTGTAAACAGTGGTGAGGACACAGCTGTGCCACCTGCATAGAGGTAGAACGACATGTGCAAAAAACAATCGTGCAAATGAACATTAACTTTGTAAGTGCAACAACAACCGTGCAATGAGATATCAACTGTGCAATAGCATAGTGCGATAACAATCCTCAGGGTGAGTCAACAGAGCAATGAAACATCAATTGCGCAATGAGTTTGTCAGGTGGTATCTATGGTAGCGGATCCTGCTACCGCAGATAGGACTGCTCTGCCAAAGGAGCTGTCGGCTTCTGCCTGCAGGTCAAGGCAGTAGTGCTTCTGGAAGGTGAGATGCGAGGACCAAGTTGCGGCTTTGCAGATCTCGCTTACTGGGATGTCCTGTGTGTTGGCGAGGGAGGTGGCTAGCGCGCGGAGTTGGTGGGCGCTAGCCTTGTTCGCCGGATGCGCGCCGGCCTTTTGTAGGCAGTAGGCGACACAGTCAGAAATCCAGTGGGGGAGAGTGCGCTTGGTGACAGGCCGCCCCGGTTTGTTGGGGTCAAAGTACACAAAGAGTTGGGTCCCTTGACGGGTGGAGGCTGTCCTGTCGATGTAGATGCGCAGGGCTCGGACGCAGTCCAGTGAATGGAGGCGTTGCTCTTCTGGGGACCCGTGGGGGGCCGGGAAGAAGGAGGGCAGCTCCACTGATTGACGTGAAAGGCAGAGGCGACCTTGGGGACAAACTTAGGGTGTGTCCGGAGGGATGCCCTGTTGTGGAAGATTTTGGTGTACGGGGGGTGCGCTACTAAGGCCTGTAGCTCACTAACCCTCCTCGCAGATGTCATGGCGATGAGGAAGAGTGTCTTCCAGGCTAGGAATTTTTCCGCCGCGGAGGGCAGGGGCTCTAACGGCTCTTGTGTGAGCTGCTGGAGGACAATGTTGAGGTCCCAAGATGGCACCGGTTTTTGGACCGGGGGTTGAAGGTTCCTGAGGCCTCTCATGAAGCGGGTCACGATGGGAAGAGCGGCCATGGAGCCCTTGTGAGAGTCGCTGCGCAGCTGATGCAGGGATGCGATGGCTGCGAGGTGTATCTTGATAGACTGGGGCTTTAAACCCAGGCTGAAGAGGGTGTTGAGGTAGTGTAGCACCAAAGGGACGGGACAGGAGGCAGGTGGGATGCCTTGTCCTGCACACCAGATACTGAAACGTTTCCACTTGAGGCTGTAAGACTTTCTGGTGGACGGTCTCCTGGATGCTAGCACTATTCGCTGTACCTCAGCGGGCAAGTGTAGGTCGTGGAGGCCTACCCTTTCAGCCTCCAGGCTGTCAAGGCAAGCGTCTGGAGATTGGGGTGCAGGGTCTTGCCGCCGTTCTGGGTGAGCAGATCCGGTCGCAGCGGTAATCGGATTGGAGGCTCCTGTGAGAGCTGTAGTAACAGGGAGAACCACATCTGCCGTGGCCAGTGGGGCGCAATCAGGATAACGTGTGCCTTGTCTTTGATGATGCGCTGGATGGTGGCTGTCAGGAGGGGGGTCGGGGGGAAGGCGTATGCCAGTTCCCACTCCCCCCACGGTACTGCAAACGCATCGGAAGCCACTCTCCTGGGTGAGGGGCGTTTCGAGCAGAAGAGGGGGCACCTGGAATTGACTTAGGTGGCAAAGAGGTCGATCCGTGGATTCCCCCAACGTAGGAAGATGGACTCCACCACGTCCTCGTGGAGCGTCCACTCGTGTGGTTGGAGCTGTCTGCTCAGCCTGTCTGCTAGTGTGTTCTGCTCTCTGGGAAGATAAGTTGCTTGCAGCAGGCAGTTGTGGGCTAGGGCCAAAGACCATATCTCGAGTGCCTCCCTGCAGAGAGGACGAGAGCCCGTACCCCCTTGTTTGTTGAGGCAGAACATTGCCACCTGATTGTCGGTCTGGATCAAGACCGTTTTCCCCGCCAGGTGGGACATGAAGGTCTGGAGCGCATACTTGACCGTCCGGAGCTCGAGAACATTGATGTGCAAGGATTGTTCTCTTCTGGTCCAGGCTCCTTGTGTGCGGAGCTGTAACAGGTGTGCTCCCCAACTGGTGGCGGAGGCATCCGTGGTCAGGATGAGCTGATAGTCGTATGGCTGTAGGCTCTTGCCCACGGCGAGGTTTGCTGGAGTCGTCCACCAGCGTAGGCTCTGGCTCACCCTCGCTTTGAAGGGAATGAGGGTGGTGAGTGGTTGGGAGAGCTGTTTCCAGTGTGAGCGCAGGTGCCACTGGAGTGTGCGCATGTGCAGTCTGGCGAAGGGCAGGACTGACGTGGTTGCTGCCATGTGGCCCAGAAGGCATAGGATGTCGTGGGCCTTGGTATGCTTCGCGGTTGCCACCTTTTTGGCCATGTGGATGATGGTTTTCCGCCGGCTCTCGGGGAGGAAGGCCTTGGAGGAAGTGGTGTCGATTATTGCCCCGATGAACTCCGTGCGCTGTGTGGGTTCTAACCGGGATTTGTCCTTGTTGAGTAAGAATCCCAGCTTGGTCAGCAAGGCCGTCTTTTGAACTGCTGTTATAAGGTCTTGGGCAGAGGGTGCTGATATCAGCCAGTCGTCCAGGTAGGGAAAGATGGCGAGCCCTTGTTTGCGGAGGTGGGCAGCCGCCACGGCTACGCACTTCGTGAAGACTTTGGGAGCTGGGGAGAGTCCGAAGGGAAGCACAAGATATTGGTAGTGGCAACCCATTGCTATGAATCTCAAGAATTTCCTGTGCGCGGAGTGGATAGGTATGTGAGAGTACGCGTCCTGCAGGTCCAAGGTAGCCATCCATTCCCCCGGTCTGATGAGGGGAAGGATGGTGTTCAGGGAGTACATACGAAACCTCTCCTTCACGAGGAAGTGGTTGAGTTTGCGAAGGTCCAGAATCGGGCGAAGGCCCCCAGACTTCTTGGGAATAAGGAAGTACCGGGAGTAAAAGCCAGTGTTTATTTCATTGGGGGGAACCCGTTCGATCGTCCTTGTCCTGATGAGTTGCTGCAGGAGTTCCGAGAGCGCAGCTTCCAGGTGTGGTGGAGGTTTGCTGGTGGGTTGCGTGCGCTGCCACGGCGGGGAGGAGAACCGCAAGTGGTAGCCCGCTTGGATAATCTGGAGGACCCACTGTTCCCTGGTGACTTCCTGCCAGGCAGACAGGAAGCTGGACAAGCGGCCTCCCACCGGCGTGGCCGAGGGGACACTCGCAGGCAGCTGGGGCAGATAGTCAGAAGGATGATGAGCCCTTACCAGACTGTTGCGAGTTCGCTTGCTTCTGCTTGCGTTCTCTTTGCGGTTGTCTCTGAAAGGACGACTTGCTATAGTTCTGCTTGAACTTTGGGGCCTGCCACTGTCTGCTGGTCCCGTAGTATCTCTTTGACGAGGAGAAAGGCTTGCGGAAATAATTCCCTTTCTGCGACCAGGAGGGGCGTTCGAGTCCGTCCGCCGCTAACGTTTTCAGAGTGGTGCAGTCCTCCCTAAGGCCGTTCACAGTGGCCGCGACCTTGTCCCCGAAAAGGGAGTCTCCCAGGCAGGGTGCATCCGCGATCCTGTCGTGAGTGTTGTCTGACAGGCCGGAAGCACGTAGCCAGGCCCAGCGGTGAGCCGCAATGGCCGTGCCCGCTGTCCGGATGGCCGTGTCAAAGGCATCGAAGGCTGTGCTCATAAGGTGCTTGGAGCATTCGGCCAATTCCTGGAGCGTGGCTGAGGTTGAGCGCTGGGACTGCTTAGGAAGAGTGAGCAGTTGGCTTTTAAGTTCTGCTAGCAGGGCGTCTTGGAACAACAGGTGTTGGAATTGGTGCGCTGATATTTTGGCACTCAGCATAGCTCCCTGGAATACTTTCTGCCCTAGGTCGTCGATGAGCTTAGGATTCCGACCAGGGGGATGGGTAGCCTGCGTGCGTGAAGACTTAGATCTCTTGAGCGCTGACGCTACCACAAAGGATTGGTGTGACAGCTGCGGCTTATCAAAGCCAGGCGAAGTCAGAAGGAGGTATTTGCTGTCCAGGCATCTGGCGCAGGCCTGCGCAGAGGCCGGTGACTGCCACAGGGTGGACTGCTTGTCCTTGAGTTTCCGGTGGAGGGGAAGAGCCAGAGCCGGCTTGGGGCCGTTGAGGTACTTCATGACCTCCGGGTCCTTTTCGTCTGAGGTCTCTTCCGTGTTAAGGCCCAGCTTAGCGATGACTTTCTTCAAGAATTTAGGATAAGTCAGGTCCTCCGGCATTTGTGGTTGCGCTTCCTCTTGCTCGTTTGTATTGGATTTAGAGGAAGGGGATTCTGGGTGCCCTTCCTCCTCAGCACTAACTCCGGAGTCTGGTCCCAGCGCAGGGGATGGACTCCGCTCCCTAGAAGGGGTTCGCAGAGGCGAGGCCGGAGTAGGGGATCTGTTTCCATGTTCAGCTGCCGGTTGTACATCCATGGGGGCAGCAGAGCTCTCCTGACCTGGAGGGGCAGTTTGCTGCACCAGGCTTGTCAGCAGCTGTAAAATAGCATCCGATGTGGTGGACCTTGAGGAGTTGCTGCTCCTGTGCCTTCTGCTGCAGTGCGATCTGGATCGCCTGCTTTCCCTGCGGCCACGGGATGAGCTCCTGTCAGCACTCCTGCTGCTGGATCGTGAACGGCAGTCCCTCCTGTGCCTCTTGCTCCTGTGGGCACTCGCATGTCTTTTGCAGCTATTTCCGTGCCGAAGTGGGGACTCCCGGCTGTCGGCGCGGCGTTTATGTTGTCTGCTGTGTCCCTTGCTGCGGGAGGAGTCGGCGCGATGAACCAGCTCGGAGGCAGCCCTTTGATCGCCGGCTGGAGGAGAGGGGGAACGGCGCTGTGGAAGCCGGGTGACATCATCGCTGACGCGGGATCCGCTCCGGCCAATCCGGTTGGAGGGGGAATCCCTGTGGGCGGAGACAGGCGAGGCCACGTGGGCGGCGCCATCTTGCCCACGGCTGCCTGAGCCACATGGCTGAGGGGAAGGTCCCGTTAAGCCGCATGGCCGGGGAGAGAGTCCGGAGGTGGAAGGCAGGCTTTCCTGGGGCAGATCAGCAACCGGAACGCTGGAGCAGCGAGGAGTCATCTCGGAGGAGCCGCTAGCGGTGGGGTGGCTTGCCCGATGCACCGCAGGGGCCGCGGAGGAGACAGACTTTCCCGAGGAGGGAGGCAGAGGCACAGCAGAGCCTTTGGCTGTCCGATGCGAGGCTTTGGCGGGGGCTTTCCCTTTGGAGGACTTACTGCGTTCAGGCCTGGCGTCGGTAAGGGGAGCTTGCTCCGGAACAGTCAAAAAATCCTTAAGGATGTAGTCCCTGAGTTTTCGGGCTCGAGGGGACATCCGGGCACAGCAGGAGCAGTCTTCCACGTTGTGGGTTGCCCCGAGGCAGCGGAGGCAATTCAGGTGAGCGTCTGATATATTCATTTTCCTTTTGCATTGCGGGCATAGTTTAAATCCTGGTTTAGACATAATGATGGTTGAGAGAGAGTAGAATCCGTCTTGAGGCAAAGGCGGAAGAATTGAAACTGGTGGGCTAGGGGCGGACCGGGGAGGTGGGACCTCCACGCACATGCTCAGAAGCTTCTGAGCTAGAGAGCACTCCGTCTCGGCGCCGTTGGATGACGTCACCAGGTGTGGCTGACACATCCTGCTTGTCCTAGGAGAACGAGAGACATTGCAGATGTGAGAGAGATCCTTGAAAAGACTAAAGAATACCAAAAGGATATCTATTTGTGCTTTATCGACTATAGCAAGGCCTTTGACTGTGTAAACCATGAGAAACTCTGGGCCACATTAAGAAGCATGGGTATAGCAGAACACCTGATCATACTCTTGCACAATCTGTACATTGATCAAGAAGCAACAGTTCGAACGGATCAAGGAGAAACAGAATGGTTTAAAATAAGCAAAGGTGTAAGACAAGGCTGCATACTTTCCCCCTACCTGTTTAATTTATATGCAGTAGTAAATCCAACATGAACCCAACCGGAATCACCAGTAAATTATAAACCTAAATATCCCGATAATAAATAACTCCCAGTGTTAGAAATAGTAATTTTTGTCGGAGATAAATTCAACAAAGCGCTCTGTATAATAACAAGGCACCGCTGTGATGTTCTCCTTTTATTAATATATTTAAAATGTTACTTAGCTTCAGTAACGAGTAGTGTCCATGATGCCATAAAAAAGTGAAGGACTGTCAACGCAGCGCTCGTTTCGGGTACAAAATATATTAGAAACCCTGCTTCAGGACGTCCACTTGTAAATATTGCCAATATTTACAAGTGGACGTCCTGAAGCAGGGTTTCGAATATATTTTTTAACCGAAACGAGCGCTGAGTTGACAGTGCTTAACTTTTTTTTGGCATCCTGGACACTACTCGTTACTGAAGCTAAGTAACATTTTAAATATATTAATAAAAGGAGAACATCACAGCGGTGCCTTGTTATTATACAGAGCGCTTTGTTGAATTTATCTCCGACAAAAATTACTATTTCTAACACTTTGAGTTATTTATTATCGGGATATTTAGGTTTATAATTTATATGCAGAACAAATCATCAGAGAAGCAGGATTGTATGAAGACAACAGAGGTGTGAAGATTGGTGGAAGACTCATCAACAACCTTCACTATGCTGATTATACCACATTACTGGCTGAAAGTGAAGATGATCTGAAACATTTGCTTCTCACAATCAAAGAACATAGTCTCAAAATGGGTCTGCACCTTAATGTAAAGACAAAGATCATGGCAACTGGCATGTTCAACAGGTTCATCGTTGAAGGAGAAGAAATTGAAATCATGAACAACTTTAACCTATTTGGATCAACTATCAATAAAGAAGCAACAAGCAGTCAAGAAATCAGGCGACGCATTGCTCTTGGCAGAATGGCTGTGAAAGACCTAGATAAGATTCTCAAGAGCAGAGATGTCTCTTGCCATACAAAGATTTGACTTGTTCGAGCCATGGTATTTTCAATAACATCATATGGATGTGAAAGCTGGACAGTGAAAAAGATAGACAGGAAGAAAATTGATGCCTTTGAATTATGGTGCTGGCGGCAAATACTGTGTATACCATGGACTGCCCGAAGAACAAACCAGTCGGTACTAGAGGAGATCAAACCTAAGCTTTCTTTAGAAGCTCAGATGACAAGACTTCGACTTTCATACTTTGGACACATCATGCGAAGAGAGATCATTAGAGAAAGACATCATGCTTGGCAAGATTAGAAGGTAAACGCAAAAGAGGAAGGCCAGCAATGAGATGCATCAATACAATAACAGCAACTACGGGTATCAGTCTGTCAACAATGAGCCGCCTGACTCAAGACCGAACACAATTTAGGATAGCTATCCAGAGGGTCGCCATGAATCGACTCCGACTCGACAGCACTTAACAATAACAGCCTCATCAGTACCACCTACCTGCCAAAATGGCAGGACATGGTAAAACTGAACCCAAAACCAACTCCATCTGGGCCTCCCCGCATATGAATTACTATGGCATAATTTGTTATATCCCCCTTAAATGGTTAACTGTTAAGCTACTGTCCCTAATGTTCCCCCACGTCATTACCACATCATTCACCTCCTCCCCTACATTGATAGATGACAATCTCCAAAATCCCCAAAATTTCGGAGAACATTTAACACATTAATTGCAAGAGTGGTAACTGTGGAGCTTATACAATACAGTTATAATAAAGCAGATCCCCTAACTAAAGGTTCACTGAGAACTCCCCCGGGCAGTATTAAGCGGATCTTCCCACCTGTGTCCACTTGGAATGCTGCAGTTTGGGAACCGAAAGCGCTGGCAATGCATTGTTCTCCACAATACCAGCCTGGCGCAATGCTCTCCCTGCTTCCGTATAGTCTTTTGCCAAAATTTTTCTATTTCCCAAAAGGAAATTCATCCAGAAAGGAAAGGACCAGGAGTAACGGATCCCTTTGTTGTTCAGCACCGCTATGATTGGCTTCATCTCCCTCCAGCGAGCCAGGGTGTAAAGACCGAAAGATCTTGATATACTGATACCGCCGCTTCCTGATACTGGATCACTTTTTTCTCCCGACCTCTCCGCAGAAGAAGCTATGCATCGGCATAGCGTAGAAATCTGGCAATAACATCCCGTGGTTGACTGTTAGGAGGCTTTCCCAGGGCACAATGTATCTGTTCGATCTCCATAAGTAGCCCCACGGGACTCAAATTCCTCTGCTGTGAGTAATCCAGCTGTCAGCGTTTTGAGCACTACCGCCAGATCCTCTGCTCCTCCCACAGCCTCCGGAATGCCTGGAAAACGCACATTGTTTCGACGTGTCCTATTTTCTATGTCATCGAGCTTATAAGTCAGTCCCATCGCTTGTGATTGCTTCCGGTCTGCTGCACATTGTAAATCCACCAGAGCATCATTATGATCCTCTATTTTTGTCTCGACCACCTCCACTCGGGTGTCCAGATCTTTTATATCACCTCTAAGTTACGCAATTGTATTCATCACCTCCTCTCGTATGGAGCGGAATTCGCCAGCAAGATCCTCAAAGCCCCTTCGAAGCTTCCACTGCAGAACGGCATGTGTAGATGGCGCCACAGGACCTTGATCAAGCTCATTCAGCGTCTCGTCACCAGACCCATCCGACGGTAGCCTTCTCGGGGGACTGTCCTGGGGTCCAGACTTACTCATCAAATGCTGAGAAGCCCGCAGCTTATCTTTGGCCTCAAGCCCTTTGGCTTTGTCAGCCATTTGGCGCCTAAATTCCCCACCGTCAAAACAGACAAAGAAATGTAGAGCACCACTGATGTCCAAGTTTGCCCCTGGGCTTTAACAAAAAAAAAAAATTTCAGCACCTTGCAGGCCAGGCATATGCAAGAAACTGGGAAAAGCTGAAGGTAGGTTGCTTTTAGTAAAATCCCACTTTTGAACAGCAGAGGGCGCTCCAAGATCACATCTGACAGCAATGACCAGCAATCAGATTAGAGCAAGAAAACTGATTCACTACAACGCCGTCGGTCACTGAAGATGCAAATCTGCAAATGAGGATCTGAAGCAGGGATCAAGCAGTTGAGGCAGCGATCGAGGAAAATGAGGAATTTAAAGCGCAGGTCGTAGATCTGCTGGCGTCCCCAGGCATGTCCTTTTCCCACTCATACTGATTGAAACGCAGACACAGGCGTGCGTTCCACGGCCGCATGGCAATGGCCGCTACACTTCCAGATCGCACCGCCACAACCGATCAACTGCACCACAATGGAGCACCGCCGACTGGAACCCCCACCTCGTCCCGCAGCGTTCTCACCTACTGGCTCCGGACTGCCCACTGAGTGAAGGAGTGCAATTTCGCCAGGGATCAGACTTCTCCCGCTCCTCCGATATCAGAGGAAAAGCAGTTGATCATCACACTGTGCCCCATCCAAACTCCAGAATGTATAGCGAGAGGGGCCTTCCACCAGAGATCTTCCAGGAACCCTGCAAAGGCAGGAGCCTTATACAAAGCCGCACTAGCAGCAGTAGTGAGAACTGCTCCAGCCGCGATGTATTGCGCCGCTCATTAAACTCGGTTGAGACCTCTGATCGTCCCAACTGAGTGGCCAGAGGAGATCTGCTAGATACACCAAACTCGGATCAGGCAAGCATGGGGAATTTTTAGCGTTAAATGCCTCTGTTAGCTGATAATAGGGAGATCCCGGATCGGAGCTGGTTTAATTTGCGGCCATTTCTTCGCGGGCTCACTAGCGCCCCCCGTTATGCAGAGTTTTTGGTCCTTGGATCATCTTTTTATCCTGTTAGAGGGCCAGCAGAAAGAAGTTGCCTCAAAGGCCTCCATTTCACGCTGGATTAAAAAAAAAAACACAGCAGCCAAACATGGGAGGCAAAAGTCTCCTGAACAAAACCCCAACAGGGGAAATACAGCACCTTTCCCCCCCCCCCCCCCCACACACACACACACCACCCCCGCCAACCGAATAGGCTGGGTCCAACCAGCACAATTTTGGCTGCGGCACAGTTAAAATTCTTCAAGCAGTCACGAGGCAGAAAGAAAGCACTGCAATATCCCGGTGGGTCCGGGACTGTGGGAATTATTATTAGCAAACAGAATTAAGCTATGCACTCGGTTGTGTCCGGGGGTAGGCTGTTAATTCCCTTTCCAGGATTCAGTGAGACTGCTAGCAGTGAGCCATGCAAAGAGCTGTGTGTGTGTTGAGTAACAAGGTATAAAACTATACGGACTTATAGATATATTATTAGAAATACAAGGTATCAAGTTATAGCAGCACAACGATTATGGTTATACAAAGTAATAAATCACTGATTACTAACCAGAAGTCACCGGCTCACTCTGCACTTAGTTATGGAAAACTAGTTTCTGACTAGTGATCACCTTTCTGGAGGGGGGGGGAGAAAAATAAGATGATATCTTAGCTTGGCCAGATGGACGAGCTGGAATTTGAGACAGTCTCTGGAGCAGCTCGGGGGTCCAGAGAGGCAAGCTGCATGAGAACACAGAACCAGGGTATCTGTGAGCCTTATCTCTGTCCTTAGAACAGCCTTGCACACATGTAGTGTTTATCAGTCTTTGCAGACAAGCAAGGTAGGCAGAAGGCACAAAAAAGATGCGAAAGATTTGTTGCATACTGTAATTATTCTTTGTGTAGAGTCTTCATCATAGTTCCGGTGATTGGTTGGCACAAGACAGACAGAAGTGTTCTCAGCGAATCAGAAGGTAATCAACAGGTGTTCATCCTACAGATACTGGAGCCATATTGAGAGAAGATAATATGCTGTTTCTGACATCCCAAGGCCTGAAGTATAGTTAGTGAATGATGAAGATTGGAGAAGCAGATGTTCTTGCATGTGGACAATTGGCCTGGGAAACTAATTGAACAGAAACAACAATCTTCTGTATGCACAGGTATAATCACTTGGCAAGCAGTTGCTTGAAAGTCAGGTCTGAGACTGGAAGCACAGCAAAAGTTCCTTGTGGCAGGAAACCATATTGTTTGGTCAGCTTTTGTTCAGGCTTTAGCATATGCAGGCTGCAGGGTAACAAACCTGTTCTGGCAGGTTTGCAAGCGCATTCCACTCGAGTTCAGGCTTCGTCTTGGGTGAAGTTTCATCTCATTCTGCCTCAGGACATGTGTAAGGTGGTGACTTGGCCATCCCTTCACTCCTTTACCTGTCATTATTGGCTTGATGTGCAGGCATGGCAGGATGCGGTTTTTGGAGCAAGGGTTTGCAGACTGCAGTTTTGGGTCCCATCCATCGTCAGTACTGCTTTGCTACATCTCGCAGATCTGGACTGGACTGGAGGGACGAATAGGAAGGTGAAATTAGACCTTGCTAACTTTCTTTTCTGGAGTCTCCTCCAGTCCAGGACCCACCTAGGATATTGCAGTACTTCCTTTGTGCCTTGTGACTGCTTGAAGAATTCCACAGTCAGGGTTGTGCTGTTTGGACCTGGTCTTTTTGGTTGGTGGAGGGGGGAGCATTGTATTTCGTCTGTGATTTTGTTCAGGAGAGTGTTGGCTCCCATGTTTGGCTACTGTGCTTTTAACAAAAAAAAACATATGCATAGGGGTGGGGAAATTGTGCTGTTGGTGGAGAACAGGAGTTCCATGGACTCTCTATCTGCTTTGTGAAGTTCCTACTGAGGGAGAATGTGTTAGCACAGGCTTCTTATGAGTTGACTTTAAGATAAGTGTATCTTTGCTGGTAGGAGAGCATAACCCACATGTCTGGGCTGGATTGGGATGGCTCCAGGAAAGAAAATTAGCAAATAAGGTCTAATTTCACCTTATGCTATCCTAGACCTATGTGTTCTGAAATACAGTTCTAGGATTTCAAAGTAGATGCCCTGCTGATGTCCCCTACATTTTTTTCCAGACATTCTAGCTTAGACATCCCAGATTGCACTTGGACAGATCTTCTAAAATTCCCCTCAGTGTTTTAGATCTTGTAACCCACAAGATTGTAAATAGTTCACTGTCCTTTTCTTTCAGTAGAGCTGCTGTTACATTTTCCTGCCATAAGATATGCCATTCTGGGTCAGACCAAGGTCCATCAAGCCCAGTATCCTGTTTCCAACAGTGGCCAATCTAGGTCTCAAGTACCTAGCAGTTTTCTCTAAAGACATATTTATTTATTTATTTATTTTTTTATTTAACTATTTCTTTTATACCGCCCCTTCCAGAGATCAAGGGCGGTTTACATATAACAGGTTAACAGTCTTGTACACATTTGTATACATTTTTTTACATAGAACAATAGAAACTAACTATTTACATTGAACAATAAAATTTAACTTAGTGGGTATTAAAGCAGAACAAGACATAGGTTCCACAATGCTTGTACTGGGACAAGCAGTGGATTTCCCGTGTCCCCTTAATGGTTTATGGATCTTTCCTCCAGGAACTTGTCCAGACCTTTTTTAAACCCAGCTACACTAACAGCTTTTACTACATCCTCCGGTAACGAATTCCAGAGTTAGATTACACTTTGAGTGAAAAATATTTTCTCTTATTAATCTTAAATAGGTTACACTGTAGCTTCATTGCATGTCCCCTAGTCTTTCTATATTTTGATGGTGTAAACAATCGATCTACGTTTACCCGTTCCACTCCATTCATTAATTTATAGACCTCTATCATATCTCCCCTCAGCCGTCTCTTTTCCAAGTTGGAGTCCTTCCATCTCCTTTACCATTTTGGTGGCTCTCCTCCGTACCTTTACTAATAACACTATATCTTTTAAGATATGGCGAAGAGAATTGCACACAATATTCAAGGTGCGGCCGCACCATGGAACAATAGAGGCATAATAATATCCTTTGTTTTATTCTCCATTCCTTTCCTTATGATTCCTAGCATTATATTTTCTTTCTCTTGGCTGTCACTGCACACTGGGTGGAGGGTTTCAACATGTTATCCACGATGACTCCTAAATCTTTTTCCTGGGTGGTGGTTCCTAATGTGGAACCTTGCATTATGTAAACATAGTTTGTGGTGGTCTTTCCTAGGTGCATAAATTTTGCACTTGTCCAAATTAAATTTCATCTGCTATTTGGAGGTCCAGTCTTGCAGTTTTTCACAATCCTCTTGGGTTTTAACAACTTTGAATAATTTTGTCTCATCTGCAAATTTGATTACCTCACTCATTGTTCCCATTTCCAGGTCATTTATGAATATGTTAAAAAGCAGCAGACCCAGCACAGATCCCTGGAGTACTTCACTATTCACCTTTCTCCATTGAGAAAATTGGCCATTTAGCCCTACCCTCTGCTTTCTACCTTTTAACCATTTTCTGATCCACAATAGTACACTGCTTCCTATCCCATGACTCTTTAATTTTCCAAAGTGTCAGTCATGAGGGACCTTGTCAAAGGTTTTCTGAAAATCCAGATACACTGTATCAACTGACTCAGCATTGTCTACCCGTTTATTCACACCTTCAAAAAAAACATAACAGTAGTAAGACAAGACCTTCTTTGGCTGTCTCCCATTAAGCCATGACTAATAAAAAAAAATCTTAATGTTCAGCAATTTTGTTCTTTATAATGATTTCTACCATTTTTACTGATCTCCAGGAACAAGCAGGAATGTAGTCTTCACATATGGGTATCGTCGGTACCGAAGGAGCCTGTGCGGGAACGCTCCCCAGCGTCCAATTAGAAAGCTTTTGGGAGCATCCCACAGCGCCTGCGTGCTGCCTTCCCGCCTTTCCCAACTGCCTCTCTCCAGTCGAGTTTAAAGCTGAGACAGAGAGAGAGAGAGGGAAAGAGAGAGATACAACTCCTAGGGGAGGTGGGTGGGTTGTGAAGACTAAATTCCTGCTATTCCCGGAGATCACCTGTTACAGGTGAGTAAATATGCTATCTCCAGGAACAAGCAGGAATGTAGTTTTCACATATGGGGACTCCCTAGCTTTAGATGCCAAGGAGAGGCCCCAGAAGTTGTGTGTCCCTGTAAAAGGGCTCCACTTCCCCCCCATGGATCTCTGGCATCCAACCAGGGATGGTGGGTAGGAGTTGATTAGGTGTGGAACAGGTGTTGGAGAACAGCCTGACCAAACAAGGCATCCCGGCGGGAGTCCTTGTCCAAGCAGTAATGGGCTGTGAAGGTATGAACCGAGGCCCAAGTGGCTGCTCGACAGATATCGTCGATAGACAGAGTGCAGATGAGCCATTGAAGTTGCCATGGCTCTCACATTGTGAGCTGTGACATGGCCCTCCAGAGGAAGGTTCTTACTCTGATAGGCAAAGGATATACACTGTGCAATCCAGTTGGACAGTGTTCTCTTGGAGACTGGAAGTCCCAAATGAGAAGGATCAAAAGCAACAGAGTTGAGAGGACTTTCTATGTTGCTGTGTTCTTTCTAAGTAAAAGGCTAAAGCTCTTTTACAGTCCAAAGTATGAAGATTCCTTTCTGCATTTGATGCATGAGGCCTTGGAAAAAACAGAGGCAGGTAGTCCGCTTGGTTAAGATGAAAAGGCGAGACCACCTTTGGCATAAAGTGTGGATGAGTCCTAAGGACTACCTTGTCATGATGGAACCTTGTATAAGGTGGATCAGCCACTAGTGCCTGCAACTTACTGATGCGACGTGCTGATGTGATTGCAATGAGAGAGAGAACTTTCCAAGAAAGGAATTTCAACGAGGTAGTAGCTAAGGGTTCGAAAGGTGGCTTCATGAGCTGGCCAAGAACCAGATTTAAGTCCCATGCCACCGGTGGTGGCTTAATGGAGGCTTAGTTAGAAGAAGGCCTCTCATAAATCTTGCTATGAGAGGATGGGAGGAAATAGGTTGTCCATTTAAAGGCTTGAAAGAAGCCGCAATAGCACTTAAATGGACTCTTACTGAGTTAGTTTTAAGTCCTGCATTGGATAAATGAAGGAGATACTCCAGTAATGATTCCAGAGGTATCGCAAGGGGGTTAAGACCCTTCTGCGAACACCATATAGTAAACCTTTTCCACTTGAAAGCATAAGAGCGTCTTGTGGAAGGATTTCTAGAAGCATAAAGGATATCCTTTACTTGCTGAGGAAGGTTAAGATCCTGAAGATCTAGGCTTTCAGCAACCAAGCCCTGAGATGCAGAGACTGGGGATTGGGATGCCATAACATTCTGTCCTCCTGAGAAAGGAGATCTGGAGCAGAGCCTAACTCCAGAGAGGGAGCTTGAGAGAGATGTAGAAGCAGAGGGTACCACACTTGCCGTGGCCAATGTGGAGCTATGAGAATCATACGGCTTCTGTCTCTCTGAAGCTTGAACAGGGTTTTGGGAATTAGGGGAATGGGTGGAAAGGCATACAGGAAATCTTGACGCCAATGAAGGAGGAAAGCATCCCTGGCCTGAGAGCCCTGAGCCAGAATTCTGGAACAGAACCGGGGAATTTGGCGTTCAACGGACTTGCAAAGAGGTCTATGTCCGGGATTCCCCAAATTTGAAAAATCTTGGCCACCTGGTCTGCATGTAGAGACCATTTGTGTGGAAGCAGAACTCGACTGAGTCTGTCTGCCCAAGAGATTTGGATACCTGGAAGATACACTGCCAGGAGATGAATCTGATGCTCTCTGGCGAGGGCCCATAGTCGCAAAGCTTCGTTGCAGAGCGACAGAGAGCCTGTTCCTCCCTGCTTGTTCACGTAGAACATGGCTACTTGATTGTCCGTCTGAATGAGGACTGTCTTGTAGCTTAGCAGGGTGTGGAACACTCGCAGAGCAAGAAAGATTGCTCTGAGCTCCAAGAGATTGATATATAGATGAGTCTCCTGTGGAGTCCAAGTGCTTTGGGTGAAGAGGTCTTGCAGATGAGCTCCCCAACCCACTGGAGAAGCATCTGTTGTGAGAGTTGCCTGGGGTAAAGGTTGTTGAAATGGGGACCCCAGCAACAGGTCTCTCTTGCTTTGGACCTTCCCTCCCCTTTTGTGTCATCTCCTTCTTTTTAACTGTTGTGTTGTGCTCTTTAGCTCCCCCGCTTTATACTTTGAGATTGTAACTTCTTTTCCTCTTTTCTGGCTATTGTTTTTGATTGTTTTTACAAAGTTTTATTTGTTTTTATATTGTACTCCGCTCTGGTCTTTTTGAATGAGCGGTATATCAATTTTAATAAACATAAACATAAACATTGGAGGGACAAAATAAGGGGATTTGTGTTTGCTATTTTGTCTGACAGGCACCCTGATATCTGGGTCCATTGAGTAGATAAAGTCCACTGGACTGCTCTCATATGGAGGCGAGCATAAGGAACCACATGCATGGTAGATGCCATGTGGCCTAGTAGTTGTAACATTTCTCGAGCAGTGAGATGAGGCTTTAGCACTGCTTGAGAAGCTAACTGCACCATGCAACAGCAACGGGCCTGGGGAAGATAGGCCCTTGCTTTTCTGGTATCCAGCAAAGCTCCTATGAACTCTAGAGACTGAGTGGGAGTTAAACTGGAATTTGGGATGTTTATGACCAGACCCAAATACTGAAGGATACGCATTGTGCAGGATAGAGAAATCCTGGCCTCTGACTCTGATGGGGCTCGAATGAGCCAGTCGTCTAAGTAGGGGAAGACGAATATTCCTGGAGTGCGAAGAAATGCTGCTCTACAGCCATGCATTTCGTGAACACCCTTTGTGCTGTATTGGTAGTGCTTTCCTTGAACAAGGAACCGAAGGAACTTTCTGTGAGTTGGATGGATGAGAACATGAGTGTACGCATCCTTGAGATCTACAGAACAAAGCCAGTCCTGACTCTGAAGGTATGGCAGCAGAGTTCCCACAGAAATCATCTTGAATTTCTTTTTGAACAGGAATTTGTTCAATTCTCTGAGGTCTAAAATAGGTCTGTGTCCCCCTGCTTTCTTTGTGAAAATAAAATGAAGCTTGTACCCCTCTTTTATAATGGAGAGAGTCCAATGTTCTGCTGTTATCTGCCCCCATCTGGGGGCAAAGTGACACAACCTTCCTGGAATGGTGGAAGGCTCTGGTCCATTGAGAGCCAGGAAGGCTAAGTTCTCTAGATGAAAGTCAAAGGCCTTGTGGAGGCTGAGACTGCTGAGACGGTTGAGGCTTAGCAGTCTTTGCTTTCCTTTGTTTAGATGGTTGCTGACTCTTCGTCCCTGCTGGGAATAAGAAGGGTAAAACCTCTTCTTTTTTGAGAAGAATGGTTTCTTGAAAGATTTCTTCCTTGCATGATCAGCTGTGGCTTTGGATAACCTATCCAAAGTGGAGTTGTCAGCATCCAACTCATTGGCTTTCTCTTGCCAATTTTTGCCGAATAGATTCTCACCTGTACAAGGGATATTGCCCAGTTTGTCCTGTACCCAGAGCTCCAAATCGGATGCATGGAACCAGGCAATTCTACTTGCACCTATGGCAATGACAGAGGTTCTGCTTATGCACTCAAAACAGTCAAAGGCTGCACGATTGACAAATTTGGAAATATCCTGGGCATGTTTAACCAGAGTGAGAAACTCCTGCCTCTTATCTTCAGGAAGAAGAGGGCTCAGAACCTCTAAATCTCCTTTGACTTAAGGAACATTCCCATATATAAAATATAGGAACTGATCCTGGCAGAAAGCATGGAAACCTGGAAAGTACGACGTCCAAAGGCATCCAAGGTTCTACACTCACGTCCTGGAGGATTAGAGGCATGCCTCTTTGCACTCCTGATCTTTCTCATGGCTGATTCCACTACAATAGAGTGGTGAGGAAGCTGTGTCTTTTGGAAACTAGGACAAGGAGGGACTCGATACATAGTATCCAGTCTACGAGAGTGAGGAGAGGTGGTAAGAGGTGTTTCCCACATTCTTAGCATGAGATCATGTAAGATCTCATGGATAATGGAAAGACCTTGAGCCACCTCCTTGATAAAATCCTGAAAGGAGATATCTTCTGGAGGAGACATCCTATGTTTAGGAGAGGAAGGCTCCTCCGGAGAAGTATTCCGGTACTGACAGAATTGTCAGAATCCTCAGACTCCTCCGAGGATTCAAAGTACCTTCTGTCCAGATGCTCTTGTAGAGCACGATACCAGTACCGACCGAAGTCGGTACCGGGGGGAATCGGTACCGGAAGGCATAGCATGGACGCTGGGGAGCGTTCCCACGCAGGCTCCATCGGTACCGACAATACCCATATGTGAAGACTAAATCCCTGCTGTTCCTGGAGATCACCTGTTACAGGTGAGTAACTATGCTTTTAGCATTTTTGCCATTTCATGGTCACCCTCCACTGATTTGATCCTCTGGGCTTTTTATGCAGTACATTAATGAGGAAAGTGTGGTGGACTGAGGAGAGAAAATGACCTTTTAAACTCTTTTTTTTTTTATTTTATTTTTTTTTTTTTGTGGGAAGAAGTGTGATTGGCACACAGAACTCTGGACATGCTCTTCTCGTACAGTCTGGTAACTTTAGTGCCGATCTGAAGTGGAAGGAAAAAAAATCTGAATAGCATATGCATTCGGATATACATTCAAAAACCAAGTGGCCAAGAATTTCTCTGTAGAATCTGGGTCAATTCATAGCTTTGCTTTTTGAGATACCTTCTTTGTCTCCTTCCCTCTCTCCCATCATATGCATTTCTCCAACCCAACCTAGTTGTCATTTTTGATCTTCTCTGTCTGATGCAGGATCCCTTGCTGTCTGAGACCCTGGAGAGTGAAGTGTATTTTGACAGTATTACAAATTTAGGAACAGTTGCTTTATTTGTGCCTGCCCTTGAATTTGAATGCATCTCTTCTGTAGTGCATCAAAGCCCTTTCTGCTAGGAGTCCTGATCCACGGTCCGCTGTGCACTGGCACTATAGTAGTCAGGCTTGGTGTTAAGGTATTAAGCACCTGAGGTAAAACCTAAACCTTGTGCCCTGTCAGTTAGCATTTAGGCCCCTAGTACCTCTTACAAAAATGCATATTTGGACATCAGACTTTAATATTAAACTTTATTTTGAGAATATTTACATAATCATAATGGGAGATTTCAAAAACTATTTCCAAAAGTGAATGGACTGTTTGCAAATTGTCCATTTTCTTCTTGCAGGTAAAAGTATGCACTGATGACTTTGTTTATTTGTCTGGCTGCCAGGACCCATTGCTTTGCTTTGACCGTAGCTGTTCTTTGGTGCCCGCCCCCCCCCCCCCCCCCCCCATTAAAAAGCTGCTGCCCTAGGTGACTGTCTTGTTTGCCTAATGGTTGGGTTGGCTCAGCTCTAGCGGTAGTTCTGTTGCCCACCACAAAAAAAAACATGCTTTTCTGCATATCCCCACCTTAGACAGAATGCCTGGGTGACTTTTAGGCACCCCTGCCAACTCTTCTTTATATCCAGCAGAAATCACCACAGCTAAAACTGCTCTCTTTACTCTCTCCTTCTTCCAGATCCTATTGTCCTCACACCCTGCCTGCACACCAATAGATAGATTCAAACATGGCCACAGGGACTAGCCCTACAACCAACCTTAATGTATATTCAGACAGACCCCTTAATCTAGTAATTTAACAAGATAGTTCCGTATGAGATGTCTCTCTTGAACTCTCTGGTTGGATTTCTGGTAGCTGGAAGACACTTTGTGGGCTGGCCTGACCGACCAGCATGTTAAGACCCCAATGGGAGTCACAGCTGAAAATCTGGCTGAGAAATACAAGATCAGCAGGGAGGACTGTGATAAGTATGCATTGAAAACTCAACAGAGGTGGAAGGCAGGTGAGTACCTTATTGAAAACTCCTGCTTTTTTCAGCAGAATCTATTAAATTGCATGCTTATTTTTCTGTATGTTATCCTTTCCCTCATCATTGGAAACCTAATTATGTGGTCTGTCTTCTTCTGAATGTAGCTGTTTAATAACAGTATTAAAGGCGGTATTCAGAAACCTCATGCACTAATCCTCAGATGATGACTGTGTAAATGCATGTGGTTTTTTAAAAATTTCCCATCACATATCACATCACTTTTGACCATAATTTTTGGCTATGTAGCAATTTGTTTAACATTTCTTATGTCCATCAAATAAATCCCTGAGTGAGTCACATAATATAATACTCCATAATAGATAAAATGAATAAGATGATGATACCACTAATCATTTGTATAGTGCTACAAGGCATACATAGCGCTGTACATAGATATGACACAGTCCCTGCTCATTAGAGCTTACAGTCTAATAAAGATGAAAAAACATTAACAAGACAAATTCATATAAACCCTCCATTTCCAGTTTCTACAGCTGGAGTCTAAGCAAGGCAATTTACAGATATAAATAGCAAAATAGAACACACAGCAAATACATTCCAAAGAAAATAATTCCTGCAAAATGCATTTGAAGTCGGGCACGCTGGGCCCAGAGGTTGTACAGACAACAGTGATAGTCATCTGCTGTCCATATGACTTATGCATTCAATTCTGAACACAGAAATAGCAGGGATAGTTGGTCCAAATAAAGTTTTATGCCAGCATATTCAGCATCTGGCTCTGAATGCATAGTTGTGCTGAAAATCTGCATAAAGATATATGGATAAGTTATTCATATATCTTTTTATCTCCTTGCCTTCCTGCTGAATATTTACCTAATTTGGTTTTATTTTTGCCCTACCAGCCTTTCACATTTTTATAGAAGCCTGTCAACAAAATTGCTAGGCAGACATTCCTCCCCAGAGGTGGTTGTCTACATGTTAAAGTATTACATAGCAAAGTACACTTGGGTCCTGGTCCCTTAAGGGTGTGCTGTAGAAAATAATGTTCTGTTTTCCTTATAGCTATTGGTCATAGTTTGCTGCTTTATTCTATGAGTTAAAGAAAACTTCTCTTTTTCTCTGTTTCAGCTAATGATGCAGGCTATTTTAAAGCTGAGATGGCGCCAATAGAAATGAAGACAAAAAAAGGGAAGGAAATGGTAGAACAGGATGAGCATCCTCGCCCCCAGGCCACCCTTGAACAGCTAGCCAGGTTGCCTCCTGTCTTCAAGAAGGATGGGACTGTCACTGCAGGAAATGCTTCGGTAAACCTGGCTAAAATCCAGCTAATGGTTTCTTTTTGTAAGCTGTTGAATTCATATGTTGGGGGGAGGGGGGGGGACCATAAGACAATAAATAGAACTAAGACAGCACTGAAAGCAGGCATTGCACTCTGAGCCACAAGGAGCTCTTACTTAACAAAACACCACCATAGCAGTAATAGTCCTGCTGGCTAACTATGGATAAAAGTAAGCTGGTTGATTGTGTATTTGGATTTTCAGATGTTTGTCAAAGTCCTTCATGAGAGATTCCTCAGGAAATAGTGTCATGGGATAGGAGGCTGTGCCCTGAGTGAGTGGATTGGAAATTGGCTAAAAGCTAGGAAACCGAAAATACAACAAAATGTTCAGCATTCCAGATGGAAAAGGTCAATCTCCAGGAACAAGCAGGAATGATTCTTCACATATGGGGACGTCGGTACCGACGGAGTCTGCGCGGGAACGCTCCCCAGCGTCCAATCAGAACGCTTTTGGGAGCATCCCAACACGCCTGCGTGCTGCCTTCCCGCCTTTCCCAACTGCCTCTCCTCAGTTTTTGTTTTTCCGTGGAGCCGGCAGGACGTCCTCCTGTCACTGCAGAAAATTCTTCTTTATTTTTTTGTGTTTACTTGTGGTCGCGTCTACCTTCCCTCGACGCACCGGTACCTCCGGTGTTTTCTTCTTTTCTTTTACAAATTTTTCCTTCTGTAGGAAATTTTTTCCTATTTGGTGCCTGACAGGCTTCAGCCTGCTAGGCCTCTCCATTTTCCTTCATGGAAATTCTAACCACTACAAAGTGTTTTAACTGTGGCACTTCCAAATTACTTTTGGACACCCATAATCGGTGCCTTCCAGGTTTGGGACCTGAACACAATCCGCTGGACTGTCCCTCCTGCACTACTATTTCTGCAAGAAGTTTTCAGCATCGAGCTCAACTCGATACGCTGTTCCCCTCAGTCCTGAGGGTACCAGCTCCATCTTCTTTTTCACAGGATCAGGTAACCAAACAAAAGTCTTTAAAGACTAGCCAGTCCTCGGGTGGTAGATCTCATGTACATCATAGAGATGCCTTTCGGCTTGCCCCTGAGGACATTTTGGCTTTAAAACCCCGGCGGGAGGCTTCTGTCTCCAAAGCACTAACAGGGTTTCAGGCTGTTCCCGGGGTTTCCACCTCGGTGAACATGCCTGAGCCATGCCCGGTGGTGGTATCTGCTTTGAGCGGTGCCGGTACCCCGGCATCGGCAATGGTGTTGGATGAAACATTCCACACTGGTGATCGCAGTCGAGCGCTCTTGGTATCTTCGGTGCCGTTAGAGCCGCTACCGATGCTGGTATCCACGTCGGTACCCTCCAGATATGCATCGATAGACTCGCTTCTTTCGATGCTGAGTCTAGAATCGATCTCTAGTCTGGATGACTGTCAGTACCTCCCATGCTCCTTTCAGCCGGCTCGATTCCTTCCATACCGAGTTTGGAATCGATCCCTAGCATGGACGATTTGTTACCGACGAGTTGTGGTACCGGTTTTCAGCGGTACCCACAACTATCTTTCAAAGATTATCCGATGCTCCACCCCTCCAGATCTTCTATTTTACAGAATCTGAATGAGCAGGTGGGTGCTAGAGCTAGTTCTTCAACAGATGTAGTTCTTCCTCCTCTTCCTCGAGGACTCCCCTCTGGGGAGATTTCTTTTCAAGCTTTTCTGCTTGATATGGCTAAGTTACTTGCCATTTCTATACCAGGTCAAGACCCTGCACCAGGGGATCCACAACCTATACAGATCCCCTGCAATCCAAAGGAGGTCATTATGCTTCCTTTGCATCAGATCTTGCAGGATCTCCTATTTAGAACGTGGGAAACTCCTTTAATGGTATCCCCACCTTCTAGGGCAGCTGATCTTCTATACATGGTGCCCCCTTCTCCAGGTTTTCAAAAGCCTCAGCTCCCTCATCATTCTCTGGTTGTAGAATCAGCAATGAGATGTGTTAAGAGTACTAAGAAGCACCCTTCTTATCCCACCAGGTCGTGAGGCTAAGACTTTTGATGCCTTTGGACGTCAAACTTTCCAGGCATCCATGTTTTCAGCAAGAATCCTTTCATATATTTTCTATATGGGATTATCTCTTGAGGAAGTCACAAAAGATTTATTACTTTTGACCCCTTTCCTCCAAGAGCCTAAAAGAGCAGATTTTTCTATGCTAGTCAGTCATGCTCAAAATATTTCTAAGTTCCTTACTCGTGCTTCCCTAGACTCTTTCGAGTCTGTTAGCAGAACTTCTGCTATAGCCATAGGAGCACGGCGTAGAGCCTGGCTCCAAGCTTCAGACTTGGATAAATCTGTACAAGATAGACTGGGAAATGCTCCTTGCACTGGAGAAAATCTCTTTAATAAAGAGACTTTACTCCAGGCTGCTCAGTTAACCACTGACACTATTGCTTTACAAGGATTGTCTTTGCCTTCATCTATCCCAGTTTGTAGAAAATCTACTACTAAGCTTTGTTCCCTTAATGGGAGAAGATTTTATCCATCTTCTACCCATCATACAGACGCTTCTAAGCAGGGGAATCAGCCAGCCAGGCTCAGGAAACCACAACCTCAACGGGTTCAGCAAACCCAGCAGCCGCAAGGTTGCTGATAAACTTTTCCCTTAATCCTTTTTCCTCTTTGAGGTTTAGATCCTGTAGTTTGCTTCTTACCTCTACAGGCATCTACATCGGTTCCTTCCTAAAATGTACATATGTCTCTCTCAAGGAGACATCCTGACTATTAGCTCAATGAGCTTCTTAAAATGATTATGCTTTACAGGTACTACAGTTACTCCTCGTCCTCTGAACTACACAGAGGAGTAACACCTGTCAATAAGATTGCCATGCCTTACCTTTGACTTTTCTCCTGTATCAGCATCTCTCATACTACTTATCAAGGATTTACTCCACAATAAGTCTTCTTTTGAACTCTGCCACTCTTGCTAAGACATTTGGTCTGTAAGAATGATACCACTTTACTGAGGGCTTTTCCTTAAGCCCCTAAGTTTTTCTTTCAGAGTTGTCTCCCCCTTGCATTCTTAGTTTTCCTGGCAGCTTCTCAGACAGTAGCGGAGTCTTACCTCTCCTACTTATGTCTGTATTTCTTTCCCAACCTTGGGACCTACTACTGCCCTATCAATAGTTACAACTGCAGGGGCTCTTACTGCTTAGACCACTGACTTGCTGTCCAAGCAACCAGGGCTTGTTCTCCAATTTCAATGGTTTCTGGCCTTGCCACTAAGTCCCAGATGGTTTAAGGACCTTTTCTGGCTATTGTTGCAGACCTTACCTTCTCTCCTTAGCCTTCCCCAATCCTGGGGGCTTGGCGGAGTAGTTCATGATACCTACTGGCTCTTGAACACCAGTGTTTCTTCTGATTAACCTGCAACATGCTCTCTGCATCTCGACGGAGCAGCTCTACACTATGGGGCCTTGTTAGAGAGCACATGATGTCAGATGGTTAAGAAGGGCTTTACCTAGTCATGTCTACTGGGTTCCCCCTGCCCTTACCATTTCCATTAAAGGCTTCTTAAATAAAGGATACAAACCTTTAATTAAGGGAAGACCTAAAGAATTATCCAATTCCCTGGATTGCTTCACATCTCCAGGGGACCCCTTCACCAGGGATAGTTTTCTTTCAGTATAGACAATCTTTGTCTTGTATTTTCCTTCCATCCTCACTTCTTCATGGCGTAATCCATGTTGAGCACAAGAATTACACAATGCCCTTTTTACCCTCATATATAATACGTATACGCGTATACATACCGGTATGCAAATATGGGCAGAGACATGCAGATGTCCCTATACGTGTATGTTGTTAAGTGCCGTCGAGTCTGAGTCGACTCATGGCGACCCTCTGGATAGCTATCCTAAATGGTGTTCGGTCTTCAGTCAGGCGGCTTACTGTTGACAGCCTGGTACCCGTAGCTGCTGTTATTGTATCGATCCATCTCATTGTATACAGATGTCCATATACGTGTATACACGTATACATATGTATACAGATGTCCATATACGTGTATACACGTATACGCATATACATATGTATACACGTATATGGACATCTGCATGTCTCTGCCCATATACATATGATGGATATATCTGTATTACTTATCTATATATATGTATTACAATATATGATAGTAGGTAGATATATGTCTATGTACTATTTCTATCTGTCTGCCTCGATATATATATGTGGTTGGGGCAAGGTACTTCAGGCCGGAAGGTCGGGGGTTCAAATCCCACTAGAGGACAGCAACCTTGGGCAGGAAGGACTGGGGTTTCTAGTCCCACAGGTGCTCCTTGTGGTCTTGGGCAAGCCACTTAACCCTCCATAGCCCATGTTCCCTGTAAAATAGTTATCTCCAAGTTATAATGCCCTGTTCAATGTAATTTCAGTTTGTTCAATGTAAACCGCACTGATGCAGAATAGCGCGGTATATAAGAGAATGTAAATAAAAAAAAATAAAAATAAAATATATATATATATATATACACTCATACATGTATATATATATTCCCCCACGGACCCGACAGATACTCTCTATCCCTTTCCATGCTGTCCCAGCATACTTAGGGTTCTCCATAATCAACCACTTCCTGTGGTAGTTGAGGAGTTTTTTTTGTACCATGACCTTCAGTTTAGGTACACCTGAAGCCCTCCATATACTTTCCTTTTCAATTAGGAGGGACTTTCTGAATCTTCAGTAAGTAGGAGGCTACAATGCTTCATTCCTCCTATCCTCCTTTGTTATCGGATATAGGGATAGTCGAAGCTCCCTTCTCCTATAAGAACTATGTCTCTTTAAAGTTGAAAGAGCTTCAGTTTTTATCTAATAAGGACTTCCGCGTTTTCTGCTAAGTCCTACCTCATTGAACTACCCCAGTTCCACTGGGATTGTTTCTTCTCACCCTAAGGGTTCTAACCTCAGCCTGTTTTTTGCACAGTTACTTACCTCTCCTTACATTGAGGTACTCCCTGGGGATATTCTGTTGGTTCATATTTACAAATTCACATGAACCTCCATATACCCCTCTACAATACCACCAGGTGAGGTCCATATTGGTTTATTGCCCTTCAATATTACCACTAAATATCACCTGCACAGAGATTCCTATCTAGGCATCCTGTTTGGTCCAGCTGTTCCACAGCACATCTTTTTACGTCAACTCCTACCCTCCATTCCTAGGATGCCCGGGGTCCTGGTAAAATAGCATGGCTCTCAGATTCGCAACATGCTGGGACTCCTCCAGGCATCTCAGCTTGGGAGTCCCCATATGTGAAGACTCATTCCTGCCTGTTCCTGGAGTTAACACAGTTACTTACCTGTAACAGGTGATCTCTGGGAACAGCAGGAATAAGTCTTCACAACCCACCCACCTCCCCTAGGAGTTGCATTTCTCTCTTTGCCTCAGCTTTAAAACTTAACTGAGGAGAGGCAGTTGGGGAAGGCGGGATGGCAGCACGCAGGCATGTTGGGATGCTCCCAAAAGCGTTCTGATTGGACGCTGGGGAGCATTCCCACGCAGACTCCGTCGGAACTGACGTACCCATATGTGAAGACTTATTCCTGCTGTTCCCAGAGATCACCTGTTAAGGGTAAGTAACTGTGCTATACTGGAGTGTCCCAAGGATGTGTACTGGGACATGTGCTGTTAAACATATTCATAAATTACACAGGTACACTACCAAAAAACTGCCTCCAGTTTTGCAACTGATTCCTATAGATTTTGGGGTGCTGAATCCAGGAAAAATAGCCAAAATGTTCCATCACGTCACGTTTTCTTGCAAAATTAGATTTCTTACCCATATAAGGAATGTTCACATAATTTCTTTTTAGCCGACTGCAGTTTATTTTCTTGGCCCAAAATAGAGGTTGTAATGGTTAACTAACTAGAAACACTCCCTCATGATATTTTAGAGTGTTTTGTATTCATTTTATACATTAACAGGACAATTGGGAGGCGGGGGGCTAAATCCAGTACTCGCACTGGCGCATGTTCTTTCCTGTTCGCCTCGCCTCGTTCGCTCGCTCAAACACGGTGGTTGCGACATGAACGTTCCTGTCAAATTTCAGTTTCTTGCAAGTTCATTATTACCTTTTGTTTGCTCAGTCGTAATCCAGCTTTATTCCGAAGTGGTTCACTACAGTTGTAGTTTGCAGTGCTGTGTATTTGTGATGGCTCACAGAGCCAGAGGTTGCGTCAACTCTCCGGACAGTTTTTGTTTTATTTGTGGGGAATATACCGTGAAAAAGCGGCAGAGGAACATTTCTGCATTTATTAAAAAAGTATATTTCGCCTATTTCGGTTTGAAGTTAGGCGATCAAGACAAACCGTGGGCTCCTCACAAAGTGTGCAAGACATGTGAGGAAGATCTACGCTTATGGATGAAAGGTAAAAAACAAGCATTTCGTTTCGGAATACCTATGATGTGGCGTGAACAAAGAGACCACAGCAGTGACTGCTATTTTTGCTCTTGCATTGTGAAGGGATACAACTTAAAAAATAAGAACGTAATAAGTTACCCCAACCTTCCCTCAGCAATTAGGCCTATGCCTCATAGCAATGAAGTACCTGTGCCTGAACCACCAAAATCTTTGGATCATATTTGTGTGGACGGTTCTGATCATGATGAGACTCATCAGATGGCTTTTCCCGATGAGTCCAGTACTTCCGAGTTTGAAACTGAACCAGATCCGAAACCTGAACTTTTCTCTCAAGCTGAATTGAATGATTTAGTCTGGGATTTAGGACTCCCAAAAGATGCTGCCCAACTGCTAGGTTCTCGGCTTAAACAGAAAAATCTATTGTCACCAGGAACAACTTTTTATTGGTACCGCAACCGCGAGACACAATTTTTGAAGTATTTCAGCAAAGAGGAAGATTTGGTATTTTGCAACGATATATACGGAGTGATGGAAAAGTTTAAACTCAAGTATGATCCTGCTGAATGGCGGCTGTTCATTGATTCGTCAAAAGACAGCATAAAAGGTGTTCTTCATAATGGCAACACATTTGCTTCAGTTCCTATTGCTCACTCTGTTATTCTCCAAGAAAAATACGAGAATTTGGCCCTGATTCTTCAGAAGATTCGTTATGATGAGCATAAGTGGATGATTTGTGGAGACTTTAAAATTCTATCCATGCTATTAGGGCAGCAATCCGGTTTCACCAAATATCCCTGCTTCCTTTGCTTGTGGGATAGCCGGGCCCGCGACCTACACTGGGGGAAAAAAGACTGGCCAATTCGGGAGTATTTGAGACCCGGTGAGAAAAATGTTCTTCATGAGAGCTTGGTACCTCGTGATAAAATTCTATTACTACCTCTCCACATTAAGTTGGGTCTCATTAAGCAATTCATCAAGTCCCTTCCAAAAGATGGTGAGTGCTTTTGGTACCTTTGCTCAAAGTTCCCCCGACTTTCTGAAGCAAAGCTAAAGGAAGGAGTGTTTGTTGGCCCTGATATAAGGAAACTCATTTCAGATGGAGCATTCGCTGAAACGATGTCTGAGAAGGAAAAAGAAGCCTGGGATTCCTTCAAGGATGTTGTTCTCAAATTCTTGGGGAACAGGCGGGATGAGAACTATAAGGATATTGTTGCCAGGATGCTCAATGCCTTCAAAGAACAAGGCTGTAACATGAGCCTGAAAGTCCATTTCTTGCACTCCCATGTGAACTACTTTCCCGAAAACTTGGGGGCGTACAGTGAAGAACAAGGTGAAAGGTTTCACCAGGACATCAAGGACGCAGAGAGAAGGTACCAAGGAAGATGGAACACCACTATGATGGCTGATTTCTGCTGGTTGCTGCTGCGGGAAACCCCAGATGAAAAATACGCCAAGCAGCGCACCAAGAGAAGCATTCGGGGGAAGAAGAAACGGGCCCACCAGGAGATTGATTGACCCAAGAATGACTTTAAAATCTAAACTGTGTTGACAAATATCGTGTTTTTACTAAACTTTGAAATAAAAATTTGCTAGTTATTACCACAGTGTCGGATCTCATTTATTAGAATTTTATTTTCACACCATCGGGTGTTTGTCTTCATGTATTGCAATGGTGCGGTTTGCGTTTTCTATTCTTACATACATACCTGTACAACATTTTTTGCACATTTCTTTGCTTTGCTTTGTGTCTAACCTCGCTCTTATATGCTCAATGTTTGTGCACATGTATGTGGCTGTTTTAAGTGCAGACAATTTTGCTACCATCACAGTGTGTTTTGTTGACATTACTCTATTCTTATGTGCTGCCTTGTTACAATTTTCTTTATTCTTATTTGAATAACTACTAAACAATTAGTATAAAGAATTCATCCAAGAAACTTTTATCTCGATCGCACTCAATCTGAAACGTTCACCTCAAACTGCTAACCCAATGTAGCAAAAAATCTGTACGTGATGGAGCAAATTGGTTACCAGATTTGGATTCAGCGCACCAAAAAACGTAAAAATCAATCGAAACATTAGAGGCAGTTTAAAAAAAATTTTTTTTTAGTGTACCTGTTTTATCTTGAGAAAGGAGCTGTCAGAGAAGCAATCGGATTTATAGATGCCACAAAATTGAGTCGTCAAAACAGCAGAGGCTTTTGGAATGTGTAAAGAGATCTTGTGAAACTAGGAGACTAAGCATATAAAACGACGCATTGCTCTTGGCAGAATGGCTATGAAAGACCTAGATAAGATTCTCAAGAGCAGAGATGTCTCTCTCCATACAAAGATTCGACTTGTTTAAGCCATGATATTTTCAATAACATCATATGGATGTGAAAGCTGGACAGTGAAAAAGACAGACAGGAAGAAAATTGATGCCTTTGAATTATGGTGCTGGCAGTGAATACTGTGTATACCATGGTCTGCCCCAAGAACAAACCAGTCGGTACTAGAGGAGATCAAACCTAAGCTTTCTTTAGAAGCTCAGATAACAAGACTTCGACTTTCATACTTTGGACATATCATGCGAAGAGAGAGATCATTAGAGAAAGACATCATGCTTGGCAAGATAGAAGGTCAACGCAAAAGAGGAAGGCCAGCAATGAGATGGATCGATTCAATAACAGCAGCTACAGGTACCAGTCTGTCAACAATGAGCCGCCTGACTGAAGACCGAACACAATTTAGGATAGCTATCCAGAGGGTTGCCATGAGTCGACTCCGACTCGACGGCACTTAAAAATAAAGCGTATAAATGGCAGATGAAATTTAACATGGATTAGTATAAAGTGATGCACATGGAGAAAAATCATCCCAACTGTAGATACAAAATGATCTGTTATGAGTTTGAATTCATCATTCAAGAAAAAGATCATGGAGTCACTGTGGATAATAGGTTGAAATTTAAGCCCAGAGTATTGTAGCTGCTTTAAAAAAAATAGAGAAATTTGCAGAATGCTAAATATTGAAAAGGGGTGGAGAACAAAACTAAGAGTATCATTATGCTTCTGTATCAGGGTCAGACTGAACAGTCGGGCAGTGTCCATAGCAGTAGGGCACCCATTCTCTTAGCCTCCATCTAGTATGAAAGCATGCACGCACACATACACCCCAGGCTACAAATAAGTGTGCACAAAATAAATATATACCCCACATACAGAGGCAATGACACTGTGTAAGCATAAGAACATAAGAAATGCCATATTGGGTCAGACCAAGTTTCATCAAGCCCAGTATCCTGTTGCCAACAGTGGCCAATCCAGGTCACAAGTACCTGGCAGGTTCCCAAAAAAGTACATAGGTTGTCCTGGGGTAAGCAGTGGATTTCCTGGGTCATCTTTAATAGTGGTTTATGGACCTTTCCTCCAGGAACTTGTCCAAACCTTTTTTTAAACACAGTTTTATATTAATCGGGAACCAGCAGGAAGTCAGTCCTCACCTGATGGAGCTCTCACGGAAGCATCTCCTCAGCTTTCAAAGAAAGCCTTTGGGAGATGCCACCATGCATGCGTGGCCCCCTTCCGACCCAAGGGTGCCACCTTACTCGATCTCCTTTTTCCCACGGAGCCCTTCAAACATCGGTCTGCTTTCCCCCGTAAAAAGTTGATTTCTTTAACTGAATGTCAAACTCTTCTCTCCAGTGGTGCACCCAAGCCTGCTGCTCTGGCATAGTCTCCGGTCCATATTCTCCCCCCCCCCCCTTTGGTGCCTTCGTGCCTTTTTTCCAACTGGCAGCACCGTGGATCTTCAACCTCACCAGGGTACGTTTTTCCCTCATGGCTACCAGCAGCTTCAAAAAGTGTGATCAGTATATGAAAATCATGTCCCTTACCGATACATGTCTTGAAGGACTGGAAAGAGGGGCTGTTACTTCTGGAGAGAAATCTGAAATTGTGAGTATATACTTCTGGGAATTTTTCTGAAAGGAATTTTTTTTCTTTTAAAGCTAATTAATCTGTGAACCCACTATTTTTTTTTTTTGTTAAATCAGTCAGGGCCTAGTAGCAACAGTTTAAGATTCAATTTAAAAACACAGAAGAGAACTTTCTGGTTACCTTTCATACCCAGTAGACAGCTGTAGTTTAAATTTCATAGTCACTCAGGGCCTAGCATCAGCAAAGTACTTTTAGTTTCAAATTAAAACAGAAGAGAGCTTTCTGGTTAAATTTAGAATCCAGCAGAGAGCTTGTAGTTTAAATTTCATAATAGGTTAGAGCCTAGTAGCAGCAAAGAGCTATAATTTAAATCAAATCAGAATATAGTTTTCCTCAGCAGCACAGGACAAGGTACTGTGTAGCAGCCCTTTTTTAATAAGTGTTATATCCCTCCCTCCCTCCCCACACCCACCCTCCCCTGGGAACATCACAGCTTTATAGGTACGTGCACAACTTAAAAGACAGGAGGTGCTCTCAGGTGAAGCTCATTACCCAAATCAGTCATACACTAAGGACCTGAGATTAATTAAGCTTCAGGTGAACAAGGTATATTAAACTTCTTAGGTACAGTTTTAGTGGTATAAATATCCATTGCACCCTTTAGTACATATAGAACTTAAAGATCTAAACACAAACTTAAAACTAAGATGCAGACAGCAGTCCAGCAGCGGGATGTGGGCTTTCCAGTCTTTTGCATTGAGTGTCACATGTATGATTTTCTCCCAGCTGGTGAGAGGTCTTACGTGTGCACTAGGTGCAAGGAGCTCTCTGCTCTCAGGGAACGAGTCCGTTCTCTAGAGGCTAGAGTAGCAGACTTGGAAAACATAAGACAGACAGAGAGGTACATAGACGAGACCTACAGGGATATAGTCCTGAAGTCCCACCTCCAGTCTGGCAGCATCCCTGTTGCCATGGAGGAGAGAGGTCACGTGACAGGAGAGCATCACCCTGGTGTGGCAGGAAGTGATCCTGTAACTAGGACCTGTCCTCCAGGTGATGTAAACCCCTCTCGCACCGAGGAGGTTTCTCCAGGGCCAAGTGCCCATGCGGGAAGGGTTAGGACAGCAGTTATAGTTGGTGATTCGATCATTAGGCATGTAGATAGCTGGGTGGCTGGTGGACGTGAGGATCGCCTGGTAACATGCCTGCCTGGTGCGAAGGTAGCGGACCTCACACGCCACCTAGATAAGGTCTTAGATAGTGCTGGGGAGGAGTCTGCTGTCTTGGTACATGTTGGTACCAATGACATAGGAAAATGTGGTAGGGAGGTTCTGGAAGCTAAATTTAGGCTTTTAGGTAGGAAGTTGAAATCCAGAACTTCCAGGGTAGCGTTCTCCGAAATGCTTCCCGTTCCACGCGCAGGACCCAATAGGCAGGCAGAGCTCCGGAGTCTCAATGCGTGGATGAGACAATGGTGCAGAGATGAGGGGTTCGGATTTGTTAGGAACTGGGGAACATTCTGGGGAAAGGAGGGGCTCTTCCGAAGGGATGGGCTTCACCTTAACCGGGATGGAACCAGGCTGCTGGCATTAACCTTTAAAAAGGAGATAGAGCAGCTTTTAAACTAGATAATAGGGGAAAGCCGACAGTCGCCCAAGAGCGCATGGTTCGGAAGAATGTATCCTTGAAGGATACTACAAAAAGCAGAGAGGTTCCAAAAAAGAGTAAAGTAGCCCAAATGCCCTCGAGTATGGAGCAGACAGAACTTAAAGATCCCAAATTACCCATGTCTACCAATAGCCAAATTAATATGAATAAAATACAGTCTCTAAAATGCTTGTATGCAAATGCTAGAAGTCTACAAAACAAGATGGGAGAGTTAGAATATATAGCACTAAACGAGAGGTTAGATATGATTGGAATATCAGAGACATGGTGGAAGGAGGACAACCAGTGGGACACTGTGATACCTGGGTACAAACTATATCGAAATGGTAGAGCTAATCAAATTGGTGGAGGGGTTGCGCTCTATGTTAGAGAGGGCATTGAGTCAGAAAGGATTAAAGTTTTGCAAGAAACAAAATTTGCTGTAGAATCTCTATGGATTGAAATTCCATGTAAAAAGGGGAAGGCGATGGCAGTGGGGGTGTACTATCGTCCGCCTGGCCAGAATGAACAAATGGATGATGAAATGCTCAAAGAAATCAAGGAAGCTAGCAAAAGTTACAGTGCAGTAATAATAATGGGTGATTTCAATTACCCCGGCATCGACTGGGTCAGTGTCACAACAGGACATGCTAGGGAGATAAAGTTCCTAGATGAAATAAATGACTGCTTCTTGGAGCAGCTGGTTCATGAACCGACCAGAGGGGAAGCAATATTAGACCTAGTCCTTAGTGGAACACCAGATGTAGTGCAAGAGATAAGGGTGTTGGGGCCACTTGGCAATAGTGATCATAGCATGATCGCCTTTGATTTAATTAGTGGAGGAGGGATAGTAAGGAAATCCACAGTACTACCCTTTAACTTTCGAAAGGGAGACTATGATAGAATGAGGAAAACAGTTAAGAAAAAACTAAAAGGAGCAGTTGCAAAGGTTAAAGACGTACATCAAGCTTGGGTGTTGTTGAAAAATACTATCTTGGAAGCCCAGACCAGCTGTATTCCACGCTTTAAGAAAAGTGGAAGGAAGTCCAAAAAATTGCCAGCATGGTTTAAAGCTGAGGTCAGAGAGGCTGTTGTTGCCAAAAAAGCATCTTTCAAGAAATGGAAAAAAGAGCCAAATGATGAAACCTGGAAACAGCACAAGCACTGGCAAGTCAAATGCAAGGCATTGATAAGGCAGGCAAAGAGAGAATTTGAGAAGAAGCTTGCTGCGGAAGCAAAAACGCGAAATAAAGACCTTTTCAAGTACATTCGTAGCAAAAAACCCGTGAGAGAGTCAGTTGGTCCATTAGATGATAAAGGGGTTAAAGGAGCACTAAGAGGCGACAAGGCGATAGCGGAGAGACTGAATGAATTCTTTGCTTCGGTCTTTACTGAGGAAGATGTAGGGATGTTACCCACGACTGAAGTGGTATTTAAAGGTGTGGAAGAATTGAAGGAAATATCGATACATCGGGAAGATGTCTTACAACTATTAGATAAACTGAAGAGTAGCAAATCACCTGGGCCGGATGGTATACATCCAAGGGTGTTGAAAGAACTGAAATTTGAGATTGCAGACCTGCTATCAGTAATCTGTGAACTATCATTAAAATCATCTCTAATACCTGAGGATTGGAGGATCGCCAATGTAACACCAATTTTTAAAAAGGGTTCGAGGGGTGATCCGGGAAACTACAGACCGGTGAGCCTGACATCAGTACCGGGAAAAATGGTAGAAACCATCATAAAGAATAAAATTACTCAGCATATAGATAGTCATGACCTAATGAGAGACAGCCAACATGGCTTTAGACAAGGAAGATCTTGTCTTACTAATCTGTTATGTTTTTTTGAAGGAGTGAATAAACAGGTGGACAAAGGTGAGTTGGTTGATATTGTGTATCTGGACTTTCAGAAAGCCTTTGACAAGGTCCCTCATGAGAGACTTTTGGCAAAACTAAAGAGTCATGGGATAGGAGGCAGTGTACTACTGTGGATCAGGAACTGGTTAAAAGATAGAAAGCAGAGGGTAGGGCTAAATGGCCAATTTTCCCAATGGAGAAAGGTGAATAGTGGTGTACCCCAGGGATCTGTGCTGGGTCCGCTGCTTTTTGACATATTCATAAATGACCTGGAAAGTGGAATAACGAGTGAGGTTATCAAATTTGCTGATGACACAAAACTATTTAAAGTTGTTAAAACCCAGGAGGATTGTGGAAAATTGCAAGAGGATCTTGATAAATTGGAAGACTGGGCATCAAAATGGCAGATGAAATTTAATGTGGAGAAGTGCAAGGTTATGCACCTAGGGAAGAACAACCCAAACTATGGTTACACGATGCAAGGTTCCACATTAGGAACCACCACCCAAGAAAAAGATTTAGGCGTCCTTGTGGATACCATGTTAAAACCCTCGGCCCAGTGTGCAGCGGCGGCCAAGAGAGCAAATAGAATGCTAGGTATGATAAGGAAAGGAATGGAAAATAAAACAAAGGATATTATAATGCCTCTATATCGTTCCATGGTGAGACCGCACCTTGAATATTGTGTGCAATTCTGGTCGCCATATCTTAAAAAGGATATAGCAATTTTAGAAAAGGTTCAGAGAAGAGCCACCAAAATGGTAAAGGGGATGGAAGGCTACTCCTATGAAGAAAGGCTAAAAAGGTTGGGGCTCTTTAACCTGGAAAAGAGATGGCTGAGGGGAGATATGATAGAAGTCTATAAATTAATGAACGGAGTGGAACGGGTAAACGTAGATCGATTGTTTACCTTATCAGAATATAGAAAGACTAGGGGACATGCAATGAAGCTACAGGGTAAACTATTTAAGACTAATAAAAGAAAATATTTTTTCACTCAACGTGTAATCAAACTCTGGAATTTGTTACCGGAGGATGTAGTAAAGGCTGTTAGTGTAGCTGGGTTTAAAAAAGGTTTGGACAAGTTCCTGGAGGAAAGGTCCATAAACCATTATTAAGAAGGGACCCAGGATATCAATGCTTGAACCAATACAAGCATTGTGGAACCTGTGTCCCTTGGGGAAACTGCTAGGTACGTATGACCTAGATTGGCCACTGTTGGAAACAGAATACTGGGCTTGATGGACCTTGGTCTGACCCAGTATGGCATATCTTATGTTCTTATGTTCTTATGTACATATGACTGCTGCCTGCACTGCCTCTGGCTGGACCACGGCACCCGTGGTCTGTGGTCTTTATAAAAAGATGTCCACCAAGGCCCTTAAGAGCTGTCAGCAGCAGCACAATAAGTGGCTATGGGGGTTTTTTTTCTCCCACAGAATCCCTGGTGCTTCTGAAGCCTCAGACTCCCTTGGTACCCCTGTGGACCCTGGTCAATGCCAGGGGCTTCAGAAAGGGGGTTTCTCTTGAAGGAACACAAGAATAATAAACCCTCAAAGACAGCATCCCTGGACTATTCTTTCAGGTCCCACAGTCCATGCCGCTCTTCAGAAGGCTCTGAGCGGGAGCGGCCTGCCAAGGTCACCCGGAAGGAATAACCCAGAGATGAGCCCCAAACACCTGATGCCATCCTTGTTGAGGAATCCCCTTTGGGGGAACCGGCGCCGGGCCAGAGTTCCTCGGAGTCATCTGGACTAGAGACCAGAATGACAGCCCTGGAGCACAGCTTGTCTGCGTGGGCGCTGATTTTATTTATTTAACAGGTTTTATATATCGCTTTATCATTTCAATCAAAGCGGTTTACATTGTAACTTAAACTTGGTAATGTGCATTAAACAGGGATATTGATAACTTGGATTTTTCTGAGGCAGTGGAGGGTTAAGTGACTTTCCCAAGGCCACAAGGAGTGCCAGTGGGAATTGAACCCTGGTCTCTGGGTCCCCAAGCCAGTGTTCTAACCATTAAGCTACTCCTCCACTCCTCTGGTTCCTCCGCCCAGACCACCAAGCCCTCAACGTCGAGGATGTCCCCGGAGGCCAAGCCGATCTTAGAAGCCATGCCGGCCCTGACTCGATCCTCTGCTGAGGACTCGTTCCGGGTCCTGTTCTACAGGACAGAGACCTTCCCCAGCTAAGTGTGCACGACACCAGCTGCGGGGCCTCTAAAGGATTCGGGCCAGGCTCAGGCCTGGAGCGTCCTGGCTGCACTCCCCTCGAGTCTTCCACCAATTACTCAGATTTGGAGACTGAGGACAAGGAGTCCCCTGACACCCACCAGCACCACCGCAATGTCCCCTCAGACCCGTCTCCCTCAGAGTCCCTGCGTCTGTCCCTGCCCAAAGACATGGTGTTCCTCTACTTCATGCGGGACATGCCAAATGTACTTGTATTCCTAACAGAATTGGAGGAGGATCCTTGGATGGAGGAACTAGAAATCCTCCAATATGAGATCCCACTGAGGGAATAGTTGATGGTACCCATCCCACCCATCTTGGAATGGCTTATGCTCCACATGTGGGAAACGCTGTCTGTGCCTGTCATGAGCAAGTGGTTCGACTCGATGTATCGGGTCTGCCGGAACCCGGGCTTACAAAAGGCACAACTGCTGCATAACTCCATGATCGTGGAGTCGGCCATGCGCTGGCTGAAGAGGGAGGCCTGCACCTTGGTTGCCCTTGGCAGAAAGTGCTACAAGGGCTAGATACTCCTCAGCTGGGTCCAGGCCTACCAGCTGTTCATGGGCATGCACTTGAGAGACCTGGTGAAGGAGCTCACCGGGTTCTCAGCTGGTCTCTCCGAGGAACCCCTGCAGTGGTTCAAGAACCTGTCCAGACCTGTCCTTGAGTGCTCCAATTTCATGACTCGAGCAGCCTATGACTGCTTCGAGTCGGTGGCTAGAGTAGCTGTGGCAGGCATTAGTGCTCGCCACTAAGCCTGGCTACAGTCTTCCAGCCTTGAGCAATTGGTTCAGGACAAATTGGTTGCTGTCCAATGGCAAGCGGAGAACATCTTTGGTAAACCCATGATGGAGAAGGCTGCCGATTTTGGAGACCGAACTCGTGACAAGGACCAGGCTCTCCAAAGCGACTGCTAACCTTCCCTGATGGAAGGGCTGATGTAAAAAGCTCTCCTCCTAGGAGAGGGACTGCTTACAAAAATAACCCACATTTCTAAGCTTCCCCAGCAGGGTCAGCAGGCTAAGGGACAGGGGCATGGTCCTCATAAGCAGAACGCTTCCAAGCCCCAGGCGTCTGTTCCAGCCCAGCCTGGGGGGAGCATTTGACTTCTTGGGCATAGCCTCTCTACCCCAAGGAGGACAGCAGCCCACAGAGGAACATCTCATCCACTATGCCCACAGGTGGCCAGCTATCACCACCGATTCCTGGGCACTCCAGGTGGTCAGGGAGGGATACCTCCTCCACCTGACACAGATTGCCCCTCCTTTCTTCCCGGGAGAGCTGTCCAGATCTCCCCTTTACTGGGACCTCCTACTGCAGGAATGCACAAGCCTTCTCGAGGACAAGGCGGTGGAACTAGCACCCCAACATCTCAGGAGCAAAGGGTTCTACTCCAGGTATTTCCTCGTGCCAAAAAGGATGAGGGGGCCTACAGCCCATCCTAGATCTCTGGAACCTGAACACGTTGCTGCTCTCCCTTGGAACATTGCTGCCTTACCTCCAGCAGGGAGATTGGCTATGCTCCTTGGATCTGAAGGATGCTTATATCCACATCCTCATTCACCCCAGCCACAGGCAGTATCTTCACTTCATGGTGGGGGGAGGCTACTACCAGTACAGGGTACTACGCTTCAGCCTGGCATCCACCCCAAGGGTCTTCACCAAGTGCCTGGCAGTAGTGGCCGCTTACCTCTGTCTCCAAGGGGTATTCGTCTTCCCCTATCTGGACGACCGGCTTATAAAAGGAGTCACTGCTGCCCAGGTGCAGCAAGTTACGGCATGAATCATCCACATCCTACATCTGTGGTTCATGATAAATCACCCCAAGTCCTACCACATCCCGGCACAATCCCTGGAGTTCATAGGGGCAAAACTGGACACTGTTCAGGCAAAGACCTCATTCCCTTTGGATCGGGCCGACCATCTCAGGGAATTGGCTGTAGACGTGCAACACCGTCCCTCTGTGTCGGCTCGGCTTCTGCTGCGCATACTCGGCCACATGGCCTCCATGGTCCATGCCACCCCAGATACCCATTTGCACATGAGGGTTGCCAAATAGTGCCTTTGAGACCAGTGGGCTCAGGCCACCAGCCACCTCCAAGATAGTCTCAGTGACCCACCAGTTGGCGGACTCCCTGACATAATGGCAACATCCCCAATACCTTAAGGCAGGGATGCCCTTCCAAGCCCTCTCAAGGTCCTCACAATGGATGTCTCCTTGTTGGGATAGGGAGTCCACTGCAAGGAACTTTGCACCCAGGGCAGCTGGTCACAGACTGAGGGCAACCATCAGATCAATCTTCTGGAGCTTCAGGCAATATATCTAGCCCTCTAAGCATTTTGCCACTGTCTGAGGCACCAAATGGTGCTGATCCAAAAGGATAACCAAGTGGCAGTGTTCTATGAGAACAAGCAAGGGGGCACGGGGTCTCGCACCCTTTGCCGTGAGACAATGACACTCTGTTCCTATGCAGTTTGTCAAGGAATGCTCCTATGGGCGGTATATCAGGCCAAGACAATACCCTGGTGGACAAACTGAGCAGGGTCTTCCAACCGCACGAGTGGTAGCTGTATCCCAGAGTGGCCACCCAGCTCTTCCGACTCTGGGGTACCCTGCGTGACCTTTTTGCCAGCTTGGACAACTACCAGTTGCCCTGCTTCTGTTTCCATCACCCAGGCCAAGTAGCGGCAGATACGTTCCTCATCCTGTGGTCAGAAGGCCTCATGTGCACTTTCCATCCACGCAGTTGATTGCCAAGACCCTCTTCAAGGCTCTTTGCGACAGAACGTCGCTAATCCTGGTGGCTCCACGGTGGCCCTGGCAGCCATTGTTCCCACTGTTTCTCCGCTTGTCAGAGGAAGCACCGATCCTCCTGGGGAGTTCCTCGCGGCTCTTATCTCAGGAAGAGGGCTCTCTCCTGCACCCCAATCTGAGGTATTTATCACTGACAGCGTGGTTGCTGAGAGGGTAACCTTAGCCCCTTTCAACCTCTCAGGAGAAGTGGAAGAGATCCTGCTGTCCTCGTGTAAGCCCTCGGAGGGGTCGGGGTGGGAGACGGAGGACGAGGAGTCCCCGGACACTTTCCAGACCCGGTGCATCCCATCGGACTCACCGGAGTTCGCGCCTCAGAGAAGGTCCCCCCCCCGAGGATACCCGGTTCTCGGATTTCGTGAGGGACATGGCCAAGGCTTTGGCCTTCCCCGCAGATCCCGAGGAGGAGCTGAGGAGCTCGAGGCTCTCCAGTATAACTCTCCACCGAAGGAGGCCTTTACTGTACCGGTTCCTCAGATGCTGGAACGGCTGCTCTTCCGCATGTGGGAGGCACCGGCCTCGGCACCAGTTCTCAGCAAACGGGTCGATTCCATTTATCGAGTCCGTAAGAGCCCTAGGTTCCAGAAGGCACAGCTACCGCACCACTCCACTCCGTGGTTGTGGAATCGGCCATGCATCGTCTGAAGAGTCAGAAGATGCACTCCTCTGTGCCCCCTGGCAGGGAGGCCCGGAACCTGGATACCCTCGGTAGAAAGTGCTTCCAGGGCTCTATGCTGGCTTGCCGTGTCCAGACTTAGCAGCTGTACATGGGCATGTACCTTCGAGACCTGGCAAAGGAGATTGCCGGGTTCTCTGCTGGCCTCTCCGAGGAACCTTTGCAGAGGTTCAAGGCTTTGTCATCGGGGATTCGGGAGTGCTCAAAGTTTATATCTCGAGCAGCCTATGATGGCTTCGAGGCTTCGGCCCGAGTAGCAGCGATTTCTTTGTCTGGGGCACAATTCAAATTGGACCTCAGGCGACCATTGGCACAGTGTGGAGCTTCTAGCCCTTTTCCAATGCGCACTGGTAGTGTTTTCTCTTGTGCACCTTGTGGTCTTGTGATCCTAGCATAAGTTCTGCCTAAGCAGCTCCAGTGCACATTCTGCCCAAGCACCCCTTTCATGCGATACTGCATGCGCTCCGTTAATGTGCACTTTTGGTATCTGCGCAGCCTTAATGTGTGTAAGTGTTGGCCTTGCCTTAGCTCTGTCGTCTTCCAGGAAATGTTATTTTGTCTGTGGCAAGCAAGGTGTTTCATCTCCGAATTCTGGACTCTGCTTTTTTTGCATGGCAGCTTCTGAGTCATCCCTAGAGGGCCCATTTTCCCTCTCCCAGCAAGTGGATTCAGCTGGCCTGGCCTTGCCCACCTCTTTGCAGGAAGTGACTGATGGCTCTGTGGGTAAGGATGGTAAGCCGGCCGGAGGTTCTGGAAACCGTGCTTCTGGCCACTCTCATTCCTCCAAGGTTCAGCAGCAGCTGTGTCCCCTGTGGTTGGAAGTTCTTCCAGTTTTAACTTGGCTGCAACGGTATTTTTCAGCATGTCTGAGTCATCTGGTAGTCTTGCCATACTTGGTGCATTTTTAAAGCTATCTCAGCCACAGTTGACTTAGCCATTGAGCCGGTTCCCCCAGCTGAGGTCAGACGGGGCTTCTGTTCTAGATACTTCCTGGTTCCTAGATTGGCGGGTTCTGACCCATCCTGGACCTGCACAACCTGAAACGGTTCTTTTTGTGCGAGAAGTACAATGGCCTCTCTAGAGATGCTGCTCCTGTACCTTCTACAGGGCAATTGGCTATGCTCCTTGGATCCTGATCCACCCAAGCCACAGACAGTATCTATGGTTCGTGCTGGGTGGCCAGCACTTTCAGTACTGGATGTTTCCTTTCGGGCTGGCCTCAGAATGACAGGTCTTCACGAAGTGCCTGGCAGTCATGGCTGCCTACCTTTTGGTGAGGTGAGGTGTGGGTGAGAGGTTTTGATTGGGTGTAGATTGCTTTAAAAAAAAAAAAAGCCTGACATCAGACGCTTAGGTAAACCTGAGCTGTTGTCTGAGATCTAAGTTTACCCCTGATGGAGCCTTTTTTAAGGAGAAACGAAGATATTTGCTGGGTTAATGGTTAACTTCAGGCGGCAATGTGCTTAGAGGGTTTTGAAGAAGAAGCTGTTGGAGTTAAAGGGTTGATAATGAAGTTTAGAGGAGCGGCATTGAACGCTGAAGTTTAGGAGAACTGCACTGAAGCCTGACACCTTAAAGGGTGCTGTGTTTCCTTCTGATGTGGTATGCAATTGAATGGAATATGAGCTTCTTGTGAAGACAGATGAACTTGTGTTATATATGTGATTTAATTAATTTAAGAAGAAATGTAAAAAGTACTTTTTTGGTATGTTTAAGTAGTATATAAGGGAGTTTTTGGGACCGATGATGCATGAAGCTCTAATCCCCTATGGTGATTTGTTTTGCCGCATAGTGGGAGGCAATGCATTAGTCTGAGGTCTTTTCTCCCATATAAGAGACTTAGTTTCACGTATGTAATGAGTTTGAGAGTGAGACACATTTATATGTAGTTAGTACATATGAGGCTAAGGGTGTGGCTGTGATTTAATTGCCTACCTTTTGGACCATGGGGGATTTCATCTTCCCGTACCTGGATGACTGGCTCATCAAAGATCCCATGCTGGGCAGTGTCTGTCAGTCTATCGAGCTCGCCATTCAGGTGCTCGTGCAACTGGGCTTGGTGATAAACTATCTGAAGTCCTATCTCCAGCTCACGCAATAGCTGGCGTTCATTGGGGCCCTCCTCGACACCCCTCAGGAATGGGCCTTTCTACCGGCAGACCACATACAGCGGCCCGTTGAAGTGGTGGGCAATGTACAGTGCTAGTGCCACACAACAGCCCGCGGGATATTGCGAGTCCTCGTTCACATGGCTGCCACAGTGCATGTCACCCCTCAGGCCTGTCTCTTCATGCGGTAGGCCCAGTGGACCCTGAGCATGCAATGGAAGCATGCGATAGGCCCATCTCCAGGACAGGGTCGTGGTCACTGCACCTCTGGAGCAGTCCCTTGACTGGTGACTAGAGCCAGGGTATCTGCTGAAAGGCCTTCAGTTCCAAGCAGTGTCCCCCCCCTCCCCTATAAGATGCTCATAACTGATGCATCCAAGCTCTGCTGGGGAGTGCACCTGGATGGTTTGCACACACAGGGCCTGTGGTCCAAGCAGGAGAGCCTGCTTCAGATCAACTTTCTCGAGCTCCAGGAGATAGCCAAAGCCCTGCATGCCTTCCAAGCACACCTGGCCAGTCAGGTGGTCCTGATCCAACTGGACAACCAGGTAGCAATGTTCTACATGAGCAAGCAAGGGGGCACAGGCTCATAACCTCCTATGTGGGAGGCTGTTCAACTGTGTAAGTTCACCCTACTCCATGGCATGGACCACTGAGTGACTTATCTGCTCGGCAAGCTCAACAGTCTGGCAGACCAGCTCAGCCAGTGCTTCAGCTGCATGAGTGGACCCTCAAAAGGGCGATGGTGATCCGGATCTTTTGGGAGTGGGGCACTCCGGTGATGGACCTCTTCGCCATGGTGCACAATGCCAAGGTGGCTCAGTTCTGCTCTTGGAGGCCGGCCAGCAACCACCTGGCATTGTACACCTTCCTCCTCCACTGGGGAGAAGGTTTGCTGTATGCATACCCCCTGATACCACTTATAGTAAACCCTCCTGAAGCTCCAGGCTGACGAGGACTCCACAATCCTCATTGCCTCTATTGGACTTGGCAGCCATGGTTCCCACTGCTGCTGCAGCTTTTGCAGAGGGAGCCTCACCACCTGGGCTTCACCCAGACCTCATTTTGCAGGAGGTCAACCTTGCTGCGCCCTAGTGTCCCCCTCATGGCATGGATGCTGAGGAGATAGTCCCTTCAAGCTCAATCTTCCAGATGTTGCCAACATCTGGCATCCTGCAAGGCCTGGACACTCAAGGCCTACTCAGTAGAGTGGCGGAGATTTCCACCTTGTGTGCAAGCAGGGTGCTGGACCCCTTCTGTGCCATGGACCAGCTGCTGGAGTACCTTCTGCATCTCTCTGACTCTGGCCTGAAGTCCAATTCGATGCAAGTTCCCCTCAGTGCGATAGGGTATACCTTCACAGTTCTGGGAGGTAAGTCCATCTCAGCCCAGCCATTTGTGACTGAATTAATGAGGGGTCTTCTCCTCTCTAAGCTCCCAATCAAGACCCCTGTGGCTTGGGATAAGAAGTTAAAAACATAAGAAATGTCGTACTGGGTCAGACCAAGGTCCATCAAGCCAAGTATCCTGTTTCCAACAGTGGCCAATCCAGGTCATGAGTACCTGGCAGGTTCTCAAAAGACACAGGTTCCGCAATGCTTGTCCCAGAGCAAGCAATGGATTTCCTGGGTCCTCTTTAATAATGGTTTATGGACTTTTCATCGGGGAATGTGTCCAAACCTTTTATAAACCCAGCTACACTAATAGCTTTTACTACGTGGTACTCGCCTAGCTGATGAAGGCCCCATTTGAGCTGCTGGACTCATGCCCTTTAAAGTTCTTGACCTGAAAGGTTCTCTTTCTGGTGGCGGTAATGTCGGCGCAATGCATCAGCAAGCTCCAGGTTCTGGTCGTTCACCAGAACAGGGTGGTGCTCTGTACATACCCCCGCTTTCTGCCAAAAATGGTCTCTATTCCACCTCAACCGGTTGATAGTCTTATGGAATTTCTTTTCTTAGCCTCACGCTAACTGGAGAGAGGCAGCATTGCATACATTGGACAGCAAGCAAGTGTTAGCCTTCTATGTGGGGCACATGAAGGCGCACCGCCAGTCCACCCAGCTGTTTGTTTCCTTCAACCTCAAACAAGGTGTTGCTGTCTCGAAGTGTACATTATCCCTATGGCTAGCGAATTGCATCACTCACATGTATTCCCAGGGGTGAGCCTTGAGGGTCATGTCATGGCTCACAATGTCCATGCGATGGCTGCGTCAGTGGCCAACCTCTGCTCTGTTTCTACAGATGAAATCTGCAGGGCTGTGATGTGGTCTTCGGTCCATACCTTTGCAGCACATTTCTGTCTGGATGGGGATTCCCGACAGGTCAGCAATTTTGGCCAGGCCGTACTCAGTCATTTCTTTGTGTCTGTCAACTGCTGCCCACCAGTCCTTCTGTCTGTTAAAACCCCTCAGGTTGATGTCTGCTGAGGATGCCGATCAGATGAGTCCTTAGGTGGGACTATTTTACTGTTCTTTCTGGCTTCTCCAGTTTCGTTGCCCCTGTTGGGCTGTTGATCTCCTCCTTTCCAATAAGCCTGTAGTTTGGGAGTCCCATTCGTGAGGACTTCCTGCCTGTTCATGTAAAAAACATAATTGCTGACCTGTAGCAGGTGTTCTCTGTGAACAGCAGGAATAAGTCCTCACAACCCTCCCACCTCCTCTTGGAGTTGTTTTTTAGCTCTTACTATATTACTAGACTGGAGAAGATGGCACCACGGTAGGCATAGTGTACCTCCTAAAGGCTTCCTTTGGAAGCTGGGGAGTGTTCCATGCGGGATTTCATTGGGGACATCACCTCATTTATGAGGACTTTTTTCCTGTGGTTCACAGAGAACACCTGCTACAGATGAGTAACTATGCTATTCGCCTGTTCTGGAAGGAGGAACTGGTAGTGTTGATTGCTAGTCTCATCCACCTTGAACTTGGCAGATGTTCCAGTTATGGTGCAGGAGTTGAAGGTCCATCCACTCCTGCAGGGGATGTGGAAATCCACTACAGTCTTCTGTTTCCAGAGGTTATCAAGGACATGATGCAGTTGGAATGGAATTTTCCCGACTCCCGCCTAAGGGGCTGATAGTGTATAAGAGAATGTACACTGCCCGAGAAGAGTGTATTACATTGTTTGGTACTCCTAAGGTGGATGCACAGGTCAAGGCGGTTATGAAGTGGACCACTATTCCCGTGGAAGGCGGGTCAGCCTTGAAGGATACTCTGGACCGAAAGGTGGACTCTCTTGCTGAAGAACCAGTTTGCAGCAGTGGCTGCTATGCAGCAGTTAACATTGTGCAGGCTTTGCATTGTGACATCATGAGCCCTTCTCCAGTGGCTTCCGTCTCTATGGCCGGATGGTCCCTCTTTTGGAGTCTGCTACCGCCTTCCTTTCTGATGGCATGTATGAGAATGGATGCCAGTCTTTTTTGGGATGGGGAGCCCAGTGCCAAGACTGAACAGCTCAGGGCCATGGAACCACAGGGGGGTGGCGTGGTCCATCAACTACCTCGAGGCAAGGGCCATCAGATTGGCCTTTTTTTGCATTTCTGGCCTTTGCTAAGGGTCAGATGGTGTGAATGGCATATGTCAATCAGCAAGGCGGCACAAGGAGTGCCAGAGGGGCATTGGAGATGGCTCTCCTGTTTGCTGGGGCGGAGAAGAACCTCCTAGCCTTGATGGCTCAGAACATTGCCAGGGTGAACAGTGTGGAAGCAGACTTCCTCAGCCAGTACTCTCTGGATCCTGGAGAGCGGGAGTTGAGTCGGGAGGCATTGCAGTTGATTCTGCGCCACTGACGTCTCCCCAAAATGGATCTGATGGCAACCCGCTCCAATGCCAAAGTTTACTGTTTCTTCAGTAGTCACATGGAGATGGGGTCTGAGAGTGTCGACACTTGGACCCAGCCTTGGCCAAGTCAGCGCTTGCTGTATGCATTTCCTCCGTGGCCCCTGGTAAGGCGTGTGATTCAGCATATAGAGCGCCACCTGGGCAGGATTGTTCTGGTGGTGCCGGATTGGAAGAGGAGAGCATGGTTCAGAGACATGATGTGGCTCCTGCAGGCGCTGCCTCCTTCGATTGCCTCTATCTTGGGGCCTATTGTGGCAGGGACTGATTTTTGTTGTGGAAGACCGTTCCCTTCTCGCTTATGGCTTAGCTCTTGAAAGAAGATGGCTTCTGAACAGCAGTGGTCTCTATTCTGCTTGGAGCCTGGAGGAGGTCGTCTAAGCAAAAATACGTGCTAATTTGTTGCCTCATTGCGCAATGATGTGCTCAGAAGTTGGCTCCTGAGGTGGCCAAGAATGTTGGCCTTTCTACCGGATGGCCTGGAGAAGGGACTCTCCCTTAACTCCCTGAAAGTTCAGGTAGCAGCTTTGACCTGTTTCTGATGTCTAGCCTTGCACCCAGATGTGTCATATTTTTCCAGGGGGTTTGGCATATTTGTCCTCCCCTCTGGTCTATGATCCCTCAGGGCCTTGATGGCAATGCCCTTTGAGCCATTGAAGCCCATTACTTTAAAGAATTTGATGCTCAAGACAGTCCTCTTGGTTGTGATTTGTTCCACAAGGTGGATTTCCGAACTGCAGGCTCTTTTGCTGAGATCGTATCTGCCTTTTTCAAAGGAGGTTGTTTCTATCTGGCCTGTGCCTTCTTGCCTAAGGTGCTTTCTGCCTTTCATGTGAACTAGGTGGTTTGCCTGCCCTCCTTTTCTAAGGAGCAGTGTCAGGGGAAGGATAAGGAATCTCGCCTTGTGGCTGTCCAGAGGGTGCTTCTCCAAAACCTGGAGGTTATGAATTCCTTTCGTAAGTCTGACCATTATTTATTTATTATTTTTTTTTTATTTATAGAATATTCAATAATTACAAGGATTTAACACTTGCAAGGAAATTGGGAGATCAAAGAATGCAAATATCAAATAAGAAAAAAGCCAGAGGAAATACATTTAACTGAAATTCCCGCTCAAGTCCACAATGTGGAGAGATCCAATAATAAAAATAATAAACCAAAATACTCTAATAGGAATTAACAGAGACATATCAGCCTATTAATCAAGAGGGAGTAGAACAGTAAATAGTCCCACCAGTAAGGGCCCCTCGGGCATTCAAAAAGGAAATCAATTGTGATGGAAAAAAATAAGTTACCTTCTAATTTTACAAGACACTTGCAGGGGTATTTCAAAAAGAAAAGCCCACCCAATTGAGAGACCCTTGGACGCAGAATTAAAAATTCTTTCCTACGCCTTTGGGTTTCTCTAGCCAAATCAGGAAACATACAGATTGGGCAACCTTTAAACACACTGACCATCTTTTTGTGCTAGTTGCTGGCCCGTGCAAAGGCGAGGTGGCAGCTACAATGCCTTGTGAAAGTATTTATTTAAAAGGGTGGTTTTTGTTTGGGTTTTTTTAGTATCCTCCAGATATGAAAGATAAGGAAAATGTATCATTTAAACAGGGGGGGGGGGGAAACCCAGATATAACCACCAACAACATGATACTATATAAGACTACAACATTTGGAAACAAGAAAAAGAACATTTCTCAAAAGGAAGAGTTAATGGAATGAAAACAGCATAGCCAGCTTTAACGGAAGGTATTACCCCACTACGGCCCCCTTCCTACCTGCAAGAAAACTACGAAGCTGTTTGGGATCAAAGAAAAGAAAACTTTTTTCCAAAAACACAACGCCTACAGGAAAATTTTTAACAAAAATGTAGTTCCCAGGAAAAGAACTCTTGGTTTTAGTACCAAAAATTCCTTTCTCCTAACTTGGGTAGCCCTTGAAAAATCAGGAAAATTTTGAATCCTAGACCCCAAAAATAGATCCTACATTTGGCGAAAATACAGTTTCAAAACAGTATGTCGGTCCGTCTCAAGTACAAAATTAACAAGCAAGATAGTCCGCTTGGTTACAACATCCAGGGAATTCTCCAGAAAGCCGGTAAGGTCCAAATACTTCTGCTGGCCACCTGCTTGATCTTCTCCAGGGGCACCTACTCCAGGCACAACAGACAAATACTGCGCTCAAGCAATCGGAAGTAAATTATCTGCTAGCAACTGAAGACCCTCCTGGAAGTATTTCTTGGAACCAGTGGGGACCTAGGAAAATTAATAAACCTCAAGTTATTCTTCCCAGAAGAATTCTCCAGATATTCCATTTTCCGAAGCAAAACTGCTGAGCCTTTAACAAACGCACCCTGGGTCTTCTGAAATGCCCCAAACCTTTCTTCCAACAGACAACCTTGAAGCTTGCAAAGTCTGCTCCTGGGAGACCCCCCCCCCACCAAGGTATCCTTAGCTGAAGAAAGTTCCAAGGAGAAAGTACTTGCAAGAGCTTGCAGAGAAGAGTTCATTGTGGCCATTACCTCCCAAATAGTATCCAAATTTATAACTGTCGGTTTTTGAAACCCTCTAGGACCCAGAGGAAAGAAGACACCTCCCTCAGCCTCCCTGCTTCTCTTCAGAGCAGCACCATCTGTTGTAACCAATCTCCCAAACATTGGGGAAGATACGGCTACCTGGGAACCTGTGCTCACACCAGTTCCCTCCGAAGCTAGCGATGGCCGTGTGGGTGTGCCAGGAACACTTCCGGATCGCGGAGGCGCAGCTCTCAATTCAGGGCTCAAACTTGCCCCACTCAAAGCAGACACTGATAGCCCTGCTGGCCCTGATGAAGTGCTACTTTGTACTCCAAAACTCAGCCCACATTCAGCAAGTGTTCTTTGTATACCCGGAGCAAGAGCCGCTGTACCGGAGGTCTGGGACTTCGGTTTCCTCCTCTTCCCTCGCATCATAGCACTGGAAACCCCCAGGGGACAAACCAACAGGCTGAGAGGCTGAGCTGTAGCTAACAGCTAGACGCCATCTTGTTCCCAAGGGTGATACCTTAACAGGTTTTTTTTATACTGCTTTATCATTTCAGTCAAAGTGGTTTACATTGTAACTTAAACTTGGTAATGTATATTAAACAGGGACATTGATAACTTGGATTTTTCTGAGGCAATGGAGGGTTAAGTGACTTGCCCAAGGCCACAAGGAGTGCTAGTGGGAATCAAACTCTGTTTTCTTGGTTCCCAAGCCAGTGCTCTAACCATTAGGCTGTTGCTACTCCACTCACATCCTCTCCACATCCCCTCTGTGTGTCCTGTTTTGTAAAATATTCTTTATTGTGACATAAACAGTATAAGTCAGGAGTGTACATATGTATTGACCCCCCCCCCCCCCAAACGTCAGTAGATTGTAGAGCCACACTTTGCTGCAATTACAACTGCAAGTCTCTTGGGGTATGTCTCTCTATTAGCTTAGCACATCTAGCCACTGGGATTTTCACCCATTCCTGAAGGCAAAACTGTTCCATCTCCAAGTTTGCTGTACACCAACACAACCCATCTAACCAAGTCGTGCCACAGATTTTCAATTGGATTGAGGTCTTGGCTTTGACTAGGCCATTCCAAGACATTTAAATGTTTCCCTTTAAACCAGCTTTAGCAGTATGTTTAGGGTCATTGTCCTGCTGGAAGGTGAACCTCCGTCCCAGTCTCAAATCTCTGGCAGACTGAAACAGGCTTTCTTCAAGAATTGCCCTGTTTAGTGCCATCCCCACAGCATGATGCTGCCACCACCATGTTTCACTGTCTGAATGTTTTCAGGGTGATGGGATGTGTTGGGTTTGCGCCACACATGGGCGTTTCCCATGATGATCCAAAAGGTCAATTTTTGTTGCATCTGACTAGAGAACCATCTTCCATGTGTTTGGGGGGTCCGCCACATGCTGTTGTGAAAACTCAAACATGTTTTCTTATTTCTTTTGTTAAGAAATGGCTTTTTTATGGCCACTCTTCCATAAAGCCCCACTCTGTCGAGTGTACAGCTTAGTGATCCTATAGTCAGATACTCCCATCTCCACTGTGGATCTTTGCAGCTCCTTCAGTGTTATGCTTGGTGTCTTTGTAGCATCTCTGATGCCCTCCTTGCCCAGTCTGAGTTTTGATGGATGGTCTTCTCTTGTCAAGTTTGTAGTGGTGCCATATTCTTTACATTTTGTTAGAATGGATTTAATGTTGCTCCATGGGACATTCAGAATTTGGGATGGTTTTTTTATAATCCAACCCTGATCTATACTTCTCCACAACTTTGTCTCTGACCTGTTTGGAATGCTCCTTGGTCTTCATGTTGCTTGCTTAGTGGTGTTGCAGAGTCAGGGTCCTTTCAGAACAGGTATATTTATACAGGCATCATGTGATTGATCATGTGGGATCGGAGAGCGGCACGAGGCGGTAATCAGGGATCTCCAGGAACAAGCAGGAATGTAGTCTTCACATATGGGTAACGTTGACACCGGAGCCTGCACGGGAACGCTCCCCAGCGTCCAAAAGGAAAGCTTTTGGGAGCATCCCACCACACGTGTGCTGCCTTCCCGCCCAACTACCTCTCTCACTTCAGTTCTTCGTTTTCCGCGGAGCCGACAGGACGTGTCCCCTGTCACCGCAGAAAATCTTCTCTTATTTTTATATTTTTTGTGGTTGTGTCTGCCTTTCGTCGACACCTACTGGTACCACTGGTGCTTTTCTTTCCTTTCTTCTAAAAATATTTCAATTTTAGTGCTTTTCTCAGGGATCTTTTTCCCTGCTTTTGTGCTTTGCGCCATTTTGGGCATTAGGCCGCCTTTTCCCTTACCATGGAAAAACCAGCCACTGGTTTTAAAAAATGTTCAAAATGTGGCGGCACAATTTCTATTACTGACACCCATGACTGGTGTCTTAAATGTTTAGGTTCTGACCATTGCCCTGCGGAGTGTCTCTCCTGTAGGAAGTTGACTAAAAGAAGTCTTCAGAATCGAGCGAATCAAGTCGGTGCCCTTTTTGCTTCAGACACAATGTCTGTAGCATCGGTGTCTTCCAGAGCTTCTACTTCTTCCCAGGGATCTCAGGTAACTAAACACAAGTCTTCTAAGACTATCCGGTCCTCGAAGGGTAGATCTCCCTCTAAACATCGAGATGCCATTGGCGTTGCCCTTGAGGATACTTCACTGGCAAAACAGCCCCGGCGGGAGTCTTAGGGCTCCAAAGCTTTATCGGGGCTCCAGGATGTTCCCAAGGCCTTGGCCTCTATGGAACTACTGGTACCATGCTCGGGGGTTGTGGCCGCTACCACCGGTACCGACACCCTGGCATCGGCAGTGGACAAAAGACTCCTCACTATCGAACGTAGTCTAGCGACTCTTTTGGCTACTTCGATACCGCTAAAGTCGCTGCAGACGGTTCCGCAGGCACCGGTGCCCTCGGTACCTGCTTCAACAGGCATGCTTCCCCCGATGCAGAGTTCGGAATCTCTCTCCAGCATGGGGGATCATGTACTGACTCGTTACGGTACCGACATCGAGCGGTACCGATGCCATCTGCTTCGGGAGAACCCGGTGCTTCCTCCTTTTGAGTCTTCCGATTCCGATGACTCGGATGATTCCACCAGTACCAGAGCTGAACTTTTACAAGATTCAACTCCTCCTCCTCAACGCAGAATGTCTTTTCATGATTTTGTACGTGATATGGCAAACGGTCTTTCCATTACAATAGTACCAGAAAAGGAGCCTAGGGCAGAAGAATTACGAATTCTTCAGTATCCTTTGGCTCCAAAGGAGGCAGCTATGCTTCCTATACACCAGATCTTACATGATCTAATGTTAAGAATGTGGGAAGCTCCTTTAACAGTATCTCCACATTCTAGATGTCTTGACACTATGTATCGAGTACCACCTTGCCCAGGGTTTCAGAAGACTCAATTACCACATCATTCTATGGTGGTAGAGTCCACCATGAGGTGGATTAAGAGTGCTAAACGATACTCTTCCAATCCACCAGGTCGTGAGTCTAGAACACTGGATGCCTTTGGTCGTCGATGCTTTCAGTCCTCCATGCTTTCAGCAAGAATCAGGTCCTATATATTATACATGGGAATGTTTCTTGAGCGGGTTACAAAAGACTTGGAGCTTTTGAACCCTTTTCTTCAAGAGGATAAACGGACAGATTATTTGACTCTGGTTAAACATGCTCAAAATGTCTCTAAGTTTATGAATCATGCTACCTTTGACTGCTTTGAATGTATTAGCAGAACCTCTGCTATATAGGAGCACGTTGTATTGCCTGGCTCCAAGCTTCAGACATGGAGGAATGGGTGCAAGATAGGCTGGGTAACATTCCTTGCACAGGAGAAAATCTTTTTGGCAAGGATTGGCAGCTTAAAGCTAATGAAATTGACACTAATAATACAACTTTAGACAGGTTGTCAAAATCTACAGCTAACCCAGCCAAGAAAAAGTTTTTCAAAAAACCTTTTTTCTCTAAGAAAAAGAAATTCTATCCATCTTCCACCCAGCAAACACATGTTCCCCAGAAGGGGCAACAACAAACTAGACAAAGAAAGACACAAGCTCAGAAGGCTCAGCAGACCCAGCCTCCTCAGTGCCTGACTGTTGTCTAGAGAACTTAGCCATTCTTCCTGTTCTAAGCCCAGAACCTTTAAATATTCCAGGCCGCATTTGCCATTTTGCCAAAAGATGGCAACAAATCACTTCAGAAAATTGGACTGTATCTGTTGTGCGTCTGGGATACAAGCTCCATTTCCTCAGCTTGCCCCCATCCACGCTAATAAAACAGTTCAAATCTCAACCACCGGTCTCAGACCTGTTGTGGCAAGAGGTCACCACTCTTCTGGCTCAAGGGGCTATAGAAGAGGTTCCAAAGTCCCAGCAGGGCACAGGATTCTATTCCCCCTATTTTCTCATTCCAAAGAAGTCAGGGGGACTAAGGCCAATCCTGGACCTTAGAGAACTGAACAAATATTTAGTCCGAGAGAGGTTCAAGATCTCCCTTGGCACTCTTCTTCCATACCTTCACGATCAAGATTGGCTATGTTCTCTAGATTTAAGGGATGCTTATATGCATATCCTTATTCATGCAGATCACAGAAAATTCCTTAGATTCCTAGTCAGGGGAAGACATTTTCAATACAGGGTCCTTCCTTTCAGGCTGGCCTCTGCTCCAAGGGTCTTCACAAAATGCATGGCAGTAGTAGCAGCATTTATGAGGACTCTGGGAATTTTTGTCTTCCCTTACTTAGACGATTGGCTCATCCGAGCATCGTCAGCTCTAGAGGCAAGTCATGCTCTTTCCCGAGCAATGCAAATACTACAGTTCTTGGGATGGATCATAAACCTTCCAAAGTCCCAGCTCACCCCATCTCGATCCCTCGAGTTTATAGGGGCTCGCTTGGACACACAGCAGTCAAAGGCTTTCCTGCCTCAGTCTCGTCTGCGCATCATCGAACTAGCATCTCAAGCAGTGCTACAAACCTTCCTCACTGCTCGACAGATGCTTCGACTTCTAGGACACATGGCATCTACAGTCCATGTGATTCCTTATGCATGCCTTCATATGCGAGCGGCCCAATGGTCCAGGCCTCGGGATGCCTGTCAGACAAGATCAGAGTTACCACACGCATGATTGCATCTCTGCATTGGTGGCAGTCTCTGGAAAACCTTACAGTAGGCTCTCCTTTTCAGCAACCCCTACCTCAGGCTGTACTGAGGACAGATGCATCCAAGTTGGATTGGGGAGCGCACTTGGGCAATCTGTCTGCCCAGGGTCTTTGGACCCCACAGGAGGCTTCTCTTCAAATAAACCTCCTAGAACTAAGGGCCATTTCCAATGCTATTCAAGTCTTTTGCCTTTATCTCATAAGCAAAACATTTCTGGTGCAAACCGACAATCAAGTGGCCATGTTTTACCTAAACAAACAAGGCGGAACAGGCTCTCTGCAATTATGCAACGAAGCTTTGCAACTGTGGGCCTTTGCCAGAGAGCATCACATTCATTTGTTGGTAGTATACCTTCCAGACATTCAAAACATTTGGGCAGACAGGCTGTCGAGTCCTGTTGCCACACGAGTGGTCTCTCCACTCATATCAACTTGCCCAAGTGTTTCAAGTCTGGGGAACACCAGACATAGACCTCTTTGCAAGTCCACAGAATGCCAAACTTCCCCAGTACTGTTCCAGACTCCCAGCTCAAAATTCAGGCAAGGGATGCATTCCTGCTCCATTGGGGCCAGGATTTTCTCTATGCCTTCCCACCAATTCCCCTGATCCCTAAAACCTTATTCAAACTCCAAAGAGACAGAGGTCGCATGATACTCATAGCTCCTTGCTGGCCAAGGCAAATATGGTATCCTCTTCTCCTAGGTCTCTCTCGAGCCACTCCTCTGGAGTTGTGGAGTGCTCCAGATCTTCTGTCCCAGAAAAACGGATCCCTACTGCACCCCAGTCCCTTCATCTCAAGGCCTGGCTACTCAAGGCATAGAACTTCAGGATCTAGGCCTTTCACAACAAGTGAAGGATATTCTTCTGGCTTCCAGAAAACCTTCCACAAGGCGTTCTTACGCTTTTAAGTGGAAGAGGTTCTCAATATGGTGTTCCCAGAGGGGACTTAATCCCCTCTTGGTACTGGTAGAGTCCCTTCTGGACTATCTCCTTCATTTATCAGCTTCTGGTCTCAAGACCAATTCTGTTAAGGTCCATCTTAGTGCTATTGCTGCATCTCATAAACCCTTTGAACAACCAATTTCCTCTCATCCTCTTGTTTCAAGATTTATGAGGGGTCTCCTTTTAACTAAACCTCTCATCAAACCACCTCTGGTGGCATGGGATCTTAATCTTGTTCTGGGTCAACTCATGAAGCCTCCCTTTGAACCTTTAGCTACTTCGGAGCTAAAGTGTCTTTCATGGAAAGTCATTTTCCTAATTGCTATCACTTCTGCAAGACACATTAGTGAACTGCAAGTTTTACTGGCTGACCCGCCTTATATGAGGTTCAATCATGACAAAGTAGTCTTGAGGACTCATCCTCATTTTATGCCAAAGGTGATATCAGCTTTTCATTTAAACCAGTCGGTTTATCTCCCAGTCTTCTTTCCTAGGCCTCATGCCTCCGGCGTGGAAAGAAATCTTCATACCTTAGATTGTAAGCGGGCTCTGGCTTTCTATCTTCACAGAACTCAGGCATTTAGAAAGTCTTAACTTTTTATGGCTTTTGACCCTAGTCATTTAGGACTTCCAGTCACTAAGAGAACTCTCTCTAAGTGGATTGCAGACTGTATTTCCTTTACCTATCAAAGTAAAGGAATCCCTCTTGAAGGCCATGTCACAGCTCATAATGTCAGAGCCATGGCAGCCTCAACAGCTAATCTTCGTTCAGTTGCTATTGATGACATCTTCAAAGCAGCAACTTGGGCTTGTGTACATACTTTCACTGCCCACTATTGTTTAGAGAAGGACTCCCGTCGGGATTCCTTGTTCGGTCAGGCTGTTCTACAGCATCTCTTCCATTCCTCTTCCCACCATCCACTCTTGGATGCCTGAGGTCCCTGGGAGGAAGCATGGCCCATCTTACATAGATCCACAACATGCTGGGGTCATCCCTAGGCATTTTTAGCTGGGGAGTCCCCATATGTGAAGACTACATCCCTGCTTGTTCCTGGAGATAGCGTAGTTACTCACATGTAACAGGTGATCTTCGGGAACAGCAGGAATAAGTCTTCACAACCCACCTCCCCTAGGAGTTGTCGTTCTCTTTCTATTTTTCTTCTACTTCTCTCCTTTGGTCTCAGCTTCCAACTCAACTGAAGTGAGAGAGGTAGTTGGGCAGGAAGGGGAGCGTTCCTGCGTAGGCTCCGTCGGTGTCGACGGTACCCATATGTGAAGACGTATTCCTGCTGTTCCCGGAGATCACCTGTTACAGGTGAGTAACTACGCTCTCCAGCAGCGCGCGCCCCTCAGGTCAGCTACCATGCATAAAGAGGTGACCCTACTGAGGGAGGAACTGGCTGCAATGAAGCGCACCTCTTCTAGGATACAAACTGAACGAAGTCCACCACTGCTTCCACAAAGAATCAAACACCCCAGGAACAAATGGATCACAGTGGGTTCTGGTAGATTGCAACCTGTGACACAGAGGCAACCGATTCATCAGGAGATATCCCTGCATAATGCCTTCTCTGCCTTGACAAATGAGGATGCCCAATTCAAAGAAACTGAAGGGCCCTTAAATGACAGACAATGCCCAATCTCCTGCTAAAGGACCAAATATGAAGAAAATCTAATCAAACAGCAAACTACTTACTACTTGCTGATTCCATCATCAGTGCGTCAACTTGGGAACACAGTTCAAAGGAGAGAAGATAGTCAAGTGCCTCCCAGGCTCTTCAGCCAGCAGGAATACAAACCATATTGTTGAAGTACTTAGCGCAGAAAGTGAACACTACAAAATTGATATCCACTTGGACACACATGACCTGGCTAGAAACAGTGCCTCTACAGTCCAAAAGAACTTCCAATCTCTGGGAGAGAAACTCAAGCCCATTGTTAACACTGTTGCATTCTCAGAGGTTCTACCTGTAATTGGTAAGGGGGGCAAAAAGGCTGCATTGTATTAACAGCTTTAATACATGGCTCCAGACCTGGTGCAAACAAGAAGGATTCAGACTTATTGGTGACTGGGGTAACAGATGGAACAAGAGACTATACTGTGCTGATGGACTACATCTCTCTGTCACAGGGGAAAGAATTCTAAGTGAAAAATTCAAGGAATATGTGGATATGCATTTAAACTAGAAAAAGGGGGTGACAGATGTGGAAGGTCAAGTTCTGGACGTCATCCCCTGCCAAATCAGATTAAAATCAGAAACAGCCACACTTTTAAACCACACATCAAAAACAAGTGGGAAGATGTAGGCAGAACAAAATCAATACAAAATACACACAAGCCAGTTAAATGCTGGAAAGCAATGAGCACAAATGCTCGAAGCTTAGCCAACAAAGTTCCGGACCTGGAAGCCCTAATGCCCTAACCTTATTGGACCCAAGTGATTTCCGAACTGTATATCAAGCCCTTATCCTACCCCATTTTGATTTCGCCAATGCCATTCTCCAAGGGCTGACACAGTCTACATTGACTCCCTTACAACTTGCCATGAACGCCGCTGCTAGAGTTCTATTTGGAGCAGGGAGGTATGATCACATCACACCCATCTTATTGCAGCTCCACTGGCTCCCAACACACGGAAGAATACTATTCAAGACCCTAGTACTTACCTTTAAAGCCATCCACAGCATAACTGCTTCAACACTAGTCAATCTACTTCAGCCCACTCCGCCCAACAGATCCAGAAGATCTACATCAGCAAACACCCTAATTATACCAAGTGCATCAACAAAATGCATGCTAACAACATCCAACAGAGCTTTCAGTCTTTATGCCCCCAAGTGTTGGAATACACTGCCTCCAGAAATCCGAGCCATCACCGATCTCATGCAATTCAGGAAGGCACTCAAGCACTACTTATTTATACAATACTACCAGATCAATCATAATCCACCATAGCCACACCCCTCCTCTAGTAACCTTCGTATCCTAGTGCCTAACCGTAGATTTATCATAAACTATTCACAAAGCTTACTGTTATATATGTAAATAGTTGTTTTGCATGTCCCCCTAAGTTATCCAAGTTGTACTTCCCTGTTCTATGTAAAAACTGATATTCGTTACTTATGGTTCCTTGTTCCATGTAAACCGCGCTGATGCTAAAGAGTGCGGTATATAAGAAAATAAAATAAATAAATAAAATAATGGTGGAAATGGATTTGGACATTTAGCCATGTTTCTGTAATGGCCACAATGAATCGCATGATTGGGATATAGCCATAGCTGGCTATAATCTATTCAGAAGAGACAGAGAAAATGGAAGAGGAGGAGGAGGAGTAGCCTTGTATGTTAAAAACAATATTAAAGCTACTGAAATGCAGGGGGCATGGGGAAAAGAAGAAGCGCTCTGGATTGTGTTGGAAAGAGGAGATGGCATTGTCATCCATACTGCTGTAGTCTACAGACCTCTGACACAAATTGAAGAGAGAGATAACGAACTGATTATAGATATTGCCAAGATAGCCACAAAGAGGAAAGCGATAATATTGGGTGACTTTAATCTACTGAATGTGGATTGGATTACTCCTTTTGCAAATCTGGAAAGAAGCAAAAAAAATTGTGGATGCTTTCCAAGATGCTTTACTTAGACAAATGTTGATGGAACCAACCAGGGAAAGCTCAACGCTGGATTTAGTGCTCATCAATGGTTGATAGCGTGTCGAATGTCTGCGTGAGTGCCCCTGTGAGCAGCAGTGATCATCACATGGTGTGGTTTGAGATAAAAGCCATGGTACAGGCCAATCATAGCAAGCTCAAAGTCCTAAACTTCAAAAACACCAACTTCAATAAAATGGCCGAGTACCTAAAGGAGGAGCTAACAGGGTGGAAGAAGATAAGGGAAGTGGAATTGCAATGGGCTAAACTAAAGGTGGCAATAAAAGGGGCAACATAAATATGTAAGAAAAGTAAACAAAAACAAGAGGAGAAGAAAACCTGTTTGGTTTTCCAAAGAAGTGTCTGCTCAAAGGCAAAAAACACAGCTTTCGCAAAATTCAAAGGCTCACAAACAGAGGAAGACAAAGGAATACAGGGTCAAACTCAGAGACAAAAAGAGAAATAAGGATAGCAATATCAAAGGCAGAGGAAAAGATGGCTAAAGATGTTAAGTGTGGTGACAACTTTCTTCAGGTATATTCAGGAAAGGAAGAAGATCAGAGGTGGAATTGCAGGACTCAGAAGTGCTGCAAACGGACTCGTGGAAAGTGACATTAAAAAAGCGAAATTGCTAAATGACTACTCTGTTTTTACTAAAGAAAGTCCTGGAGAAGGACCTCCTGTGACTCCCAAATATAAAAACTGGGAATGAAGTAGATACCACACCATTCACAGAAGATGAAGTGTTAGAACAACTTGCAAAACTGAAAGTGGACAAGGCCATGGGACCAGATGGGATACATCCCAGGATACTGAAAGAGCTCAGAGAGGTCCTTGCAGGACCGTTAAAGGATGTTTTCAACAGATCCTTGGAAACAGGAGAGGTTCCTCAGGACTGGAGAATGACTGATGTCTTACCTCTACACAGGTGGTGACAGGGAAGGAGTGTCAAACTACAGGCCTGTGAGCCTTACCTCGGTGGTGGGAAAAGTAATGGAGGTGCTCCTGAAAGAGCGAATAGTGAACTTTCTCAAAACCAACAGGTTGCAAGACCCGAGGCAACATGGTTTTATCAAAGGACGATCTTGCCAAACAAATCTGATTGAGTTCTTTGGGTGACCAGAAAACTAGATCAGGGGCATGCGATGGATGTCATCTACCTGGATTTCAGCAAAGCCTTTGATACTGTTCCTCATAGGAGGCTTATCAATAAACTCAGTAGCTTGGGGACGGGTCCCAAGATGGTAAATTGAATCAGAAATTGGTTGACTGACAGACGACAGAAGGGCGATGGTAAATGGAGCTCACTCGGATGAAGGGAAGGTGATTAGCAGGATGCCCCAGGGTCGGTCCTGGGCCCAGCACTGTTCAATGTATTTGTGAGTAATATTGCTGAAGGACTGAATAGAAAAGTCTGTCTTTGCAGATGACACAAACATTTGCAACAGAGTGGACTCCCCCGAGGGAGTGGTTAACATGAGGAAAGATTTACAAAAGCTGGAAGAATGGTCTAATGTTTGGCAATTAAGATATAATGCAAAGAAGTGCAGTGTCATGCATTTGGGTAGCAGAAATTCAAGGGAAATGTACGCGATAGGGGGCGAAAGGTTGGTGTGCACGGATCAGGAGAAAGACCTTGGTGTGATTATTTCTGAAGATCTCAAGGTGGCAAAACAGTGCGACAAGGCGGTGGCAAAAGCTAGGAGGATGTTGGGCTGCATACATAGAGGAATTACCAGCAGAAAGGAAGAGGTACTTATGCCACTGTACAAGTCATTGGTGAGGCCTCACTTGAAATACTGTGTTCAGTTTTGGAGACCATATCTTGCAAAGGATGTAAAAAGACTGGAAACTGTTCAGAGGAAAGCAACCAAAATGATTTGGAGCCTGCGTCAGAAGCCTTATGAGAAGAGACTTGAAGACCTAAACATATACACTTTGGAGGAGAGGTGGTTCAGGGGAGATATGATTCAGACCTTAAAATACTTAAAGGGAAATAATGAACAAACAAACCTCTTCCAAAGACGGGGAAGCTGTAAAACTAGAGGGCATAACAGGAAACTGCAAGGTGGAAAATTGAAAGGCAATGTCGGGAAATACTTTTTCACAGAAAGGGTGGTGTATCTTGGAACGCCCTCCCGGTGGAAGTGGTGGGGGAAAACACGGTGACGGAATTCAAAATGGCATGGGACAGACACAGTGGATCCCTTTACAGCAACAGGATAAAATCAAAATAAACGGAACCATCTAATTTTCTCAACAAATAGGGATGTCCTACATGGAGTGGTGGGTTCACCCCTAAACAAAGACATGGGGAGGGGTGGCCTGCATGGAGTGGCAGGTGCACCTACTCTTGCCATCATACTGGGCAGACTAGATGGACCATACTGCCATCATTTACTGTGTGACAGGATTGTACACAGGTGCACCCTAATCAATGAATTATGTGATTTTTGTGGTTAATTGGTTGGACCAGATCTTATTTAGGGGTTTCATAGTAAAAAGGAAGAATATATCTCCAGGAACAAGCAGGAATGAGTCTTCACATGGGTATCGTCGGTACCGACGGAGCCTGCGCGGGAACGCTCCCCCAGCGTCCAGTAAGAAAGCTTTTGGGAGCATCCCACAGCGCCTGCGCGCTGCCTTCCCGCCTTTTCCAACCGCCTCTCTCCAGTTCGAGTTTTAAAGCTGAGACAAAGAGAGAGAGAGGAAAGGAAAGATAGATAGAGAGATACAACTCCTAGGGGAGGTGGGTGGGTTGTGAAGACTTATTCCTGCTGTTCCCAGAGATCACCTGTTACAGGTAAGTAACTGTGCTATCTCCAGGAACAAGCAGGCATGAATCTTCACATATGGGGACTCCCTAGCTGTAGATACCAGGGAGAAACCCCAGGTTGTGTGTCCTGCTGTTCCCAGAGATCACCTGTTACAGGTAAGTAACTGTGCTATATGCACTTACAACTTTTCAGTTTTGACTTTTTTAGTGATTATATACAAGGTATTTTATTGTCATTCCACTTCACCAGTTTGGTCTATATTGATAGGTCCATTAACTAACATCCAAATGAACCTCCATTTTCATTCCTGGTTGTTTGTACAGAATGTGACAAAACAGGACAAAAACTGAGGGGATGAATACTTTTGCAAGGCACTGTAAGTCGACTTTGGGGTGCTGGATTAGAGTGTCCGTTGCCTCAGCGTATCTGAGGAACCAGCCCGTCCCAGATGGTTTGTGCACCCATTCTACCCGAGCACAAGCGTTCCTGTGGGCGGAGCAGAGCTCTGTAGCCCCTGCAGATATCTGGCAGGCAGCCACATGAGCATTGCTTTCCACTTTTGTTCACTCTACCAACAATTAAGTCGTTCAATATAACATACAAGTGACTTGGAGTATAAACCTGATCACTTTAACAAATTTCTCAAATGTTGAAATCATAAATATTCTAGATAGTCCAGCACAGTTTGCAATGTGAAGAAGGTCTCAGACTTAATTTGGCACTTAACTCAATGGCTTGCGCCTACAAGTAATCATGTGCCTTATCTAGCATCAACGACCTTCAAGTTAGACAAAGAACAATAACACTGGGGATCTTATGGCTTAAGTTAAAGCACCATATCGCTATATGCAAATCTTATCACTCAGCTGATAGTTCCCCACTGAACAGTCCTGTGTTCCTCTATTCCTCGTTATATGTTGATCCCGACGCTTGTCTAAGGTACCGTATATGCGTTTCACGGTCACTGTTTCCTCAGGGGATTAATCATTGCTTTTTCACGTGCTGTTTAAAAACAAAAATGACCCATATAAACCTTATTTTCTACCCTATAAAATACTCTCTACACCAACCTACATATTAAAATTCAAAACCTACATAAGAACATCTCACAGCCTACCTTTGCTGCTGCCCGCGTACTTCAAAATACCTCCGGCATACTTTCATACTGAAACACTACTACCATCCCGAGGTCTCAGATGCCGCGCATGCGGAATGCAGCTCTCCTCTCATCTTTTAAAGCAGACCACCTCTTACCCTCACCTGAAATCTAGCCAGCACTCCATTCACATCGACCTTCAACAGATGACGTCTTATTATCAACCTCCAATCCTTACTGGAAGTGCCCGCTCCCTAAGAAACCCCTGTCTACATACCTACCCTATTAGTCTACCCAAAACCTCAACATTAGTGTATCCAAAATATAACTACTTCCCTTATCCACCAGACAATTGGTTCATCGTACACACGCCAACCATTCTGTGGTGACATTTAAACCTAACGGCTTCATGGTTTGTAACCAATGTATCCAACGCTGTTCCCTAACTATCAAAGTATGATCTAAAGACCTGGTATTACTCCCCGCATTAACCTTATCTAGGCACAAGCAACGGAGCTGCTCAAACACATGCCCTTGAGTTACGCAGTGTCGTACAATCGGGGCTTCCATTACTTTACGTTGCGAACGGCTCCTGTGTTCTCTCATATGGGTCCTGAACGACCGGATTGTTTTCCCAACATAAGCTTAACCCACAAGGGCAAACAATGACATACAATGACATAAACCACCGAACTTGAATCACAGGTGGTACTTTGGCGTAAGGAAAACTTCTGCTCTCTATATTCAAACTGTGTGGCTTCAACCGACACATCACATATGTCACATGTTCCACATTTATGATGCCCTTTATCTATTCTAGAGTGTGTGGAATCATTCATTGGTATTACTACTGCTGGACTCAACCATTCCTTCAGGTTACGATCTCTTTGCCACACACAGCGAATCATTTTATCTGTTAAACCAGGTACCACTGCTAGTACGTTCTGATGCCGTCTAATAACCCGTTGAATGTCTAAACTTAATGGGGAATACCTGGTAACCAAATTAACCTGCGTACTCTCATGTTGCTGCTTATTTCAATTGGGTTGTGTTGTCAACAATACCCCCCTATGATTATATAAAGCCCTAAGGTATGCTTGTTTAACCACTTTCCGGGGATATCCCCTCTGGAGAAAATCATTAAACAATTGTTTTGACTTGCTCTTATAATCCTGTCTAGTCAAACAATTTCTCCTAAATCGTAGGAACTGTGAAAATGGAAGGCTTTCTTTTAGCCGTCTAGGGTGCACACTTGTGAAATGTAAAAGTATTTCTATCGGTTATTTTTTTATAGACTGTTACCCACTCTCCTATGCCCCTCGTCACCTGGACATCTAAATAATGGAGTGTATCTGTATGATATATATACGTGAAAGATATATTATCGTCTAAATGATTAATCCATTGCAAGAAGCCCAATAAAGCTTCCTCTGTGCCCTTCCAGAGCAGGAAAACATAGTCTATAAAACGCTTCCATATTAATATATTAGGTAGATACTTAGATGTAGTTAACCACCGATGTTCAAACTGACCCATGTAAAAATTAGCAATAAATGGGGCGCACGTGGCTCCCATAGCCACACTTGACACTTGCTGGTATATAACCCCTTGAAAAACAAAATAGTTGTGATAAATTGTCAAACGGGCCAATTCAGTAGTACTGCTAATAGATCTTCTGACAAGTCCCCCCCCCTCTGACGTAACACCTGAGCTACCACCTCCATAGCTGAATCCTGAGGGATGTTAGTATATAGCGATACTACGTCTAGTGTGACTAATAAGACCTCCTTTTGTCGAGCCCACTCACCAGCATCTCTCAAAACATTTAAGAAATGTGTGGTCTCTTTTAAATATGAGGGAATGTGACTCAACAAAGAGCGTAAATAAGAATCAAGATATGTGGACAGAGGTTCTAAAACACTGCCCTTAGTCGACACTATGGGTCTGCCTGGTGGTTCTAATAAATTTTTATGAATTTTTGGTACCGTCTAAAATTTTGCTGTAATCGGGGACTGTATATTCAAATAATGGAACTCCTTTCGAGATATCAACTGTTTCTGCAAAGCTCTTGAGGTCACTTGTTTGATTTCTGCTTGTAATTCCCTCAACTGATCTACTTCCAATCTTTTATAAACTGTTGGATTTTGCAGTTGGGTTAAAGCTTCTGTCAAATAATATTGGGCCCAAAAATTATAGGTCTGTTTCACAGAGGATTTAGCTATTGCTATAAATGTAATCAACTCCTCCAATATGTTCTAGGCTATTTACTTAATTAGTTATGGATTTTTCCAAAGAAAACTCTCTTCCACATATTTCGCGAATTATCTTAAAGATTGATAGAACTGGGTCTCAGACTTGTTCAGTACATGTTGCGGAATTGGATCCCTGCTGTACTCTCATTGCATCAATGACCTCAGTTCATGTTTGTTTTCATACAAATGCATTCAGAACAAAAAGAGGATTATCATGATGAGGTTCTTCTATATGCTATAAGCGAATGCAATAAGTAAGAAAATCTTCTCTCTTTATTTGTCTTGTTTGTCTTGTTTCTATGTTTATCTTGTCTGAAGATGATCCTGTATATAGCTATGGTTCCTTGTTCTGTTGAACCTTATCACGGAAGTTGTATGCCGTCATGGATTCTTGACAGTGTGCCCCTAGCTGCATTGGCTGATATAGTAGGAGGAGGTCTTAAGAAACCTCTGGAATATTTCTCTCTCCACTTCTGCTGGTAGAGGAACACAACCTGCTTGTCTGGACTGGTCTAGCAGGACTCAAGGAAAGGACATTAACTGGTAAGTTAAATGTCACCTTTTCTCAGATTACTCCTGAGTCTATCCCCTTTCATCTTTCTTATGATCTCTCATTCTGGATGAGGGCCACCTCCTGTGCTTTTATACCATGGAGGTTTTTAAATGTCTGTATCATGCCGTCCCTCTCCTGCCTTTTCTCTGAAGTATATATATTGAGATCTTTAAGCCTATCAACATATGCCTTATAATAAAGACCAATGACTATTTTAGTTGCCACGTTCTGGATCTACTCCACTCTGCTTATATCCTTTTGAATGTGTGGTCTCCAGAATTGTATACCATATGGGGGATGTTAAAAAGCCCTATTTGAGTTGCACATATTTGGATCACAGATTGTCTACTCCTTCATACTTCTAATCTGATTCCTGAATTCTGCTCCTCTTAACTTTCAGTGTATCCTTTGGTTCTTCCACTGCTAGTCTGCTATCAGTGGGTGTACTTCTAGTTCTCCAAGAACAAGCAGAAAGTCAGTCCTCACATATGGGTGACGTCGGCACCGATGAAACCCTCGTGGAGCATTTCCCCAGCTTTCAAAGAAAGCCTTTGGAAATGCCACCATGCATGCGTGGTCCCCTTCCTGCCCAAGGGTGCCATCTTAATCAGTCTCCCTTTTTCCACGGAGCTCTTTGGACACACATCCCTGTATCTCAGAAAAAGTTTCATATTGTCTTTCTAATTCTGGTTTCCTGGTCCTCTTTCCCCCTTCCTCAGGTGGACAAAGGTGAGTCGGTTGATATTGTGTATCTGGACTTTCAGAAAGCCTTTGACAAGGTCCCTCATGAGAGACTTTTGGCAAAACTAAAGTGTCATGGGATAGGAGGTAGTGTACTATTGTGGATCAGGAACTGGTTAAAAGATAGAAAGCAGAGGGTAGGGCTAAATGGCCAATTTTCCCAGTGGAGAAAGGTGAATAGTGGTGTACCCCAGGGATCTGTGCTGGGTCCACTGCTTTTTGACATATTCATAAATGACCTGGAAAGTGGAATAACGAGTGAGGTTATCAAATTTGCGGATGACACAAAACTATTTAAAGTTGTTAAAACCCAAGAGGATTGTGGAAAATTGCAAGAGGATCTTGATAAATTGGAAGACTGGGCATCAAAATGGCAGATGAAATTTAATGTGGACAAGTGCAAGGTTATGCACCTAGGGAAGAACAACCCAAACTATGGTTACACGATGCAAGGTTCCACATTAGGAACCACCACCCAGGAAAAAGATTTAGGCGTCATTGTGGATACCATGTTAAAACCCTCGGCCCAGTGTGCAGCAGCGGCCAAGAGAGCAAATAGAATGCTAGGTATGATAAGGAAAGGAATGGAAAATAAAACAAAAGATGATATAATGCCTCTATATCGTTCCATGGTGAGACCACACCTTGAATATTGTGTGCAATTCTGGTCGCCGTATCTTAAAAAGGATATAGCGATTTTAGAAAAGGTTCAGAGAAGAGCCACCAAAATGGTAAAGGGGATGGAAGGGATACTCCTATGAAGAAAAGCTAAAAAGGTTAGGGCTCTTTAACCTGGAAAAGAGACGGCTGAGGGGAGATATGATAGAAGTCTATAAATTAATGAACGGAGTGGAACGGGTAAATGTAGATCGATTGTTTACCTTATCAGAATATAGAAAGACTAGGGGACATGCAATGAAGCTACAGGGTAAACTATTTAAGACTAATAAAAGAAAATATTTTTTCACTCAACGTGTAATCAAACTCTGGGATTTGTTACCGGAGGATGTAGTAAAGGCTGTTAGTGTAGCTGGGTTTAAAAAAGGTTTGGACAAGTTCCTGGTGGAAAGGTCCATAAACCATTATTAAGAAGGGACCCAGCATATCAATGCTTGAACCAATACAAGCATTGTGGAACCTGTGTCCCTTGGGGAAACTGCTAGGTACATATGACCTAGATTGGCCACTGTTGGAAACAGAATACTGGGCTTGATGGACCTTGGTCTGACCCAGTATGGCATATCTTATGTTCTTATGTTCTTTCTTCTTCGTGAGTTCGTCTCTAGTGCATTTCGCGCCCTTTTCAACTGCTGGCCGAACCGAAGGCCTTCGACCTTGCAGGGATTCTTTTTGCCCCCATGGCCTCTGGTTTCAAAAAGTGTGACAGATGCTCCAAAAGCTTGTTGCTCACAGACACCAAGACTGTTGTCGTAGGTGTCTAGGAGCAGGCCATAACCTGGAGCTCTGTTCCCTTTGTAAAAAGATGTCCTCCAAGGCCATCCAGAAACTGGATGACATTTTCTGCAAGGCGGCTCCGGTGTCCCCAGTAGCTTCCTGCTCCACTGACCTTCAGTCTCTGGGGTCCCCCGCGGCCGCTCCACGGCCCTGCCGCCACCCTGAACAAGGGTCCCCCAAAAGGGAGTGGAAGAAGGCCTTGAGCCCCCTCTTTGGGGGCTCTGGACAAGTGAGCATTCTCATGCTTGGTCCCTTAGCTCTCCTTGGCAGTCCAAGAGTCGGAGAAGGAGCAGCCCCAAAAGGTATCTTGTACAGATATGGAGGCTCTGGCGATGGTGCCTGGTCTCCTGAGGGTTTTTCTGGTGATGACCCCTCTCCTCTTCTACTCCTGACCCTGTTACACTAGAGTGCAGCATTTCTGTCTTCCTTGCTGCCGAGCGGGTGCTGGTGCCAGGCCCCACTGGCACGCACCCTGAAACTGTGAGGGCGATGCCTGTGTTGACTCCCCAGACAGCCGCGACAGTCCCTGGCACAGGTCTCAAATTCCATCCCAGTCTTCAGGTGTGAGATCTTTCCAAGCCAGTGCCTCCGGCTCCAAGCGGGCTTCGGCCTCGAGAGCCCAGCTCGTGGCACAGGCTCTGCTTGAGCAGCCTCGCTCCGAGACTTCCTCAGAAATTTTGGGTTGGGAGTCTGACGGGGACACTTCCCCTAAATACCAGGCTCATCGGGACCTCCCCTCAGATCCTTCCCCGCCTGTCCAGATGCGGTGGTTGTCTCCCAAAGTCACTTCCTTTATGGAGTTTGTACGGGACATGGCTCGAGCCCTGGTGCTTTCCATGGAATCCGGGGAGGAGCCCCATGCAGAGGAACTTGATATTTTACAATACGAGGCTCTGCTGAGGGAATCCCTCACAGTCCTGGTTCCACCCATCCTAACCCAGCTGCTCCTTCACATGCGGGAGACACCTTCATCTATCCCCATTGTCAGCAAGTGCCTGGACACTACCGGGTCTAGCGGAGGCCTGGCTTCCAGAAGACCCAGCTTCTCTATACCTCGATGGTGGTGGAGTCTGCCTTGTGGAAGAAAAAGAGCCCAAAAACTCACTCCTCAGTCCCATTGGGTAGGGAATCTGGCGCCCTGTATGCCTTCAGATATAAGGCCTACAAAGGCTCCATGCTGGCTTGCTGCATCCAGGCTTACCAGCTATACATGGGCATGTTCCTTCATGACCTCACAAAGGAACTCTGAGGTTTCCAGGTAGGTCTCAATGGCAATTATCTCCGCCGTTTCCAGTCCCTCCTGAAATCAGTGGGGGGCTGTTTGAAGTACCTTGTGCTGCATACGACAGCTTTGAGTCCTCTGCTCGGGTAGCGGCTGCGGGTATCAGAGCTAGGCAGCAAGCAAACAATGGGTCTAAGAAAAACGGCTCGACGTACTGTGCTTGAGCAAGCAATTGTTTGGCAAATCTATGGAGGACAAAGCAGCGGAGATAGGAGTGCGTTACTTGCACGCATCTCTCTCGGAAGACTTCCTCTCTCCCGTAGAAGAAACAGGGCAAGAAGCCTTTCTTGCAGAGGAAGGGTCTTCCCTACTGGGGCTACCCACCTTACCCTCCGGTGCCAGCACCACCCCAGGGCAGACAAAGCAAGAGCGGCCCCCCAGGGCCAGCGTAAGCCTAAGGGACGCCAGAGCCCGGCTTGGCCCAGTCGGCCCTGGGTTTTTGATGCCAAATGCATAGCTGTTCGCCCTCTGCTGACCCAGCTACTGGTGGGAGGGTGCCTGGTCCACTTTGCTCCTTGGTGGGAGCCTGTAACCTCAGACGCTGGGTCCTCCAGGTTGTCCAGGAGGGTTACCTTCTTCATCTGGACTGGCTTCCTCCACCCTTGGTTCCCCGCGCACCCCCCTTGGTTCCCCATGCACCAGATTCTCTTGGCACAGGAGCTTACCAACCTCCTCGGAATGAGCAGTGGAAACGGTCCCTCCATGCCTCAGAGTTCACGGGTTCTGCTCCCACTTTGACCCATCCTTGCTTTAAGAAATCTCAACAAATATCTGGTGCGGGAGAATTTCAAAATGCTCTCCCTTGATGCCTTGCTGCTCTTCCTCCGGCAGGGCGACTGGCTATGCACCTTGGACCTTCGGGATGCATAAGGGGGAGGAGTGGCCTAGTGGTTAGGACAAGGTACTTCAGGCCGGAGGGCCGGGGGTTCAAGTCCCACCTGGGGACAGCAATCTCAGGCCGGAGGGACTGGGATTTCTAGTCCTATAGGTACTCCTTGTGGTCTTGGGCAAGCCACTTTACCCTCCATTGCCCATGTTCCCTGTAAGTATTAGCGTATGTGTGTCATATCCCCCTCGTGTTAAATTTATCTCCCAATTGACCGCTTTGACCCGGTGAAAAGCGGGATATAAATACAGCTAAAATAATAAATAAATAAATGCATACGCTCACATCCTTGTCCACCCGAAACAGAGGAAATGTGCTTCAGTGTACAAGGGAACCACTACCAGTACAGGATTCTTTCCTTCGGCCTCATGTCCACTCCACGAATGTTCACCAAGTGCCTCGAGGTGGCCACAGTCCACCTTTGATTGCAGGGCACCTTCGTCTACCCTTATCTAGACTGGCTTGTTACAGGAGAGATGGCCAGCGAGGCACAGCCTGCACTGTCCACCTCCTCGAGCACCTCGGCTTCATGGTAAATTACCCGAAGTCTCACCTTGCTCCATTCCAATCCCTGGAGTTCATTGGCATGTGGCTCGACACTCAGCAGGTGACAGCCTTCCTTCCCCAGGACAGGGCAGATCGCCTCATCGCTCTGTCCTCCGTGGTTCAACACTGTGGCACAGTATCGGCCTGAACGATGCTCCGTCTTTTCGGCTGTATGACCTCGATGGTCCACGTTGTCCCCGATATCCAACTGCACATGCGAGCGGTACAGTGATGCCTTCGAACTCAGTGGGCTTAGGCGACGGGCCATCTCGGAGACGCCATCTAGGTCACTTCCCAGCTGTCCGAGTCCCTCGACTGGTTGCGGAATGCCCAGAATCTGCTTCGAGGCATGCTGTTCTAGGCCCCGCAGCACAATGGGGTTTTGATCACGGACGCTTACCTCTCGGGCGGGGAAGCACACTACAGCGAGCTGTACACGCAAGGGACTTGGTCCCTTGAGGAGTCCCGACAGCCAATCAACCTCCTCGAGCTCCGGGAGGTTCTCATCGCCCTCCAGGCACTAAGGCACCATGTTCACCATCGGGCATGCTTGTCCAGACGGACAACCAGGTGGCAATGTTCTATATGAACAAACGGGGCACCGGCTCTTACAGCCTCTACCTGACAGTAGCCCTATGTTCCTTTACAATTTGCCAAGGCATAGCCCTACGGGCTACCTATCTCCCATGTCAGGACAACGTTCTGGCAGATGGGCTGAACTGGATCCTCCAGTCACATGAGTGGCACCTCTGCCCACAGATGGCACAGTGGTTGTTCCGGCGCTGGGGGACCCTGGTCCTGGACCTCTTCACCAGCCCAACGAATTCACAGCTACCGTGGTTCTGCGGCCCAGTTCCTCACCAGAGCAGGGAACCTTCCGATACCTTCCTGCTGTCGTGGACACACGGCCTCCTGTATGCGTTTCCCCCCCCCCCCCCCCCCCCGCTCATAGCATGAGCTTTCCAAGATACAGCGGGACGGCACCTCGGTGATCTTTGGCCCTGCGATGGCCTCAGCAGCCCTTGTTCTCTCGCTGCTCCTCCGCCTCTCATCGGAGCCTCTGGTTTCCCTCGGCAGCACACCGGGCTTGTTGACACAGGAGGAGGGTTCACCCAAACCTGAGGTCCCCTATCCCTCATGGCTTGGCGGCTGAGCGGGTCGCGCTAGGCCCTCTTAATCTCCTGGTGAAGATCCTGGCCTTGCGCAAGGACTCGACTAGGAGGGCTTACGCCTTTAAGTGGCATCAGTTCTTGGTGTGGTGCTCGGGGGTACGGCAGACACATTCTCTTGCCCCACCCACTTGGTCCTGCAGTACCTACTCCATCTCTCACTGGCAGGCCTGAAGTCCAACTCTGTCAGGGTCCACCTGAGTGCGATCTTAGCCAACCACCACCCAGTCAGGGGCGGACTCCTTTCGGGCCAGCCCTGGTTTCCCACTTCATGAGCAGGATGCTTCTTTCCAAGCCCCACATCCGGCCACTTCTGGTGGAGTGGGATCTCAATGTTGTCCTCACGCGGCTAACTCGGCCGCCCTTCGAGCCGATGGTGTCCTGCTCACTTCGGCACCTTTCCTGGAAGTTGTTTTTTCTGGTAGCCCTCACTTTAGCCCAGAGGGTCAGTGAGCTTCAGGCCCTGATGGCTGACGCACCCTACATGAGATTCTACGGTAACTGGGTGGTTCTTCAAACGCACCCTAAGTTTCTCCCGAAAATTGTCTGATTTCCACCTCAACCAGGAGATAGTGCTGCTGACCTTTCCAAAGCCCCATGCTGACTGGGCATCAGCGATCCTCCACACCCTCGACTGTAGGAGGGCTCTCCTTCTACCTGTAGCATATGCAGGCTCACCGCAGGTCCAAGTGGCTCTTCGTCTCATACGACCCTGTCCATTTGGGGCTTACGGTCACCAAGCGTACCCTTTCCCTCTGAGTGGCGGATTACAACGCCTTCACCCAGGCTCAGGCTGGGCTCCCGCTGGACCATCGAGTCATGGCACACTGTTCGTGTGAGGGCAGCGTTAGTGGCACACCTGCACTCCGTGCCCCTGGCTGACATCTGCCATGCTGCAACCTGGTCCTCGGCTAACACCTTTGCGATGCATTACTGCCTGAAGAGGGAGTCCCGTCAGGACAGTGCTTTCGGCAAGGCCGAACTCCGTAATATGTTCTGGGTTTAGGCAACTCTGGCCCTTCAACCTTTCTTCTGTGGCTACCGGGAGTGTGGTCTTCTGGGGACCTGGGGTCCTCGGGCTGTCTTCGGTTACTAGTGTCTGCTCATGGCTCACCATGGCACTTATCTACAGGTCTTTGGTAGCCTGTAGCTGTGGATTCCCATATGTGAGAACTGACTTCCTGCTTGTTCCTAGAGGAAGCGTAGTTGCTTAACTGTAGCAGGTGTTCGCTAGGAACAGCAGAAATCCGTCCTCACAACCCACCCACCTCCCTTAGGAGTTGCCCATTTCTGCCACATCACTACGACCATCTAACCCCTCGCCTCAAGTCATTACATCAGGTTCTATCCGCTTCCACATTCAGTTGACATTTCTATTGCTTGCCTAGAAATGCATTCACTCTGCAGTTCCTCTTTACGTTCTCTTTATCATGCTCTTCCAAGTGAACTCCAATCATCCTGGCAAATCATTCTTATTTGTGCCCTTCTCCATGAGTGAAGTATAAGAGTAGCTTGGTGGTTAGAGCACTGGCTTAGTAACTAAGAGACCAGGGTTTGATTCCCACTAGCACTCCTTGTGGCCTTGGACAAGTCACTTAAAGGCCTGGCAATCTACTTTGTCACACTGCCAAGAAAACCCAGGAACTGCTGGGTCCATCAGGAGGCAGCACGGATTTGAAGGCACACATTATATTTGCCATGAGTGGAATGCGTAGATGCAAATTGTTTAGTCTTTCAAATAGTACAAAAACTAGGGGAGATGCCATGAAGTTATGAAGTAGAACATTTAAAACAAATAGACAATATTTTTTCGCCCAATGCTTAATTAAGCTCCCGAACACATTGCTGGAGAATGTGATAAAAACAGTTAATATAGCTGGGTTTAAAAAAAAGGTTTGAACAAGTTGCTAAAGAAAGTCAGGACACTGTTACGGTAGACCTGGGGAAAGCCCGGGAGGTAAGTAGCATGGATTCTGGCTGTTTTGAAATTGTCAGGTACTTGTGACTGGATTAGCCATGGTTGGAAATGGTTGATGGATCTTTTGGTTTGGCCCAGTATGGCAGTTTTTACATTCTTATGACACTGCTCACTACGGCTGTGCCTCTTTGAATGAGTCCGATATAGTCCACTCCCTGAAGTTAAGCAGGGTTGGACTTGGCTAGTACTTGGATGGGAGACCACCTTAGAACATCAGGTGTTGTAGGCTTACTATGTGGAAGAAAGGCCTGGCAATTCTAGTTGCACCTTGCCAAGGAAACTCAGGGGGCTGGGTTTCCAGGAGGTGGCATTGACTGAACAGCACACAGCAACATCAGATGCTCTTTAAACACTGTTACACCATGTGCCTGGAACAGATTTTCTGAGTTTGGATATCATGTTCCCTCCCAGACCATATTAATCCAGACTAAAACCTCACCATTTTTGAGGTTGATTTTATTTCTTGACAATCTCTTTAATACATTCTCATAGACTCTTGTCTTCTAAGATCTATAGAGAAGGTACTAGCCTCAGAAGCTCTATCCTTTATCAAGACTCGGCCAGTGTGATAGCCAAGTTAGCTGGGACTTCTGCTGCTGCTCTTTATTGTTGGTACTGTTTGGTTGGCCCTGTCCTTGGCTTCTCACCTCCCTGTCCTTTCCCTCAGGGTTTTTTTGTGTCCGGGCTAGACTAGCCCTGGTTGTCTATGGCCGGATCTTTTCTTCAACTAGACCATTGAAGCTGAAGGTATCCTTCTGCTAGACTCCGGCATTGGATCCTGCATTTGTTTCCTGCAGCCAGTGGACTGGCTGCCGCACCGGACACGCTTTTGGTGCGGTGCTCTGGACTCTTGGATGCCTGTTAATGGTTCATCCTACTTTTATTCATTTAATTACGTGTTTTGGAATATTTTTATTTAATTCTATGCCATGTTCTGGAATTTTGTTTTTCTCTTCCTCTTGCTTTTGGTATGTGCATTTCTACTTTGTTTTTTTTGTCTTCCTTGAAGTTTCTTGCCTCCCCCCGCTCTGCCCTGCTGCCCCCTACTTGTTTGCTTGTGGCAGGTTCTCTCCCCCCCCCCCCCCCCCATGTTCTCCCTCTGTAGGCTGCTTGCCTGGGGAGTGTCTCTTGGCCTGGTGTCTCTTTTTTTTGTATGCTCCCTTCCTCCATTTTTTTCTCCTTTCCGTCTCTTCCTCTGATCTCTGTTCTTTGTCTGTTCCTATTGTTTTCTTTGTTATCCTTGCCCAATACTGCATATGTGGTTGAAAAGCTGTCTCTTTCAATGATGTACACCTTGTGTTGAGGGGAGCATTGCCAGGCAGGGTGGCCTTGGGACAAGTCGGGAGCAGTGGACTGATGGGTTTTGAGTGGACAGATGGGGGGGCAAGGAGCTCTATGCTCTTGGTTTATCTTGTTAGTTATGAGCAGGTTAGTGTTTTTGGGATGGGGAGGAAAGCGTGAGTTTGGTGTGGAGCAGTATGCGTTGAGTGATCCTATGGTCAGCTGGGGTTTTGGGGGGAGGTTTCCGCTCGCTGTGAATCTGCTGGCTGTGATGCTTGATGTACTGTATGGAGCTGGGGCGGTATACATTGGAATGAGTATAGCAATAGGACCAAGGATGTGCTAGGTACGTATGACCTAGATTGGCCACTGTTGGAAACAGAATACTGGGCTTGATGGACCTTGGTCTGACCCAGTATGGCATATCTTATGTTCTTATGTGTGGCTGGCAGATTCCTGTTACCTCTTTGTGCTTTTTCGTCCATATGGGTCCCTGTGTTACCTGGCTTTCTGGTAGTCAGTTGGTTACCATAGACTTCTTTATGGTATTGGCCTGCATGATTGACTTAGCATGTGCTTGGAAGTTTGGTGGGTGGGGAATGGCCTGGGGGGGTGTGTGTGAGTTGGGGTTGGGGCAGGGAGAGGGGTGTGGAGGCCCACATACTATCTGGGCGGGGTCCTGATGCAACACAGACTCCCATGGTGGGCTCCTTGCTGGAATGTAGGTTCTGTTGGGGAGGATGGTAGGAAGGTTTGCTGGGTTTTGGTTTTGGTTGATGAGATGGGTTTGCATTTTCTTGGGGTGGGCAATTGGATTGGTAGGGGGTAGAGCAGGGTGGGGGGACAAGGGGAAGAGCTGGGACGGGAGGCTCGTGTGGAGTTGGGTATTCTTTGTTGAAGTGGCTATGCTTGGAATGTAGTGTGGGGAGTGGGTTCTGAAGACTCTGCAGGGGGTTGAGTAGGTGGAGGTGGCCCTAGGCTGGGGGAGGGGGCCCTGCATCCTTTTGGATTGAGTGGTCTCTTGTATTCTTTGGACTCCCCTGGAATAATGGATAAGGATATCAAAGTGGCCTCTTGGAACATGTGTGGGATTGTTTCTCCCATCAGGCGCTAAAAGCTTTTGCAATAGCTGCACACTTGCCACGTTGCTCTGTTGCAGGAGACACATCAAACAGTGGAAGAGCATGAAAAATTATAGCGTGGGTGGGTTGGACAAGTTTTTGGGGTGGCTGCAATGAGTAAGAAGGGCGGCATTGCCATTTTTGCTGGCCAAAGATTTAGGATTGGAAGTGAGCTGTGGGTACTATGTGTTTGTCAAAGGCATACTCGAGGGTAAACCAATATTTGGTTCCATTTATGTACCTAATGCATACGATACTGTTTTATCAGCATCTGGTCCGATGTGTGGCGAAGGCTAGCTGATCATGGGGGGAGGGGCTTTCACTGTGCTCTTGATGCCACATTAGAACAATCACAGAAGATCATGATCGGTGCCGTGCCTGTCGATTGTGAGGACTATGACCTCGTTTTAAAATTTTCTTAACCACCCTTCACAGGTGCACCGGGGTGGTTTACAATATAAAATCAAAATTTTAAAGAAATAAAAACGCCATTAATCATAGGGCAGAGGTAACTTCATTCATACAGAAAATAGAGGAGAAGGGAATCCAAGGAGGGAGGGGAAGGGAGTATCAAGAAGGCAAGAGAATAAATGACAGGTTAAATAGGTGAGTTTTTAGGAGAACTTTGAATTTTGTATAGGATGTTTCTAACCTCAGGGTAGAGGGAAGGGAGTTCATAAAGCAGGGCCAATGACACAAAACGCAGAGGAGTCGGGTAGATGACAGATGGGCTTGGGAGACAGAGGGAAGTTGCAAACGATTGGCATGAATGTCACAGAGGGCATAGGGGCATGGGAGGTAAGGAATCAGAAAGGTAGTGTGGAAGACCAGTATGTAGAGCACAATGGACCAGAACAAGTATCATGAACTGAAGACAGAACTGTACCTGGTGCCCATGGTGGTAGATAAGAGGTATGATATCGTCGAATCTTGCAGCTTGAGACAAGATACGAATGGCAATATTTTGATTTAATTGCAAATGGCAGAGCTAGTACTGCAGCAACCCTAAGTAGATAATGTTACAATAGTCAATTTTGGAAATGACCAGAGAAAGCAGCAGAGTAGCATTGGCGTGTGTTGAGAGAAAAGACCGGACAGCACGTATTTGGTGGCGTGATAGAAATCGATGGGGTAAGGAGGAGAGACGAGCCTGAAAGGACAGTGCTGGGTCCAAAATAACACCCAGATACTGGAGGGAGTCAACCAAAGGAAGGGGAGAACCAATGAGGGAAGGAGCCAAGGAAGGAGAGGAACCGCCAGAGGTGAACCAAATAGCTGCAGATTTGTTCGAATTCAAGTGCAGGAAGTTGTTGGATCGCTGGAAGTAGCGGTATACAAATGTATACTAAATAAAAATAAATAACTAGTTAGAGCAGAAAGAAGGGGGTAATATCAGGAGCAGATGGATGTTTGGCAAGTTTTACAGCCTGGGGAATGAGATTGCACCCATTTGTCCATTGTGCATGGCTCATGGTCCCGGATTGACTATTTTCTGATTTAAACGGGGCTTTATGACTAGGTTACACAGGCGGATATTGGGCCGGTGGTGATTTCCAACCATTCCGTAGTGCTTTTGGAATTGCGTTGGGGTGAGTGTGGGGGCTCCTTGTTGTGGCGGTTTCCCTTAGAAGTTGTGGGGGATTCTGAGTTCACACCTTTTCTTTGTACCAAATGGGCGGACTATGTGCTGCCCAGTGACCTAGATTGGCCACTGTTGGAAACAGGATACTGGGCTTGATGGACCTTGGTCTGACCCAGTATGGCATATCTTATGTTCTTATGCATAATACTCAGCACATGGTGCTGACTCTCTTCTGGAAGGCTGGTAAGACAGGGGGAAATTATTGGCTATATGAAATCTAAGCATAAGCGGCTGAATAGCAGGCTGTTGCAGTTGGAGTGGGAGTTAGGGGGGTAGCCTGGCACCGGTTTGTGGCATGCTGACGTGCTGAGACTTGAGCTCGTGTGTTTGCAGTTCAGTTGGAACTGAATTCCCTCTTGCATCAGATCAAAGAAATCATTTTTGTACTATTGGTACCAATTTTATTGGTTTGGTAATCGGGTGGGAAAACTTCTGTCCTCATTGGTGTGTGAACAAAGAGGTCCATGTCACATTGGGGCCTTACGAGATACTGCTGGATGTTTAGAGGTGACAGCAGCTGGAGTGGAGAGGATGTCTTGCAATTTTTATCAGCGGCTGTACCATATGGAGAATGTCCCCGGAGAAGCCAGGGTGTCCTACCTGCAAGCATGCGGCTTGCCCAGTTTGAAAGCAGACCAGCTAGGCACCCTGAATAGTCCTATCACATCCCAAGAAGTGCAACAGGGCATCAAGGGGCTTCAGGGTGGTCTGGCTCCTGATCCTAATGGCTTTGAGTGAATTCTATAAACTGATGAACAATAAGGTGGTGGCACCTTTAGTGAAATATTATGCTGATCTTGTTGGTCAGGGCTGTTTTCCATTCAAGCCCAACAAAGCGTTGATCATTGTCCACCTGAAGCCTGGGCGGAACCCCTTGTTACCTGCATCCTACTGCCTGATCTTGCTCCTGAATGTCGATATGGTTTATTTAAAATTTGATTGCCTTGTGGCATTTATGCCAGTGCATGAAACTCAGGTGGGGTTCGTCAAAGGCAGGAGTGTGGTGGCTAGCATGCGGAGGGTATTAACATAGTTTCTCCAGGACCAAGCAGGAAGTCAGTCCTCACTTATGGGTGACGTCGGCGCCGACGGAGCCCTCGCGGAGCAATTTTCCCCAGCTTTCAAAGAAAGCCTTTGGGAATTGCAGCGCGCATGCGCGGTCCTCTTCCTGCCCGAGGGTGCCATCTTAGCCAGTCTTCTTTTTTCCGCGGAGCCCTACAGACGTCCCCGTCTTGTCCCCGCGAAAAAGTCGATATTTCTTCATTATTTTATTCTTTTTCCTTCGACCCGGACTCGCGACGCCGGTCACGAGTCCTCTTACTTTTTTCGGTTTTTCTGACTTTGTCAGCTTTCGTTTTCGATTTTTCCCTGGCAGCCCGGTCCTTTGACCTCGCAGGGGCCCTTTTTCCCCCGATGGCTGCCAGTGGGTTTAAGCGGTGTGGTCAGTGTGACCGAAATATGTCACTAACTGACACACACGACTTTTGCCTCCGCTGCCTGGGCCCGGATCATGAGGAACTGATCTGTGGGCCCTGCGGCAAAATGTCCTCAAAAGCGTTGAGAAGTCGGCGGCATCAGCGTGATAGAATCTTCGCTGACCCCAGCCGTACCCGGACCTCGTCGGAGGCCTCCGCGTCCAAAGGCTCCAGCTCGGACCGTCGCCGGAGTTCCTCCGACCGGGGTTCTCCCTCCGGGGACCATCGTTGGACGGTGAAACCCGCGAGGGCGGCGTCGGTGGACGCTCCTGGTTCCGCGAGGGCCAGGTCGCATAGCCCCGACAGCCGCCCCGGGTCCTTGGAGAAGGAACACCTCACGAAGCGACCTCGCCTGGAGTCGGAGATGCCTGCTCGGGTAAGTCCTGTGGTCCTTCTGGACGCGCCTCCGCGACAGCCGACGTCGGGCCCGACGCCGTCGGGGCCCGAGTCGGGGGCTGCTGGGTCCCCTGAGCTCGGACTCAGGTTGACGGCCCTGGAGAGCAGACTGTCTGCCTTCATGGACCAGCAGCGGGCACTGCTCGCTGGCCTCGCTGGCGCCGCTGCCCCGACCGCCGGGACGTCGACGTCCAAGTCGACCCCGGAGACCGAGCCGATCCTCGAGTCGATGAGAACTCGAGTCGATCCTCGGTCGAGGTCACCCTCGGCCTCCCGTTCGGGACCGAGGTCGCCGACGCCGACTCCCTCGGCGTCGGGGCGGCAGGCGCCGCGCCCTGCCCGGGCCGACCCCACCGAGTCCTCGTCGGAGTCGGTCTGGGAGTCTGAAGAGGAAGAGTCGCCTGATTCTTTCCGGACTCTGTGTGTCCCCTCGGACTCACCGGAGTCCGAGCCTCGGAAGCAGTCCCCCCCGGAGGATGCCCGGTTCTCGGACTTCGTTAGGGATATGGCCAAGGCTTTGGCCTTCCCTGCGGATCCCGAGGAGGAGCCTCGAGCCGAAGAGCTCGACGCCCTCCAGTATGACTCTCCCGCGAGGGAACACTTTACTGTACCGGTTCCTCCTATGCTGGAACGGCTACTCTTCCGCATGTGGGAGAGTCTGGCCTCCTCGCCGGTCCTGAGCAAGCGGGTCGATTCTATCTATCGAGTCCGCAAGAGCCCTGGCTTTCAAAAGGCACAGCTACCACACCATTCCATGGTAGTGGAATCGGCCATGCATCGTCTTAAGAGCCAGAAGATGCACTCCTCGGTGCCTCCTGGCAGGGAGGCCCGTAACCTGGATGGCCTTGGTAAGAAGTGTTTCCAGGGCTCTATGCTCGCATGTCGTGTCCAGACTTACCAGCTATACATGGGCATGTATCTCCGGGATCTGGCTAAAGAGCTAGCCGGATTCTCCGCTGGTTTGTCCGAGGAACCCTTGCGGAGGTTCCTGGCCTTGTCCACTGGCATTCGGGAATGCTCAAAGTTCATGTCCCGGGCAGCCTATGATGGCTTTGAAGCATCGGCTCGAGTGGCCGCAGCCGGCATCGGTGCCCGCCGACAGGCTTGGCTTCAGTCGTCAGACCTTGAGCCCTGGGTGCAGGACAAGTTGGTCGATGTCCCCTGCCGAGGCGAAAACCTCTTTGGCAAGCCCATGGCGGAAAAGGCTGCGCAAATTGAGACTGAGACTCTCACCAGGACCAGGCTTTCTAGGAAGACCTCCGCCCCTTCCCAGAAAAAGAAGGGCTCGGGGAAAAAGTCCTTTTACCCGAGGAAGGCGGCTGCCTACAAACAATACCCCCATTATCAGGCCCCTGCAGCTCCCCAACAGGGCCAGCAGGCCAAGGGACGGGGTAACGGGTCCTGTAGGCAGCAAGCCCCCAAGCCTGCGCCACCAGCCCCTGCTCAGCAGGGTGGGGGTTTTTGACTCGCAAAGCATAGCCTCTCCCCCCCGCAGATTCCTCCCAGCACCGGAGGCCGGCTGGTCCACTTCGCCCACAGGTGGTCCAGCATCACCGCAGATGCCTGGGTGCTTCAAGTTGTGCGAGAAGGCTATCTTCTCCACTTCCACCAGGTCCCTCCCTCCTATTTTCCGGGAGAACCTCCACGAACCCCTCTGCACAGGGAATTACTCCTTCAGGAGTTAGCAGGTCTTCTGCAGGAACAGGCGGTGGAACCGGTGCCACACCACCTGAGAGGTCAAGGCTTTTATTCCAGGTATTTTCTAATACCAAAGAGAACAGGGGGCCTCAGACCCATCCTGGACTTGCGCAACCTCAACAAGTTCCTTGTGCGGGAGAAGTTCAAAATGCTTACCCTTGGAATCCTTCTGCCCTACCTCCAGCAGGGAGATTGGCTATGCTCCTTGGATCTAAAGGATGCCTACACGCACATCCTCATCCACCCAAGCCACCGCCAATACCTAAGGTTTGTGGTGGCAGGAAATCATTACCAGTACAGAGTACTGCCCTTTGGCCTGTCCTCCGCACCGCGAGTCTTCACAAAATGTCTCGCGGTGGTGGCGGCCCATCTCCGGCTTCACGGCCTCTGTCTTTCCATACCTCGACGACTGGCTCATCAGAGCGGCGTCAGCTCCGGAGGTCACCAGCGCCACGCACACCGCACGGTGACTCTCCTGCAGTACTTGGGCTTTGTTATAAATTTCGCAAAGTCCACTTTGCTCCCCTCACAGGATCTCGAGTTCATCGGCGCAAGGCTACACACTCCTCAGGCACGAGCGTACCTACCGCTCGACAGGGCTCAACGGCTCATGGACCTAGCCGGCCGTTTTCGCAGCCAGCCTCTGGTCTCCACCAGGCGCTTCCTGAGACTACTCGGTCATATGGCTTCCACCGTCCATGTGACCCCCAATGCCCGCCTGAATATGCGGCCTGCTCAATGGTGTCTCCACCAGCAGTGGCGCCAAGCCACAGGCGGCCTAGCAGACCTAGTGCGCGTCTCCGAGCCGCTGATCTCGTCTCTCCGGTGGTGGCTTCGGCAGCCGAACCTGATATTCGGTATGCCTTTCCAGTCACCCCAGCCGACCCGGGTGCTGACCACGGATGCATCCCTCCTGGGCTGGGGAGCACATTGCCAAGGGGCATGTACTCAGGGCCTCTGGACCACGTGGGAGTCTGCTCAGCAGATCAACTTCCTGGAGCTCAGGGCGATCCGCCTGCCTCTCAAGGCCTTCTCCCACCTGACTTCCCACCAGTCCGTCCTTGTCCAGACGGACAATCAAGTTGCCATGTTCTACGTGAACAAGCAGGGGGGCACGGGCTCCTTCCTCCTCTGCCGGGAGGCACAGAAGCTCTGCTCTTGGGCCGTCAGTCATGGCATTCTCCTCAAGGCAGTTTATCTCCCGGGCCAAGAAAATTGCCTGGCGGACAAACTCAGCAGGCTCCTCCAGCCGCACGAGTGGCGTCTGGATCCCTTGGTAGTTCAGAAGCTCTTCCTAAAGTGGGGCCTCACCACGGTGGATCTCTTTGCCAGTCCTCACAACCGGCAGCTTCCTCGCTTCTGCTCTCATCAGCCACACCCCCTTCGGGTTGCGGCGGATGCTTTTCTAATTTCATGGTCGGGGAGCCTTCTGTACGCTTTCCCTCCCATCCCGCTAGTCTCTCGGACTCTTTTCAAGGTTCTCCGAGACAAAGCCTTCATGATCCTGGTGGCCCCTCGCTGGCCCAGACAGCCGTGGTTTCCGCTCCTACTGCAATTAGCGGTGGAGGATCCATTCCCTCTGGGGGTACAACCGGATCTCCTCACTCAGGATCAGGGGTCTCTACTACACCCCAACCTCAGGTCTCTCAACCTCATGGCCTGGCTGCTGAGAGGGTAGTCCTTGCTCCCCTTCTCCTGCCGGCAGAGGTGGAGGAGGTCGTCTTGGCTTCGCGACGGCCTTCTACCCGCAAATGCTACGCCCTTAAATGGCGTCGCTTTGCCGTCTGGTGTACCCAACAGTCTCAGGATCCCTTCTCCTGCCCGGTGTCGGTGATCTTGCAGTACTTGCTACACCTCTCTAATCTGGGACTTAAGTCCAACTCCGTCAAAGTTCACCTCAGTGCTCTCTCGGCACATCATGTACCGGTGGACGGTAGACCTCTTTCCAGCGACCCTCTCGTAGCGAGGTTTCTCCGAGGTCTCCTCCTACTTAAACCACCTCTGCGCCCGCCAGCGCCTGACTGGGACCTGAATGTGGTTTTACAGCGGATCACCTGTCCGCCTTTTGAACCTATGGCTACCTGTTCTCTCCGTTTTCTTTCTTGGAAAACATTGTTCTTGATAGCCCTCACTTCCGCTAGACGCGTAAGTGAATTGCAGGCCCTCGTGTCTGATCCCCCTTACACTCGGTTCTACAAAAATAGGGTAGTCCTACGGACTCATCCGAAATTTCTTCCAAAAGTGGTCTCCCCTTTTCACATCAATCAGGAGGTGGTACTTCCAACCTTCTTTCCCAGACCGCACTCCAGCCGAGCTGAAACGGTCCTCCATACCCTGGACTGTAGAAGGGCATTGAACTTCTACCTTGACCGTGAGCGGGAGCACCGTAAAGCTGCTCAGCTTTTTGTGTCTTTTGACCCCAATAAATTGGGGCTCCCGGTCTCCAAGCGTACTCTGTCCATCTGGGTTGCGGACTGTATCTCTTGGGCTTATGGGGCTGCCGGACTCTCCTTGGAAGGTCGAGTCACGGCTCATTGCGTTCGGGCAAAGGCTACGTCAGTGGCTTACCTCCGCTCTGTTCCGCTGGCAGACATCTGCCGGGCCGCTACTTGGTCTTCGAGCCAGACTTTTGCGGTCCATTACTGTCTCGAGAGGGAGTCCCGCAGGGACAGTGCTTTCGGACAGGCAGTCCTCCGTAATCTCTTTGAGGTCTGAGCAACTCCTACCCTCCATCCTGGATGTGGGCTACCGGTGGGTGATAATTCAGCGAAGATTCTTTCCTTCTGTGCTGCTGAGCTAGAGGGAGCTCATTTTTGTGCTTAGGGTCTCCGGTAGCCTTGAGCTTGGGAGTCCCATAAGTGAGGACTGACTTCCTGCTTGGTCCTGGAGAAAGCGTAGTTACTCACCTGTAACAGGTGTTCTCCAGGAGCAGCAGGAATCAGTCCTCACTACCCTCCCTCCTCCCCTTGGAGTTGCAATCGTCTGCTTCTGTTCTTGCCAATATTTTTATGCTGTCTTTTTTAGCTATGTCATCTGACTGGCTAAGATGGCACCCTCGGGCGGGAAGAGGACCGCGCATGCGCGCTGCAATTCCCAAAGGCTTTCTTTGAAAGCTGGGGAAAATTGCTCCGCGAGGGCTCCGTCGGCGCCGACGTCACCCATAAGTGAGGACTGATTCCTGCTGCTCCTGGAGAACACCTGTTACAGGTGAGTAACTACGCTATATGACAGCAGATATTAGCTTCTGTGTGTGTGAGTTTGGGGGAATCATGCTCTTCCATGCTAATTAGCTTTGATGCTGAGAACGCCTTTGGGTGAACTGGTGTTTTATGTATTAGGTCCTGGATGTTATGGGCTTCAGAAATCCTTTTGTAGATGGGATTTGTCTACTGTATTTGGATCCCAGGAGAGCGGTCATGGTCAATGGCTGCCTTACGGTGGACTTTCCGCTACGCAGAGGAACACATCAGGGCTGTCTCCTGTCCCCATTGTTTTATCCTGACCCTGGAGCCTCTACTCTGTTGGATCCATCTGAGCTTGGGCTGCAGGGGGTACCCCTGGGGCAAAGGGAATTCTGCATCGCTGCTTTTGCTGGTGATCTTCTGCTCTTATCTGGAGGCTTTTGGTGGTGCTACCGCTCTTTGATGAATATGGCCATCTATTTGGCCTGAGGCTGAATTTAGATAAGTCAGAGGCTCTCCCAGTTTTATCTTGTGGTTTGTTATGTATTTATTTTTATTAAAAAAAAATTTAACATTTAAGTACACTTTTCCAGAGTCAGGGCTCCACACCATTTTCAAACAAACCAGGGAGCAAAAAACAAACTGGAATAAACATTTGCTACAACACTACTAGTTACAAGCTCCCATTAACTAGAAACATAGTAATAAGTGCAGTTAATAACTCTAATTCCCCCTCTCCTCCCACCACCTACCAATTATCTTAAGGAGCCCCTCCACCAAACAGATGGCAGGGTGTGCTAACCCCCATGCCCCTCTCCACTCTACATCTACCCCTCCCAGGACCTGTGTAAGTCCTACCTCTGAGCTTAAAATAGCTGGTGTCTAACCCCAACCCGTCTATTCCAGGTCTTCCATATCCTCGAAGTCCAACCCCACCCCCCCAAAACCCCGCCCACCCTCCTCCCCTCCCCCGCCCCTCATCCCCACCCCCCCCCTCATCCCCACCCCCCCTTATATGAAAAGTTATCAAACCCTCAAATAATCTAGAGTAGGGAGCCACCTTTCCTTAAATTTCTCCTCCCTCAGGCGTCGCATTGCTGTCAAATGCTCCATCAGAGTTATCCGTCGGAGTCTGCTCTTCCAGCTCTCTAGACCCGGAAGCTGAGTCTGCTTCCATGCCCTTGCAATTTCGCTCCGTGCCGCTTGGGTACATGCCCTTATAGGGTGTTCAAACTTCCTACCAACATTGTCCGGCCAGATCCCCAAGAGTCCCAACCCCATGTCCACTTCTATCCGCTCTCCCATATGGGCTTGTATTTGCCCCCCCCCCCCCCGCCATGTCCCAATATATCCTCACTTTTGGGCACTCCCACCACACGTGCAGGAAGGTCCCCACCCCCCCACACTCCCTCCAGCACCGATCCGACGATGCCGGAAACATCTTATGCAACCTTTCCGGGGTGTAATACCATCTATACAGCAACTTGTAAGAGGTCTCCCTGATTGCCACCGATAGAGCCTGTCATACAATATTCACATGCACCTGCTTCCAACCTTGCTCCCCTAGCGCCCTACCTAGATCCCTCTCCCACGCTATCTGATGGGGAAACTTCCTCTCAGCTCCCCCTCCTAGACCCCGATACAGTTGGGTGATCAAACCTCTAGACCCGTCCCAGCTCCGCCAAAGAGCTTCCCTATCATCCTGAGCTCCCTCCCAGGCCGCGCGGACCGGACGCTGGGTCAGAAAGTGCTTAACCTGTAGATATGGGAAGAAGTCGTCTTTCCCCCCCCCCCCCCCACAATTGGTACTGCACTCTGAGGTCTGGAAAAGGAATCAAGTCTCCATTTCTTATGAATTTCTCAAGTGTCAAGGCCTCCTCTCTCCCATCTGCAAAAAACCCCTCCCTTCCCGATTCGAACTCCGTATTCCCCCTTACGGGTGCCAACAGCAAAAAAGCCACCTCCGGAGCAAAGCGCCTCCGTGCCTTACGCCACTGCATACTTAAATGCCAAAGGAACAGATTGTCCCTCCAACTCCCCCCCCCCCCCCCGGGAGTTTGACGAATAGCCAGGGCAAATGCTTCAACTGGATCCCCTCTACCCAATACTGCTCAGTTTCCCGGAATCTCTTTTCAGTCCCCCCAGGGTCTCTCCACTCAAACACCTGCCGCAATTGTGCGGCCGCATAGTATCTCGCTACGTCTGGAACCCCTAATCCTCCGGCTTTCCTGTTTGCATACATTACTCATCTACTCACCCTTGGCCGACTCCCACCCCACACAAAGGCGAAGATCTGGTTTTGTAGTGAACGCAACTCCCTACTGGGAGTCCCAACAGGTAGTCTGGAACAGGTAAAGCAACTGCGGCAGAAGGTTCATCTTCAAGACTGCCACCCTCCCCATCCAAGAAAGCTCCACCTCTCTCCATCTAGACATATCTTTCCTCAACTGCTCCCACAGCAGGGGGTAGTTTGCTCGATATAGGCCCAAGGGGTGAGCCGTAACCTGCACTCCCAGGTATTTTAAAGACCTATTCGCCCATCGAAACGGGAAGGAGCTCTTCAAGCTTTCAATAACTTGTGGTTTCAGTGCGACAGACATGGCTTCAGTCTTGTCCCAGTTAACCTTGAATCCCGAGAGATCCCCATAATCTCGGAGCTCCATTAACAGTGGAAGAGAGACAGTGGGCTGGGTCAAGGCGAAAAGCACATCAGCAAGCAATGCCATCTTGTGATGTTCCTGGCCCACCACAATACCCCGTATATCCTGCACCGACCGTATTCTCGCCGCAAGTGGTTCTATGACTAGCGCAAAGAGCAATGGGGAGAGCGGGCATTCCTGACGGGTCCCTCTTCCCAACGGAAAGAAGTCAGAATACCCGCCGTTAACATTCACCGCTGCCATTGGGGTAGCATAGAGCACTTTTATCCATGCTCGGAACCTAGGGCCCAGACCTATATACATCAGCACCTCATGGAGGAAGTCAAAGTTAACCCTATCAAAGGCCTTTTCCGCGTCTATAGATAAAAACATAGCTTGCTGTTCTTCCTGCCGCGCTAGCCACCCCAGTTGGATCACCCTCCGAATCCCGTCTGCCAGTTGCCTACCCATTATGAAGCCAGACCGATCTGAATGCACCAACCCCGGCATAAGTGGGCCCAGTCTTAACGCCAATACCAATGCCAAAATCTTGACATCTATGTTCAGCAAAGATATTGGTCGATAAGACCCACAGACCGCTGGGTCCCTCCCCGGCTTGGGGATCACCACTATAGCGGCCTGGCTCATAGAAAGTGGCAGTGATTCTCCTCTCAACACAGCATTGAACACCCTCATCAAAATTGGGGCCAGCGTTTCGGACATTTTCTGGTAGAACAAACCCGAGAACCCATCAAGTCCCGGCGCCTCGCCGGGGATCAGGTACCTAATAGCACCGAGCACCTCCTCTAAGGAAATATCCGCCTCCAACCCCTCCCCCTCTGAGTCCCCCAGCTGCACACTTCCTCTCCCCTCGTTATGTAGGTACTGTTTAATGGCCTCCGCATCGCTCCGTACACCCGCTGTATATAGGTGTTTATAATAATCTCTGAACCGTTCCCGAATATCCCCAGCCTTATACAGCAATTCGTCCTGGGGCCCTTTGATTTTAACAACCGTGCGCCGCTGCCATTGGGTCCTTATTTTATTACTCAACAGCCGGCCTGACTTGTTATCATACTCTTAATATCGCTGACCCACCCTGTCCAATTGCCTAGAAATCCGTTCTAGTTGGAGGGCCTGAAGCTGCTTGCGTAACTCCTCCACCCTACCCCTCAATCGAGTCCCCCCCTGGGCCTTGTGGGCCCTCTCCGTCTCCAATTGCCTAAGAAGGAGGTGCTCCTCCTCCTCCCTCATCCTCTTCCTCCGGGCTCCCAGCTGTATCAGGTGACCTCTTACAACAGCTTTCAACCCATCCCAGAGTCCACCCGTCGTTACTTCCCCCATATCATTCAATTCCATATAGTCCGAGATCACCTGTTTTAGCTTTTGCTCCACTCCCCCTCCCTGTAGGATAGTCATTCAATCTCCAAAAGGATCTCCTCCCCACTTCCCCTGCGATCCAAAGCACACCCCCACCGGCTTGTGATCAGACCAGGTCACCGGTTCTATAGTGGCCTTCTCCAAGGCCTCCATCCAATATCCATCTCCCAACAGATAATCAATTCGACTATAAGAGCCATGGACCGCCGAAAAAAACGTAAAGTCCTTGACCCGGGGATTTGCCAGCCTCCATAGGTCCTCCACCCCCAGCTCCTTCATCCATTTCCAAAATTCCCTACGACCTCCCTCATCCCTCCCCTGCCGCCCTTGCTTAATAACTCCAACTCTATATTACAGTCTCTTCCCACCAGGACCCTCTCCTGTGTTTTCCCCACCAACCATAAGCCCATTTCCGCCCAAAACCCCCTCTGCCCTGTGTTGGGGCCGTACACAGAAATCAAGGTTACCTGTTCACCCCCTAATTCCCCCCCCCCCCACCACCACTGCTCTCCCATCCGGTTTCCTATGGACTTGGCCCACCTCAAGGGGAACTCCTTGCCCAACCAGAATAGCTACTCCCGCTTTCCTCTTCCCACCCTCCTCCACTGCAAAAAAACCCCTGATATTTACCTGATCTCATCAGGTGCTCATCCTCCCTACGGAGATGGGTCTCCTGCAAAAAGGCCACATGCCACTTCTGACTCTGAAGCTCACTCCAAAGCATCTTTCTCTTTTGTGGCGAGTTCAGACCCCGCACATTCAGACTCCCTGCTATCAAACCTGACGCCATAGCAAATATTCACCCCCCCTCCAAATCTCAAATTTCCCCCTCCCTCCCCCCCATTACCCCCCCAATCTACGGACTCCCCCTCCGACCTCCATCAAGGAAGTGACTCCCCCTTGGACGCTACCCCACCCCTTAAGTCTACAACCTCCCCCTCCCCCCTCCCTCAACCCCCAGCCACAGACAAAAAACACATCCCCCTTATATTAACTGTAATTATTTACATAAAGAGGATTCCCCTCCCCTTCCATTCATCCCCCACCCCTCACTACCTCCTATCCTTGGTAATCCTCCTCCTATACTTCCTCATGCCCCCCAGGGAACACAGAGAAAAAAAGAGAAGACCTCACAATCTCCAACATTAATCACACAATCCCACTGGTCAGTCCACTAGTTGTTGCAGCTGCCAGCTCTCCCTGCTCGCCTCTCCCGTCTTCCTCCGCAATCTCTGGCCCCGCACCGATACTCTCTCCCAGCCAGATAGCCTCTCAGTGTTTGCCTTCTGTCCCGGGGACGTGCTCTGCTCTGGCAACCGAGGGGCTCCCTCCTTCCTCAAAATATTCCACGCCTCGGCTTCAGTTTTCACTTTAAAGCCCCTACCATTTATGTCCATTAACAGGGCAAAGGGGAACAGCCAACGGTACCTCATTTTCTCAGTCTGAAGATATCTGGTGACCAGTTTCATCTCCCTTCGCCTCTGCAGTGTGGCTGCCGACAAGTCGTGGTACACCCCCTTTTGGCCCTCCCATAAAAAACTCCTCAGACGCCGCAACTCTCATCACCTTCTCCTTTGTCGCGTAGGAGGCCAAGCAAGCCACAATGTCCCGTGGCTGACCTTTTCGCGCTGGGCCCTTTCCACCACCACCTCCATTCCTTCTGCACTGGCCTCCTCTCGTTGTAATAGGAATCGGCATACCCCTTGAACCACTGCCGTCGCATTGCCAAACTCCTCAGTTTCTGGCAGGCCACGCACTCTCACATTGTTCCGCCGAGAGCGGTTTTCAAGGTCTTCCAGTTTGTCCCTCAAAAGCGTTTGCTCAAGTTGAAATTTCTGCACCTGGGCCTCCATCTCCAAGTTCTTCTCAGTCTGGCGCTCCGCCTGCTACTCTAGTAGTTCAACTCTATTGCCGAGTTCTTTAACTTCCTCTTTAACCGCTACCAGAGTTTCCTTCATCTCTCCCCGCATGGCACAGATGTCCCTCTTTAGCAATCGCATCCAGCCCCACATGTCACCGCGAGTACATCCTTCATCTGCCCGCTCCAATTCCTCCTCCGTCTCCTCTTCGGACACCATATGCTCCGACGCCTCCCGAGCCTTTCGTTCTGCATTCTCTGCATATTGGGACTTAAATCTGGCCAGTTTTTTGCGGACCAACATCTCCGCCGTTTCACCTCTCCACTGGTGTCTGTGGGTCACACTGGGGGGAAGACAGGCTGCACTTTTCCACCCTTATTCTAGCATCCCGACGGGAGCTTCAGCACCAAACTGCCATCACCCAGATGGCGTCACTTCCTCCTGGGTTTGTCTTTTATGTTTTGTTGTCTTTTTGTTTGCATTGATTTCCTTCCTCAATAAAAAAAAAAAAGTTTGTACAGTTTAAAAAAAAAATTTGTAAGTTTGATAGACTTCGAGACTTGGCAAGATGGAGCCCAAGTGACTGACACTGAAGTGGTATAAGGTAGCAGAAGTCAGCTATTCAGGGTGGTAGATTAGTTGTCCTGCTATCCCCTTTTTAGCATGATACATAGTTAAGATATTGCACAAGAGCAATGGTAGCATAGCCAAACCTTGTGTATGAAGCACCTATAATTATTCTGTAGGCCAATAACCACTAGGCTACTCCAGAGTGGAGGAGTAGCCTAGTGGTTAGAGCAACTGCCTAGTACCCAGAAGATCAAGGGTTCGATTCCCACTGGCACTCCTTGTGACTTTGGGCACTTTACTCCATTGCCTCGGAAGAAAAGGCTGGCAATCTACTTCCGGTGATACATTGCCAAGAAAACCCAGAGGTAGCTGGGTCGCTGAGTCAACACTGACTTGATGGCACCAAAAAAAGGCCAATATTGTGTTTTTATGATACAGTTTTAGTAGTAGAGTTGGTCCTGTAGAAAGCTAGAAGCTTTTTGTAGATGTGAGCTTTGATCCAGTAATGCTATCTTTTGCGCTATTTAAACTCTTTTTTTCAGATGTGAATTGAGATAGGAAGGCTTGAGAATCAATGCTTTAGATATTTCAAAGGGACCTCCCAGTCAGGTTTTCAGGATATCTGCAATAGAGTATATGCAACTCCTATCTGATGCATATTCATTGCTGATATCCTGAAAACTCAACTAGATGGAGGTCCTATGGGTCAGAATTTGGAATCTGCTGATCCTAGAGTTTGTTGTAGGGTGGGAATTTACAGTAGAGGTTGTCAGGTATATAGTGCAGAAACTGAATTACTACTACTGTTACAACTGCTGGGCTCTGTATCAAAATAGCTTACTTACTGGAAATGACATGTCTTATGTAAGAGACAGCATTTTGTGCTGTTTGATCAAGAGAACGGCATATCTTTTTCTCTTTTGACAGTCTTTTTCCAACCATTGTTTAATGAGATCTGTTTCACCCTAGAATCCACATGAGGCATGGCCCATATGCTCAACTGCACTGGCCCTACAGAAGAATACTGCTGTTTGCCTTTGTGTTTGAGTGGTTGCTATCTCTTTGTTGTAAATGTGCCTAATAAGGATGAGTTCCTAAAGCTACGCTTTTTGTTTTTTCTATAAGGGAGTGTGTGATGGAGCTGGGGCTGTCGTCATTGCCAGTGAGGAAGCACTCAAAGAGCACAAACTTACCCCACTGGCTAGGATTGTGTCGTATTATGCATCTGGTTGTGACCCCAGCATTATGGGCATTGGTAAGCTCCATCTGAGTTAAAGTAGCCTTCTTAGGGGAATTATTTACTTTTAAATGGCAAATTAAACACATTTTAGATGTATATTTGAAATGCAGAGTGATTTGTTTCTAAAACCTTATAAACCACTTTTCCAAACAGTATCCCTCCAAAGTGATGTACACTAATATGCAATAAAAACATAAGGGGGATATTCAAAGGCATTTAGTTGGTTTGCATTGCATGGTTAGTGCTACTGAATAGCCCCAATTTTGGCTTCTAAGCATCCTGATGCTAGCAGGCTAGTGTCAGGTTGGAGCAGAGGTGGCACCTAGGGATAACTGACTAGTGGCGATGGTCACTGCTAGCCGGTTAATCCTAAAGCAGCTGAAGTTAGGCACTTTGATGGCTGACATAACTTGAGCCACTTTAGCTAAATAGTCAGTGGCTGAATATTGCTGCTGACTGGTTAGTTAATTTGCTATCAAACTTACCCAGATATTCAGTCCTGGTGGCCAGCTGCGACGCCCCAGCATTGAAAATCCGTGTTCAGCAGTGATGGCTAGCTGCTTTATCAGTGTTAGCAGCTACTGCTGAATATCCTCCCATATATTTTAAAAATAAGCAATGCTAGATAAACTGAAAGCAGACTGGAGCAGAGAGAGAACTGACCCCCTCATACCTTCTAACTCGCCTTAGCAATCAGGAAACTGAAAGGGTTTAACCTTTTCCCTCATTGTCAATTGATTTCCTGAAGAATCTCCAGGGGTAGAATGTTCCCTGATTGTGGCATACCTGCAGAAAAGACCCTGATATGTAGATGCTCTTGCTGCAAGACCTTTGCAATGGAAACTACAACAGGAGCATCTGACTAGAATGGAGGTTCCTTGCTAGCAAATACCATTTTAGTTGGATCATAAGAAAAGGAGGATGGTTTTGACAGCAAACCTGAAAAGTAAAAGCTTAAATATAGTTCTCGCATGGGCAGCTGGTGTAGTTCAACCACCAATGGAATTATAGCAGCACACCTTTAGCATAATAGCTAATGCATGCATGACAATGAATGGCAGACCGTGCTTTAAAATGCAGTCAGCTACTTTACCTACTTCAGTTTAAAATAAGCATTTTGTAGTATCTTACTCTGAGAGCCCATTTATTTATTTAACAGGTCTTCTGTACCGCCTTATTTACATTCAAATTGGTTTACAATGAAACAGTTATAGCAACAAGCTTTACATTATTCAACTTGGATGGTTAGGGTCAAACAAGCAATTGTCGGTTGCTAACTATAAACAATACTAGACCTAACCGGAGTTTAACTATGATACTTCATAAGAAACAAAAACAACTCCACTAATTAACCAATTGTAGCATTTAGTAACTTTGCACTGAAAAAGCTAACAGTACCGTAATGACAGGGGAGCACAGACCTCAGGAAGATCCCCAGATATTCATTGAAAACTTCAAAACCGGAAAACCGGATTTCAGTAATTCACAGGGGAAATTTTACATCAACGGTCTGTTACCAGCCCCCACTGTCCGTCAAAAAGCACTGAAAAGCTTATCTCACAACATACTGATGGGAATAACTAGAAGCTGCTTTAACTAATACCACTCTAAATCTTCACATATATAATCTTACTGTATACCGCAAAACAGCCTATCCACAAGAAGGAGCATGTTAGCTACCTATGGATACATAGTATATATTTAACTGGTACTCAAAGCCTTCAGAAGCAAACAGATGATATATTATGTATCCACAAGTAACTGTTGCTCAGAATAGAAGAGGGCTCATAGAGAACAAAACCCATCAGAAGAAACAGCAATCCTCAGCTTCAAGACGGTCAGTGTGATATCAACCCCAACGCCACAGTCAGACGTCTCTCTTAGCGTTTCGCAGACGCTGCTTCAGGGGGGTGAACTATAAAATAGATAAAACAATAAAAGAGTGCTAAATATACCTGCTACAAACCTATACATACTCCTACATCAGAACAGAACAAAGCCGGGGGTTCTCACCTGGCCAACACGAACACCACACACTCTTCACATGGCTCAACTGACCTTCCTCCCTACACGAGCTCCAAGCTAAATACCCAAAATCCGGCATCTGACGTCACAACCCCGTCACAACCCCATCATAGCCAGAAAAAAACACCAGATAGCCCAGTGAGGCAACTCCTAACTACATACCTATTCAACAGTTAAATCAACCCATTCCGTAAAACAACAATCATATACAAGCCTGCCAATCAATAGCGGAATTCAATCCCCCCGGGGCCGCAGTGCGGAGCATAAATATCCACCGCTGCTCCCGACGTATCAGAAATTGCTCACGAGATAGAGTTGTTTTCTGGCTGATTAAATTTTCCTGAAAGGGCAACATAGCATTCTTCTGAAAAGATAGCAAACAAAATCATGTGTGGTGGGAAGAATGGAGGTGCTTCGTTTCTGCTTTATCTGTCCCGGCCGTACCATGCCAGGCCTGGCTTGCACCATCATGGGTCGGGATGGGGGTCTCATCATGGGGGGCCCGGGCATCATTGCCATGTGACCTCCCATTGGAGGCCTCATCCCTGGCACATGTCCAACAGGCATCATGCCTGGAGGAGGAGGGCCCATCATTTGCATCATAGGAGGACCAGCCTTAGGTGGTGCCGGCATCATACCAGGACGAGGAGGGCCAGGCAGATTAGGTGGCGGCGGAATCAGTGCTCCCCCAGGTGGTGGTGCAGGGAAAGGAGATGGTGGGATTTTCCCTTGCTGGAATGCAGCAGTTTTATCAATGAGACTCTGAGCCTGTTCCTCCATCCATTTCTGATAGTAATCCTTGCTAACTATATACAAGAACTCTAGCTGTGTTTCATAGTCTATTTGCTGTTACTGTTAATCATCATCCGGGGTAGATTCAAAGTATTCCAGGAACAGATGGGTTTTTATTGCCTTCCTAAAGTCCATTAAGTCTTAGCAATACCCTAAGTTCCTAACCACTTTGAAAACAGAAATTACTTCACTAGAGATCATAAGTCTGTCATAATCTGTCAGTTGCAACCCCCCTCTATGCATCAAATTTTTGATTTGTCACAACCAAATGATTTGCTTGCAACCACTCCACTACCAGTCACCACTGACAGCAATCTAGTTATTCATGGTTTTCTAAAATTCTTTTTACTGGCTCTTATATTATTTTTAATGTTTTTATATTCCATAGCTGCTTTGGCACTGGATTTCAACTGCATAGAGGTAAACCCAAATGAACAGATTAGTTCCCCCAGTGGCTGCAGAAAAATAATGAACAGAAGAAAGCAAAGATCTCTGGGGACCCTGTAAATCATCTCTTCAATCACAGAGACCATATCTCCCAAACTCACCAACCATGATTTGTCCAAAACAAAATGTCAGCCACTGGAGAACATGCCGCATAAGTAGGACTGAGCCATCTGCAAGGCTGCTGCCTAGGGTGGTAGACCTCTGTAAGTGGCACAGCATGGTGCTTGTGGCAGGTCATGTGCTTTGGCACACATGGCCTGCTGCTTCTTTCATCTGTGTCAGAGGCAGGGCTGGCCCATCCTCTAGGCGAGCTAGGTGGCTGCCTATTTATTTTATTTGGTTACATTTATATACTGCTTCCAGCGATCAGTAGCGGTTTACATGGAACTTTACACTGCAAACATTTTGTACATTTACATAACACAGAAATGGAATTATACAGTATGACATTTGTGAGGTTATATACATATTTACAACTTGCAAGCTGCCGAGGCAGACTTATATACATATTTACATGTGTTTCAGGTTATTTACATATTCTTGTGTACCGTTGCATTAGGACAAGTTGTAATATTCCTGGAATAGGTAGGTTTTTAGGTTCTTTCGGAAGTCTTTTAGGTCCTTGTTGGCTCTTAGTGTGTAAGGCAGGTTGTTCCATTGGGCAGGCGCTATATATGCTCTGTTGCTGGTGAGGATTTTGGCGGCGTGTATGTTGAGTGGGACGTGTAATGTGTTTAGGTTGTGGGGGGTCCTGGTTTTGTTGGGGGGTTGCGTTGCGATAAGCGTGGAGAGGTAAGACCGGGCTAGGTTGTGGATCAATTTAAATATTGTTACTATTGTTTTATACCTTATGCGGGCATGGATAGGAAGTCAGTGGAGTTCCATTAGTATTGGTGTGATGTGATCGGAAACCCGCACTTTCATTACGATTCGAGCAGTGACGTTCTGCGCCATTTGAAGTATGTTGAAGGGGTTTTTGGGTGGTCCTTGGAGAATGCCATTGCAGTAGTCCAAGTGAGGTGTGACAAGTGCTTGGACTACTGTTCGGAAGTTGGCCTGCTCAATAATGACCCAGGCGAATGGCTTTGTGCCACCACTTTGCTGCCTGTGGCAGGCCATGTACTTCGGCAAACATGATCTGCTGCTTATGATTACCCCTCTGATGCAACTTACTCTCAGGGGGCGCCAGAAGCGGCAGAATGTGTGCTAAAGTATATGGCCTGCCACAGACAACAAAGCAAAATCAAAACAACAAAATCACCAAACAATACCCCAGAATTAATCTTAAACAAACTTTTTTTGTTGGATATCACCGCAGCAAAGTATAAATTTGGAACAATACCTCCAAGCAGTTCAATCCATTTTATTAACCAGCCAAAAAGATTGTAATTAAAAATAGACTTAGCTCAGTCCAATAATATCCTTGAAGTCCTTGAAGCCTATCAATCCATATCAGTTCCACCAATACAGACAACAAAGCGGCAGCACAAAACCGCTGCTTTTAAAAATGCTGCTGCTGCCAGCCTCCCCCCCCCCAAGACAGAATCAATGAGGTCATGGCTCGGGAGGGCCAGCTTGGTGTGGCATGGGGGGAGGGGCGGCCGGCCGGCCCTGCCCTACCCATAACTTCCAGTTGTGTACAACTATCTAATAAAAGTGCCAACTTACAAAGTCAGATGTACTAGACAAATTCAACATGACAAGCAGAGGTGCCTAATTCTTATCCAAGCCATGATAGATTCATACAGCCACCAAAACTGACTTGCTGCCTGATCCAGACAGAAAACCAGCCTGTTCGGTTTCTAATTAAATCATGGCTATTTCATCAAACATTTACCGCTTATATGTAAATGGGTCCATGAGGAGCCAACTTGCTGCAAGCTGTTTCCCTTGTACTCTTTTTCTGTCGTGGTTGGAGAGTGGGCATTAGGTTTTGGGAATTTAACTAATTTTCCATTGTATCCTCACCTGACTCTGCCTTAGAATGAATGACACATTGATGGATAATTTTTAAAATGTAAAACATTCTGCTATGTCAGTGTGCGAAGGGCAATTAATCAAGTACAATAAACTTTAATCCTTAATCTTAATTGCATTCCAGGAAAATTCTATCTAGGAGTGCTCACCACTTTCTCCATAATGTCAGGCAGGAAAGAAAGATTAGCAATAAAGCAATAACTATGTAAAGTCCAGTCAGTGGTTCCCCCTTTTTAGTATTGGAGTATTAGATTCCTTTGGACAAGATGGTAAATGTCTCTGTCCCAAAGGGTCTTAAACAATTTTCTAAGCCATGGTAGGTACCTCTTTTAGTAGCCCACCAACTTCTTGAAATACAAAGCATTTGTAAATAAATCTACCTTCATTTCATACGGTCCATTCATTAAGACTGGATTGGAATATCCTGAATGGATCTGAACATTGACATTCTCCGGGAGCAAGCAGGAAGTCTGTCCTCACATATGCGTGACAACGGAGCTCTCGCGGAAGCATCCCCCAGCTTTCAAAGAAAGCCTTTGGGAGATGCCACCACGCATGCATGGTCCCCTTCGAGCCCAAGGGTGTCATCTTGCTCGGTCTCCTTTTTTCCGGGGAGCCCTTCAGGCGTTCGTCTGGCTTGTCCCCAGAAAAAGTTGATTTTTCTGAGTTTCATACTCTTCTCCAGTATCGCACTGGTACTTTTCCCACTACAGACCTCTTTGCCTCTGTGTCGAGTTCAGTCTGTTTTTGTAGTTTTCGTTTTTTTCTTTTCCTAGCGTCTTTGTGCATTTTTCTTCCACTGGCAGCCTGGAGAGTCTTTGACCTCGCAGGGGTATTTTTTTCCCCCCATGGCTACCAGTGGCTTTAAGTGTGATCGGTGCTCCAAAATTGTCTTTGACTGACACACACGACCGCTCTCGCCACTGCCTCGGGACAGACCACGACCCGGAAGCCTGCGGTCTCTGCAAGAGGATGTCCTGTAAGGCCCTCAAGAGCCGCTAGCAGCAGCACAATAAGTTTTTACCCGAGTCCCCGCTGCCTCTGAAGGCCAGGGCCTCGTCTGAGGCCCTAACATCTCGAGCAGAGCCTTCCAAACCTGAATGTCATGGGCCCCCAGAAAGGGGGTCTCCCTTGAGGGAACCCAGGAAGAAGAAACAACCCTCGAAGGCGCCATCCTTGGATGTTTCCGACTGGCCGGGTGCTCCCTGGGCCCGGTCCCGCAGTCCAAGACGTTCATCCGAGGTTCCGGAGAAGGAGCAGCCTGTGAAAGCCTCAGACCAGTCTCTGTCCCCAAATACTATCCTCATTGAGGTTTCGGGGGAGCTGGCGTTGGGCCCAAGTCTCTCGGTGCCTGCGCCAAAGGATGTGGAGCCTTCTGGTTTGGCATGCAAAATGGCGGCCCTGGAGCGCAGTTTGTCTGCCTTCATGGACCAATAGCGAGTGCCGTTGTCCAGCACAACTGGTTCATCCTCACCAACTACTGGGCCCTTGACATCCAAGACATCCCCAGAGGCTGAGCCAATCCTTGAGGTCCTTTGGCCTTGCGTCTATCTTCGGCCGAGGTCACAATCAGAGTCCCACTCAGCGGGACTGCGGTCATTCCCGGCAGGTTTACCAGGCACTGGCTGCAGGGCATCGTGGGCCCCAGACTATTCTGAGTGGGAGACAGAGGACAAGGAGTCCCCTGATACCTGTCACCATCGTGACGTCCCATCTGACCCTCCCGTCTTGGAGCCTCGACGGCAGTCCCCGCCCAAGGATATGGGTTTCCTTGATTTTGTCACATATCTAAGGCCCTGGCATTCCCAACCAAATCGGAGGAGGACCCTCGGGCGGATGAGTTGGAAATCCTCCAATACGAGGCCCCTCCATGGGAATTGCTCACGGTGCCTATCCCTCCCATCCTGGAATGGCTGATGCTCTGAATGTGGGAGACACCAGCTTTGGTGCCAGTGGTGAGCAAGTGGTTCGACTCGATGTATCGAGTCCGCCGGAGTCCGGGATTCCAAAAGTCACAGCTGCCGCATAACTCCATGGTGGTGGAGTCAGCCATGTATCGGCTGAAAAGCCAGAAGATGCACTCCTCGGTGCCCTCTGGAATAGAGGCCCGCACCCTGGATGCCTTCGGCAGAAAGTGCTACTAGGGCTCAATGCTTATCGGCCGCATTCAGGCCTACCAGCTGTACATGGTCCATGTACCTGAGACCTGGTGAAGGAACTCGCCGGGTTCTTAGCTGCTCTCCGAGGAACCTTTGTAGCAGTTCAAGAACCTGGCCAAAGCAGTCCGTGAATGCTCCAATTCATGTCTTGGGCGGCCTATGATGGGTTCACATCGGCAGCTCGAGTAGCAGTGGCAGGCATCAGTGCATGCTGTCAAGCTTGGCCACAGTCCATCCTCAGGTGAGTTCAGGACAAATTTCTTGATGTCCCGTGCCAAGGAGAGAACCTCTTTGACAAACCCATGACCGATGAGGCTGCCAAGCTGGAGACAGATTTCATGACGAGGGCCAGGCTCTCTAAAAAGACTGCTGCCCGTCCCCTACAGAAGGGCTCGGGTAAAAAAGCCTTTCTACCCAAGGAAAGGAGCTGCTTACAGAAACTACCCACCTTATCAGGCCTCCCCAGCTCCCCAACAGGGTCAGCAGGCCAAGGGCCATGGGCATGGCCCACGTAAGCAGAAGGGTCCAAAACCCCAGGCACTGGCTCTGGCCTAGCCAGGGGGGGGGGCAGTTTTTGACTCCTTTGGCATAGCCTTTCTACCCCAAGGAGATCAGTAGCCCATAGGGGGATGTCTGGCTCTCTATGCCCAGAGGTGGGTGACCATCACCACCGATTCCTGGGCACTAAGAGTAGTCAGGGAGGATTACCTCATCCACCTGATCCAGATACCACCACCTCATTTCCCAGGAGAGCCCCTCAGGTCTCCCTCTCCACCGGGATCACCTTCTGAAGGAGCTGGCAGGTCTTCTCGAGGACAAAGTGGCGGAACTGGTGCCCCACCACCTCAAGGGCAAGGGGTTCTACTCCAGATACTTCCTTGTGCCAGAGAGGACAGGAGGCCTAAGGCCCATACTTGACCTGTGCAACCTCAACAAATTTCTGGTGAGGGAGAAGTTCAAGATGCTCTCCCTTGGAACATTGCTGCCGTACCTCCAGCAGGGAGACTGGCTATGCTCCTTAGACCTCAAGGATGCTTATATCCACATCCTCATCCACCCCAACCACAGGCAGTACCTGCAGTTTATAGTAGGGGGCAGGAACCTTCAATACAGGGTGCTCCCCTTTGGCCTAGCCTCTGCCCCAAGAGTCTTCACAAAGTGCCTGGCAGTCGTGGCCACCTTCCTCCACCTCCAGGGGGTCTTCATCTTTCCCTACCTGGACGACTGACTGATAAAGGGAGGCACAACAGGCCACTGCACGCACCACCCAGGTTCCGCAACACTTGTGCTTTGTCATAAACTACCCCAAGTCTCACCTCCTCCCAACACAGTGTCTGGAGTTCATTGGGGCAAAGATCGACACTCTCCAATCAAAGGTTTTCTTGCCCGGGGACCGAGCCGATCGTCTCGGGACTCTTGCTCGGGATGTACAGTATCGTCCCTTGGTGCCCACTCGGCTTCTCCTGCGCCTCCTTGGGCATATGGCCTCCACGGTCCACATCAACCCAGATGCTCGCCTCCACATGCAACCCACCAATTGACGGACTCCCTAGTCTGGTGGCAGTTGACTCAGCATCTCGAGGCGTGCATGCCCTTTCAGACCCCAAGCTCCTTGAGGGTCCTCATCACAAACGCCTTCCTGCTCGACTGGGGAGCCCATTGTAGAGACCTCCACACTCAGGGAACTGGTCACCAGACGAGAGCACCCAGCAGATCGACCTCCTGGAGCGCCGAGCCATACACCTAGCTCTTGAGGGTCTTCTCTCACCATCTGTCACCAACTGCTGCTGGTCCAGATGGACAACCTGGTGGCGATGTTCTACGTGAACAAAACAGGGGGTCACGGGGTCTCGTACCCTTTGTCAGGAGGCATTGGTCCTCTGCTTCTACGCAGTCCAACAGGGTATCCACCTACGGGCAGTGTACCTGCCAGGCCAGGACAACCTGCTGGCTGACACTCAGAGTTCTCCAGCCACACAAGTGGCGGCTGGATCCCATGGTAGCCAGTCGACTTTTCCAGCTCTGGGGGGGACCCATGATGGACCTGTTCACCAGCCCAGACAACTTTAAGTTGCCCCGCTTCTGCTCCCGACAGGCCCACCTCTCCAGGGTGGCAGTAGACGCATACCTGGTCTCATGGTCAGAAGGCCTCATGTACACATTCTCTCTGACGTCGCTGATGGTCAAGACCTTGTTCAGGATACTCCACGACAGGTCCTTGCTCATCCTGTTAGCCCCTTGGTGGCCTAGGCAACCATGGTTCCTGCTGCTTCTACAGTTGACGGTGGAGGCCCCCATCCCCTTGGGGACTGTCCCAGGACTCCTTTCTCAGGAGGGGGGCTGTCTCCTGCACCTCAACCTGGGGTCCCTGTCACTGACAGCGTGGCTGCTGAGAAGGTGACTCTGGCCCCTTTCAACCTTCTGGTTGAGGTGTAAGACATTCTGCTGGCCTCTCGCTAGACCTCTACTAGGAAGGCTTGTGCCCTCAAATGGCACAGATTCTGTGTTTGGTGCATTGGACACGGGGATGATCCTTTCTCCTGCCCTGTGGCTCTGGTGTTACAGTACCTTCTCCATCACTCTCGGTCCGGGCTCAAATCTAACTCCGTCCAAGTGCACTCAATGCCCTGGCGACGCACCACCATCCGCTGTATGGTAAGCCCCTCTCGGCCCAGCTGTTTGTGACCTGTTTCCTTCGGGTCCTGCTCTTATTGAAGCCCCCGGTTTGCCCTCTGGCAACCAAATGGGACCTCAACATAGTGTTGGGGCAGCTCACTCACCCACCCTTCGAGCCTGTGGCTACCTGCCACCTTCGTTACCTCTCTTGGAAGGTGACTTTCCTGGTTGTGCTCACCTCCGCTCGCAGAGTTAGCAAGCTTCAGGCCCTTGTAGCAGAGGCACCTAATACCAGGTTCTTACAAGAACAGACTGGTGCTTCGCGCACACCCCAAATTCCTGTCAAAGGTAGTGTCGCTTTTCTATCTCATCCAGGAAGTGGTGCTCCCCACCTTCTTTCCAGGACCTCACTCCAGTCGGGCGGAGACCATCTTTCATAGCCTGGACTGTAAAAGGGCCTTATCCTTCTATCCAACGCACTCGGGCACCACAGAGCTGCTCAGCTTTTCTTCTACATTGCCAGGAATTTGTCTGGGAGAGGCGGTGACCATACGTACGTTGGCCACCTGGGTGGCAGATTGTATCACCCTCGTTTATGAGCAGGTGAGGATCCCACTGCAAGGCTGCGTCACTGTGCACCGTGTCAGGGCTACAGTGACTTTGGTGTCAAACTTGCATTCCGCTACGATGGTGGACATCTGCCAAGCCGTCACCTGGTCTTCAGTCCATACCTTCGCAGCCCATTACTGCCTGGAAAGAGCCCTGATGGGACAGTGCCTTCGGCCAGGCTGTGCTCCGTAAACATTTCGGGTTTTAGGCAGCTCCCTACCCTCCAACCTTTCTGCGTTCAGGCTACTGGAGTGCTGGTTCCATCAGACACAGGGGTCCTACTGTGTTCTGTGCACATGGACTAAATTGCTGCTGCTTGTGGCTCCCCGTGAGGAAGCCCCTATTTTTGCTGTGGGCTTTTGGTAGCCTGTAGCTGGGGAGTCCCATATGTGAGGAGTGACTTCCTGCTTGTTCCCGGAGAAAGTGTATTTATTTACCTGTAACAGATGTTCTCTGGTAACAGCAGAAATCAGTCCTCACAGCCTTCCCTCCCTCCCGCCCTTGGAGTTGCTCCTTTACCATCTTTTATTTTTGCAGCCTTTTAGCTATGTCATATGAGCAAGATGGCACCCTTGGGCAGGAAAGGGGACCTTGCATGCGTGATGGCATCCCCCAAAGGCTTTCTTTGAAAGCTGGGGGGATGCTTCTGCGAGGGCTCCATCAGTGCCGATGTCACCCATATGTGAAGACTGATTCCTGCTGTCCTTGGAGAACACCCGTTACAGATGAGTAACTACTCTTTTTGCTCATTAGGCCCTATACTATGGAACTCCATCCCACCTGATATTTGAGCTGAAAGTTCTTATAAAAATTTTCAAAAATATTTGGAGACTTGGCTTTTTCAAAAGTCCTATGAAGCATATCTCAGTTCTTGAAGGGCATCGTCTGGGGTCTGTTTTTTCTTTTCTCCCAGTTTCAGATTATTTTAAATTGTGTTGATTGAAATTGTTGTGCTGTTCACCCCCTACTCCCTTGATCTTTCTCTTTAAAATTATTGTTTTTATGTTCCTGTGTCTGTTTACTCATCTTTTTTCCTGTTGGTTTTTTTAAGTTCCTTTTACTGGCTCATATTTTTTTTTATATTCCATTGCCGCTTTGGCACTTTATTGTTCAAATGGCGGTATAGCAAATGCCTTCAAATAAATAGGGCAGAGCGAAACCTTTCTTTACCCTGTTAACATAAAATGGATATCAGTTGGCTATCGGCCAGTCTTTACAGAGCACTTGCTTAAAACGTTTATTTTATTTTTTAAAGGTCCAGTGTCTGCTATTAATGGAGCTCTTCAGAAAGCAGGACTCTCTCTCAAAGACATGGACTTAATAGAGGTAAGGAGTAGACTTGGGTTTATTTTATTTATTTTTACATTCTCTTATATACCGCACTATTCTGCATCAGTGCGGTTTACATTGAACAAACTGAAATTACATTGAACAGGGCATTATAACTTGGGTTAAAGCAGTAAACTCCTCTGTCCCACACCCCACCAGGGAATTTGCAAGGTGAAAGATTCCTCGTCCCCTTTTAATACTACCCTCCAATCAGCATAAGCTACCAAGTGTCAGAATGATTTGAAGATGATAAAATGAACACACTATACTGTATCCACCTTCAGTTGATGTACATAAGAGGGCATTGAAATTACACATACATGGTGGATCTAATAGGTTCTGGCATCAGGCTCCCTTCCTTTTTTGCTACTGCCACTACAAACCAATTCTACCCCCAGTTGAGATTCTCGCGCTAAGTTATAGCTTTGTCATGGCCTGCGTAGGCCAATGATGTTGCTGTCCTTTGTTTTTCCTTTCCTACCCCCAGACATGGCTGCGACAGCCAAAATGAGGATTTTGTGACCTCATTTTGGGACATAACCCACAATTTGGAAACCACTGCTCTAGAAGAGGTGTATATCACAGGGTAGATGCCTGAAAAGGTATGAATAGTGCACAAGTGAGCATTTTCTGGTGGGAAGGAAGCTATAGAAGTAGAGGTTTAATGAGGACAGACTGAAGAGTAGCATCTTTTCACAGAAAGAGTGGTAGATTCATAGAACAACTTCCCAGTGGAAGTGGTTGTCAGAAACAGTAACAGAATTCAAGAAAATATGGGATGAGCATGGAGGGCAAAGTAATGAAGGGAAGTCAAGAGTTGCAAAGTAATGAAGGGAAGTCAAGCGATTAAATGGAGTCTCTGATGGTACTGCTGTTTAATATACTCTTCCGTTATACTTAATTACATAGACTAAAATAGTCTTTGTTATCTGCGCAGCTTTGATGTCTCATTTGGCTTCTCTGCAGATGGCTGACAGATTAAGAGTGATAGATTCTGATGCGCCTTTTTTTTTTTTTTTTTCTTAAGGTGAATGAAGCCTTTGCTCCCCAATACCTATCTGTTGAGAAGGCTTTGAGTCTAGACCCCGAAAAAACGAATGTTAATGGGGGAGCCATTGCCATTGGTCATCCCTTAGGAGCTTCCGGATCAAGAATCACTGCTCATCTTGTACATGAACTTAGGTGTGTATCAGTGTTTCCATGTATCCTATTCTGCATGTTAAGATACTTTTATTGTGAGTGAGTTCTATGCATTTTATAATTTTAGATAGTGATATTTTCTCTAGGAACAAAGCAGTAAGTCAGTCCTCACATATGAGTGATGTCGACTCCAACAGAGCCCTGCGCGGAGTATCTTCCCAGCTTTCAAAGAGTTTTTGGGAGATGCCACAATGCATGTGCTGTCCCCTTCCCACCCAAGGGTGCCATCTTGCTCAGTCTCCCTTTTTCTGCGGAGCCTTACAGATGTTTCTCGTCCCTCCCCTGTAAAAGTTGATTTTCTTGTACTATTTTTATACTTTTCTGGCTTGTACCGGCTCCTTTCCCACCCGAGACCCGCTGCGAACGCACCGGGCCTCAAACATTTTTGTCTTGATTTTTTCCATCACAGCACTTTCACACCCTTTTTAACCACTGGCCGCATCGAGGGTTTTCGACCTCACTGGGGTTCTTTTTGCCCCAGTGGCCACCGACTTTAAGAAATGTGATTGGTGCTCCAAAAACATGTCACTCGCTGACGCTCAAGATTGTTGCTTCTAGTTTTTGGGCACAGACCACGACCCGGAGGAATGCTTGTGCAAGAAAATGTCCGTCAAGGCCATACAGAGCCGTCAGCTTAAGCAGGATGACAACTTCCACAAGGCAGACTCGACCCCAATTTCCCTGGTAGCCTCATGCCCAAAGGCCCCACACAGATCCTGGACTCTTATAAGGCCCCCACGGCCCCTCCATGGGCTCGTCGACACTCCGAGCAAGGGTCGTCTGGAGAAGCAGACAAACATGGGTAATCCTGTGCTCGGTTCCTTAGTCCCCGCAGAGCTCCTGAGGAACCGGAGCAGGAAAGTTCTCAGAAGGTGTCCAGGGTTGAAGTTGTGGCCTCTGGCAATGGATCATGGTCTCCTGAGGCCCGTCCCATCGAGGACCCCTCTCTTCTTTGACGCCTGACCCAGTTACCCTGGTGTCGGTGTCCATGGCTGCGACCCCTGAGTGGGAAGCACACATGTTGGCCTTAGAACGCAGTATTTCTGCGTCCCTTGCATTACAGTGGGTACCGGCCCCGTTGATACTGCAGGGACCTAGACCTTTAGGACTCCCAAGGCTGTTTCTGCGATTGCCAAGAGCCAGATGCCTCGGGTGGATCCTTGGCGAGGGTCTTATTCTCACTTCCAATCCTTGGGAGCGAGTTTTTCGTGGGTGAGTGCCTCTTACTCCAGCCATGCCCCTGCCTCAAAGCATCTGGGATCAGCGTTACTGGCCCTCCTGCAGCCAGAGGATCTAGAGTCGTCCTCGGATTGCTCTAGAAGTCTGACATCGAGATGTCCCCAGATTCTCAAGCCCACAGAGACCTCCCCTTGAACCCGTCTTGCCTGGCTGTTAAGCGCCATTCCCCGCTTGATGATGCCTCTTTCCTCCAGTTCATTAGGGATATAGCACGGGCTCTCTCCCTCACAATGGAGTCAGAGGAGGACCCGTGTATGGAGGAATTGGACATCCCCCAGTATGAGGCACCACTGAAAGAGACCCTGATTGTCCCTGTGCCTTCCATCCTCACTTGGCTCAGCCCCCGATTGTGAGATGATGGCTCAACATGATGTATTGGGTCCAGTGGAGACCAGGGTTCCGCAAGGCACAGTCTCGCACACCTCCATGGTGGTTGAATTGGCCATGCGCCATCAAAAAAGCCCAAAAACACACTTCTCAGTGCCTCCGGGCAGGGAGTCCCGCAAGTTCGATGCCCTGTGGCGCAAATGCTACCAGGGCTCAATGCTGGCTTGCCGCATTCACTTACCAACCTTTCATTGGCATGTTCTTGCAGGACTTGTCCAAGGAGCTCGGCTGCTATGCCGCTGGCCTCGATGGGGATCATCTCCAGCAATTCCAGGCTCTAACAAAGTCTGTCGCGGAGTGCTCCAAATACTTCTCCTGAGCTGCTTACGATGCCTTCCAATCCAGTGCCAGAGTGGCCGCTGCCGGCATTGGCGCTCGACGCCTGGCCTGGCTACAATCATCAGATCTCGAGCAGTGGGTGCAGGAAAAACTCCTGTATGTCCCATGCCTCGGTGAGCAGCTATCCAGCAAGTCAATGGAGGATAAGGCGGTTGAGATAGAGACAGTGTGTGTTACTCGAAACCCATCTCTCGAGGAAGATCTCCACTCTTCCCAGGAAGAAGCCATAGGGGAAGAAGCCCTCTTTACTCCGGAAGAGTCAACGCTGTCGGGGCTGCCCTGCCTACCCAGCTGCCCAGATCCCTCAGCAGGATCTCCAGGGCAAAGGCCAGGGACCGCGCAAGCCCAAGAGTCAGAAGACCCAGACACTGGCCCCAGCTCAGCCTAGCCTGTGTCGGGGTTTTGACGCCATCAGCATAGATCCTCTCCCTCTGGAGGACCAGCCACCCACAGGGGGATGCCTGGTCCACTTTGCCCACCAGTGAGCTCACATTACCACCGACTCCTTGGCTCTCCAGGTCATCCGGGAGGGCTACATTCTGCACCTAGAATATACTCCATCCTTTTTTTACCAGTAAACCCCCTTTTTCTCCCCTACACCTGGAACTTGTGGGCCTCCTCGAGGATGGAGTGGTAGAACCTGTACCTCTCCCCTCAAGGGGGAAGGGTCTCTTCTATTCCAGGTACTTCCTGGTCCCAAAAAGGACAAGGGGCCTAAGGCCCATCCTGGACCTGAAGAACTTCAAGTTCCTGGTGCGCGAGAAGTTCAAGATGCTCTCCCTTGGAACACTGCTGTCCTATCTCCAGCAGGGGGATTGGCTATGCTCCTTGGATTTAAAGGATGCTTACACCCACATCCTTGTCCATCCCAGTCTCAAAGTACCTGAGGTTTGTGGTCGGAGGCGACCACTACCAGTACAGGGTTCTTCCCTTTAGCCTTGCCACCGCCCCAAGGGTCTTCACCAAGTGTCTGGCAGTGGTGGCGGCCTATCTCTACCTCCAAAAGACCTGAGTCATCCCCTACTTTGACGATTGGCTGGTAAAAGGGGACATGGCCTTGGAGGCTAGGCAGGCCACATGCCATACCATTCAGGTCTTACAGCACCTGAATTTCGTGGTAAACCTTCCAAAATCCCAGCTCACCCCAACTCGAGTACTGGAGTTCATCAGGGCCCACCTCAACACTGCCAGGCCAAGACTTTCCTCCCCCTTGACAGGGCAGATCAGCTCACAGCTGAGGCACTGCGCAGTGTCGGCCCGGATGTTGCTTCGCCTCCTGGTCACATGGCCTCCGCAGTCCATGTGGTTCCTGACGCCCACCTCCACATGAGTGGCTCAATTGTGCCTCTGCTCCCACTGGTTTCAGGCTACTGGAAGACTCCGCGACAGAGTCATGGTGTCTCAACAGCTGATGGAGTCCCTTACCTGGTAGCAGGACGCTCAGCAACTGCAAGTGGGCATGGCTTTTCAGTCCCCGAGCCCCCAGAGGGTCCTCACGACAGATGCCTCCCTGACAGGCTGCAGGTGCCCATAGCGGTGAGCTCCGCACTCAGGGAGCCTGGTACTCTGAAGAGAGCCAGCAGCAGATCAATCTGCTCGAGCTCAGAGCAGTCTTCCTCGCTCTCGGGGCTTTTCGGCACCACCTGCAGCACCAGTCTGTGCTCATCCAGATGGAAAACCAGGTGATGATCTATGTGAACAAGCAGGGTGGCCCTTTGTTCCTTTGTGATCTGCCACAGGATTCTCCTCAAGGCGGTCTACCTACTGGGCCAGAACGATGTCTTGACAGACAGGCTGAGCAGGTCCTCCAACCGCTTAAGCAGCGCCTGGACCCAGAGATAGTGCTCAGGCTTTTCCGGCTGTGGGGCTGCCCCAGCCTGGACCTCTTCACCAGCCCCACCAATGCTCAGCTGCCCCAGTTCTGCAGTCCCCAACCCCACCCCTCCCGGGTGGCGGCGGACGCCTTCTTCATCTCATGGTCAAAAGGCCTGCTGTATGCCTTCCCTCACACACCCTTGATAGCCTGGACCCTCCTCAAGGTCCAATGGGACAAGGCATCAATGATCCTCGTGGCCCAGTCAGCCCTGGTTGCCCTTGTTGCTCAGTCTCTCGACAGAATGTCCGGTTCCTCTCGGGAGTTCCCCAGGACTGCGGACACAGGAAGAGGGCTCTATCCTCCATCCCAACTTGGGATTTCTGTTCCTCACAGCCTGGCAGCTGAACAGGTCACCTTAGCTTCCTTTAACTTCTCCAAGGAGGTGGAGGAAATTCTTCTAGCCTCTTCTAAGGACTCCACGAGATGGGCTTATGCCTTCAAGTGGCACTGGTTCTCCGTGTGGTGCATGGAGCACTGATTGGACCCATTTTCTTGGCCAGTGCATTCGGTCCTTCAATATCTCCATCTTTCACAGTCTGGACTTGTCCATCTCTGGATGCATCTGAATGCACTCTCCGCCAACCATCATCCTGTGGAGGGCAAGCCTCTGTCAGTGCAACCTCTCATTACTAGGTTCATGCGGGTCTTATTGCTCTCCAAACCTCCCATCCGGCCACCCCTGGCGGAGTGGGATCTCAATGTGGTTCTGGCACAACTTACTAAGCTGCCCTTGGCTACCTGTTCCTTACGCTACATTTTCTGGAAGGTGGCTTTTTTGGTAGCATTCACCTCTGCCCGCAGGGTCAGTGAGCTTCAAGCCTTGGTGACTGAGGCACCCTACACCAGATTCTACAAGAACAGGGTTATGCTTCACACTCACCCGAAGTTTCTCATGAAGGCAGTCTCCGACTTCTACCTGAATCAGGAGGTAGTGCTGTGTACCTTATTTCCATGGCCCCACATAGACTCTGAGTCAGCTGTTTTCCATACCCTGGACTGCAAGCAGGCCCTGTCCTATCTGCAGCAGACCCAGGGCCACCTTAAAGCCTCAGAACTTTTCATCTCCTTCAACTCCAGCCTTCTGGGGCTGGCTGTCATCAAGCAGACCATTTCCATCTGGGTGGTGGACTGCATAGTCTTCACTCAGTCAAGCTGGTATCCCTCTGGAGCGTCGAGTCACAGCGCACAATGTCTGGGCGATCTTTATCTTTACTGAGTTTCTTGCTATACTGCCCTTCAGAGACCAGCAGGGCAGTTTACAATAAATTCAAAAAATACAGAGAGGCTAAAAACTTGGCCAGGAAATGGAAAGGAACTACAATTCTTCATAGAAAAGCAATAGGCATGCCCAGGATAGAGAGGAAGAAAGAGGACGAGAGGAGAAGAGTAGAGGAGCAGAGGAAAGATTTAACCAGGAAGGTCAGATGAGAGGTCATAGGCTAGGCAAAAGAGATCGCCAGTCTCCTTTCGGTGCCCATGGCAGACATCTGCCGGGCTGCCACCTGGTCCTTCATCCACACTTTTGTAGCTCACTACTGCCTGGAGAGGGAGTCCCGACTGGACAGTGCCTTCGGCCAAGCCATACTCCGTAACTTATTCAGGGTTTAGGCAACTCCTGCTCTCTGACCCTTCTTGCCCAGGCTACCGGAGCCATGGTTCTCCCTGGACACTGGGGTCCCTCGAGTTGTCATCAGGATTCGTCTGCGGCCGCCCTCAGCCAGGCCAGGCCCCTGTTTTATGCCGGTCCTCGGTAGCCTGGAGCTAGGGAGTCCCATATGTGAGGACTGACTTCTGCTTGTTCATGGAGAAAGCGTAGTTACTCACCTGTAGCAGGTGTTTTCCAGGGACAGCAGGAATCAGTCCTCACAACCTTCCCTCCACCCCTTGGAGTTGCTGTTCATTTTTGGCCATCTTGGTTGGACTCTAGCTATGGCTCCTGACTGAGCAAGATGGCACTCATGGGCAGGAAGGGAACCACGCATGCATGGTGGCATCTCCAAAAGACTTTCTTTGAAAGCTGGAGAGATGCTCTGGTCGGGGCTCCGTCCATGTAGACATCACCCATATGTGAGGACTGATGCCTGCTGTCTCTGGAGAGCACCCGTTTGTTCTCTTCATTTTAAAGATTAACTCTTCAGATGTGCTGTGACTTTACCATATTCTTAAAAAAAGAAGAGAGAAATCAGAGTGATTGCAATTAGATAATAGAGATGTGTTTAATTTCCTGTCTCGTTTGCAGTTTTTATTTTGTTTAACAAAATTGCATTGAAATGAAAATGTATTAAAGTAGTAGCTGTGTCTGCTACCCAAATGAAAAACATAGCTGAAAGGTTACTAGAGATTTCAGGCTAATAAAATACCCAACTGGCTTTTCTTTTTCACAGTAAAGGCTGGTCTCAAACCAGTAAACATTAGGTTAGAGGGCAGGCAACTAGCCAGAGAACCACCACGTCTCCATGGGGGCTGACTTTTAACCAAAATTTATCACAGGCTGGCCTCAGACCTGTAAACTGGGGATTGGAAAGCAGACATCTTGCAGAAGAAATCATGTCTCGATTGGGGGGAGGGGGGCTGGTTCTGGTCAGCCTGCTCTTAACTCTGCTGCTGATTTTCCTTCCTATTTGTCTCAGTTTGTCTGGTCTTGACCTCTATAAAAATACAGACAGGATTTTTGGCCTTATGAATCTATTGACTCATGCTGTAGATATTTACGCCAAAGACTTTTTGGTTGCCATGTTGTGCCAGAAATTCCATGAAACCATGTCTAAGTATACTAAGACCTTTACCAATTCTAATCCAGATCATGTTTGACTATCACTAATTGGACAACCAGGATCTAGATTAGGCTTGCTTAATCTCTCTGATAGCATACTTGGACACAATTTCACAGAATTTCTGGCTCAAGAACTTGGCAAAAGAAGAAAAATCTCTGCAATAAGTCTCTACTGTAGTAAAGATTCACAAGGCAAAGAATCCAGTTAGACTTTTCCATAGGGCTCCAGACCCGGCAAATTTTGCGCTAGTGAGGAAACATGAAGGATGATCATCAGCAATACAGAAGATTTTTCAGTATCCTTTTCAGATTAAAAACAATATGAAATGTTCTCAGTGGACAAACAGGAAGTAAGTTCTCATGTATGGGTGACATCGACTGAGCCCCTCGTGAGAATGTTCTCCAGTTTGTATTGGAAGCTTTTGAGAAGTGCTTGCGCGCCTGTCTTCCCGCCTGCTGCGGGCGCCATCTTCTCTAGTCTTCATTTTCCGCGGAGCCCTTCAGATGTGTTTCAGTATCCACCAGTAAAAATGCCCCTCCTTCCCCCCCACCCCAACCCAACTCCGAGGGTAGTTCCTTATCGGTCCTACAGTTCAGTCCTCCACCACTGGGTAGTGCACCTCCTCTTGCAGCATGGAGACTGGACAAGTCAAACTTGTGACATCACCGGGTATATCTTGCTGGTCTTCTCCCATCATTCCCCAGTGTGTCCAGTCTCCATGCAGCAGGAGGATGTAGTGAGCCTAGGTGCTGGGCTCACAAAAAGGGAAGATAAGGAGCAGTTAGGGTAGTTTCTTTGGTTTAGGTTTTTTACATTTGATTTCCTCTCTGGTTTATTTTCCTTTCATCTAGTTTAGGTCATCTCTCTAGTGCCGATGTTTAAAAAAAAAAAAAAAAGACACCGGTAGCAGCGTTTGCTCTTTAGAGATTTGAGCGGCGGTCCAGTTTCCCCTGGCAGTTCTCCCCTCCTTGACTGTACGGAGGGGAGCCCTGCAACACATGCACAACGTGCCTCTCTGCCAGTCCCGCGCTGCTCTGCTGCGCCGGGGTGATGGGCAGGAGAACGGTGAGATCGCTCTGCGGCTGGCCACTTACTCCTGTGGGGAGCAGTGCTGCGTGAGCTGAAGAGGTTGTGCCGGGGTGATGGGCAGGAGAATGGTGAGATCGCTCTTCGGCTGGCCACTTACTCCTGTGGGGAGCAGTGCTGCGCGAGCTGAAGAGGTGCGAGGCACGGTAAGAAATCCCTTTGGGTTCCTTGTGCGGGGATTTAATGCAGGGGGTCCACGCTGTCAGCGGACAGTGAGCCGGATAACCGTCCCTTTTGTGGTATGGGAATGGTATTTGGCGCCAATTCCGTACTGCTAACAGCGGCAGCCATTTTGTCCACGCAGGCTTTGCCACGAGGCGGCCCGCTGCAGCTCAGCTCACATCGGGGGTTGCTGTAGCGCAGCTCTCGTCGGCAGGAACAATTAAGGTGGAGGTTTTTTGTTCCTTTATTGCTTATTAATTAGTCCAACCTTATTATTGTAGGTTGGGGAGCCGTGGGCTATAGTTTTAAAACCAAACCGAAACAAAACAAAACACAACAATTGAGGGTCCACTTATCCCATTGCATAGGTATGGCCCAAGCTGCGGTTGGTTCAGCCAAGCGCGAGTGTACCCGTTGGTGCTTGCAACCCTGCAGGTGGAAAGCCAGTGCGGCTGCGTTTGCTGCAGGGGTTTGCTTGGGCTGCATGCTCTCAGTTTAATGCACTTTGCAATCTGGGCATAATTTGGATCTTGATATAGGAAGAAACACGCATATAGATAGTACTGGTGCTATAATGCATGCGGGGGGTTTTCGGGCCGCCCATCCGATGCAGACGTGGAGCTCGACCATTCCTCGGATTGCAGACCAGGCCGGACCTGGCCTGGTGCTTGGGCTTGCTTTTTCATTTAGTTGGCTGCGTCGTCTGCCACTTGACCTTCAGTATCAATCTGCTGGCAACACTTGGTTGACTTCGATTTTCCACCCACTCCGCCTTCAGCTACTTTATTCCTTTCTTCCTTTATTTTGTGCTGTTACTTTCCAAAAAAAAAAAAACCCCGAGGCTTGAGCCTGCTTGAGTTGATGCCCCTTCACCTCCCAATTTCTCTGTTTTTTGGTGAGCTGCTTTTCCCTCCTAGTTTGAACGGCGGGGAGTTGTGCTGCAGGGCGGCAGGTTTTGATGTCAGCTCCGGTGTTCGCATCATGCTATGTTCGGCGGTGGCTGAGCAGTCGGGGTATGAGAGCTCTCTCCACGACCGCTGATTACAGTACTGTGTGAACAGCGTCATGGATTGCAGGGTGGCCGATCGCTTCGGCGAGATCAAAATTGCTATTTTGCAAAAACCCGATGGGCAGGTAAGGGCCTCGGGAGCTGTGACTCGGCTGGGAGAGTTTTACTGCCGCATCGGGGATCGCGGTGGCAATCAGGCCGCTGAGTTTTGGCGGGCGTTTCTTCCCGCGCTTTTTTCTGGCCGCGTTTGAAGCCCATTGCCAGGAGCTTAAATTTCATCTAGATTGAGTTAGTTTGATTTAGTTTTGTTTCATTTTCATTTCTGTTAAAATCAGGTTACATTGACGGAAGACTGAAGAGTTTTTGGATTTGTGATGTGTAGATGGTTCTTGGTGGTTTTCCGCGCCTTTTGCTCGCGTGGCAGGGACAGCTCGCCTCGGCGGGTCAGCGAGTGCAGCAAGTCCTATAGTCAACTGGGCTCTCGTGGAGTTTCCCTCCCTGGGGGGGCAGTTGTTTCATGAAGCCGGTGAGCGTAGTGTCTCTTGGTTTAGGCTTGCTTTTTCCACTTCTCTGTTTGAAGAAAAAAAAAAAAAAACTCCAGTGGGGCCTTATCTTCGGGTGCGCTAACATGCACTGAGTGTTTAGGACGATAGTCTAGTAATATTCATTTCCTTTATTTTGTTGATTTAATTTATTGGGATATCTTATATGTTATTTCTTTATCAGTTCCATGGGCTGTATGTTCGGTACGCTAGGGCACAGCTCTGTTGCGGTTTCCGTTGTCCTGTCCTTACTAAGGTGGGATTCTCTGGAGGTGGCCTTCAGAACAAGAGCCGGGGCAGCCTCTTGGCCTGGGTTTAGTCTGGCATCAGCTGGGAGTATGTGCAGACACCTACTTTTCCGTATACAGTAAGCAATTGTTGCAGCAGAGTGCACACAATGTATTATCCCAGGAGTCGGTTGCTGGTTCCCAGCCAATTTATGGTGCACAAGGCTCAGGCAAAGTAACTTTCAGAAAGGACTGAGCAATGGAGTCCAGGAGGCCATTCCTTATATACCTTCTTCTTCCGTTGGATACAGGCAAACTTTCTTTTGCTCCCAATGCCTCTTGCACCTCCCAGTCCGGGACCATTTCTGGGCCTAGCACCCTGTTCCCCCCTCTCGGTTCAGTTTAACAATGGCATAGTCTCAAACATAGATACTTCTCTGCTGCGAGGTCGTTTCGAACTCTCGGAATGCCAGTATTTGAAACCTTTCTATCCTCAGAACACAGGAGCATAATGACAGATTTATGACTTCTTAAAACTTCTTGTTGAGCAGGTTTAAAGCAATTTTCTCTGACTTTGCAGATTCTAGGTTTTTTCTCTGCACGACTGGTCTCAGGCGTGGAGAAGGTGTCTTTGTTTCCTTGCCTCCACGAGGGGTGTTCAACTTCGGTCCAGGGCTGAAGGGGTTTGAATTACGCCCAGAAAGGTAACGTTCTTCAGACGCACTAGCGTGCTCAAGGTGGACTAGAGTACCTTGGTGTGTCTCAAGATCTGGATAGGACATAGACAGGGTTTATTAGTACGTTGTCATGTTCCAGGTGGAACGGGGTTTCTGCTAAAGTGGCTCCATGAGCCGGAGCGTCCGGGCGTCCCTTACAAAAGGGTACTTGGTAGTGAGGGTCAGGCCGGAATGGTCACCTAAGCAAACAGTTTCCATGTCTTGCGTAGGTCAGGGAGTTCCTTGCTGGTGGGCCTGTCTCAAAGAGATCGGGCAGGCAGGCAGGCACGCCACTGGGCCTGGCGCAGTGGGTTCCGCTGTTGATGGAGATGATACGCGCAGGCTTGTGTTCAGTACAGGGTTCCGTTCCCACAGGAAGCTGGAAAGAGCAAGGAGGCCTTGGGTCATGCAGGCATTGGCGACTGCGGGAGCTCGCTCTGACGTTTCAAACGTTTGTATTCGGAGTGAAGGCTACAACTGGTTCAGGACTGTCCGGCAGATACATCGCAGTGTTTTTTCTATCTTGGCGCGAGGATACAAGCAGGGCGATCATGATAGCGGAGTCAAGGGCTCCAGTCGCGTAGGGGGAGTCTCGTCTTCGGGCGTTTGTGTGGTCATACCAGGTGTACATCAAGTATGAGGCAGGACTTTTTCTCAGGCGGTGTCCAGAGAATTGCCGTTGAATGGCAGCTTCGTCAAGGAAGTTTTCGTACGAACAGGCGTCGGAGAGGTCCTCTGCTCCTGGCCGCCAGGCCGCTCTTTCTTTGGCTGGCGCGGTTCCTTGGGTGGCAGTAGTAGGCGACGGAAGATATCGGAGGGCATCGTTGCTCCTCTGCTATTTTGTTTAGCAATCCCCTTCGCAATGTTCTTACCCTGACGTGGTGTTCATGGGTCAAGTGAAGCACCGCGTTCTGCTGTGTCAAGAGAGAGTACTGTGGATGCGTTGATTGGTCTAGAGACCTGTCGGGAGCCGTCCTGGCCCAGCGGGTACACGGAACTCCTCGGCGGCGACTCGGTGGACAGAGGCTTCTATGCTTGTTTCGCGGGCGATTAGTTCTTCTCTTACGACCTAGCATTCGAAAAGGGCTAGGTTAAGGAGGTCAGCCTATTACAGATCTCAGGTGACCAACCTGCATCAGGGCAGGTGGCTGTACCATTCGCTGTTGCACGAGCGGGTATGGCGTGTCGTCCAGGTTTGCTCAGCTTGGCGGCCGATCCCTTCATAAGCGGTTTCAGGTTCTATGGGTCTCAGGGTTGCCGGTCGCGACCCGTCCGCGGGATGGCGGCTTCTCCCTGGGGCCTCGGTTGCATCCTCGGGGGGGGGGGGGGGGCCGTCGCTGGTGCGTTTTCGAACCCTGGTGTCAAGTTGCAATCTAGGTTTTGAGAGTCAGTGGTCTAGTGGCTAGCTGCTTGGCTGGCTGAGCTTGGTTGGCAAGACTGGTATTGGTGAGAACCGTTCTTGTTCTTCGGGGTCAGTTGGTTCTCCGGAAAGTGGTCTCCCTCTTAACTCTGGCGGCTCTTGTAGCTGTTGGTTTCGTTCCTTTTTTCTTTTTTGGGTTTTTTGGAAGAGAAGGTTTTTGTTACCGGTCTGCTGCTTTTGGCCGTAAACAGAGGTCCGCGGTCACCCGGTTAAGTACTGGGAATTACTTAACTTGGAAAAAAACAAAACAAAAAACAAAACAAAAACAAAAAACAAAGGTTTCAGGACTTGGTCTTTTCGGGGTCTGCCCATTTCCTCCCGGCAGTCTAATGTCAATGTTCCGTGGTACCTGGAAGGCCTTAGTTGAGGCTAGGTTCTTCCTGGGAGTCAGGAATTTGTGGGATTGCGATTTCCTTTGTCTGGGGGGGCAGCCAACTTCCTGAACAGAACGGTGGCTGGTTCTGGCGGTGCAGAAATTCCGAATGGTGGTATGGTAATCTTGCCATACTTTCAGTTGGCACCATTGGCAGTTTAGGTGTCGAGCGTTGCCTGTTTCGGGTCGGCGGTGCGGCGCTCTGGCTGTAAGGGTCCCTCCCGAGGATTACTGCTCTGTTACATCCCAGTGGTAGAGGACTGAACTGTAGGACCGATAAGGAAATGGAAATTACACTTACCTGGTAATTGTTGTTCCTTGAGGGAGTACAGTTCAGTCCTCATTCCCGCCAGGGATGAATGTCTCAGACGCGAGGCGTCGGTTTGGGGGGGTTGCCAGCCCATAAGTAGGCAGCGTGTTCTGTTATGCCAATGCTCATGAGAGCAGCTACTTTCTGTGCTCTTTTTAGTCCTCCTTCCTTCCCTCTGTCGGTCTTGCTATGGTCTGCGGGCAAGGGGATGGAGTGGAGGAGGGTGTTCTTTGCCTTTTATTTCAGGGCACTGCAGGTTAAAAGTTGGGGCTTGCCCATAGTTTTGCCTTTAACTCCTTAACTGCTCATTTGTTGTTCCTTTGAGTCTGCTTTGTCAGTAGGTCACTGGGGAATGATGGGAGAAGACCAGCAAGATATACCCGGTGATGTCACAAGTTTGACTTGTCCAGTCTCCATGCTGCAGGAGGAGGTGCACTACCCAGTGGTGGAGGACTGAACTGTACTCCCTCAAGGAACAACAATTACCAGGTAAGTGTAATTTCCATTTTCTGCTTGGTTTTTCTTTTCACCTGTCATCAGTATCAGTCCTGTCAATCGCGATTCCGCTCCGGTTCATACGCTCTTTTTTTTGTTTTTTGTAACTTATTTTATTCTTCTTTTTGTTTCCTGCTGCTGACACACCATCGAGCTTTGATCTTTTATTTATTTATTTGCATTTATATACTGCTTTTTCCAGGGATCAAATGCTGTTTGCATTGAACAATAACCATAACCAATTATGTATAACAGTTCAGTAACTATATACATTGAACAATGAACTTGGGACTGACCTAGCAGTCCTGTTTTGAATTACATAAATGAACATAACTTAGGTCTAGACTTGTAGTCCAGTAGTGAGCTAATTGCAATGAGTATGCCTGTGATGTGTGGTTATGGATGCGGTTTGTGTATATTAGATATGATATTAGGTAGGGTCATTGGTTAGGGATTCATATGTTTCCAAAGTGCTGTTTAAAAAGATGTTTAGTTCTTTACAGAATGTGGTGAGATCTTCGACTGCTCTTACTTAGTTCATCAGGTAATGTGTTCCATAGAATGGGCGCGAAGTGAGAGAATACTCTGTTAGTAGATCGGTTAGGTTTATGGAAGTCTAAAGGACTGCTAGTTTGTTCTGGGTGCAACCTCTTAATCGAGAATCTTCTGGTTTGGCAATGAGTGAGGCGAGGTAGGATAGAGCTATATCTCCAAGAACAAGCAGGAATGTAGTCTTCGCATATAGGGTATCGTCTGTATCGACGGAGCCTGCGTGGGAACGCTCCCCAGCGTCCAATAGGAACGCTTTTGAGAGCATCCCTCAACACACGCGCGCTGCCTTCCCGCCTTTCCAACTGTCCCTCTTCAGTTCTTCGTTTTCCATGGAGCCGACAGGACACATACCTTGTCACCGCAGAAAATTTCTTCTTTAAACTTGTTTTCTTCTGGTCGTGCTTGCCTCCTCACAACACCTACCGGTACCGCCGGTTCGTTCTTTCTTTCTTTTCTAAAAAAAAACCAAATATATATAGATATATATTTTTTTTTAACTGTTTCTCTTCAGAAAACTTTTCTTTTGGTGCTAGGCGCCATTTTGGGCATTAGGCCCCATTTTTCCCAAAAGATGGAAAAACCAGCTAGTGGTTTAAAAAAAAAATGTACTAAATATGGCGGTATAACACCAACAACACTTCCTTTCACCACCCTCACCTTACTCAATCTAAGCAATATTTAATCTATACGATACAAAAGTATTACCCAGGGTAAGTATATATAGGCCTCAGTAAATGCTCACACCATTCATTTGGCGAACAGTGTCACCATAGGATAGAGCTTCAAATGTTCTTGCATCACAGGCCTCCCCCTTCCAATTTAATAGAGTACAATTACCTAGAAAACCATATCCAAAAAAGTACTTTTTTAGGATTCGAAATATCAATTTAAAATCTTATATCTAACTTCAATATTTTAAGATATTATTCCAAAAAAGTTAAATTTATCCAAAACAATATTTTTACAATTTTTTAATTTTCTTTAAAATTAAAACAATTTTTTTTAAATTTCCATAAAGAATGAGATTTTCCCAAACGGGACAACTTGCACCGAAGGCAGTTGATTGAACATCTAGAAAAGATAGAAATAATCTTAATAGTAAACAGTCAATCACTCGGTAAAGAGAGTAATAATCCGTTACTTATCTGAATAATGAATATATCTGACGTCTCTAACGCTGTAACTTTCAGCTTTAAAGAGCACTGCCTCAAAAGCCCAACGCCATTTCATCTGGTTCGGAAGGCTTAGAGCAAAACGCTGGACATTCACTGCATAGTAGATCCGACAAAAGCTTTTGTTTCACCCTACCCGGGCTTCGATTTATTACTGTTTATTACTTTGTTCTGGATTGAATGCTGGATCCCTGACGAAGCCCGGTAGGGTGAAACAAAAGCTTTTGTCGGATCTACTATGCAGTGAATGTCCAGCGTTTTGCTCTAAGCCTTCCGAACCAGATGAAATGGCGTTGGGCTTTTGAGGCAGTGCTCTTTAAAGCTGAAAGTTTCAGCGTTAGAGACGTCAGATATATTCATTATTCAGATAAGTAACGGATTATTACTCTCTTTACCGAGTGATTGACTGTTTACTATTAAGATTATTTCTATCTTTTCTAGATGTTCAATCAACTGCCTTCGGTGCAAGTTGTCCTGTTTTGGAAAATCTCATTCTTTATGGAAATTTAAAAAAAATTGTTTGAATTTTAAAGAAAATTAAAAAATTGTAAAAATATTGTTTTGGATAAATTTAACTTTTTTGGAATAATATCTTAAAATATTGAAGTTAGATATAAGATTTTTAAATTGATATTTCGAATCCTAAAAAAGTACTTTTTTGGATATGGTTTTCTAGGTAATTGTACTCTATTAAATTGGAAGGGGGGAGGCCTGTGATGCAAGAACATTTGAAGCTCTATCCTATGGTGACACTGTTCGCCAAATGAATGGTGTGAGCATTTACTGAGGCCAATATATACTTACCCTGGGTAATACTTTTGTATCGTATAGATTAAATATTGCTTAGATTGAGTAAGGTGAGGGTGGTGAAAGGAAGTGTTGGTGTTATATAGATATTTTTCCTTTCGGCAGTGATTTCTGGCTAAATATGGCGGTACCATCTCCGTCACCGACACCCATGACTGGTGTCTAAAAATGTTTAGGCCCTGAGCATTCTCCATCTGAGTGTTCCTCCTGGATGGTGATGACTAAAAGAGGAAGACAGAACCGAGCTGCAAAGCTCGGTACCCTCTTTTCTTCGGATACCAGGTCCATTACATCGACGTCTTCAAGAACCTCGTCTTCCTCCCATGGATCTCAGGTAACTAAACATAAGAGCCGGTCCTCAAAGGGTAGCTCTCTTTCAAAGCATCGAGAGGCCATTGGCATTGCCTTTAAGGAAACTACACCGGCAAAACATCCCCAGCGGGAGGCTTCGGCCTCCAAAGCATCACCGGGGTTCACTGGTGCCATGCTCAGGGTTCCGGCCGCTTTTACCGGTACCGATACCTAGGCATCGGCAGCGTCGATATACCAGAGATTCCTCGCTATTGAACGCAGTCTTGCAGCTCTCCTTACAGCTGCGGTACCGTTGACACCGGTGGTTCAATGGGCACCGGTACCGACACCAGTACCAGCACCGATGGTACCAGCCCCGGTGGGAATCCTTCCCATGCCGACTTTTTCTGGCATCGACAGATCGGTACCAGACCAATTCGGTACTGACTTCGATCGATACCGTGACCGTGCTTTGCATGAACATCGGGATCAGAGATATTTCGAATCCTCCGATTCCGATGAGACTGATAATTCTGCTGATACCAGTGTGTTTCTCCCGGAAGACTCCTCTTCTCCCCAACGCAGAATGTCTCCTCAGGAAGACATGTCTTTTAACGATTTTATTCGTGATGTGGCCCAAGGCCTTTCAATCACGGTAGCTCCTGAAAAAGAACCTAGAGCAAACGAATTGGAAATTCTCCAATACCCTAAGGCACCCAAGGAGACAGCCACTCTGCCCATTCATGAAATTCTTCATGATTTGATGCTCAGAATGTGGGAGACACCTTTGACCACATCTCCTCGTTCTAGGAGACTCGATACCATGTATCGAGTTCCACCATGTCCTGGTTTTCAAAAGACTCAGCTGCCACACCATTCAATGGTGGTGGAGTCAGCCATGCGTAGGATGAAAAGTGCAGAGAGACATGCATCCAATCCTCCAGGTCGTGAATGCATGACGTTTGATGCTTTTGGAGTCAAACCTTTCAGGCTTCCATGCTTTCAGCTAGGATCAGCTCATACATTTTATATAGGGGAATGTTCCTCAAAGAGGTCACAGGAGATTTGGAGCTTATGAGCCCCTTTCTCCCTGAGGACAAATGACAGGACTTCCTTACTCTTGTCAAGCATGCTCAAGATGTCTCCAAGTTTGAAAAACGTGCAGCCTTTGACTGCTTTGAATGCATCAGCAGAACCTCTGCTATTGCAATTGGTGCACGCCGGATTGCCTGGCTTCAGGCATCAGACTTGGAGATTTGGGTACAGGATAAATTGGGAAACATCCCTTGCACAGGAGAAAACCTCTTGGCAAGAATTGGCAGGAGAAGACTAATGAGAGAGATGCTGACAATATCACTTTAGATAGATTGTCAAAATCTACAGCCACTCCAGCCAAAACAAAACCCTATAAAAAAAACCATTTTTCAGCAAAAAGTGGATGTTTTATCCGTCCTATACCCAGCAAGGGCAAGCTCAGGGTCAAGTTGCCCAGAAGGGTCAACAACAACAATCCAGACAAAAGAAGCCAAAAGGCCTTAGAGCTCAACCAGCTCCACAAGCCCAGACCCCTCAAGGGCTTTGACTCCTTCATAGAGAACTTAGCCTTCCTGCCTCTGAAAGATCCAGAACCCCTAAACATTCCAGGCAGGTTGTGTCATTTTGCCAACAAATGGCACCAAATAACAGCAGAAAACTGGACTCTGTCCATTGTGGGAGAGGGGTACAAGCTTCATTTTCACAGTATGCCCCCTCCTACTATTGTAAGACAGTTCAATTCCTAAACCTCTACAGGCAATCTACTGGATCAAGAGGTCTCAACACTCCTTGCTCCTTGCTCAAGGAGCAGTAGAGGAGTTGCCCATTCTTCAACAGGGTGCAGGGTTCTACTCCCCCTATTTTCTTATTCCAAAGAAAACAGGAGGACACAGACCCATTCTAGACCTCAGAGAATTGAACAAATATCTGTTCCGAAAAAAAGTTCAAAATGATTTCTCTGGGAACTCTTCTGCCATACCTTCAAAGTCATGATTGGCTTTGTTCTCTAGATGTAAAGGATGCATATACTCACATTCTGATCCATACAGATCACAGGAAATTCTTACGGTTCCTTTTCAAGGGAAAACATTTCCAATACAGGGTTCTTCCCTTTGGTCTGGCTTTGGCACCAAGAGTATTCACAAAATGCATGGCAGTAGTAGCTGCATTTCTGCGAACCCTGGGGATATTCGTCTTCCCTTACTTGGACAACTGGCTCATTTGAGCCCCCACGGTTCCAGAAGCCAGCTCTGCACTGTCTCGCACAATGCGAATCCTTCAATACTTGGGATTGGTCATAAACCTCCCAAAGTCCCAACTTGCTCCGTCTCAGTTCCTAGAGTTCATAGGAGCTCGTCTAGATACCATTCAGTCAAGGGCTTTTCTCCCACAACCCCGCTGTCCTCGTATAATGCAGCTAGCTTCTCAAGCAGTGGTGAAGTCCTACCTAACTGCTCGAGAACTACTACAACTATTGGGATATATGGCATCCACGGTTCATGTGGTTCCCTACGCTCGCCTTCATATGCGAGCAGCCCAGTGGACCCTATCCACACAGTGTCGGACAAGATATCAAACTCACAATGACTGATCTTGTCCCTACAATGGTGGCAATCACTGGAAAATCTTCTAGTGGGGTCTCCTTTCCAGCAACCCCTATTCCAGACCACCCTAACAGATGCATCACAGGTGGGATGGGGAGCACACCTGCATCATCTCTCTACCCAAGGTACCTGGACTCCACAGGAGGCTTGTCTTCACATAAACCTCCTGGAACTCAGAGCAATCTATCTAGCTCTTCGAGTATTCCATGCCCAGCTCAGCTACAAAGACAGTCCTAGTCCAAACGGACAATCAAGTAGCTATGTTCTACGTGAACAAGCAGGGAGGAACAGGCTCTCTGTCGTTATGTAATGAAGCTTTACGACTATGGGCCCTCGCCATAGAGCATCAAATTTACCTTCTCATGGTATATCTTCCAGGCATTCAAAACCTTTGGGCAGACAAAATCAGCCGAGTACTGCTGCCTCACGAATGGTCTCTCCACCTAGACCAGGTGGCCAAGATATTTCAGATCTGGGGAACCCCAGACATAGACCTATTTGCAAGTCCACTGAATGCCAAACTTCCCTGGTTCTGTTCCAGAATTCTGGCTCAAAATTGCGAGACAAGGGACGCCTTCCTTCTTCACTGGGGTCACTACTTCCTCTATGCCTTCCCACCCATTCCCCTTATCCCCAAAACTCTCTTCAAGTTTCAGAGAGACAGAGGTCGTATGATTCTCATAGCGCCACGGTGGCCATGCCAAATGGGGTATCCCCTGCTTCTATATCTCTCTCAAGCTGCACCTCTGGAGTTAGGCTATGCTCCAAATCTCTCCTCCCAAGAGAACGGGATGCTATGACACCCGAATCCCCAGTCCCTGCATCTCAGGGCCTGGTTGCTGAAAGCTTAGACCTTCATGACCTCAACCTTTCCCAACAGGTAAATGATATCCTTCAGGCTTCTAGAAAACCTTCCACAAGACGCTCTTACGCCTTCAAGTGGAAACATTTTACTATATGGGGTTCACAGAAAGGGTTAAACTCCCTTATGATACCTTTGGAATCAATACTACAGTATCTACTTCATTTATCAAATTCTGGTCTGAAGACCAATTCAGTAAGAGTCCATCTTAGTGCAATTGCAGCTTCCTATAAGCCTCTAAATGGACAACCAATTTCGTCTCATCCACTCATCCACTCATATCAAGATTTATGAGAGGTCTATTAACAAAGCATCCCATCAGGCATGGCATGGGATTTAAACCTAGATCTCGGGCAGCTCATGAAACCACCTTTTGAACCTTTAGCTACTACAACCCTAAAGCTTTTGTCCTGGAAGGTCATCTTCCTGATTGCAATCACCTCTGCACGTCGCATTAGTGAATTGCAAGCTTTAGTGGCTGATCCTCCTTTTACTAGGTTTCACCATAAGGTTGTTCTCAGAACTCATCCACACTTTATGCCAAAGGTGGTTTCGTGTTTTCATTTAAATCAATCAAATTGGACTTCCGGTGGCATGGTGGACTAGAGTGGATGTGTGCTCTCTAGCTCCGGAGACCCGACACCTTCCCAGGGCATAAATATTTATTCCTTTAAGAAGATTGTGGTGCTGTGGTGGATAGGACCTGGCAGTAAAGCTCGGGGACCTAACCCTGGTGAGTTCGTTTATGGCATCCAAGCCTACTCGGCGGGAGAAGCCGCAAGGAACCGAAGCCAAAATGGCGGGCGTGGAGGCGGCGAGCCCGGGCATCGGAGCGGCGGGAGGCATGGTCACTGAGGTGTCAAGAGCGGTGGTCCTGGCGCTGGAGAATAGACTCTGTGGGTTGGCTTCCCAGATATCTGAGGTGGCTCAAGCGGTCACAGATTTTACGAGCCAAGTCGAGCAGGCTGAACAGCGCATTAGCTCCTTGGAGGATGACCGGGCTCAGGCCTCTGTTCGACTGCAACAGTTGGAGCACACAGTGAAACAGCAGGCTGAGAAGTTAGAGGATTTGGAGAACCGGAGCAGACGTAAGAATCTGAGATTCATTGGTATCAGTGAATCAGTGAAAGACCGTGAGCTCAAATTATGTCGAAGATTGGATCCAGACCAATCTACAACTGGAAGCTGGCATTGGGACAGTGACTTTGGAAAGAATCCACTGCATCGGTCCGGTGCGCGTGGCGGAGAATAGACCTTGGGCAGTCATAGCCCGGTTTTTGAATGCGTTCCAGAAGGAGTGTGTATTGCGAGCAGCCAGGAAGCAGCGGCGGAGAAGGAGAGGCCGCGTCTCTTCTGATATTCCAGGATTACTCGGCCGGGGTATCCCAGAGGAGAAGAGTGTACAAGGAGGTATGCGGCCTTTTAGCCGCACATGGAGTGCGTTTCACCCTTGCTTATCCTGCAAAGCTGTGGTTGGAATGTGAAGGAGTTCAGCGTACCTTCGACAATCCTGCGGAGGCCTTAACCTTTTGCAAGCAACGCTGGTGAGATTGCCTATGGGGTGACTTTCAGTACAGATGGCTGTGACTTCGGTAATGACCTGGACACGAAAACTCTGGGACACTTATGTTGGACTCTGAGGGTGGAAAGGGTTGTGTTCTGGTTGGGAAGTGGATGGCCAGAGACTCTTATGTGCTGTATTGTAAGTGGGGGGCCAGAGGCTCTTGTGCGTTGCAATGTCAGTTGACCCGGCAGAGGTTGGGATGTGGGGCAGTGCACGTGAAGGCCTCGATTTCTTGCGGAGGCCTGTAGTTCTGGTTATCCCCCGGGCTATCCCCATCTTTCTTTTTATGGGTACGGTGTGTTGGTGTTTACTACTCTTAGAAACTAAGAGTGTTAAAATCTTGAAGGGTGGGCAGATGTTTGGGGCCCAGGCACTCTTGTTAAATGTGTTGTGGGTTAACTGAGGGGTTTTCTTAACATGCAATGCGGCACTAATATATACTATCTCGATGTAACCACCTGGGGTACTGTTAGAGAATGGGGGATTTTGCTTAGCATGCCACATGGTACCAATGTATAATTCATGGATGTCTGCTTCTGAGACTCCGTTGGAGTATGTGGGATATGTCAGGATTGGATTCCATATTGGGGCCCTTATGGTCTAGTAACAGAGGGTGGGTGTGGTAAGGGTGGAGGGTCCTAAGGGTTCTGAGTTCTGACGCCCATACCCTGGGGGGGCAAAGTGCTGCTGGGCCTTGCAGTGGGACTTTTGGGGTGGTAGTCTAAGAGCTTGTATCCCTGTGAGCTGGTATCGGGGTTCAAGCACCATGGGGATCCTATGTAAGATTTAGAGGAGTAGAAGGGGCATAGTAGGGTAGAGGTGGGGTGGAAGGGTGGGCTCCACATGTCTCGGGGTTCATGGAGAGGCCAATGTGGCAGGTGGAGGATGGATGGGAGGAGGAGGGGGTACAGGGGGGGAGATGGGTGGGGGGCTTTGGGGAAAGTAATTTCAGCGGGGGGTACGGTGTTTAGTCGGTTGGAGAATGGGGGAGGGGGCAGGGGGCAGGGGGCTTGTTCTAGGTGACATGACACAGGGCCTGGAATCACTGATAAGTATTTTAGGGGTTGATGGAATTGATGTTGTTTGGGAGTCTGGCGTGGTGTGGGCCCCAGGCTGGGGGGGCGCACACGGTAGAATGGGATTTTTTATGACACGTGCCTTCTTAGTGCCATATAAATGAGCGGGAGGATAAAGATAGCCTCCTGGAATGTCTGGTCTGGGTTCCCCTATCAAACGTTACAAGATATTGCAACAGTTAAGAAGGAAGCAAATAGAAATTGCGCTGTTACAGGAAACACACCAGTCCTCAGTTGAACACCAGAAGCTAGGGAAGGGATGGATTAGAACAGTTTATGGGGCACCAGCGGTGGGGAAAAAGAGGGGAGTGGCTATTTTGATAGCCAAGGGGTCTGGTTGGGTGGAGGAGAGAGTGGTGACGGATGTGGATGGCAGATATGTATTTGTGTGGGGGGTGTTGAATGGCCTACGCGTGGTCTTGGGGTCGGTGTATGCGCCCAATACTTACGAAGCCCGTTTTTACCAACAATTGGCATCCATTATTTCTGGTATTAGTGGCTACAGTTTAATTTTGGGTGACGACTTTAACTCGGTGATGGATGAGGACCTGGACAGGTCGGGCGGTTCGGTTCCAAGAGATAGGCGGAGTGCGAGGCGGTTGCTTGGAATTAGAGATGGGCATAATTTATTGGATGTTTGGAGAACTTTGCACCCCGGGGAACGGGAATACACTCATTTGTCACGAGGCCATGGGACTTGGTCTAGTTTGGATTATTTCTTGATCTCGGAAGAGTTGTTTGATTGGGTACCTAAGGTGGAGATTGGTCCATCAATCATTTCGGATCACGCCATGGTCATTTGAGAGATGAGATCCAAATGCAGTAGTCACGGCAGGCTATGGCGATACCTGTTGGATTTGGAAGGTGATGTAGCTTTCGTGGCTCATCTCCGTGCTAAGTGGGAAGCTTACGTGGAGGACAATGCCCAGCACCGCGATAATCCCATCTTATTTTGGGAGGCCGGGAAAGCGGTTCTCAGAGGGGAAATTATCAGTTATCATGGCTCCAAACGTCGACGTCTGCATAGTAGGATTTTACAACTTGAAAAGGAACTAGCTAAAGCGTGACGTATATTCTCGCAGGACAGGAGGGGAGCTAACAGGCTTCGTTTCCAAGAGGTACAGGCCGAGTTGGATACGCTGTTACATCAGCGGGCTCGGAAGTCGATGATCTATTATAGACATCGGCTATATCAGCATGGGAATCGGGCAGGGAAACTTTTGTCATTGTTGGTGCGAGTGGACGGGGGACCTAGGCATATAGGGGGCATAAGGCATAGTGATGGGACGCTCAAGCGAAAGCCTGCGGACATTGAACATGTATTTCGGAATTATTATCAGAATTTATATGGCGCGGACGGGGTTGATGTGGAAGGGGGTGGTGCTTTTCTCCAGGATAGTAAGCTGCCCAAGCTGACTGAAGAGCAGGTACGGGTCCTGAATCGCCCCATCACTGTACAAGAAATACTGAATGGGATCCACTGCTTGAAGGGACAGGCTCCCAGGGTGGATGGTTTGCGCGGGGAGTTTTATAAGATATTGGGAGATAAGTGGTTAGTCCGTTAGGGGACTATTTCGAAGGATTAATCAAAGCGGGGAAGTTTCCCTATGAGAAAAATAAGGCTTTAGTTACAATATTGCTTAAACCCGGGAGAGACCCGCTCTCCCCCAGTTCATATAGGCCGATTTCCTTATTGAACGTGGACATCAAGTTAATGGCAAAAATTATGGCAGATCATCTTGCGGAATATTTACCGTCTTTAGTGCAGAGTGACCAGGTGGGCTTCGTGAGGGGGAGACGTGCGGTGTTTGGGGTGCACAGACTTCTAGCTTCCATGTGTGCGAGTCGGAGAGACCGTAGCTCGTCTATCTTATAAGTTTCGACGCTGAGAAAGCTTTTGACAGGGTGGACTGGGGGTTCATGTATCAGGTGCTGGATACGATCGGAGTGCAAGGCTTTTTTGTAGATGTGATTTGAGTACTTTATTCGGACCTCCTTGGTGCAATCATAGTAAATGGGAATATGTCCCCAGACTTTCGGATCTGTAAGGGCACGAGACAGGGATGTCCTCTGTCGCCACTGCTGTTTGTGTTGACTTTGGAACCCCTGTTGTGCCAGATCTGCTGCTCCACTGCTTTTCGAGGCGTCGTGTTTGGGTCATCGGAATTCCATGTAGCTGCCTTCGCGGACGACTTTTTGTTTCATTTGGATGCACCGCGGGAAGGCTTATCGGCACTGCTGGGGCTGATTGGGGATTATGGTAGACTTTCAGGTTTCCGGTTGAATCTTGACAAATCTGAGGCCCTTCCATTGGGTCCCGCAGTGGCAGAGGGGTGGGGTTGGGGATTCCCCTTAAAGTGGGCGGATGGGAAGTTCAAGTATTTGGGGCTTTATATACCTGCTGACTTGAAATATTTATATAGTATTAATGTGCAGAAGGTTGTCAGCATCTTGTTAGATAAGGCACAGAAATGGCGGGATCTCCCCTTATCGCTGGGAGGGAGAATTGCTTTGTTCAAGATGACACTGTTTCCGAAACTGTTGTACCTGCTACAAATGCTTCCAATACTCTTGAGGCGCAAAGATCTGCGTCAGCTCGAAAGGGTGCTCAATCTACTGCTTTGGAAGGGGCGCAAACCCCAGGTTCGCCTAGGTAGGCTGCAAGGGGCCTGGGTGCACGGGGGGATGGGTGTGCCGGATATCCAGCAATATAACTTTGCCTGCCTTCTCTGCTATGTACGAGATTGGATCTGGGGGATAGGAGATTACACCCCGTTAGATATGTTGGAAGGGTTGGTGCACCCCTTGCGCCTTGGATATATTCTGCATGGGAAGTCGTGGCGGGTATAGACCCGGTGCTTCAGGAGGTGTTGCTAGATCCTGTGCGGAGAGGGTGGAGGTATCTTTGTGGGAAAGTCGGCATATCGGCCCAGTGGTCGCCCTTTCTCCCAATTCAGGGTAATAGGGATTTTCTTCCGGGACTCATGGGCTGGGATTTTATACGGTGGAAGAGGATGGGTATCTTGATGTTAGAACATGTATTGCAGGATGATGGCAGTATTGAATCCTTTGACAAGCTGAGGGCCCGATATGCCTTTACAGGGCTGGATGTGTTCCCCTATGCTCAACTTTGTAGCTATATACTGTCAGACGGCTGCCTAGGGTGAGAACTTACACAATCTTGACGATGCATATATTCATATGATTCTTGCAAGGTATTGTGGGTATTGTAGTTCATTCACTCCCAAACACAGCTGATGACAATAATTAAGTTGTGAAACCAAGTGGTAAGGTCAATAAAATACTTCTTTTATTGATGGGGTTTAATTCACCCAGCACATGTATGCTTGATAGCAATATAAATGAGGTTACTTGCTTGCAGTGTTTAAATGGATAACAAAAAGTCACAAAGCAAATCAGAAAACAGCCTTCAGCTTGTCAGGCAATTAGCTAATGTTTTCTTAGCAAATAATTACCAAATACAAAGGCACAAAGAAAAGAATAAACTTTGCTTGTTAGGTTAACTTCTGCTTATTTTTCACTCAGATCCAGCAGTGATTTTCCCTTGCTCACACACACAATCAGGTGCAGGTTTAATTACTATCAATTGACCAGCTGTAAGCCTTTAGCTGGCTGGCTGCTACTGTGTGAAGCCAAATCCTGCTTTAAGAGCTGTTTGCAGTGGAAATAAAGAACAAAGTTAGGTTTCTTTGCGATGGCTGATGTGTTTGCTCACAGAAAGCTAGCAATAGCAATTAGATAGAGAACAGTCCATGTAAGTAATACTTTCATCTGCTGTATCTCCCCCTTCATCAATCAGCATAGGGTCACTATCATACATTGGCACAGACGAGTCTTTCATTAAGGCACTATCATGAGAATGCTTATTCCCTTGCTGCCATTCTCTATTATAGATAGGGTCTGGATCAGTGTTCATACCTGAGCCTCTCCGGCTATCATTATTCCTCTCTGTATAGCCTGGCCAGTATGTAATCCAATTCTGATGTCCAGCCTTCCAATCTTGATCCCTGGACACTGGATCTCCTCTCACATACCTTCTGGCCTTGGTCTGAAAGTCCCTTCCACGTGCAGTCTTCTCTCTTCCAGGTAGCCACTGGTGATTCCTATCTCTGCCAATCCATTCCTCTGGCTGAATCCAGTCCAATGGACTCTGCTGGCATTTGGAATACCTCCCAGTATGGGTACTGCCTTGGAATCTCCCAGACCTTCCAATGGGCTTCCTTCTTTTCCTTCCAGAGAGTTTCCTTCTCTCTATCCGCTTGGCTTGGCTTCTCTTCCTCCAGGTGATACTGGTGCTTGAGCTTGTAGCCGTTGCTGTCTCTGTCTCTGTATCTCTTCCTGAAGCTCTTTCTGTAGCTGTTCTTGAAACTGTTATCTGAAGAATAAGCTCTACTCTTATCCTGTTCTAATGTGTGCTGCTCCCTAACACAGCGCAGCTGTGTTGAATCAGGCCCTGCCCTTTGAGATGAGTGCTTAGGGATTACCTCATAGCTCTCTTGATTGCGCACACATTTTCTCACTTCAGCCTCCCTCATGGCTGCTGGAAACCTGGTGCATTCTGGGACTGGTAGTCTTTTATGTGAAAACTCTGTTTTCTTGCTTCTACCAGAACTGACAGGTTGCTTGTTCAGAGTCACATCATCCTTTCTATAGCTCCTACCTGAGCTATGATAAGCTTCCTTATCACAATACGCGGGATCCCAGCGGGGTCGTTGCAAGGGGCTGTGAGCTCAAAGCTGGAGGAGGTGCTGATGGGAGGGGACCAGGTGGGGAGAGTGGCCTCCTTGCGCAGAGCACTGGATGCTCTGAGAGAGGAAGGAGATGAGTGGGCTGGCTGAGCTGTGGGCCGCCGATTTAGGGGTAGAGGTAACTGGAGAAGGGATATCACAGTGCCTAGCTGATATTCCGGACCTTAGTGTCGTGGTGGCTCATAGGGATATGCAGTATAAACTCTATTATGCCCCAAATAGGGCTTGGAGGGTGGGGCTTAGTGAGTCGAACCAGTGCCTGAGATGTGGGGCAGCAGCGGCCACGCTGGGGCATATGTTTTGGTCCTGTCCGCGTATTGTGGGATTTTGGGGGGGGGGGGGGTTCAGAGGCATTTGCAGCGATGTTTGGGGGATGGGTTGACTTTTACAGCTGCAAACTTGGTGTTGGATATATGGGAAGCGCGGTGGGGAGAGTGTGTCGTGTTGAGTGAAACTGGCTGCGATTGGTCTTGGTGGCTGCCCGCATGACTATTTTACATGTCTGGTTAGAGAAGCGAGGGCCGACGTATGGGCAATGGCGGATTAGATTACCTAATTTCCTACTGTTTGAAAGATCTCGGGTTAGGGGCCCCCCTAAGAATTGGGATAACTTTCTACGAGGCTGGGGCCCACACCTCCAGCTGTTACCAGTTCGGACACGCCAGAGGATTCTAGGAGGGGCTACTGGGTAACCTCTCACCTAGCGGTCGGGGTGCTTACATGGTTGGTAGATGGGCCTGTAGCAGACCGGGGGGGGGGGGGGGGTGGTGTTGGTGGGTCAGGGGGAGGGGATGGGTATTGGTATTGGTAGCTGCTAGGGACCACAATGAGTAGTAAGGGGGGGATTGGGGTGGGTGGATGGGGGAAGGGGGGGGAAAGAGTAGAAAGAAAAATGAAAAAGAAGTTATATGTAATTTGTTTTCCGGGGATGGAATGTTGTGCTGCACCTTGTTTTGATAGTTGGATATTGTGTTTTGATCTCCGGGCTGATAATGGGCTGATATGCACATGGAGTTTTATGCAATGTGATATTGGTTACTTATTCTTTGTACCCCGTTGTTATTGCTGTTTGCCTTTGAATAAACACATTTAAACATAAATCAATCAATTTATCTTCCTGTATTCTTTCCGAGGCCTCATGCCTCTAATGCAGAAAGGAACCTTCATACTTTGGATTATAAAAGAGCCTTAGCTTTTTACCTACAAAGAACACAGCAACATAGAAAGTCTTCTCAGCTTTTTATTGCTTTTGATTCTAGTCATTTGGGACTTCCAATCTCCAAGAGAACTCTATCCAAATGGATTGCACAATGCATATCCTTTGCTTATGTGAGAGTAAGAGTCTTCCTCTTCAAGGCCATGTCACAGCTCACAATGTGAGAGCCATGGCAGCCTCTATGGCTAACCTTCACTCTGTGTCTATTGATGACATTTGTCGAGCAGCCACCTGGGCTTTGGTACACACCTTTACAGCCCACTACTGCCTAGATAAAGCCTCCCGTCGGGATGCCTTCTTTGGCCAAGCTGTTCTTCAAAATCTCTTTCAGACCTAATTCAACTCCTACCCACCAACCCTGGTGGGATGCCAGAGATCCATGGGAGGAAGCATGGCCCACCTTACTATAGGTGGCAGCTTCCTGGGGCCATCTCCCTGGCATCTTCAGCTAGGGAGTCCCCATATGTGAAGACTACATTCCTGCTTGTTCCTGGAGATAGCGTAGTTGCTCACCTGTAACAGGTGATCTCTGGGAACAGCAGGAATTTAGTCTTCACAACCCACCCACCTCCCCTAGGAGTTGCGTCTCTAACTCTTTCCTCTCTCCCTCTATCCTTTCACTCAGCTACCAACTTAACTGAAGAGGGACAGTTGGAAAGGCGGGAAGGCAGCGCGCATGTGCTAAGGGATGCTTACAAAAGCGTTCCTATTGGACGCTGGGGAGCGTTCCCGCGCAGGCTCAGTTGGTACCAACGATACCCATATGTGAAGACTAAATTCCTGCTGTTCCCGGAGATCACCTGTTACAGGTGAGTAACTACACTTTCTCTGAGTTTAAATGTCATTAGTGTTTTGTAGTTTATACGGCTTTGGACTGGGAGCCAGTGTAGATTATATAGAACAAGTGAGATGTGATCTGTTATGAGCCTTCCAGGCTATATGTGCTGCATATGCTCTGCCATCTGGAGTTGGTTTAGGGCTTGTTTAGATAGGCCTTGTAGGATACTGTTGCGGAAGTCGAAGTGTGGGGTGTTAGTGCCTGGAGGACTGATCTAAAGTCATGATATGGGAATAATGGTCTTAGGTGGTCTGAGTTTGTTGTAGATTTTCTTTGTAGTGAGTTTTGTGTGTTGTCATGTTGAGGGATTAGTCTAAGGCAGGGGTCCTCAAACTTTTTAAACAGGGGGCCAGTTCACTGTCCCTCAGACCGTTGGAGGGCCGGACTATAGTTTTAAAAAAAAAACTATGAACAAATTCCTATGCACACTGCACATATCTTATTTTGGTGATCTGTACCATAGTTGGCTCCAGGTTTTATCTTAATGTTATTGAGCTTTTCCAACATTGACTTCCACAGATGTAGTCAGTTTTATATTTGTGCAATCCATTGGGGAAAGTCTATGTATACAGTTGCCACTTGTGTTACTGGAAGAAGGTATTTGAGATGAATAGATCTTTGGTCTTGCAGAATTCTATCAGTCCTTCTCTAGCTTCATTTCTGTTACCAAGTCCAAATTTTCCAACCACTTTGCCGCCTTCTTTGTTGCCTACTTTTGCTCTCCAGTCAACTAATAAATTCTATAGGAAAGAGGAAGCTATAGTCCTTTAGGGAGAAGTATGGCCTAATTGTATTTTTACTTCTGAAATAAACTCGAATGAGATGTTTTGAATCAAGATGATAAATATCGGGGGGGGGGGGGGGAGTATTTTAGGAACACTATTCTTGCTTTGAAAATAGACATACAGATGTTCAAAGCATAGAGGCATCCCTGGAGCCATTTTATAAAGCAGTTCTAAGGATGTCACCAGCGCGAAAACATCCAAGGCTGAATAGAGGCATGTTTGGGGCTTTCCCAAGACCTTGGATGTCCACACCCAATTTCAGCAATGCCCTTCACATATTGAATCCAAGTTTATACAGTACCTCCTCCAGGACATGAATACGCATCAGAAAAGTTCTCATTCTGCCATAGACAAGAAGGTATTCTAATACCCCCTACCTTTTTTTATGGTCGGCATCGGGGAGGTGAGCGGAAAGTGGAGCCCCTTCCCGTTCACCCTCGCAATCGGGCCACCGGAACACCAAAGAAAGTCAAAGTACCTCTAGGCGCAAAGGGAAATCCCGCCACACAACCAGCAACTGCAGCAGTCCCGATTGGCATCGGGGAGGTGAGCGGGAAACGAAGCCCCTCCCTGATCACCCTCACAAGACCAAACAGGCCACCGGAACACCAAAGAAAGGCAAAGCGCCTCTAGGCATGAAGGGAAAGCCTGCCACACAACCAGCAACTGCAGCCGCCTCACTTCGCCTCATGGTAGAGCCGCCCCTGAGGACAGGCAGCGGCGGGAAAAACACCCGGCGGGCCGGATAAATGTCCTCGGTGGGCTGCATGTGGGCCGCAGGCCATAGTTTGAGGACCCCTGGTCTAAGGTGACTCCAAGATATTTTACTTCATTTTTTACTGGGAGGTCTATATCATCTATATCTACTGGAACCCTCAGATTTCAGAACCGTCTACCAAGCCCTGATAATGCCTCACATTGACTTTGCAAATGCAATTCTATACGGACTCCCTCAAGCAACATTAAATCCTCTCCAACTAGCGATGAACACTGCTGCCAGAGTACTTGAAGGAATATCAAAGACAGATCACATAACCCCAGTTCTAAAAAGACTCCACTGGCTACCAACCAACGCAAGAATCCACTACAAGATACTGATCACTACATTCAAAGCCATAAACAACCAAGCACCATCAACAATTACCAACCTTGTACACTCACAGACCCCTAATAGATCCAGAAGGTCAATTGCAATGAATACATTAATAATCCCGAAACAAACAGTCAGATACACTAAGGAAACAACCAAAAGAGCCTTCAGTATCCACGCCCCAATAACCTGGAATGCCCTCCCACTAGAACTGAGAGTTATAACCAGCCTAACACAATTCAGAAAGAGTCTCAAACACCACCTCTTCCTAAGCTATTTCCCAATCTAACCTTCGCACATGAAAATATTACAGACACTTTTCTGACCAGGACATTTCCCAACTGATATCCAAATGTGACTAATGTATTTCAATCTTCTGTAAATAGTTAGCTAGCCTATGTAGTTGTACCTTGTTATTCCCAAGTTTTCAAAAACCCTGTTACTTGTAAAATGCATTACAGTTCCTTGTATGTATATGTTTGTTCCTTGTAAACCGCGCTGGTGACAATAGTGCGGTATATAAAAGATGTTAAATAAATAAATAAATAAATAAATTAAGGCTGACTTTTGGGGGTAGTGTAAAGTTTTGGTTCCTGGTTATATACAACACCTCCGTTTTATTGAAATTGATCTGCAGATTATGGTGGTTGAACATTTTGGTGCTTCCCTGAAGCAGTCTAATTTGGTGGGGTGGGGTTACTGATGTTAAATGGGGTGATTATAGCATTATATCATCTGCATAAATGTGGTAACTTACGTTTCATCTGGCAGCCTGGCAGGTCTTTGACCTCGCGGGTGTACTTTTTTCCCCCCATGGCTACCAGTGGCTTCAAGACGTGTGATCCATGCACAAAAATTGTCTTTGACCGACACACGCGACTGCTGCCTTCGCTGCCTCAGGCCTGACCACGACCCTGCAGCATGCAGTCTCTGCAAAAAGATGTCCAGCAAGGCCCTCAAGAGCCACTAGCAGCAGCACAATCATTTTTTTTCCCCAAGTCCCCAGTACCTCCGAAGGCCAGGGCCTCATCTGAAGCCTCGACATCTCGGGCAGGCCCCTCCGACCTTGAGCCCCGCTGTGGTTCTTCAGAGAGGGGGTCTCCCTTGAGGGAATCCAGGAAGAAGAAAATCACCTCAAAGGCGGCATCTCTAGATGGATCTGACAGGCCGGGTATGTCCCGGGCCAGGTCCCACAGTCAGAGATGCTCATCTGAGGGATTGGGGAGGGAGTGGCCTGCAAAGGTCCCCCCAGAAAGGGACTCTACCTCAGACCGGTCTCAGTCGCCAGACACCATCCTCGTCGAGAACTCCCCTTTGGGAGAACCAGTGTCTGGCCTGAGACCCTCGGTGCCCGCGCTGATGGCTATGGAGTCTTCTGGCCTGAAGTCCAGAATGGTGACCCTGGAGTGCAGTTAGTCTGCCTTCATGGACCAGCAGCGGGCGCTGTTGTCCGGTACGACCAGTTCATCCGCCCCGACCACAGGGCCCTTGACATCAAAGACATCCCCGGAGGCCAAGCTGATCCTCGGTCTTGAGTCTGGCCTCGGCCGAGATCTCGATCCGGTTCCCACTCGACAAAACCGCGATCATCCCTTGGCCAGTGCACTCTGAGCTGGCCGCGGGGCCTCAGAAGGCAGCCCACAGACCTCCCTTCCTTCGAGTCCTCGACGGACTACTCCGAGTGGGAGACGGAGGATGAGGAACTTCCCAATACCCATTGCCACTGCAATGTCCCCTTGGACTCTCCTGCCTCAGAGCTCCAGCAGTGGTCTCCGCCGGAGGATATGGGGTTCCTTGACTTCGCCAAGGACATGTCTAAGGCCCTGGTGTTCCCAATGGAATCAGAGGGCTACCCTCGGGTGGTTGAGTTAGAAAGGAATCACTCATGGTGCCCATCCCTCCCATCCTGGAACGGCTGATACTCCGTATGTGGGTGTCAGTGGTGAGCAAGTGGCTAGACTCGATGTAGTGAGTCCACCGGAGCCCGGGCTTCCAGAAGTCACAGCTTCCACACAACTCCATAGTAGTGGAGTCAGCCATGCGTCGGCTTTAAAGTCAGAAGACGTACTCCTCAGTGCCCTCCACCAGGGAGGCATGCCCCTTGGATGCCCTCGGCAGAAAGTGTTACCAGGCACTGGATGCGGCTGATGAACAAGTGTTTGTTCATCAGCCGCATCCAGGCTTACCAGCTGTACACCGGCATGTATTTGAGAGACCTAGCAAAGGAACTTGCCGGGTTCTCAGCTGGTCTGTCTGAGGAACCCCTGCAGTGGTTCAAGAACCTGGCCAAGGCCATCCATGAGCGCTCCAAGTTTGTCTCAGGCAGCCTATAACGGATTCGAGTTGGTGGCTCAAGTAACGGCGGCGGGCATCGGTGCCTGACACCAGGCTTGGCTACAGTCGTCTGATCTCAAGCAATGAGGGTTTAGGATAAATTGGTTGATGTCCCATGCCAAGGAGAAAACCTCTTTGGCAAGCCCATGACCAACAAAGCTGCTGAGCTGGAGACAGAGTTCATGACGAGGACCAGGCTCTCTAAAAAGACCGCTGCCCCTCCCTGAGCTGCTTACAGAAACTACCCACCTTTCCAGGCCTCCCTGGCTTCCCAACAGGGTCAGCAGGCCAAGGGACATGGGCATGGCCCTCGTAAGCAGAAGGCTCCAATATGCCAGGCACCGGTCCCGACCCAGCCAGGGGGGAGTTCTTGATTCCTTGGGCATAGCCTCTCTATCCCAAGGAGGTCTGCAGCCCACAGGGGGACATCTGACCCACTATGCCCAGAGGTGGCTGACAATCACCACCGATTCCTGAGCACTTTGAGTATTCAAGGAGGGTCACCTCCCCCATCTGATTCAGTCACCTCCCCCATCTGATTCAGTCACCTCCCCCTTATTTACCAGGAGAGCCCCTCAGGTCTCCCCTTCACTGGGGCCACCTTCTGAAGGAGCTGGCAGGTCTTCACGAGGACCGAAGTGGAACCGGTGCCCCCACCATCTCAAGGGCAAGGGGTTCTACTCTAGGTACTTTCTCATGCCAAAAAGGACAGGGGACCTAAGGCCCATCCTCGACCTGTGCAATCTCAAATTCCTGGTAAGGACGAAGTTAAAGATGCTTTCCCTTGGAACATTACTGTCTTACCTCCAGCAGGGAGGGTCCTTGCCATGGAAACTTCCCTGCTTGTCTGGGGAGCCCACTGCGAGGGACTCCACACCCAGGGCAGCTGGTCACTGGATGAGAGCACCCAGCAGATGAACCTCCTGGAACTGTGGGCAATACACTTGGCTTTTCGAACTTTTTGCTACCGCCTGCATCACCAGCTGGTGCTGCTCCAGACAGACAGCCAGGTGGTGGTGATCTATATGAACAAATGGTGGGCACGGGGTCTCATGCCCTCTGCTAGGAGGCGGTGCTCATCTGCTCCTAAGCAGTCCAACAGGGTACCTATATGGCCGACCGGCTCTTCTGGATCTGGGGAAACCTGTGATGGACGTGTTCACCCAGTCTGGACAGCTTCCAGTTGCCCTGTTTCTGTTCCTTCCAACAAGATACACTCCAAATATATCACCAGTCTTGTTTTTAGAAATTACTTGTTCATTTCAAATTGGTGCTAAAGCAAATATCAATGCACATATGTATCCAAACACACAGGTCTCAGATCAAGGGAAAAATCATGGCCAACACTGACCAACTGAACTCCCAATGTAACATCAACGACCTGATTTATATAATTAAAGTAACATAGTGCATAGATCTCATTTCTTTTGCCCACTTGAAAATAATGCTAAGTTACTTTTCTGAGTTCAAAAAGTAAAATCAAACAGTTGTAGGTAAATCAGAATGGCTTAAGCTGTTATGTAATACAAGTCCGCAGCTCTCCCAAAAATAACTCCAAATATATGATTGTAGCGCCCACTTGCTTGTCACCCAACGCAGTTCATAGACACTGTCATCGCGTTTCTCCTGTCGGTTCTTCAGGGGTAATAATTCTCTAGCCAAACTCCCACATTAACAGCTCGTTTCTGAAACATAAGAATGCTGCCCACGTTTCCAATCACATACTTTCTTTCTTATTTGACAATCGAGCATAACTGGTGAAAAACGCCGCGCAGGAGAAACGCGATGACAGTGTCTATGAACTGCGTTGGGTGACAAGCAAGTTGGCGCTACAATCATATATTTGGAGTTATTTTTGGGAGAGCTGCGGACTTGTATTACATAACAGCTTAAGCCATTCTGATTTACCTACAACTGTTTGATTTTACTTTTTGAACTCAGAAAAGTAACTTAGCATTATTTTCAAGTGGGCGAAAGAAATGAGATCTATGCACTATGTTACTTTAATTATATAAATCAGGTCGTTGATGTTACATTGGGAGTTCAGTTGGTCAGTGTTGGCCATGATTTTTCCCTTGATCTGAGACCTGTGTGTTTGGATACATATGTGCATTGATATTTGCTTTAGCACCAATTTGAAATGAACAAGTAATTTCTAAAAACAAGACTGGTGATATATTTGGAGTGTATCTTGTTGGAAGTATCTTGCACACTCTAGAAAAAAATACCCTTGTTATTGGTGCTGTTTCTGTTCCTGGCAGCCCCACCCCTCTAGGGTGGCAGTGGATGTGTTCCTCATCTCATGGTTGGAGGGCCTCGTGTACGCCTTCCCTCCCATGCCGCTGATTGCCAAAACCTTGTTCAGGACCCTCCGCAACAAGGCCTCGCTCATCCTGATAGCTCCTTGGTGGCCCTGGCAACCATCGTTCCTGCTACTTCTCCAACTATTGGTGGAGACCCATCCCGCCGGGACTCCTGATTCAGGAAGAGGGCTCTCTTCTGCACCCCAATTTGGGGTCCCTGTCACTGACGGCATGGCTGCTGAAAGGGTGACCCTAGCCCCTTTCAGCCTCTCGGGTGAGGTAGAGAAGATCCTGCTGGCCTCTCATAAGGCTTCTACTAGGAAAGCTTAGGCTCTCAAGTGGCGTAGGTTCTCAGCTTGGTGTGCTGAGCATGGGACTGACCCGTTCTCCTGCTCAGTGGTACTGTTAAATTACCTTCTCCATCTCTCGCAATCTGGGCTCAAATGTAACTCAGGGTACACCTCTGTGCCCTGGTGGTACACCACCACCCGGTGGATGGCAAACCCCTCTTGACCCAGCTGTTGGTGACCCGCTTTCTAAGGGGTTTGCTCTTATCGAAGTCCCCCCGGTTTGTCCTCCAGCAACCAAGTAGGATCTTAATGTAGTATTGGGGCAGCTCACTCACCCACCCTTTGAGCCTCTGGCTACTTGCCAACTGCAATACCTCTTGTGGAAGGTGGCATTCCTGGTCGCACTCAACTCCGCTCGCAGAGTTAGCCTTAGTGGCGGAAGCGCCTTATACCAGGTTAAAAAAAAAAAAAAAAAGGGTGGTGCTCCACATGCACTCTAAATTTCTTCCGACAGTGGTATCGTCCTTTCATCTCATCCAGGAAGTGGTACTTCCCACCTTCTTTCTGAGACCTTACTCCAATAAGGGTGAGACTCTCCTTCACACTCTGGACTGTAAGAGGACTGTCCTGCAGTTTCTGGCCCAACAAGGTCAGCAGACCAAGGGACAGGGCCAGGGTCCTGCCCTCAAGTCTTCCAAACCCCAGACAGCACCCCTGCTGCAACCTGTTTGGTTTTTTTTTTTTTGACTCCCTGGGGCCCCCCTCTTCCTGAGGGTCAAGATCAAGAGCAAATGGGGGGGAGGGGCATCTTGTTTGCTTCGCTCACCTCTGGCCTAGCATCACCACTGATGCCTGGGTTCTGCAGATGGTGCGGGTAGGTTCCTTGCAGAGGAGCTCCCTATGACTTCTCTTCACAGAGCCCGCCTGCAGAAGGAGCTCGGAACCGTCCTCACGGACCATGCGATGGTTCCCATCCCCCAAACATCTCTGGGACAAGGCTTTTCTACTCTCGCTATTTCCTTGTCGCCAAAAAGACAGTAGGGTTTTGTCCCATCCTAGATCTGTGGGATCTCACCATTTTGAACTTCTCTCTGAGCAGAAAGCGGTTATCTCTTGGAACGTTGCTGCCTTACCACCAGCAGGGAGAATAGCTTTGCTCTTTCGATCTAAAAAAAAAAAAAAAAAAATGCCTATAACCCACATCCTGATCCATCCCCAGCACCATCAGTTCCTCCACTTTGTCGTAGGTCAGTACTTCTATCAGTCCAGGGTTCTGCCCTTTGGCCTCTCGGCCTCCCCAAGCGTGTTCACCAAGTTCCTAGTGGTAATCGCCGCCTACCTCAGACTGCAAGGTGTCTTAGTTTTCCTCAATCTGGACGATTGGTTCATAAGGGGAGGCTCACTGGAGGAGGTCCGCCAGGTGGGCTGCCACACCCTCCTGCTGCTACATTGTCTGGGATTCATCAACTACCCCAAATCCCATCTGCAGCACACGCAATGTCTAGAGTTCATAGGGACTCTCCTTGATACTACCCAAGCCAGGGCCTTCCTCACGCTGGACAGGGCTCAGTGGCTAGTGTTCCTGGTGACTGAAGTGCAGGGTCATATTATTAGAAACATAGAAATATGATGACAGAAAAAGACCACATGGCCTATCTAGTCTGTCCTTCCATAACAACTACAACAGTCCACTTTTTACCTTTAGAGATCCTCTGTTTGTCCCATGCTTTTTTGAATTCAGTTACTGTCCTCAACTCTACCACCTCCACTGGGAGACTATTCCACGGATCCACTACTCTATCTGTAAAGAAATATTTCCGCATATCGCTCCTGAATCTATCTCCCTTCACCCTCATCCCATGTCCCCTCATAGCAGAACTTGCTTTCAATTGAAAGAGGCTCTCTCCCTGAACATTTATGCCACGGAGGTATTTAAACATCTCCATCATATCACCTCTATCCCGCCTTTCCTCTAAGGTGTACATATTAAGATCCTTCAGTCTGTCCTTATATGCTTTATAATGAAGACCACTAATCATTTTAGTAGCCACCCTCTGCACCGACTCCATTCTGTTAACATCCTTTTGAAGGTGCGGTCTCCAGAATTGCACACTATACTCCAAATGAGGTCGCACCAAAGACTTATACAGAGGCATTATCACCTCCTTTTTTCTGCTAGCCATTCCTCTCCGTATGCACCCAAGCATCCTTCTAGCTTTTGCCGTCGCCTTTTCTACCTGTTTAGCTACTTTAAGATCATCAGACACAACCACGCCTAGGTACCGCTCTTCTTTAGTGGACAAAAGTACTTCACCCCCTATACTATATTGCTCCCTTGGATTGCTGCAGCCCAAATGCATGACCTTACATTTTTTAACATTAAATCCCAGCTGCCAAATTCTAGACCATTCTTCAAGCTTAGCCAGATCCCTCCTCATGTTATCTACCCCTTCCTGGGTGTCTACTCTATTGCAGATTTTGGTATCATCCGCAAAGAGGCAAACCTTACCTGAAAGCCCTTCCGCTATATCACTAACAAAGATGTTGTTGTGTCAGCCCGTCTCATGCTGTGCCTCTTGGGGCACATGGCCTCGATGGTCCACATGATTCCAGATGCCTGACTGCAGATGCTGCAGACACAGTGGTCCCTTAGCACTCAATGGTAACAGGTCACCTGGATGATCACATGCAGGTCACCAGGCCCCTTGCAAACTCCCTCGCCTTGTGGCATCACCCGCTGAACCTCTTGACAGGCCTGCCTTTCCAGGCCCCGCTTGGTCCAGTGTGTCCTCACCATAGATGCCTCCAAGCTCGGTTGGGGAGCCTACTGCAATGGTCCCCGATCCCAGGGCATTTGGGCGCAGGAGAGCTTTCATCAAATCAACTTCCTTGAGCTCTGGGCAGTGGCAAATGCCCTTCGAGTGTTTCAGAGTCAGCTGTCGAACCAGGTGGTCCTCATCCAAATGGACAACCAGGTCATGGTAATCTACCTCAACAAGCAGGGTGGCACAGGCTCATACCTCCTTTGCTAAGAAGCAGTTCACATCTGGATCTTTGCCATGTGAGGGGCATGCTCCTTCGGGCAGCCTACCTCCCGGCACATGAAAATGTCCTAGCGGACAGACTCAGCAGGGTCCTTCAATCGCATGAGTGGCATCTGGGTCTGACGATAGCCCACTCTCTCTTCTGGCATTGGGTACTCCAGCGATAGACCTCTTTGCCAGCCCCAGCAATGCTCAGTTGCCTTGCTTTTGCTCTCAGATACCGACCTGGGACCAAGCAGTGACTGATGCATTCCTCTTGCCATGGACAAGGGGTCTGCTGTATGCACATCCTCCCACTGCACTGGTTCCCTGAACGCTGCTCATGATTTAGTCAAACCAAACCACGGTGATCCTCATTGCTCCCCGATGGCCCCAGCAGTCATGGTTCCCGCTGCTGCTGCAACTTTCTCAAGCAGCCTTGATTCCTCTGGGCTGTGCTCCAGACTTGATCTTGCAGGAGGACGGCTTTCCTGCATCCCAATCTCTGGTCCCTCGCACTGATGACCTGGCTGCTGAAAGGGTAGTTCTGGCCCCCTTCCATCTTTCTAATGAGGTTGAGGTTGAGGATGTTCTGTTGGCTTCCTGCAAGGATTCCACGAGGTGGTATATGCCTCTAAATAATGCTAGTTTTCACTATGGTGTGTTGACAGGAGCCTTCATCCCTTTTCCTGTTTGGTGCAGTTGATACTCCAGTATCTGTTACACCTTTCTCATGCTGGCCTAAAGCCAAATTCCATCAGAGTGCACCTCCATGCCCTGGCTGCACATCACTATCCAGTAATCCATATCTGTCCACCCTCTCATGGGTCACTTCATGCGGGGTCGTCTCCTCTCATGGTCCCTGGTCCGGCCACCCCAGTGGCGGGGGACCTAATGTGGTTCTTGGGAAACTCATGGCCCCTGCTTTTGAACTGCTTGCTTCTGCTCACTTCAAATTCCTTTCCTGGAAAGTTGCTTTTCTCATTACACTCACTTCTGCTTGGCAAGTCAGTGAGCTTCAGGTGTTGGTGGCTCAGGCTCCATACACCAGGTTTCACAGGAATAGGGTGGTCCTATGCACTCATCCTAAGTTTCTACCAGAAGTTGTATCTGCTTTTCATCTCATCCAGGAGCTGGCTCTAACCACCATTTTTCTAGATCTCAAGCAGAGGCCTCCTTCCATACTCTCGACCGTAGTAGGGCGCTGGCCTTCTACCGTGAGCAGGCGAAGGCCCACCGCCCCTCATCGCAACTGTTTTTTCCGTGGCCCAAACAGGCTCGGTGTTGCTGTCTCTAAGTGCACCCTATCCATCTGGGTGGCAGACTGCATCTCCTTTACCTAAGAGCAGACTGGACTCTCCCTGGAGCGTCATGTCACTGCGTTCCAATGCCATCGTGCTGGTTTCCCACTGAAGAGTTGCAGCCTTTGATGCGGATGCCGGGGTGATCAGTGTCAAGAGGATGTTTTTCATGGAACAAGCCTCAGGGGTCCGTGATCCATCGCCAGAGGCCTCTGCGTCTGTTCTGGCACTCCCGCTCAGACTCCTCTGATACCCTCTGGGGACTGTGGGACTTTGCACGGGATTTGTGTGTGTCCGATTCCCAGGATGAGATCTTAGAGGATTTCTTCTTTTTATTGCACTTCCGCTGCAGAGAACCCTTGTCGGAGTGCCTGCGGACCCGATCGGGCGCCACAGGGGCTTTATGCAATTCTGAGGATCCTCGCACAGAGCAACTTGAAATCTTCCAGATTGAGGCTCCACCTAAGGAGGCACTGACTGTTCCCATCCCCGCCTTACTCAGGTGGCAACTCCTTTGAATGTGGGAGATACTGGCGTCTGTGCCAATAGTTAGCAGATGCCTGGACATCATGTACTGGGTCCAGTGGGGCCCCAGCTTCCTGAAGGTGCAACTTCCTCACACCTCTATGATGGTGGAGTCAACCATGCACCAGCAGAAAAGCCTGAAGACTCACTCTTCCATGCCCCTAGGCAGGAAATCCCACGTCCTTGACACCCTGTTACCAGGGCTGAATGCTGGGTTACTGAATACAAGCGTATCAGCTGTATATCGGCATGTTATCTCCAAAACCTAGCAAAAGAACTTGCAGGTTTCTCGGCAGCTCACAGTGGAGATCACCTCCAGTGATTCCAAACCCTCAAGAAGTACATCGGGAAGTGCTTGGTGTATGTGTCAAGCCACCTGTGACAGCTTCGAGTCTAATGCAAGAGTGGCCACTGCAGACATCGGTGTCAGATGCCAGGCCTAGCTTCAGGCATCGGACCTCGAGCAATGGGTCCAGGAAAAACTCCTTGACATTCCCTGACTCGGCGAAAACCTCTTCGGCAAACTGATGAAGGATAAGGCGGTGGAAATCAAGAGTTTGTCACTAGGACTTTGCTCTCCAGGAAGACTTCCACCCTTCCCAAGGAAAAAGCATTGGGGGAAAAGGCCCCCTTTCCAGAGGAAAGGCCAGCCCTATCGGGGCTATCCCCAATACCAGGTCCCCCAGACCCCACAGCAGGGTCACCAGGGCAAAGGAGCAGACCAGGGCCAACGCAAGTGTAAGGGCCTTAAGCCCCAAACTCCAGCTCCTGCCCAGGCTGGGTCGGGGTTTTGACTCCCTGAGCATAGCCTCTCCACCTATGGGGGAGCAGCTACCAACAGGGGGCATCTGATTCATTTTTCCCATCAGTGGCCTGCCATCACCACAGACACCTGGGCACTTAAAGTGGTCAGAAAAGGCTACCTCCTTCACCTGGACGGGAAGCCTCTCTTTCTTTCCAGGAGAACCCCCTTGGACTCCCCTGCACCAGGCCCTGCTACTGCAGGAACTCGCAGGCCTTCTCAGGTACAGGGCCGAGAAGCCAATATCCCACTGACCCTAAGAGGGAAGGGGTTCTGCTCCAGATACTTTCTGGTCCCAAAAAGAACAGGAGGCCTAAGGCCCATTCTGGACTTGTGAAATTTGAACAAGTTCCTGGTGCAGGAGAAGTTCAAAATGCTCTCCCTTGGAACATTGCTGCCCTATCTCCAGCAGGGAGATTGGCTGTGCTCCTTGGACCTAAAGGATGCTTATACCCACATCCTCATTCATCCCAGTCATAGGCAGTACCTGAGGTTCATAGTCTGTGTCAACCACTACTAGTACAGGGTACTCCCTTTGGCCTGGCCTCCACACCAAGAGTCTTCACCAGAGTTTCTTGACTGGTGGCAGGTACACAGTACATTCAAAAGGGCATGCCTTTCCAGCTCTCAAAGTCCCAGAGGGTCCGCGCCACAGATGTATCCTTACTGGGCTGGGCGGCCCACTGCGAAGAACTGCGCATGCAGGGCGACTAGTCCCTAGTTGAGTCAGCAGCAGATCAACCTGCTGGAGCTCAAGGGCATTTTCCTGGCGATCAAGGCCACCTGCCACTGCCTGTGGAACCAGTCTGTGCTAGTCCAAATGGACAACCAGGTCGCAATATTCTACCTGAACAAGCAGGGGGCACAGGGTTCCAGCACATCTATCAGAAGGCAGTAGCCCTCTGCTCATACGTGATCGGTCAGGGAATGCTCCTCAGTGCAGTATACCTTCCAGGCCAAGACAATGCTCTAGCAGACAGACTGAGCAGGGTCCTCCAGCTGCATGGATGGCAGCTAGACCCCAGGGTGGTGCAGCTGCTGTTCCGAATCTGGGGAACCCCAAGTCTCTACCTCTTTGCCCGCCGAGCCAATGCTCAGCTGTCCTGCTTTTGCTGTCCCAACCGCATCAGTCCCGGATTGTGGCGGACGCCTTCCTCATCTCGTGGTCGGAAGGCCTTCTGTATGCCCTCCCTCCCAGGCCGCAAACTCCCTGCTCTGGTGATCTACCCCGAGAAATCTCCTCATAGGGTCACCTTTTCAGATGCTTCCACATCAATGCATCCTGAAAACAGATGCCTCCATATTGGGTTGGGGAACCCACTTGGACTCTCTCTCCACTCAGGGCCTCTGGACAGAGCAGGAGTCACAGCTCCAGATAAATTTGCTGGAGCTTCATGCTATCTTCAATGCCCTCAGTGTTCCAACAACTTCTTCAGACCACAGGGCTCTAATCCAGATGGAGAACCAGGTAGCTATGATCTCCAGGAACAAGCAGGAATGAGTCTTCACATATGGGTACGTCGGTACCGACGGAGTCTGCGCGGGAACGCTTCCCAGCGTCCAATCAGAAAGCCTTTGGAAGCATGCCTTCCCGCCTTTCCAACTGTCTCTCCTCAGTTTTCGTTTTTCCGCGGAGCCGGCAGGACGTCGTCCTGTCACTGCAGAAAATTCTTCTTTTATTTTTTAGTTTTCTTGTGGTCGCGGCTGTCTTCCCCAACGCCACCGGTACCGCCGGTGTTTCTTTTTTCTTTTCTTCTAAACTTTTTCCTTTTTAAGGAATATTTTTCTTCCTTAGTGTCTCACGGTTTCTCAGGCCTGTTAGGCCTCTCCATTTTCCTTCATGGAACCGCCAGCCACTCTCCCCAAGAAATATACAAACTGTGGCGGTACAACCTTATTTTTAGACACTCACAATTGGTGTCTAACCCGCTTGGGTCCTGACCATTTTCCTCCGGAGCCCTCTGGCAATAGTATTGTGGGAAGAAGTTTTCAACATCGAGTTCCCCTCGACACGCGGTCCCCATCCAACTTCAGGGCACCGACCATATCTTCTTCTACACAGGATCAGGTAACCCCAAAACAATCTGTTAAGACTAGCCAATCCTCGAGCGGCAGTTCTCATGCACAGCATAGAGATGCCTACGGCCTTGCCCTCAAGAATCCACTGGCTTCAAAACCCCGGTGGGAGTCTTCGGCCTCCAAAGCCTGTGTGGGGTTTCAGGTTGTTCCTGAGGTTCACCCCTCACAGAACATACCTGAGCCATGCCCGGTGGTGGCATCCGCTTCGAGCGGTACCGATACCCCGGCATCGGCAATGGTGTTGGATGAAACATTCCTCACCAGGGATCGTTGTCTGGCGTCCTCGGTACCTACGGGGCCAGTGGATACACTCCAGACCGACCTTCCAGTATCGGTACCGGCACCGATACTAGTACCGACGTCGGTACCCTCCAGACGTGCATCGATAGACTCGCTTCCTTCGATGCCAAGTCTGGAATCGATCTCCAGTCTGGAGGACTGGGTACCGACTCGCCTTGGTACCAACACCAGTCGGTACCGAAGGCTCGGTTCCGATAATTCGGATCCGCAACTCTCGGTTCCTTCAATACCATTAGAGTTGCCACCGGCTGGCCTTCATCCACCGGTATCGGATACGGTACCGAAGTCGGTACCGATATCCACATTACCATTGCTGTCGGTGCCTTCCATGCTTCTCTCGTCAGGCTCGCTTCCCTCGATACTGAGTTTGGAATCGATCCCTAGCATGGTCGATGTGCTACAGACTGGCACTGGTCCCGTCATCCCACAGTACCAGCGACCATCCTATAAGGATTCCATACTGCACCATTCAGTATCTTCTATTCCTAAAAGCTTGGATAGATCCCTCGGTGCCAATGCTAGTTCTTCATCAGATCTAGCCTATCCAAGGGAAGTTCCCTCTGTGGATCCTTCTTTTCAGGTTTTCATCCTAGATATGGCAAAATCCCTTGCCATTTCTATTCCTGGACAAGGTCCTGGACAAGGCAATACAGGATCCCTCTATATTCCTGAGAGAGCAAAGGAAAACATGCTACCTTTGCATCATTCCTTGCAGGACCTCCTCCTACGAATGTGGGAAGCTCCTTTAAAGGTACCCCCACTTTCCAGAGCAACTGATCTTCTATATCAGGTGCCCCCTTCTCCAGGATTTCAAAAGACTCAACTTCCTCATCATTCCATTGTTGTAGAATCAGCAGTGAGGCGGGTGAAGAGTACTAAAAAGCACTCCTCTTATCCGCCAGGTCGTGAGTCTAAGACTTTAGATGCCTTTGGACGTCAAACTTTCCAGGCATTCATGCTTTCAGCAAGAATTCTCTCATATATTTTTTTATATGGAATTATCTCTTGAGGAGGTCACAAAGAAATTACATCTTTTGACTCCTTTTCTTCAAGAGCCCAAGAGTGCAGACTATTCCTCACTGGTTAGTCATGCTCAGAATATCTCTAGGTTTCTTACTCGTGCTTCCCTAGACTCCTTTGAGTCTGTTAGCAGGACTTCTGCTATAGCTATAGGAGCACGACGTAAAGCCTGGCTCCAAGCTTCAGACTTGGACAAATGGGCACAAGTTAGACTGGGAAGTACTCCTTGCACTGGAGAAAATCTCTTTAACAAGGAGTCTTTATTCCAGGTTGCTCAGTTAACTGACTGTCCTGTTTCCAGAGGCTGTTCTACGCCTTCTCCTTTCCCAGTTAGTAGGAAAGGTCCTGCCAAACTTTCTTCCCCTAGGGGAAGAAGATGTTATCCATCTTCTGCCCATCATACAGATGTTCCCAAACAGGGGAAACATCACCCTGGTCCGAAGAATCCACAACCTCAGCAGGGTCAACAAACCCAGCAGTTGCAGGGTTTCAAATAGATCATCATTGCCCCTCTTGGTTGGTGGTTAGAGTAGCAGTCTGCTTCTTTTCATTTGCAGTATCTGCACTAAATTTATTCTAACCTTCCTAGATATCTCTTCATGAGACATCTTTTCTTCAACTTTAAGAGTCTTTATGATGATCATGCCCATACTTAACAGGGTTTTCCTCTTCCTCTTGGAGGAAAGAGAACTAACAACTATTAATAGACAGTTGTTTTCCCTGTACTGGCAGGTATCATCTCACCAGTTAGAGACTTCCTCCATAGTCAGTCTCTTTCAACGCTGTCTTACCTCCCTCTTACTATAACATTTGGTTTGTAAGAGGGACCCTTTTACACTTGTAAGCTCCTATGGTCCTCTACCTGTTCTACCGGGGGATTCTCCCTTCTGGAGTTGTCTTCCCCCCCCTTGTTACCTTAGGGCAGCCCATCAGACAATAGGAAATCCTACCAGGTCTGTTTCTTTTTCCCAATTTAAAAGAGGGAGAGGAAAGAGAAATGTTCTCCGCTGCCCTGGTACGTTGTTGCAGATTCAGCAATTCCTAGTGGTTAAGCCACTGGTTCTGTTTACCACACAACCAGGGATTCTCCTCCACTAGCAATCCTTCTAGCCTCAGTGCTAGGTCCCAAACAGGTTATCAACCTCGTTTGGGAAACCCTCTTATCACAGCCTGGTTGGTTAACTTCTATTCTTCGCCCCCTTGTCCTTGGCAGAATAGTTGGTTACCTGCTGGCTTCCCACAGCCACTTTTTCTTCTAACCAACCTGCAGCATGCTCTCTGCAACTCTTACAGAGTAGCTTTGCACTATGGGCCCTTGCTAGAGAGCATTAGTATCTTGCCTAGCAGATAACCCCAGATGGTTAACAGGGTCCCCTAGTCATGTTTCCATGACTGGTAGGTATTTCCTACCCTTACCATCTCATCTTAAATCTCTTTTGAGACATCAGTCTCAGGCCTTTCATTACTTGAAAACCTAAAGAAGGGCCAATTCCCTGGCTTGGCCCATATCTCCTTTGGTCTTCTCGTGAGAGATAATTTTCTTCACTGGCAGTTAGAGAACGCCCAATACCCCTCTTGCCCTCATAGGCAAGTCACTAGGGTATCTTCCTCCAGTGGCGTCCTCTATCCATTCTCCATATGGCAGTTCTGGAGAAATCTGATCTTCCTGCCTACAGACTGAAGTTATCCTCTGCCTTTTTCACGTAGGCCATCCTGGTCATTCAAAAGCTCACATTCTAAAAATAATCCAGACTTCTTCTTGTCAGGGAGACCTCTCCTCTGACTCTGCCAATCATAACCAGGAAAAGAGAATTCTCTGTATATCTATTCAAGCAGGTATTAACCACCTTGCTGTTAGATGAATCTTCCTCCTAGGGGGGGATCAGCTTCTATAGACCTCTCTCCTTCCACATACCTGGAGATGTGTCTATAGGTCTATATATACACACACACACACACACACACACGTGTGTGTGTGTGTGTATATATATATATATATATCTGTGTGTCTTCTGCCCATACGTATCTCCTGTAGATATATGCATATATACCCTATATGTGTATATATTCGATATATATATGTGTATATATATATATGTATCTGTGTCTTCTGCCCATACGTATCTCCTGTTGATATATATATATCGAATATATACACATATAGGGTATATATGCATATATCTACAGGAGATACGTATGGGCAGAAGACACAGATACATATATATATACACATATATATATCGAATATATACACATATAGGGTATATATGCATATATGTGTATATATATATATATATGTATCTGTGTGTCTTCTGCCCATACGTATCTCCTGTAGATATATGCATATATACCCTATATGTGTATATATTCGATATATATATGTATATATACATAGATATATTTATAGATCTACTGAGATATATTTTTAGATAGATATGTATCCATATACTTCCTGATCGTCCCTCCAGTCTAGTCCCGGAATCTCTGGGGTTGTCAACCTTCTCTAGCAGCTTTGGAGACTGAGAAACTTCACTCTTGTGATGTCATCAGTATATAAGGGCTGGTTCCACCTCCATCCTCCAGTTTATCAGTCTCCAAAGCAGCTAGTGGAGGGGTGAGCCCAAGAGGTTCCAGGGCTCACTAGAGAAACGATTAAGAAATAGTGCTAGGACGGGGGTTTAGAAAGCATAATCGGAGGGAAAGCTGTTTTAATGCTCTGCCTGCAGTTTGGCTGAGTGAGCTGCTTTCCTGTGGCCCTGAGGTCCTCTACTCCCTCCCCCTTTTTTCCTTGGATTTTACTTTAGTTTTCTTTACTTTTCATTTTAAGTTTTCCTTTTACTTTCCGTTTTTCTTTGGGAGCCAGCTTAGGCTTGGGCAGACCGCGGGAGAGAGGATGCTCAGCGGGTTGCCGTCCTGGAGCGGAAAGGACTGAAACCGGCGGCTTGATTAGCTCAGCGCGTGCAGAAGCATTGCCTGCTGGCGCTTTGAGCGGGAGAGTGCAGCCACAGCGGTTTTGCCGCGATTTGGGGCTCCGACTCTGAGAGCTCAGATCCGGGCTGCGGAGTTGCAGAGCACTCAAGTTAAGCCCCTGGCAGTTCGTCTGGCAGCGGAACTGCAGGTAAGCCGGCTTTCGGCGGGAAGCTTCTGAGTGCAGGGGCAGGCCAAACCGCGTGGGCGAGAGCGGGAAGATCGCAATTTGGAGTGCAGGATTTTGGCGCCTTCTCCCTCAACATAGGAGCTTTGTTTTTCAGAAGTTTCTTCAGGATTTGCCTGGGGGAGCGATTCTGCAGAGCCTGCTGTGGTAAATAATTAAAAAAAAAAAAAAAAAAGTATCTGGCTATGTGTATGTATCCATATATGTAGTTATATACTTTCTTATAGGTGGGGAGGAGCCTGTCGCCGGGGGTTTCGGACATATGGCGCAGCATGCCTTCCAAACAACTATGCTGCTTGTGTGGGGCCAAGCGCAGTTCAGTGTCTGCAGAGGGAGTTTGTAGGGGCTGCGCTCCCGAACTGGAAGCCAGGGAGCCACTCCCAGATTCAGAGCTTGGGGGACAGGTGCCTTTGGAGGAGGCTCTGGACCCCAATCTCTCTTCCTTGCCGGTTTCGGAGCTGGGGCTCAGCGTTGCTTCGGCGCCGGAACTCCGGCCTTCACAGCAGCCGGTAGCAGGGAGTTTAGCGGCGATTTTCTCAGCGGAATTTCCAGCGCTGCTCCAAAAGTCCTTCCCTGCCGCTCAGGGGATGCCGGTTGCAGGTCCCTCAGGGGCGGGGATTGGTCAGAAGAGGCCACCTTCGCCGTTAGCAGCGGAGGGATTTGGGCGTTCTTGCTAAGAAGGCCAGGTATGAGAAGGATCGCCTAGATCAGTCCGTCGTATCGGAGGACATCCGGTCTGAGGAGGTGGACACAGAGCGAGACCCGGAGGATCTAGAAGGTGAGATTAGAGAGCAGGAAGATCAGGCGCGTGTGGTTCGAGTATTTCGGAGGGAGGAGCTCCCGGCACTCATAGCGGAGTCACTTAAAGCCCTGAATATGCCAGATGCAGAGCCGGCACAGGATTCTACCATGGAGGATCCACTCCTGCAGGCAGTCCGGAAAACGCAGAGGGCTTTCCTTGTGCACAGGGTGTTTCAGGAAATGATTCAGGAGGAATGGGATACGCCGGAAGCCGCTCTTAAAGGTTCTAGGGTTATGGCACGGCTGTACCCTCTGCTGGATCAGGAGCGGGATTTGTTCAAGGCCCCGAAAGTGGATGCGGCCGTGTCGGCGGTAACCAAGAAAACTACCATCCCGGTGGAGGGGGCGGCGGCGCTGAAAGATGCGCAGGACCGCAAGTTGGAGGCCTTGTTGAAGCAGGTTTTTGAGGCTAATGCGGTGTCCTTACAGGCGTCTATTTGTGGTGCCTGGGTCGCAAGGGCCTGCTTACGGTGGGCACAGCGGGTCCAGGGCGATCTCGCGGTAGAGGTGGCAGCAGAGACTTCCAGATTGGAGTCCGGTGCTGTATATCTGGCTGACATGCAGTATGACCTGATCCGTGGTTTGGCGAAGAGTATGGCTTCCGTCATTGCAGGTCAGCGGTGTCTCTGGCTGCGGAATTGGGCTGCAGATGGTTCCTCCAAGGCCAGATTAAGTAAGCTTCCTTTTCGGGGTAAGCTGCTCTTCGGAGAAGATTTAGAAAAGTTGGTTAAGGATTTAGGGGAGTCCAAAGGCGGTCGGTTGCCAGAGGACAAGCAGAAGCAGGGTCATTCTCTTCCTGGGCCTCGGGGGCCGCAGCGGGATTTTCGCAGTTTCCATTCCCCGAAAATGGGACAATTTCAACGGGGTCGGTTTCCTAGTAGGTCCCAGGGTTTTCGGGGGTTTCGTGGAGCGAACAGAGATTTTGCGGCGGCATCCTTGTCTTCCACCTTTAAGAAGTCCCAATGAAGTCAGGCGGGTCCAGGGGGAGTTAATTCCCATAGGGGGTCGGCTGTGGGATTTTTACCCTGCCTGGGCTCATATCACATCTGATCAGTGGGTGTTGGAGGTGATCAGGGACGGTTATGTTCTGGAGTTGCAGCGGCCGATGACCGATTCGTTCGTTCGGTCGCCGTGCCATGCCCCCACAAAGCGCAAGGCCGTGTGGGAAACGGTACAGCGGCTCCTTCAGCTTGGAGCCATTGTTCCGGTTCCTCTCGACCAGTTAGGTTGCGGTCGGTACTCCATTTACTTCGTGGTCCCGAAGAAAGAGGGGATGTGGCGTCCCATCCTGGATTTAAAAAGGTTGAATCGCTGTCTCCGTGTGTCTCATTTTTGGATGGAGACTCTCCGGTCGATCATTGTGGCGGTAAGGAGAGCGGGGAGTTTCTGACGTACTTGGACTTATCGGAAGCGTATCTTCACATCCCGATCTGCCTGGAGCATCAAATTCCTCAAGTTTGCGGTCCCTATGGGACATTTTCAGTTTCAGGCACTTCCATTTGGCCTAGCAACTGCACCACGCACATTCACCAAAGTGATGGTGGTGGTAGCAGCGGCCTTACGAAAGGAAGGAATTTTGGTTCACCCTTATCTGGACGATTGGTTGATCAGGGCGAAGTCCAGAGCCGAGAGTGTGTCCGCTACATCAAGGGTGGTAGCTCTCTTGCAGAGTCTTGGTTGAGTGATCAACGAAGCAAAGAGCAAATTGGTTCTGTCTCAAGACCTGGAGTATCTCGGAGCGCGTTTTGACACAAGTGCGGATCGAGTTTTTATGCCGCAGCAGCGAGTGCTGGGGATCCGACGCTTGGTGCATCGTTTTCTCGGGCTTCCGTGTCCCCACGGCTTGGGATTATCTGCAGGTCCTGGGAACAATGGCGGTGACTCTAGAGTTGGTTCCCTGGGCGCGAGCCCACATGAGGCCGTTGCAACGGGCGCTGCTAAGAAGATGGTCGCATCAGAGGGATTCGCTGTCCCAAAAGTTGCCTTGTCCTCCACGCACTCAGTTGGCGCTGCGTTGGTGGCTAAGCCCGGGAAATCTGGAGAAAGGGATGTCGTTGGAAGCGCTGGCTTGGGTTCTGCTGACAACGGATGCCAGTCTGTATGGCTGGGGAGCCCATTGTCGAGGTCGCCTAGTGCAGGGCCAATGGTCCGACCTGGAAAAGTCGTGGTCAATCAACAGGTTGGAATTGCGGGCGGTGGCGCAGGCTCTGCGGGAGTTGTGTCCTTCTGCGGGGAAAGGCCATTCGGGTGTTCTCGGACAACGCGACAGCAGTGGCTTACGTGAATCGGCAAGGGGGCACCAGCAGCGTAGTGCTAGAGGCCGAGGCGGAGAGTCTGTTCGAGTGGGCCGAGGCCAATCTGCTGGCTTTGTCGGCAGCGCATGTCGCAGGCATGGAAAATGTGGAGGCGGATTTTCTCAGTCGAGTAAAGGTGGATCCAGGAGAGTGGGTCCTGCACCCGGAGGTGTTTGCGATGTTGGTCAAGCGCTGGGGGCCGCCGGTGATGGATCTGATGGCGACTTTTCAGTCCGCAAAGGTAGATCGGTTTTTCAGCCGAAGAAAGGAGAGGATGTCAGAAGGTTTAGACGCCCTAGCTCAGAAGTGGCCAGAAGGGCTTCTGCTGTATGTCTTTCCACCGTGGGTGGTGTTCGGCAGGGTGATACAGCGCATAGAACGGCACAGGGGTCGTGTAATTCTCATTGCGCCGGATTGGCCCAGAAGGCCATGGTAAGCGGATTTGGTCCGGCTCTCGTTGGAGAGTCCCTGGAAGCTTCCTCTTCGCGCGGATCTTCTAACCCAGGGGCCCCTTTCCATGCCACAAGTGGATCGATTCTTGCTTACGGCCTGGCTCTTGAGCGGGCTCGTTTGAGGGTGAGGAGTTATTTGGCGGCGGTCATAGCTACCTTGCTCAAAGCGAGACGGAGGTCTACTTCCTTGGCTTATGTCAGAGTGTGGTGCGTTTTCGAGGCTTGGTGTGTGGAAAGGAACTGTGTTCCCTTAAAGGCATCAGTTCCGCAGGTGCTGTCATTTTTGCAGGATGGTTTTCAGAAGGGACTAGCGGCATCCTCCTTGAAAGTACTGTTGGCAGCCTTGTCCTGTTACAGGGGAAAGGTGCATGGCGTTTCTCTGGGGAGTCATGCAGATGTTAAGCGTTTTTTGAAGGCGGTAACGCTTCTTCGACCTCCGAAGCGACTGATGGTTCCGGCTTGGGATCTGCCTTTGGTCCTGGAAGCTTTAGGGAAGGCGTCGTTTGAGCCTTTGGAATCGGCTTCCTTGAAGGATTTGACGTTGAAGGTGGTATTTTTGGTGGCGATCGCTTCGACGAGGCGCGTCTCCGAATTACAGGCGTTATCCTGTCGGCCGCCCTTTCTGTCTTTCTTTGATTCTAAGGTGGTGCTGAGGCCCGTTCCGTCCTTCTTACCGAAGGTAGTTTCGATGTTTCATGTGAGCCAGGTGGTCTCGTTGCCTGTTTTTCACGTTCCGGGGTTTCATCGTTTGGATGTTCGCTGGGCATTGAAGCAATATGTCACTCGAACAGCCTCTTTCTGTAGGTCCGACAGGCTTTTCGTGCTGTTTGCAGGTGCCTGAAAAGGGGAGGCAGCCTCTAAGGGGTCCATTGCTCGGTGGGTGAAGGAGGCCATAGCTTCGGCTTATATTTTGCGGGGTCGAGCGGTGCCAGTAGGTTTGCGAGCTCACTCCACTAGAGCGCAAGCGGCGTCTTGGGTGGAGTGTAGCTTGGTGCCGGCGGTGGAGATATGTAAAGCGGCAATGTGGTCGTCGCTGCATACCTTTGTGAAGCATTACCGTCTGGATGTGCAGGCGGACAGGGACACCTGTTTTGGGTCGGCGGTGCTTCAGGCCGGTCTAGCAGGTCCCTCCCGTTGATAGTATTACTGCTCTGGTACATCCCCAGAGATTCCGGGACTAGACTGGAGGGACGATCAGGAAGGTTAAATTAGACTTACCTGCTAATTGTAGTTTCTGGAGTAACTCCAGTCTAGTCCCGGGTCCCGCCCTGTCTCGTTGCTACACGGTGGCCTGAAGCGAGAGATATGACTGGTAAGTAGCACTTTTGCTTTAGGGGAGGTGTGTTGCCAGTTCACAAAGGTGGTCACCTGGGGAAGAGCGGCCGGCTAGATGGGATCCTTGTGGGGGATAGACAGGGGATCTCACAACATACTTATATAGGTACAGATCTTGTATATAGTTGGGCCAGCAGGCCTGTGTAATTTAAGGGTACAGTGGGTTGGTTTATGTAATTCACTTCTTTCTTGTTGCTCCGGTGAGTCTGCTTTGTCAATAGGTAAACTGGAGGATGGAGGTGGAGCCAGCCCTTATATACTGATGACATCACAAGAGTGAAGTTTCTCAGTCTCCAAAGCTGCTAGAGGAGGTTGACAACCCCAGAGATTCCGGGACTAGACTGGAGTTACTCCAGGATCTACAATTAGCAGGTAAGTCTAATTTAACTTTATCTATCTGTTCTGTTAGGTTCAGATGTCCTTACATTCCTATATGATCCTGACAGATGGGCACTACCCCTATCAATGCTATGCCAGCATAATTAGGGGGCTACACTTATAACCACTTCCTGTGGTAATTAACAAAATGTTTCCTACCATATAGGTTAGGTACTCCTGAAGCTCTCCATGTACCTTTCTTCTTTCCTAATTGACCCCATTTAGGAAAGACATTGTGGAGCTTCAGTCAATCTAGAGCTTAGCGCTCCTGAGTCTGTCCTTACTTTCTTATCAGATACAAGGGTCTCCATACCCTTTCCTCCCTACATGGACTGATTCCATTCCCAGTCCAGTTAGGTCAGACTCATTTTTTCTTTTGGTCCTCAATTTATACTGTTTTTGGACCTGATCAGCTTAAGCTTTCTTTAATGCTACCTTCTGCGTCTCCGCTGAAGCTCTACCTCTTATACTACCCCAGTCTTTCACCTGGGGCTATTTCTCACCCTGAAGGGTTCTGACCTCCACTGTTTTTCTCTACTTTTACTACCTCTACTTCTCAGTGAGGTACCCCCTTCAGCACATTCACTGGCTCTTCTAACAGATCCATATGTACCTCAGTGGACTTGTGCAAGGTCAACAAGGAAGGCCCAGATTACAATATTTTACTACAAAATACCCTCTATACAGGGTCTTTCTCTTTAGAAACCCTGTTCTAACCAGCTGTTCCACAGCTCCTCTTCTGTTTTCAACTCCTACCCTCCATCCCTAGGATGCCTGAGGTCTTAAGCAATAGCATGGCTTGTTCTAGACTTGCAACATGCTAGGACTCCCTCTGGGCATCTGAGCTTGGGAGTCCCCATATGTGAAGACTCATTCCTGCTTGTTCCTGGAGATAGCACAGTTACTTACCTGTAACAGGTGATCTCTGGGAACAGCAGGAATAAGTCTTCACAACCCACCCACCTCCCCTAGGAGTTGCATTTTCTCTATCTCTATCTTTCCCTTCCTTGCTCTCTCTCTTTGTCTCAGCTTTAAAACTTAACTGAGGAGAGACAGTTGGGAAGGCGGGAAGGCAGCATGCAGGCGTGGTGGGATGCTTCCAAAGGCTTTCTGATTGGACGCTGGGAAGCGTTCCCGCACAGACTCCGTCGGTACCGATGTACCCATATGTGAAGACTTATTCCTGCTGTTCCCAGAGATCACCTGTTACAGGTAAGTAACTGTGCTTTCTTTGTGAACAAGCAGGGGGGAACGGGCTCTTGGGCCCTTTGCAAGGAGACTCTCCATCTGTGGTCTTTTGCCATTGCTCAGCAGATGCATCTCCAAGCAGTATGTCTGCCAGGACACCAAAATGTCATAGCAGACCGATTGAGTCGAATTCTCCTTCCACACGAGTGGTCTCTCCATCAGGAGACAGTCTCCTACATCTTTCAAACCTGAGGAACTCTAGAGATAGACCTCTTTGCTACTCCGCAGTATGCCAAATTACCTTGGTTTTGCACCAGAACCCTGATGTGCAGTCACCAGCAGGTCGATGCTTTCCACCTTCATTGTGCTCAGGATTTCTTGTATGGCTTTCCACCCATACCCCTGATTCCCAAAACAGTTTTCAAGCTTCAAGCAGACAGGGGCCACATGATTCTCATAGCGCCATGCTGGTCACGTCAACCATGGTTTCCCTTTTTAACTACGTCTCTCAAGACTTGTCCTCTCAGCCTTGGATCAGCTCCCAACCTTTTCTCACACGGGTAGGGGACGCTGCTCCATCTCAATCTGCAGTCTCTCCATCTTATGGCTTGGCTGCTGAAAGCATAGTTTTGCAAGGTCTCAACCTTCCTCAGGATGTAAAGAACATCCTACTAGCCTCCAGGAAACAATCTACCAGACATTCCTATGATTTTAAGTGGTGTAGGTGCTCCACTTGGTGTACCCAAAGGGATCTTAACCCCTTCTCAGCTCCGGTGGAGGCTCTCCTTCAGTATCTCCTTCATCTTTTGTCCTCTGGTCTCAAGACTAATGTGGTGAAGGTTCACCTTGGTGCAATTCCTGCCTCTCATCCCTTGGATGGGCAGCCCATTTCTTTATAACCGCTTATAACATGTTTCATGAGAGGGCTATTAACCAAGCCCCCCATCAAGCCACCACCAGTGGCATGGGAGCTTAATATTATATTAGGTCAACTCCTTAAGTCACCCTTTGAACATTTAGCCACCACCTTGCTAAGGTTTCTCTCTTGGAAGGTCATCTTCCTTGTTGCGCTCGCTTCAGTAGATGTATTAGTGAGCTCCAAGCCTTGGTGGCTGACCCGCCTTATACACGCTTTCATCATAAGGTGGTCCTTAGAACTCATCCTCATTTCATGCCCAAAGTCGTCAGTCCACTTGAATCAGTCAGTCTGTCTGCCTGTCTTCTTCCCTAGACCTCATTCCTCCACAGCAGAGGCAACCCTCCATACTCTTGACTGCAAGCATGCCTCGACATTCTATCTTCAAAAGACAGCTGAGCACCATAACGGCTCTATTATTAATCTCCTTTGATCCCTTGGGTTTGTCAGAATCCAAACGTATCCTTTCTAAATGGATGCATTTCATTTGCTTATGATAAGGCAGGACTATCCCTTGAAGGTCATGTCACTGCCCATAATGTTCGTGCCATGGCTGCCTCCACAGCAAACCTATGTTCTGTTAAAATTGACAAAATTTGCAAAGCAGCCATATGGTCTTTGGTACATACCTTTGCTGCTCATTACTGTCTTGACAAGGATTCCTGATGGGATGCCATGTTTGGTTAGGCTGTACTCCAGCACCTCTTTCAGACTTAGGGCAACTCCTACCCTCCATCCTCAATGTCTGTCATTGAATCGAATGCTGATGTGGTGTCCAAAAAAAGGAATAAATCCATAGTGTGGTTTCTGGATGCCTTGTGTGAGCCTGTCCATTAGAGCTCTTAGAAGGGTTACAACACCATGATTTGGCCTAAAGCTGTGTTGTAAGTCAAGGGGTGCATGTAAGTTGATGTGGTTTTGGAGCTGTAGCTGGAGATGAGGTGGCAGGAGCTAGAAGCGGCTGGATCCAAGATGGCATCTTTTATTATTGGGCGAGTAATAAGTTGCTAAAGTGTTGCCACTTATATTTGAGCCACATATTTAAAACCTCTCAGCTAAATACCCGTACTACCATAATGCCATTCAAATATTTTCACAGTAACACACAAATTGTGACCTGCAAAAATCGCCTTCAGCGAGGCTCTATCCCACTACTAATTGTTAGTCATGCTTTGCAAGGATATATATATGGAAAAGGGCTTAAATCTTACAGCGGTTAATATCACAGCATCAGAGCTTTCTGTACCTCCACTTTTGCATTCATCACTCCATTTGCCTTTATGAATTATTGTCTGTTTTAAGTGCCAAAAATCTATATTCTACAAGCTATTTTATAACTATCTCAATTATGCCACTTGTCTGCCACACTATCTGTAGTGGTTGCCAGACAGCACATCCAAAATCACCTCTGACTCCAGCTGGTAGTTTCACCACTCCTTTTCACTGGAATATCAGAACATAAAAAATAAGCAAAATATTCCAAATATGCAAAAACAAAACAGCAAATCAAAAGATCAGAAGCAGTCTTACCATCACATTGCTCACATGATGGTGTCTGACTCAATACACTGTGTGTGTGATGTAAAATTTAAATGACAAACCCTGAAATGTGATTGGCTTAATAGGACCACTGCCGTTCAATTTGACTATTCAACCCCTTGGGTGCATTGTGCGCCAATTAAATAGATACTTCTGCTTGCGTTGACATATGTCACACAAAATCCCTTCCCCTCCTTGGGCGACAATTATGCAAGCTTTTAAAAGGGCTAAGAATGTGAATGGGGATCTACTGCTCTCTTCACAAATGCAAAAATAAAGGCATTGTTCATGCCATAGTGTGCCCCTGTATTAAAATCTGTCTGGGTCAGACCACTTGTATGTTTAAGACCACTATAATGGAACATCTCTTTTCTATTGTCGAGGAAACCAAACAGCCCTGCTTGTTGAGCATTGGGTGAATGAACAATATTCCAGAAAAAGCAACCAAAGTATCTGTAGGATACGAAGGAACAAAAGAACAGATACCAAGACTGGCAGTGATTTCAGGTTTTGAAACCCCTTGTCCCCTATGCATTTCAGCCACCTAGCCGCCTTCAGGGGGATAAATTGAGGGAGCAAACCTCAAAAGAACAGACAATCATAATTAGGCAAAATAAAATTAAAATTGATAACATCAGAAATTAAAATTAATAAACATACAATATGTAAAATCATAAATACTGATACAACTAAAAAACACTTAACATCTATATTGATATAATAATCATAAGTTTAAAAAGAAAAATCATAAAAAATGTTAAAACATGCTAAGAATCAATATGAAACACGAAGACATATATAAAACATGAATATATCTACCGATACCTTTTCTGTAAATGCCTTCTGTCAAATAAAAGGCATTTGTCACCTGAAATAAATAAATTAAATGATCAATAAAGATAGCCAATGAACAATAAATGAATCAATAAATAAATAGTACACATAAATTAAATAGTCAATAAAGATAATCAATGAACAAAAAAGGAGTAAATCAATAAATACCATATAAAATAATTAATAGTGTGCATTAAAAGATTAGTGTGCACTTAAAAATTTTTTAACTATCAATAATCATTGCATAAGATCTTGCCTTTAAAAGCACAACATATATTGTTCTGTTACCAATATTTTGACCTCATAATATTGAATACTTAGAAATGATGAGTTGTATATCAACTTTGCTTATAATTCTGCAGAGAACCTTTTACTTCGGGGGAAGGACATCCTAAGCGTCTTTTAAGCTGCAATTGGCAGCCAAAAGATTACGTCAGTGTAAAAAAAAACAGGAGGAGCAGCACTGTTTCAACCTTTAACTTCGAGGGAAGACCATCCTGAATACCATTCAAACTGCAATAGTGTTATGCCAGTAACGAGAACTAAAAATAATGAAAGGAAAAGCACTGTCTTATTGTGATGCCAAAAAATATTAAATTGTAATTGATTAAAAAGTATAGATAAATATAGAGACATTTTTAAAACATTTTTTAGAAAATCTGGGTGTATGTTCTTTTTAATAAGACCTAGTGAGTGACCCAAAAAAGGTTTGGCAGAGAACTTGTAATCTTCTATAGCACGATTAAGAAAACTGACCACGTTTATTTTTATCGGCATTTTGCCGTTATTAAAACACAAATGTGTGCACAGTGATGATAAAGAATTAATGAATGCATTATACATTGATGTAAAGAGCATACTGAAGAACTTCTTCTAAAAAAAACCTTAGTCTTACCATGTTTCATAGATGGTTTTATGTAACAAAAATGAGAGACTGAACCAATACGTCTGTGACAGCATTTTCCTGCCGATCTGGGTTAAGGGGTCATCTTGTGTTAAAAATATGTATGGTTAATGCTATTCTTAAACAAAGTGCATATAATCGCAGTATCCTACTGTAAGGGCAAAGTGATTAAAAAATGTTTGTGTATATATTTTCTCTTCAGCGTGTTGCTGCTGAGACAAATGGAAAAGAAAACCATCATTGTAAAGTGTTGTTCGTTTTATCTTTTAATGCACGTTATTAATTTTATTTGGTATTTATTGATTTACTCATTTTTTTGTTCGTTGATTCTTTATTGATTTCTTTTGTTTATAGGCGACGTGGTGGCAAATACGCTGTTGGTTCAGCTTGTATCGGTGGTGGTCAAGGCATTGCAGTGATCATTGAAAATACACCATGAGGAGTAGAGGGAAGGAAATGCCAGAGCTTTCATCAACAAATTGTTAAATCCCAGGGATCACGTTCCTACTGAGCCCCCCCAACACACACACAATTCTAATAGCAAGCAAAATGCTACACTTGAGCACTACTAAGGGGTGTTTTTTCCTGATAGGAAATCATAGTGTGAAACAGCCATTAGTGAGAGAGAATGCTCATTCAAAAACCTTATTGTGTTTGATTTTTCCCCCCCTGCTGAAAAGAAATGTAAAACTGTTTGGTTTTTGTTCAGCCTCATTTTGTTTTCTGAAAACACCTCTGCAAACTTCCTCCCCCTCCCGGTAATAAAATGCTTGTGAAAACAGCCTTCAGTAACAGGATTAATATTTGAAATTCTGGTGCTTCCTGGTCACTCTGAATCTTTTTTTTTACATGAATAACACTGATACTAGACAGCTGTAGCATTTCCAAACACACCATAACCAGTATTGCTGAAAAACACCCCAGACTTTAAAAAACCAACCAACCAACCTGTGCTTTGTGTTCTTGAAGTATTTTAGAAATATACTCTGCAACTGTTCATGTTCTCCACTGTATATATGAATAGATTTAATTCCATATTTTGATGTTTATTTAATCTTTTAAACTCTCTTGTAATTCTTTCCAAAATTCTCAATAACCACAATTTACAGTATCGTCTCAAATGGCTGTACAGGGAATGTGGTCTCATTTGACTAATGTGAGAAAGATGTTTGTGGCTACATATCTATTATTAAGCTGTCATATATAGTGATCAAGGACGTTGACTGCTGATATGCCTTGTTTAGGCTGCGAAGACACAGCAGGAACCACTTTGACCCTGTTCTCTTCAAGGTCATTTGCGACTGTTCTAATAATGGCTTCCCCTAGTGAGATAGTGGATGGGGTGGTGAAAGAATCTGAAAGACATTGAAGAAATCATGTCTTGAGTAGGAGAATGGTTAATTGGCGCTAACTAAATATAATTTGTCATATTTTTGAAATACTGCACCAGACACAGGATTCAGGCTAGAGTAGTTTCAACTTAATGGCTTAATACTGTTACACTCATGTGCATCCATCTTACAGGGTACTCTGCTCTGTACCATGCACATCTCGGAACACATTGTATGGCTCTTCCAGTAGTTTGAGTTAGTATACATGTTCTGTTATATGCATGTCCTATTGTGATTAAACTTTAGCCTGGATGCTTTTGTTAGATGGAAAACTTAAAACGCTGGTGATAGTATCTTATTAAAAGACTTTAAAAAAATCATTCTCCGTTTTTAGTCTCAGAAGGTTTTTTTTGCCAGCTTACTTGCTGTTTTTATTAGAATTGGTTATGGAATAAAACTCTGTGCTTATTGAACCAAAAAGGCTTCAAAGTGTTGGGATGACCAGTGGCAGGGAAAGGTTCCAGGGGATAATGCAACAGCTACTTCACTGGGTATCCTTTGTGTTGAAGATGCAGTTCATTGTACTGCAACTTCAGTTTCAGTACACTCCTCCGTTTCCTCAGCTTGCAACCTTGGGGTCATATTTGACACACTGTACACATCCAAAAGAAGGCTAAAACCTGTTTCTTTATAACATTAGCAAAATTCATCCCTTCCTTTGTGTACACACACTACTAAGACCCTCATCCACTCAGTAGTCATTTCCTGTCTTGACTATTGTAACGTGCTCCTCACTGGTGGTCCTCTGAATCATCTTTCTCACCTTCAATTTGTTCTAAGTTCAGCAGCATGACTTATGAGGTATGATCAAAACGTATCAAGACTTGTACAATAACACAAGAAGTATAACACTGACAGTTGTTGTACTTGGTCTCCTTCAAAGTAGTCCCCTTCTGATAAAACACACTTCCTCCAGCGTCTTGCCGCTGCTTGAAACAATTTTGAAATGCCTCTTTCACTATGCTGTTGAATTTTGCCTAAGGGTCTCCAAGTCGTCAAATCTCCTTCCTTTCTGTGGTAATTTCTCTTGTTACTGACCCCTGGTGGAGGGCCAGGTGGTTTGCATGTTCTCAGACACCACAATGGTGGTGTGTGTCATCAGCAAGGCAGCATGAGGAGTGTCAGAGTAGTCCTGGAGATGGCTCTGCTGTTTGCCTGGGTGGCAAAGAATCTCCTAATTTGTTGGCTCTGCACATTGCTGGGGTGGCTATTATGGAAATGGATTATCTCCAGGAACAAGCAGGAATGAGTCTTCACATATGGGTACGTCGGTACCGACGGAGCCTGCGCGGGAACGCTCCCCAGCTTTCCAAAAAAAGGAAAGCTTTTGGGAACATCCCACAGCGCCTGCGCGCTGCCTTTCCAACCGCCTCTCTCCAGTTCTTCTTTTCCGCGGAGCCAGCAGGTTGTGTTCCTGTCACCGCTGAAGAAGTTCTTTGTTTTATTTTATTTCTTTGGTCGCGCGTCTGCCTTTTCCGACGTCGGACCGGTACCACCGGTCTTTCTTTTCTTAAAAAAAAAAACAAAAAAAACAACCATATTTTCCCTCACTTAGTGTGTTTTTCCTTTCTGGGCCTTAGGCCTCACGAAACCTTTCCCTCATGGAAAAACCAGCCTCCGGGTTTAAAAAATGCACTAAGTGCAGCGGTACTATTTCTGTTACCGACACCCATGAATGGTGTCTCAAATGTTTGGGTCCTGACCACTCCATTTTGGATTGTTTGTCCTGCTCCTTGATGTCCAAACGAGGGTTACAGAACCGAGCAGCCAAGCTCCATGTTCTGTTTCCCTCTGATGCAGCTTCAGTGGCATCGACGTCTTCCAGGGCTTCCTCTTCCTCCCATGGATCTCAGGTAACCAAACATAAAACCAACCGGTCCTCGAAGGGTAGATCTCCTTCCAAGCATCGAGATGCCTCCGGGCTTGCCCTCGAGGATCCTGCACCGGCAAAACTACCCCGGCGGGAAGCTCCAGCTTCCAAAGCTCCACCTATGTGGTTACAGGTTGACATCGATGGCATGGCCTCGACCGATCACCTGTTAGAATGTTCTGGGGTACCGGCACAATCTTCCGGTACCAAATTCCAGGCATTCATGGCGTCGATGGATCAGAATGTTCTATCCATGCAGCAGGGTATCATGGCTTTCATTCAAGCTGCGACGCCGCTGATACCACAACAAACTCCGTTGTCGGTATCAGCCTGGGTACCGGCACCAATGCCGGTACCGACTGCATCGACATCGGCCATGGTGTTGACTGCAGCGGTTCCCTGCCCAGGGGTGCCCATCGGTACTGAACCGGTACCGATAACGCCCGATGTCGATACCGCTCGGTACGCGTATCGAGCTTTGAAAGAGCACCCTGACAGTCGATACTTTGATTCCTCCGAAGATTCTGATGCATCGGAGGCGTCTGCTGAGGTATCCATAGCCCTTCCTGAAAAAAGAAGAATGTCTCCTCCAGAAGACTTGTCCTTTCAAGACTTCATAAGAGAAGTGGCTAAAGGGCTTTCTATTTCAGTAACCTCTGAATCAGAGCCTAGAGCTAAAAAATTAGATATTTTAGGTTATCCCAAGGCTCCTAAGGAGGCAGTCACCCTGCCAATTCATGAGATTCTTTATGATCACATGATTGACTTATGGGAGACTCCTCTCACTATCTCTCCTCATTCTCGTAGGTTGGACACCATGTACCGTGTCCCTCCTTGTCCTGGTTTTCATAAAACACAGCTTCCTCACCATTCTATTGTGGTGGAGTCAGCTATGAAAAAGATAGAGTGCAAAAAGACACTCCTCTGCTCCTCCAGGAAGAGAATGCAGGACCTTGGATGCTTTTGGTAGGAAAATCTTCCAAGCCAGTATGCTCATTGCCAGAATCAACTCCTATAGTCTTTATATGGGGATGTTTCTGAAAGAAGTTGCAGATAAGCTACACACTTTCCTCCCTTTTCTTCCAGAGGATAAAAGGGACGAATTTCTTATTTGGCTTAAGCATACTCAAGATATTTCAAAGTTTTCCAACCGTGCAGCTTTTGACTCCTTTGAAGGTGCCAGCAGAGCTTCGGCCATTGCCATAGCTGCTCGCAGAATTGCTTGGTTCCAAGCTTCTGATCTAGAATCTTGGGTCCAGGATGGCTTGGGAAATCTTCCCTGTACAGGAGAAAACCTGTTTGGCAAGGATTGGCAAATAAAAGCCACTCAAATGGATGCAGAAAATTCTGCTTTGGATAGACTTTCAAAGTCAACCTCCATTCCTGCCAAGAAAAAAACCTTTCAAGAAGTCTTTTTTTCCTCAAGAAAGGCAGATTCCATCCTGCTTCTGGCCAGCAATCTTCTACAGGTCGTTTTGCTGCTAAGCGTCAGCAACCTAAGCAAGCCAGGCCTAAGCCTACAGGGGCTGCTGCAACTCAGCAGACCCAGCCTCCTCAGGGCTTTTGACTTGATGCTAGAGAACTTAGCCTTTCTGGCTCTGAAACAGCCAGAGCCTCTCACCATTCCAGGAAGGATAGCTCACTTTGCTCCCAGATGGGAGCAAATTACAACAGAGCAGTGGACCCTCTCCATCATAAGGGAGGGGTACAAACTTCATTTCTCAAACCTTCCTCCTCACACCATGGTGAGACATTTCAATTCTCCAACATCTCTCCTCGACCTTCTAGGTCAGGAGGTGGCTGCCCTTCTTGCCCAAGGGGCAATAGAAGAAGTGCCTCTTCAACAAGGGTCAGGGTTTTACTCCCCCTACTTTCTTTTTTTTTTTAATGCTTTATTTTCGTTTTATAACAAAGGAAAGGAAGACATACAGCTAAAAGACAGATACATACATAGAATGTGATACATACACCAAAGTAAACCCCTGCCACCCCCCTCCCCCCTGCTTCTTCTCTAGAAACTAATCATTCCCGAAAATGGGCGTGTACTGACATTATTGTGGTACAAAACCTAACGGTGATCTGAAACATGATGAGTATACATTAAACAGACATGTCGGAGCAATGAGCAGATTGTACATAATCATTGAGCATCTGCCATTTAGACAAGCGAGAGTGAGTTTGGATATGGGGAATAGCTCTCCGAGATATCTGCTCATATTTACTATATAAGCAGACAAGGTTCCACCATTCATTGGCAGTAATTCGAGAGCTATCCTTCCAATTCCTCGTGATTAAACATATGGCTATACCCAGCATGAAATCAAGGAGAAAGCGACCCTTCTTAGGAAGAGAGGAGACCTCCGCCACTGAGCGGAGTCCCACAATCTTCCAAGAAAGAGGCTCGTGGAGGTGTAAGATGGATTGAATACGACCCCAAACCCGCCCCCAGTAAACCTGCAGTTGAGGACATTCATAAAGAACATGAGCGAGGGTTCCCACAGCAGTATGGCAAGACCAACACTGGTCCCTAGCAGTTGTGTTCCATTTGGCTATTCTTTCTGGAGTATAAAAGCATCTATGTGCAAAAAAGAAGAGAGTTTGGGTAACAGAGGCAGATCGGGAAACCCGCACTACTTTGCTCCAGAAAACGCTCCATTGCACAGGGGTTAAAGTGGTTTGCAGTTCGTGTTCCCAGGCTTGTTGAGCTCTACAAGTAGCAGTAGCGGTACCCTGACATAATAATTTATAAAAGTTCGAGGCTACCCCATGTGTACTACTAATAGAGTGAATTAGTTCTAATAGCCCGTCCTCAGTAGGGGCAGAGGGCGGCAGGATTTGAGCACTTTTGAGGCAGTGTTGAAGCTGCATCAATTGAAAGTAATGTTTCGCTGGTAACGCAAATTCCTTTTGTAAATCAGAAAAGGTCTTCCAACGAGCTGCAGAGAAGAGTTGTTGGGGTGTCCAGATCCCCCTAGAGTACCAGGGTTTCCATGCGATCGTTTTATTTAGGACTTGAATTCTGGGGTTATTCCACAGCGGGAGTCCGTCCGGAGGACATACATTTGGGCCCAGTGACAGAATGAGAGTGTTAAAGGCCGCAAGAGTATCGACAATCATTGGGGGATGGCGGGTGTCTACTTGATGGGACATACCGGGGAGATGGATCAACGGAATTGGGCTACTTAGCTCCTCTTCAATGTCAAGCCAAACTGGTCTGTTGTCTGTTGAGGCAGCTAGCCATCGGGCACCTTGTTTAAGTAGGAAGGCTTGATGATATCTAAGAAAATCAGGAAAGCGGGTACCCCCTAGTTCCTTCGCAGACTGTAGTTTTTGTTTAGCTACCCTTGGTGGTTTTCCCTGCCAGAGATAACGGACGAGAAGGCCCTCAATGTCTTTGTAGGTGTGTAGCGGGAGGAAGCAGGGCAGCATTTCTAAAATATAGTTCACTTTGGGGACTATCATCATTTTCACGGTTTCTAGGCGGCCCCACCATGTAAGGGATAAGGGAGACCAACGATTTGTGAGCTCACGGACTTTGGAGACTACCTCCTTGGCATTAAACTAATAGTGTCTTCTAAAGGAGAACAGTAGTGGACGCCAAGATATTTCACCATGCGGGATTGCCAAAGGAAAGGAAAGGCCTGCATGTCAGCCTCATGTACCCAGCGGTTCAGTGGGAATGCTACGGATTTGGTCCAGTTTATTTTATAGCCCGATAATTGCGAGTATCCATCAATCAGGTCCAAGACAGCTGGGACCGAGTCAAGGGATACGAAGAGCATAAGGTCATCTGCATATGCAGAGAGTTTAATCTCTCTGTGACTGAAGGGGACACCTCGAATACGTGCGGACTGTCTAATAAGGAGGGCGAGGGGTTCAAGAGCTAGATCAAAGAGCATTGGTGATAGGGGGCAACCTTGACGCGTGCCTCTTTGGAGATTAAAAGGCCGAGACTTAATGGCATTTACACAAATACTGGCAACGGGTTGAGAATACATGACTTGGAGGTATCGGAGGAAGCCCTCCCCAAAGCCATACCATCGGAGAACTGCAAATAAGAAGGGCCATTCTAGGCGATCAAAGGCTTTTTCAGCATCTAGGGAAAGACCCACCCATGGGTGGTCTAAATTGGCAGCACTGGATAGCACATGGCACAAGGTCCGAGCATTGTCAGCGGTGGAGCGGCCGGGTATAAAACCGCATTGGTCGGGATGGACTAAGGTGGCCATCCTGTCAGATAGCCGGGTGGCCAAGATCGTTGCGAAGATCTTATAATCGGCATTAAGTAGGGAGATTGGACGGTAGTTGGCGGTTAGCAGCGGGTCTCTGCCTTCTTTCTCAAAAACTACCACATTAGCTGCAGAAAAGGATCCCAAAGAGGATGTATCTACCGCAAGGGCAGTAAAGTAAAGTTTTAAGTAGGGAACTAAATCTGCACTGAATGTTCTGTAGAATTCTGTCGGGAGACCATCAGGCCCGGCGGCTCGACCCGAGGCTGTTCGTTTTAGGGCAGAATGGATCTCTGAAGTAGAGAAGGGTTCATCCAGCGCATCCCTATCAGCTTCAGAAAGGGTCGGCCGCTGAATACCAGAAAACAAGCGCTCGAAGGTCTCGGATGAGAACTCACATTCAGATTGATATAGACGGGTATAGAAATCCCGAAAGAGTTCTACGATATCGGAGTCTGTGGTCAGTATGCCCCCTCCCTGTGGGGCGCGAAGGGCCGCTACGCGTTTGGCTTCTTTTTGACCTTTCAAGGCGTTGGCTAAAAGTCGACCGGCTCGGTTGCTTTCACGGTAGTATGTCCCTTGTTGAAGTGCAATACTCTGAGAAGCTGCAGTTGAAAGGATTGCATTATATTGAAAACGGAGACGCTGTAAGCGAACTAAGACGCATGGATCAGTACGTGAAGTTAGAACTCGTTCGCCTGCTTTGATTTGTTGGTCTAGTATAAGGAGCTGCTGTTTGCGTTGTTTCCGCAGGCGAATTTGATAACTAGTGATCGTTGCACGAATGGCCGCTTTAAAACCCTCCCACCAAGCCCAATTTGCAGTGTCCTGGGGTAAATTAAAGTGAAAGTAATCTTGTATGGCTGCTCGAATTTCTAACTGGAACTCTGGTTGAGTTAATAGGGCTCTATCAAAGAACCAGGCCCCCGAATTCCCTTGGGGCGCAGCGGTGTGTAATTGAAAAGAAATAGCAGCGTGATCTGAGATATGTTGGGAGTGAATCTTTGCAGTGTCCACCTGAGGAACTAACAGTTTTGATATTAGAAAGAAATCTATGCGAGACTGGGATTTATGAGGGGAAGAGAAGAAGGTAAAGTCAAGCTCATTGGGGTGTAGTAACCTCCATAGATCGACTAAAGCAAGATCTTTGATCATAGAGGTAAGCGTGGTGTGACTCTTGGGGGGACCACTCGTCCTAGGCGGCTGTTTGTCAATCAGGGGATCAAGAACTAAATTGAAATCCCCCCCAATTATCAATGAAGTATTAGCAGAGGCCTGCGCAACCTGAGCAATGGTAGCAAAAAAGGCAGGGTCATCTACATTAGGAGCATAAAGGCATATACATGTAACTTCAAGGTTACCTATCTTGAGGTGAGCTCTGGACCATCTGCCTGCTGTATCTGAGCTAGTCGCAATAATAGTAGCATGCAGAGATTTCCTAACCAGTATGGCAACCCCACATTTCTTAGAAACAGCTGGGGAATAGGCGGCCACCATGTAAGGTTTAATATTGAGTTTAAGAGTTTCCTTCGAATTTAAATGCGTTTCTTGGAGGAAAATCAGGTCCGCAGCTTCATGACTTAGATAGCTCAGGATTTTCTTCCGTTTTATCGGATTATTGATGCCTTTTACGTTCAATGATAAGATCTTACATGGTGCCATCAATCGGTAATAGACATTTTAGGTAAGGGTGCTTGAAAACATACAACATAAGCAGAATCTGTACAACAATGACATAATCACCGAATATGCTGGCTAATACACCCCATATTGAAAAGCATGTACCAAAGTAACTTAGAGAAGAAGCAAAACCCCCAATGAATATGGCGACCATATGTCTGCGGGAGGAGGCCCTAGAGAGGAGGATAGAGACATGAAAAAAAAGGAAAAGAAACACCAGAGTCCATAGTTAACACTGTCTCTGATATTCATCGAGGCTACTCTGGGTAGATGGAGTCGGGTCACAAATATCATCAAAATAAGGCAACAAACCGCCCTCGACAGACTCTTTGCTGAACCGTGGCAAATCCAAGATGGCAGGTACAGCGGATATGAGAACACTGGTAGGAAAACTCTGGAAGTCAGCGCATCAAGTCGGCTTCTTTAGCATCCAAAAACTCCGCTAGTAGATCAGGGTCCTCAAATGTTCTTGTCTGATTGTGAAGCGTGACTCGGAGCTTGGCCGGGTACATCAGGCCATAGCGTGCTTGTAATTGTTGAAGCCTCGGCCGGAATTCCAGAAAGCGCTTTCGGCGATCAACCGTGGGTTTAGCCAAGTCAGGATAGAAGGAGATCTTGTGGCTCTCAAACTCCATATGGCCCTTTGCCCGAGAGGCGCTGAGAATTTGCTCCACATGTTGATATCTCAAAAGTCGAAAGATGATAGGCCGCGGGGTCTTCCTGTTGAGCGTTATGTTTGTGGGTACACGATGAGCGCGATCGATCTCCAATTCTTTGGTAAAGGTGATTTGGAGCAGAGACGGGAGGATTTTATATAAAAACTCCTTCATGTCTCCCGATTCCGCTCCCTCCGGTATGCCCACTAGTCGTAGGTTGTTGCGGCGCGCTCTATTATTGCCATCTTCCACTTCTTTCTGCAAGGCCCGCACCTGACGTTCAACTTTGTCGAGTTTGGACAGCCGGACCACATGGGAGTCTAATATGCTCTCCATTTTGTCCTGACGCGAGGAGAGCCCCTCTAGCCTGCCTTGCAATACACCAAGGTCTTCCCGCAGCGCTCGGAGTGCTTCCCCGTTTGACTGCACGAGGTCTTTAACCCCTCTGATCTCTGCGAGGATTTCCTGCTGCATTTCGGGGCCCTCGCGTAGAGCCAGCCCCTTCTGCGGGGACGGGGGTTCAGTTTTGGAGCGTTTGCCGTGAGAAGCCGCTGGAGATCCAAATTCCAGGCGCGTAGGTTTGGTCCCCGCCATCTCACCAATGTGCCCCGGTAAGATCAGAGCAGAAATTCAAGTATGTCCGGTGTTAATTCAGGATTCTGAATAGGCCTCTCGGGAGCCTCAGCGTTATGCGACCATCCCGCTGGACATCGGGCTCCGCCCCCCAACTCCCCCTACTTTCTGATCCCAAAGAAAACAGGGGGTTACAGACCCATATTAGATCTCAGAGAATTGAACAAATTTCTATGCAAGGAGAAATTCAAGATGCTTTCTCTGGGCACTCTCCTTCCATACCTTCAGAGTCAGGATTGGCTTTGTTCTCTAGATCTCAAGGATGCGTAAACCCATGCTCTCATCCATCCATCTCACAGAAGGTTCCTCAGTTTCCTTTTCCAAGGGACGCATTACCAATACAAGGTGCTTCCTTTCGGTCTGGCCTCTGCTCCAAGAGTGTTCACCAAATGCATGGCAGTAGTAGCTGTATTTCTATGCACTCTGGGGATATTTGTATTCCCATACCTGGACGACTGGCTCATCCAAGCTCCATCTCGGTCAGAGGCCCAGACTGCCCTGGACTGCACAAGGCGCATTCTGCAGTATCTGGGACTTGTGGTAAATCTCCCAAAGTCCCAGCTCACCCCTACTCAGTCCCTAGAGTTCATAGGGGCCTGGCTAGATACTACCACTGCAAGGGCCTATCTTCCTCAGGCCCGTTGCCTACGCCTAGTGCAGTTAGCCTCCCAGATTCAGTTAAAGAGCCATTTAACTGCCCGGGAGATGCTACAACTGCTAGGCCACATGGCATCCACAGTGCATGTGGTCCCCTATGCTCGCCTTCACATGAGAGCAGCTCAATGGACTTTGTCTACCCAGTAGACTCAAGCTTCAGGGGGTTTGACAGACAAAATAGCAACCTCCAGGCGCCTCTTTTGGTCTCTATAGTGTTGGAAGTCCACCCAAAATCTGTTGCTGGGGTCCCCCTTCCAACAATTGTTGCCCCAAGCAACCCTCACAACAGATGCCTTCCCAACAGGTTCGGGAGCTCATCTACAAGACCTCTCCACTCAAGGCACTTGGTCTCCACAGGAGACCTCCCTACATATCAACCACTTGGAGCTCCAAGCAGTTTTCCTAGCTCTCAGGGTCTTTCATACCCTGCTCAGCTACAAGACAGTCCTCATTCATACGGACAATCAGGTAGCCATGTTTTACATAAACAAGCAAGGAGGAACTGGCTCTGTCGCTTTGCAACGAAGCTTTAAGATTGTGGGCCTTCGCCAGAGAGCATCAAATCCATCATCTGGCCGTATACCTTCCAGGAATCCAAAACTCTTGGGCAGGCAGACTCAGTCGAGTTCTGCTTCCACACGAATGGTCCCTGCACATGGACCATGGACCAGGTACTCAGAATCTTTCAAGAGTGGGGAACCCTGGACATAGACCTCTTTGCAAGTCCGTAGAATGCCAAAATTCCCAGGTTCTGTTTCAGAATTCTGTGTCAGGGAGTTCAGGCCAGGGATGCCTTCCTCCTTCACTGGGGTCAAGACTTCCTGTATGCCTTTCCACCCATTCCATTAATTCCCAAGACTCTATTCAAGCTCCAGAGGGATCAAGGATCTATGATCCTCATAGCTCCACGCTGGCCACGCCAAGTGTGGTACCCTCTACTTCTGCATCTCTCTCAAGCTCCCTCCCTAGACTTGGGAGCTGCTGCAGACCTCCTGTCACAGGAGGAGGGAACTTTGTGGCACCCAAACACCAAGTCCCTTCACCTCAGGGCTTGGTTGCTGAAGGCTTAGACCTTCAAAGTTGGAATCTTTCTCAGCAGGTGAAGGATATCCTCCATGCTTCCAGAAAACCTTCTACTAGACATTCCTATGCTTTTAAATGGAAAAGGTTTTCCATTTGGTGTGCTGAGAAGGGTCTTGACCCTCTAGCACTACCTTTGAATTCTCTATTGGAATATCTCCTGCATCTCTCCAATGCCGGCCTTAAGACAAATTCAGTAAGAGTCCATTTGAGTGCTATTGCAGCATCCCTTAAGCCTCTCAATGGCCAGCCTATTTCCTCTCATCCTCTTATTGTGAGATTCATGAGAGGCCTAACTTTAACTAAACCTCCCATTAGGCCTCCTCCGGTGGCATGGGACTTAAATCTGGTTCTTGGTCAGCTTATGAAGCCACCTTTTGAACCCTTAGCCACCACCTCCTTGAAATTTCTTTCCTGGAAAGTTATTTTCCTCATTGCAGTCACATCAGCTCGCCGCATCAGTGAGCTACAGGCCTTGGTGGCTAATCCTCCTTATACAAGGTTTCATCATGATAAGGTAGTCCTCAGGACCAATCCACACTTTATGCCTAAAGTGGTCTCACCTTTTCATCTGAACCAAGAGGTATATTTACCTGTCTTCTTTCCAGGTCCTCATGCATCAAGTTCAGAAAGGAATCTTCATACCCTGGATTGTAAAAGGGCTCTTGCCTTTTACTTACAAAGGACTCAGCAACATAGAAGGTCTTCCCAACTCTTTGTTGCTTTTGATCCTTCTCATTTAGGACTTCCAGTCTCTAAAGTGACACTGTCCACTTGGATTGCTCAGTGTATTTCTTTTGCCTACCAGAGTAAGAGGGCCATGGCAACTTCTATGGCTCATCTAAGTTCTGTGTCTGTCGAGCAGCCACATGGGCCTTGGTTCATACCGTCACAGCCCATTATTGTTTGGACAAGGACTCCTGCCGGGATGCCTTGTTTGGTCAGGCTGTCCTAAAACACCTGTTCCATACTTGAACTCCTACCCTCCATCCCTGGTTAGATGCCTGAGATCCAAGGGGGAGGTAGGGCCCTTCTCACGGTCTACAACCCTGGGGATCTCCCCGGCATCTCTAGCTGGGGATTCCCCATATGTGAAGACTCATTCCTGCTTGTTCCTGGAGATAGCACAGTTACTTACCTGTAACAGATGATCTCTGGGAACAGCAGGAATAAGTCTCCACAACCCACCCACCTCCCCAAGGAGTTGTATATTCTATCTCTCTTTCCTTTCCTCTCTCTCTCAGCTCTGAAACTCGAACTGGAGAGAGGCGGTTGGAAAGGTGGGAAGGCAGCGCGCAGTTGCTGTGGGATGTTTCCAAAAGCTTTCCTTTTTTGGAAAGCTGGGGAGCGTTCCCGTGCAGGCTCCGTCGGTACTGACGTACCCATATGTGAAGACTTATTCCTGCTGTTCCCAGAGATCACCTGTCACAGGTAAGTAACTGTGCTTTCTCAGCTGGCACTCTGGTTCCAGGAGAGTGGGAGTTGAGCTAAGAGGTGTTTCAGTTTCTATGCTGCTGGGGGTCGCCCCAAGAAGTATCTGATAGCACCCTGCTCCAATGATAGTGTGCTGCTGCTTCAGTCACTACACAGAGACAGAGTCTGAGGGCATTGGTGCCGGGCTCAACCTTTGACCAAGTCAACACGGCTGTATGTGTTTCCTCTATGGTCCCTGATTGGGGGGGGGGGGGGTGTGATTTTTGGTGTATGGATCACCACCAGAGCAGCAGCATTCTGGCGGTGCTGGATTAACCACGTAGAGCAGGGGTCTCAAACACGCGGCCCATGCGGCCCACGAGAGCATCTTGTGCGGCCCGCGAAGTACCGGCGAGTAAAAAAAAAAAAATTCCAAACTTGCCGCCGCAGTATTAAGTGTCCCGCGGGCCCCTCTGCCTGGTCCTCTCCTCCCTGCAGTATCAGCTCCAAAAGCGGCGGCTTTCAGAGCCGCGAAGAGAGAGAGTTTCTCTCGCGCGGTTCTGAAGAGCAGCGCGAGAGTCTTCAGAACCGTGCGAGAGAAACTCTCTCTCTCTTTGCGGCTCTGAAAGCCGCCGCTTTTGGAGCTGAATGCTGCAGGGAGGAGAGGACCAGGCAGAGGGGCCCGCGGGACGCTTAATACTGCAGCAGCAGCAAATATACATTTTTTTAAAATCTAATTTGGCTGATGGTGGGAGGGGGGTTAGGACTGGTAATGGGCTATGGGGGGGGGGGGCTAGGACTGGTAATGGCCTATGAGGGGGGTAACACTGAAAATGGGGTGATGGGGGGGTTTAGGACTGGTAATGGCCTATGAGGGGGTAACACTGAAAATGGGGTGATGGGGGGGGTTAGTACTGGTAATGGCCTATGAGGGGGTAACTGAAAATGGGGTGTTGGGGGTAACACTGAAAATGAGGTGATGGGGGGGGGTTAGTACTGGTAATGGCCTATGAGGGGGTAACTGAAAATGGGGTGATGGGGGTAACACTGAACATGGGGTGATGGGGGGGGTAGTACCGGTAATGGCCTATGAGGGGGTAACACTGAAAATGAGGTGATGGGGGTAACACTGAAAATGAGGTGATGGGGGGGGGGTAGGACTGGTAATGGGCTATGAGGGGGTAACTGAAAATGGGGTGATGGGGGTAACACTGAAAATGGGGTGATGGGGGGGGGTTTAGGACTGGTAATGGCCTATGAGGGGGTAACTGAAAATGGGGTGATGGGGGGTTAGTACTGGTAATGGCCTCTGAGGGTGTAACTGAAAATGGGGTGATGGGGGTAACACTGAAAATGGGGTGATGGGGGATAGTACTGGTAATGGCCTATGAGGGGGGTAACTGAAAATGGGGTGATGGGGGTAACACTGAAAATGGGGTGATGGGGGGGGGGGTTTAGGACTGGTAATGGCCTATGAGGGGGTAACTGAAAATGGGGTGATGGGGGTAACACTGAAAATGGGGTGATGGGGGGTCTGCTAGGACTGGAAATGGGCTGAGTGGAAGGGGGGCTTGAACTGCAAATGGCTGATGGGGAGGGGGGCTTGGAATGGAAATGGGCTGATGGGGGGGAGCTACGATTGGAAATGGGCTGATGGGGGACTAGGACTGAAAATGGGCTGATGCAGTGACTAGAAGGGAGGGGGTGCTGTGTGGGACTGGAACTAGAAGGGAGCTGATGTTGGGGGAGGATTAGAATGGGATGGAGCTGGGAGAGTGAAATGGAGAGGGGAAAATATTTTGTGTGGGAGGGAAGACAAATCTACAATTGGCCAGGTAAGTGGGGATTGAGGATGGAGGGGTAAAATTTGAGTGGATGAAAATAGGAATGAGGAAAGAGCAAAAGGAGAAAGATTAATATGTTAAAGCAGATGTAGAGGGAGAATGGAAAAAGCTAGAAGAGAGAAGGACAAATGGACAGCAGACGATGGAGAGTTAGCAGAAGGCACGAAGAAACCAGAAGAAAGTGGCTGGAACTGAAAAAAAATGCACAAAAGGTAGAAAAATATATCTATTTTGAATTTATTAACTGGAATATGTCAGTTCTGGGAAATGTGCATCAATAACGTCTGCGCTTTGTTTAGTACAAGAGGAAATTAATTTATAGTTTTATTTCTACAGTGTTGTTGTACATTCCAAGTTTGGCTTTTGGGGGGTCCCAGTTTAAATTGTCTTGTTTCTAAATTTTGATTCCTTCTTTGGTGATGGTGTATTCTGCATGTGTAACTGAGCTGAGGTATTCTGTTTATGTAATTCCTATTTGACATTGCTACTTGTTCTCTGTCCCCAGTAGGTCATGTATTGTTATTCTCTGAAATGTATTGATTTAATATTTGCAGTGTTGCCTTTTGATAGGTAGGGTATGGTGCTTTGTGAGTCCTGGTAGTGCTGTTAGGATATGGCGGGTTTGCTATGGGTTCTAAATGGGCAGTGTTTGTTTGTAGTAGTTCCTAATGTGCCTGGCGGTTGCCACTGGATTATAGTAATGTAGAAATCTTTTAGTCTTTCTTTATTCATGCACTCATTAAGAGGCATGTTTACTAAAAGTTAGGGTATGGTAACATTATGCAAATATTTATGCAAATGAGGTCCCTTATGCAAATGAGGTCCCACGTCTCATGCAGCCCCCGGGTTATTTTACAAGTCCTCATTTGGCCCTCAAAGCAATTTGAGTTTGAGACCCCTGAAGTAGAGCATGATTTGGAGATCTGATGTGGCTCCTGCAAGCACCGCTTCTTTGTTTGCCTCTGTCTCAGTGCTTATTGTGTTAGGGGCTGCTTGTCCTGGAGGACCCAGCTCCCTTTTTTCTTAACCATTTCCTTACAGGAGCCAAGTCTTAATGTATACAGGCTACTTTCTGGCAGTGGTTTTCCACTCTGCTCAGAGTTTGGAGGTCATCTACCAACCTGGCATAAATGCAGGTCTGGTACTTTGAGTGCTGGTGTGGCACATGGCAGCTGGCTCCTAAGGTGGCCAAGATGTCATTTCTTGCCCTTTTCTGCAGGACTGTCTGGAGAAGGGACCTTCTCTTATCTCCCTGAAAGTTCAGGTGGCAGTCTTGGCCTGTTTCACAGGTCCATTTGCTGGTAAGTCTCTATCCTTACTCCAAGATGTTTTGTACGTTCGTCAGGGGATTCAGCATCTGCATCTTCCCCTCTGGTCACTGATCTCTTCCTGGGATCAGCACACCACTTGAATCCATGGCTTGCAAAGTTTCCATCCGGAAGCGTAGATGCACAAGTGCTCATTGACACACCCAAGGTCTAGAATGTGCCAGAATGTTCCTTTGTCGGCACCAGGAAACAGATGGAATATCTGTCCTTGCCCAGATTGTTGGAAGGAACAGACACACTTGCCTTCAGGAGAGGCAACTTGAAGGGGATCCGCACAGCAGCCCTCTGCTGCTTATAGCCCCCCAAGGGTAGAAGATGAAAGTGGCTAGCATCGACTCTTACATTCCAGAACATAGCTGACTGAATGGGGACTAGCCCCCAGTGATCCTTTGTGACCCAGGCCCTTTCCTGCAGGAAGGGGCAAAGCCTGCCCCCAAATGGAGGAACTAGGGAATGGCCCCCCAAATTGTCACTGTGCTGCCTGGGAGGGCCCTCTTGATGGGACTGGATCCCTGGGCCCAAGCACTTCACAAAAGTACTGAAAACAAGCCTAAAAGTACATAAGCAGAGGAGGAGAAAGACTTTCCAGTCCAGCAGCGATGGGAGTCCTGAAACCCCCAGGAGTCTGACCAGCGTGTCCACAAAAAGCAGGCAAAGGCTGACAGAACAGGGGCTGCTGTTCGCTTCAGACTGCATGGACCTGTCCCCCAGAAAGTGGTGAGATGTCGTATCACTCAGGTCCTTCACCAGCTTCTCCAAATTGGACCCAAGAGAAACATCCCTCAAAGGCCAGTTGGGCAACTGGGCTTTGGAAGATGAATCTGCTGCCTTGTGTCACTGCCAAGTCAATGCCATGTCACCATCAACAGGGCACAATCCCTGGCTGCTAGATGTTCCAGGCTGTACATGGCACCAGAAAGGAAGGCTGTAGCAGACTCCAAAAGCAGGACAATCATCTGGCCGAAGAGCTTGAATCCACTAGACCCCAGGGCTCAAGACATCAGGCTTGCATATACTACTACCAGCAGTCATTTGCATAGCGTGTCAAGGTGTAATCTGGTCTGTGTGTGTCAGAGCTTACTATCTAATCAATATGAAAAAACATCACAAACGGGGACTAGAGTAGGGCAAGAGCATGAGGAGCAGCCTCAAAGAGAGATGGGTCTTAAGCCTGGACTTGAATAGAGCCACAGAAAGAAGCTGACTCAGGTAGTTTATTCCAGGCATATGGAGCAGCTAGGTGGAATAGACTTTTCTTAAAACATGGAATACAGCTGGTCTGGGCTTCTAGGATAGTATTTAACAATGTCCATGCTTGATGTAAGTCTTTAACCTTTACAGTTGCTCCTTTTAGTTTATGATAAAATGAGGAAAATAGTTTGTCTCCCTTTTGAAAGATAAAAGGTAATACTGTGTTTTTCTGTGCTGTCCTTCCTCCATTTATTAAATCAAATGAGATCATGCTATGATCACTATTGTCAAGTGTCCCCAACACTCTTATCTTTTACACCAGATCCTATGTTCCACTAAGAACTAGGTCCAAAATGGCTTTCCCCTCATTTCTGTTCATGAACCAATCCCGCTAAGGTGCCCAGCAAAGACCAGGTAGCCATCTTACAGATATCTTCTCCGCCCAGATGGAGGCCCACACCCTAGTGAAGGGGTCTCCAAACTTTCCAGTATGAGGGCCACATTGTATATTTTACAAATAATCGCAGATCGAAAAAAATTAGTTTTATAAATGAACGAATACGTTTTACTTGGATCTTTTTTGTAATCAGCATATGATATGGTTCAGAACAAAAGAGAAATTTTACAAATTTATATGAAATGAAAATTTGTCCAATCTTGTGGTACATAATTAGAAAAATAAACACACTCCAAGAAAGAACTTCAGTAAAGCAAAGCAAAGAAATTCAAAACAAACTTGAGCCATTAATAAAGGTTAAGCAAAAATAAATTTAGTCTGCACCTTCCTACACAATTCTGGTAATTGGAGTTCTCAATCACAAACAATAAAACATGAAGCACAAAATTAAGAGGAAATGGACTATTTCCATACCACCCATTCTTCCTGTGGGTAACAGTACACACTGAGGACTATGAGTTTGTGAGGCTGCCAGGACCCATTGCTTAGCTTTGACTCTAGCTGTCTCCCTCTCCCCCAGAAGCTTCTGCCCTAGTTTACACAATATTTTGGCCAGCCCTGGTTAAATCTACAACTTTTATCTGGGAGATCATCTACACTGCAATGCAATGTGTGCCTTTGTGTCAATGCTGACTCCTGGCAACCCAGCAGCTCTTGGAGTTTCTTGGCAGCATGACCAGAAGCAGATTGCCAGGCCTTCCTTTGAGGCACTGTAGGGCTAAGTGGCTTGCCCAAGACCACAAGGAGTGCTAGTAGGAACTGAACCCTGGTCTCTTGGTTCCCAAGCCAGTGCTCGAACCATTAGGCTACTCCTATGCTAGAAAAAGAACAATTCTCTTGAGAACCTAAGGCAAGTAATAAAAATGTAATCTCCAAGGGTTAGCAGAATCATTTTGTTATATTACTAAACAGCAATTCGTGCCAGATTTCAGAAAAAAATGCACAGTACTGTAACATCTGATGCTGATGTAATTCTTACTGCTATTCCTTTGCCAGCCCTGCCCTGTCCTTTGGCATGCTTCTGTTCCCAGGACTGGAAATTGCACAAGGACTGGATGCTGCAGTCTATATCTTACCAAGTAGAGGGCTCAAGACCCAGCACCAGGTAGAAGGTGAGACACTGTTTTGGCAGGGCCAATGGAATGCTTCATTGAACTAGATTGCCATGTAGAGCACCATAATCTGGGGGCAGCAGTGGCAGGACCTAATGCTTCCACTGGCCCTGCCTCCCCCCTTGCTCTGCAGCCCAGGCTAAGTGATGAGTGACACCACCCCTCACCCCTTTGTGCCAGAACCTGATGCTGCAGAGCAGAGGGGCATGCTGGCTCTAAGTTGGTGGGTAGAAGTTGATGTTCATGTTGCTTTTGCATTTGTTGGGAACATGCTACATGGCAAGAGGCAGTGGGAGTTGACTATGTACTGTAGGTCTGAGGGTGGTTGGAAGAACTGCCAGGAACTTCTGAAGGAGTTGTGTGCACAGCCTCAGGAATCTCAGCCCATCTGGTTGCTGCAGCATGAGGAGAAGATGAGTCATAGGCTGCCTCCTTTCTTGGTCCAGGGTAGGGAAAGTTTGGCTAAGCCTCAACAAATGCCGATTGATAGGAACAGAGTGTTGTGCTCTAGAGGTGGCAAGAAGTGGTGGCAGGCAGTTTCTCTGCCTGCTGCCTCTGGCCATGTTCTTTTCTCATCTATTCTGTCCTACTGTAGACTTTGTCCTGAAAACGAGCTGGATGTTTTTCTCTTTAGCTATAATGAAAATGGGGTTTTGTGTTTTTGAACGGAGAGTGTAGAGTCCATAGAGGGGAAGGGGGAAAAGGGAATACTTTGGTAGGGAATGGAAGAGAGAAGAGAATTCTGGGTTAGGGTGCAGCGCATGTCAGAAGCTTCACCAAGGGCATCCAGTAGCTTTGATCAGCCCTGTATGTGTGGGACTGTGAATAGTACTGGAGGCTGACAACCAGCTTGGATGGTAAGCATTGCCATCAGCAAAATTTTACAGTGTCCAGGCGTCCTTACAGTGGGCTTTCGTGGCCAGACCAGAACATAACATCTGAGCTGATTTACTTTCTTTCTTTCCACCCTGGTGGTGTTAAGGGCGGAACAAACATTCCAGCATAGGTACAGTATGCTAATGTTTCTTTTTCTTATGGATTTTTACTTTGGGGGCAAAACAGAAGAAGCCATTTTGAGAGTAATTTTATAAGATGTCACCCACTGTAGGTGAAGTGAACAAGCAGATTGTAGCCACATAGCTTGAGAGCAAGAATAAATGTAGCACTATAATTGCGTGATCGCATGTATTTTATGAAGTTTGGGCCCGATATTCAGCAGCGGCAGTTAGCCATTACCGCTGAACTCAAGACTCAGATATTCAATGCCAGGGCCATATCCGGCCACCGCTATTGAATATCGGCATCTACCGGATAGCAGAGAAGCTAATCAGGCACTGCCTGGTTAGCTTCTGAGACAAAAGATAGGCCACCCTCTAAAGTTCCTAACTTTTGGCGCTTAGCGATAACCGGGCAGCAGCTGAATATTACCGCTGCCCAGTTATCATTGGGCACGTTGTCTTTTTCACCTGCAGAACACCCTGATGCCAGTGGCGCTAAGCACATTAGTGCCGTTGAATACACCGGTTACTGCCATTAACACAGTAGCAGGTCTGCTAACTACATTAATTATGTAGAATATCAGGCCCTATGTGCATAAATCATGACCCTGCTTGTGCACCAACCAAAGTCCAAGGCTGTGCACAAATACACACATTCTTATCATTGCGTGTACTCGTGCATGCCAGGTATTTTTATAACAGGCATTTTACATGCACAGATTAGTATATAGACAAGGAAAGACCTTTATAAAGTTGCCCTCTTTGTGTACAGAGCCTGCAATTATCCAGGACAGGCTAGCACGGGGTGTATTTCATATTTTTTTGTACATTATGTAAATGAAGATTTCCACAGGCAGTTGGCTAAAAACACTTTGCATTCTGCAGCAATCACATCCGTTGCAAACAGGCTGTTGTAGGCTATGATGCCTTTTATTTGCCCAGCACTGGAGATGTGGTGGTGCATGGTTTTTGAGACCCATTAGGTTCCCTCTTAACATGCAACTACAAAGCAGAAGGAAGGAGCACTTATGGTACATCTAGAGCAGTGCTTCTCAAACTTTATTTTGGGGCACACTTTCAAGCTTGCTTGATCTTTGTAGCATACCAAGTCAAATTTGGTGCCTCCTCCCCCCACCACTACCAGAACCATCTCTCTGGCTTTCCCACCAAACATAGACACCGCCAGCAAGTCCTCCTCTCTACCACACTCTCAATCACGTCCTTTTCTCTATCCTACTCACACACAGACACTGCAAGCAGGCCCCTCTGCCTCACAAACATACAGTCATCCCACCTTTCTCCATCATCCACACAGCCAGCCAGGAGCAGTTCTACCATGAGGCCACCAGAGGCGATGGCCTCAGGTGGCACTCAGACAGGGCAGCATGCCAGCTCTGTTTTAATTTTAGATTTTGCCACCTCTGGCCTGCCTCTGCTTTCCCACATAGGGAAGGAGACGTCAAAACAGCTTGATTCATTTCGGGATCATGTTCGTGGCCTTAAGATACGGAAGTTTCGACGTGACAAATCTGATTATGACAACAACTATGTTTACAAATGGATGTCTCCTACTGGTCAGTTTACAGCTCCTGCTAAACAAGTTACTTTTGCTGTGAGCTCTGATGATTCGACGGATTCTGACGGGACGGATTCCAGGCGTGGTGGCCACCAGGCTCGCCCGGCATTTTCAGAGGATGTTTCCTCTTCTCGACGGGGGCGCCATTCGCGGCGTCAATATCAACAGGATTTTTGGGAGGGCCCCGACACTCGCTCCCGCACCAAGAATCAGTAGTGTTTAATTTATCTGGCCAACCATTGACATCTTCCCAAATGCAGTTGTTGGAATTGGGACTCTCTTTTGTCCCGACCCCAGGTTATAATGGTTTTGAAGTCCGGTTGGCGCTTTATCGGTTTTTTCGGAAGTTACGAGTTTTTCTCTATTTTGCTCAACAAGGCCTGGTGGGTTGGATCCTTCGGTTATCTCCGGCTCTCCTAAATGGCTTCCCCCTGGGGCTGTTGACCCTGTTATCTCTACATTTCAGGATCTTATTTTACGGGATTTGGAAAATTTTGAAAGCAGTTTGCCAGCTATTCACCCAAATCTCACCAGGGAGCAATTTCAGGCTATGCGGGATCTTTCAAATTCAGATCTTATTATTCGGAGAGCTGATAAGGGAGGGGCGATAGTTGTGATGTCCCCTGATCAATATCAATCTGAAATCCAGGTTCATCTTTTGAATCGTGAGCATTATCAACTTCTCTCAGCTGATCCTACTTCGGGATTACTACAGACAATTAAATCTATGATGTCGGAAGCCCTGCAGAATGGTTGGATCACCAGTCGGGAATTTCGTTTTTTTGGTGAATACGACTCCAAAGATTCCAGTTTTTTATTTGGTCCCTAAAATTCATAAGAATTTACACAACCTTCCTGGACGGCCCATCGTGTCATGCCGTGATTCCCTTCTGGAGCCCCTTTCCAAATTCTGCGATGTGTTTCTGCAGCCAGCAGCGTCTAAGGTTACCTCCTATATACGTGATACTGGGGATTTCCTTACGCAGTTGTCATCGTGCTGTGATTACTCACTGTATACATTTTTAGTGTCTTTAGATGTGCAAGCACTCTATACCAATATCGATCAGAATGAAGTGCTTCGATGTCTTGCTACGTATCCACTTGATCTCCCTTCGCGGATCCCTCACTCCTTTATGCTTGCCATGCTGGATTTGGTTTTCAACAGTAACTATTTTTTGTATGATAACAGTTTTTATCGACAAGTGTTCGGCATAGCAATGGGAGCTACGGTGGCTCCTTCTGTCGCCACAATCTATATGGCTAATTTTGAGGAGCAGTATGTTTACACTTCCCCACTGTTTCAGCATGTGCCTTTTTGGTGCCGTTTTTTGGATGATGTATTTTTTCTCTGGTCTGGGTCATTGGAGGATCTACAGCTTTTTGTGAGTTCTTTGAATGAGCATTCTTCTCATATTCAATTTACATCAACGTTTGATCAACAGTCCATAGAATTTTTGGATCTCACAATTCGTTTGTCCACTGATGGGATCACCACTACGTTGTTTCGGAAGCCGGTGCAAAGAAACACGCTGTTGCAGTTTTCAAGTTTTCATCCATTGTCGCTAAAACGGGGCCTCCCGTTTGGGCAATTCTTGCGACTTCGCCGGAATTGCTCATCAATGGAGGAATTTCAGAAGCAGGCTGAGGACTTACGGGATCGGTTATTACTAAGGGGTTGTCCCCTTTCATTGTTAAAGAAGGCTTTTAAGCGAGCTCGTTTTTTACATCGTGAATGGCTGTTGCTTCCACGATCCCAGCCCGCTGAGATGACCGACTGATGTGGAGGACTTTACTGGCATTTTTCCATATCTGGCAGGGGTCCCAAAAGTAATTAACATTATACGCCGTTACTGGCCGGTACTGTCAGTGCACACTTGTTTTTCTGGCAAACGGTTACGGGTTGCATATTCTAGGGGATCAAACTTACGGGATAGAGTTGTAAAGTCTTCTCTGCCCTCTGACCGCCCCCCTACTTCTCACGCTGATGCAGGCCATTACACTTGTGGCTCATGTAGCTATTGTGATACGGCGTTGACCGGATTGGAATGGGTGGATGTCTCCACTTCCACCGCCTACATATCTCATTGGCATACCACCTGTGAATCTTTGTTTGTTGTATACCTGGTACAATGTCCTTGCAGGCTACTTTACATCGGTCGCACTACTCGTAGTGTTAAGGTCCGACTTGGGGAGCATGCGTCCCGATTGCGGACCAAAACCATGACGGCACCCATGGTAGAACATTGTCTTCGAGAAGAACATCTGTTTCATCAACTACAGTGGCGGGTCATGGATTTTGTCCCTTTGGATCCCCGTGGGGGCGATCGGGTTGCTAAACTGCAGCGCTTAGAGCAGCGCTGGATATTTCGATTAAAGACTGTTTCCCTCGGGGCTTGAATGCCTCTGTTGAGTGGCATACTTTGCTGTGATGCTGGACTTCCTTATTAGGTGTGCTCGAGGATGTTGGGGGTTCCCAATTAAAAATGCTTGCAGACTTCCGGCGATGCGTGAGTGAGAGCAGACGTGTCTCTCTCGCTCCGGGGCCGCCTCACGGATTAATCTGCTACTTAGTCTTACTTTCGGGATTTCCTGCCTCTATCTCCCCGCCAGAGGCTACCGGAGACTGCCCTGCATTGATATAGTACCAGCCGGGGAACAACGATGCCTTTGCCGGCACGAAAAGAGCGCGAAAAGTCGCTCCGAGCAGGGCCCTCCTTCGCGCCTACGGGACAACCGACCTCTCCGGGGGCGGAAAGCACTGAGTCGCATTCGGAAGAGCTGGCGAAAGAGGTGGTCCGGCTCCTTGACCCGAAATTTGATTGCCTCATGAAAAAGTTAGATGGTATGGAGGAGGCCTTGACTGAATTTGGTAGACGCGTGGAGGAGCTTGAGCACCGCGTGGCAGGGGTGGAGGAGGGAGAGAGCCAGCGAGACCGGGAGCTCGAGCGCCAGAAGCAGGCCCTTCTCGAGGTACAAAATAAACTAGAGGATCTGGAGAATAGATCTCGCAGGAACAACTTGCGGCTAGTGGGTCTGGGAGAGGACAGACCAGATGGAGAGTTGCTGGTATTCCTGGAAACTTGGTTACCTGAAGTGCTAGGCCTGGCGGAACTGAAAGATAAATTTCACATTGAAAGAGCACATCGCCTGGGTGCTAGGAGAGAACAGGGCGACCGTCCACGAGTGGTAATAATTTGTGTACTGAACTTCCAACATAAGTGGCACATCCTACAGGCATACAGAAAGAGCGGCGAACTCATGCTGGATAACAGACGCGTGCTCCTATTCCAGGATTACTCGGCGGCCGTAGCCGCAAAGCGGCGGGAGTTTTCCCCGATTTGCTCTGAGCTTTACCGCAGGAAGGCCCGGTTCACTCTGGCTTTTCCAGCAATATTGCGTGTCTCCCTGAACGGCCAAAACCACACCTTCGACCAAGTGACGGCAGCGAGAAAGTTTATAGCTCAGCAGTTTCCTGCAGCCACGCCAGAGGTGTGACTCTACACCATAGTCCTAACTCTTCTAAACGGACTATCTCAGCTATAGACCTTGCAGTGCGGCGGTAGGGGCTTAGCCTGCTACCTTGCTCTGGGCGGCCGCATTGAGTGGACACCACCATCATAATTCTATTGGCCCTTGCAAGTGCGGTGAGTGCCATCGGGTCGGTCCTGGCTACTGGCGGCCTGGGCGCTCCTGAGCTTTCTTGGTGGTGTTGACGAGGGTGAATTGCCAGGCCTGGCTTCCGAATCAATGGAGGACTGAGCGACTTTCCCAAGGCCGCATGAAGCCCAAATTTTCCTCACTGTATAATATAGTTTCTACCTGTTCTGTCTGTTGTTAGAGGGGGGTGATGGAAAACCGCAGAAGCATGGAGGAGTGAGGCGGTCCTGCGGCACCGTAGTGGAAGTCCTACCTCAGTGTGGTAACTGAGGGTTGCATTTTGTGTTTTATGGGGTATATTTATTTTATGCGGGGAAAGATTCACTTAGTAGCAGGGGTAAGGCGAGGGGAAGGTAGGGGAGATATTCTTGGGGGTGGGAGGGGGATGGGAGGGGGGAGGGGGGAGGGGTGGGAAGGGGAGGGGAAGGGGAGGGGTACCTGTGGGGTATGAGAGACTTGTGCCTGATATACATGTGGGTGCTCTTAGCATAGGGCTTGTAAGCCCTAATCTCCTCGTTTGTGCTCCCTATGGGTGGATTGAGGATGTCTTGGAGTTCTGGGTTGAGGCTGGGCGACCTGGAACAGTGTATGCTTGGGGGATCTGGCTACTGGAATGTGTGAGAGTTGGAGAGAATGCGGGATGATCTCCGTATAGTTACCTGGAATGTTGGAGGTCTAAATACTCCTATTAAACGGACCAAAATGCTCCAGGCCCTAAAACGAGATCATGCTCAAATAGCCCTACTGCAGGAGACACACTTAACAGCGGTAGAAACATGCCAAGTTGCAGAAAGACTGGGTGGGACAGGTCTTTGCGGCGTCTGCGGCAGTAAAGAAGCGTGGGGTGGCGATCCTTGTGCACCGGGGTCTTGGAGTGGAAATTTTGGGGGAGGAGGTGGACCCCGAGGGCAGATTTATATTTCTGCATGCAAAAATACAAGGGCAAGAACTATTTCTGGGAAACATATACGCTCCCAATATATATGACCATCGCTTCTTTCAGCTCCTGCTAAAGAAGATATTGGCGGCCCCGAAGATCCCCTTGATATTGGCAGGAGACTTTAATTGCCCGCATGACCCACTGTTAGATAGGTCTAAGCCTGCTGGTTTGAGGGGGGCATGGAGCAAGAAGGGAGTGGGATATCTTTGTCAGATGGGTGGCCTAATTGACGCCTGGAGAGTCTTACATGGGACGGAAAGAGACTATACACATCTGTCGAGAGCACATCAAACCTGGTCACGGATAGATTATATTCTGATTTCAAGAGAGCACTTAGGCAAAGTGGTCAAAGTGGAGATTGAGCCCATCGTGGTTTCTGACCATGCTAAGGTGGTGTTGGTGTGGCAGGGCCCTGTCTCAGGGGGAGCGCTGGGCATTTCCAAATCATCTCTGGCAGAAAGCAGACTTTCGAGCCTATCTACTGCGGCAGTGGGAGGAGTACCTTCGCTTGAATGATACCGGGGATGTGGGAGTAGCGACCTTTTGGGAGGCGGGTAAGGCTGTGCTCCGGGGCCATATAATAGCCTATGTAGCGAAAGAGAGGAAAAGACTTAATTCACGGATCTTAGTATTGTCGCGCCAACTGCAGGAGACAAAGCGGACTGCGATAACGGACCCGAAAAGCTTTAGGATGTATCTAGAGGTACAGAAAGACCTGAATGAGGTGCTACATGAGCGCGCTAACCATTCTTTGCAGTATTATCAACATCAACTATTTCGCTTTGGAGATCGCACTGGGAGACTCCTGGCGCGTTTGGTTCGGCGCAGGGGTGGAATTCAGGGGGTGGCCCGCGTGAAGGACGACCAAGGGGTTGTACACACAGAGTTACGGCAAATTGTTCAGGTATTTCGCCAGTATTACCAAGCTTTATATACACCAGACCCTGAGGACAGAGCCCAGGAAAGTACATTCCTAGAGGCCGTCCCCGTGCCTCGGCTGACTGAGGCGGAGATTCGGGAATTAAATGCGAGAATTACTGGGGCGGAAATTCAGGCAGTTATTAAGAAAGGGAAGCCACATAAAGCTCCGGGCCCTGATGGATACGGCTCTGAATTTTATAAAATACTGTCACCTAATTTAACACCCACTCTGGTGGCCTTATATAATGAGGCCCAGGAAAAGGAGTTTTACCCGAGAGATATGAGAACGGCGGCGATAACCATCATACCAAAGGAGGGTCGCGACCCGGAAGATCCGGCATCATATCGTCCTATTTCTTTAATAAACTATGATATGAAACTGGTGGCCTCGGTGTTAGCGGCCCGCCTTCAAGGGCTTCTCCCTCGGTTAATTGGGACTCATCAATCGGGCGTTGTCAAAGGGAGAGAGCGGCTTTTTCCAACATCAGCAAGGTGCTTCTTGGCATGGAGCAGTGCTTACACCAGGAGGTACCCTTGCTGTTGGTGAGTTTAGATGCTGAAAAAGCCTTTGATAGGGTATCATGGCCCTATATGTTTGCAGTCCTGCAGAAATTTGGCTTTACAGGAGCATTTCTGTCCTGGGTGAGAGCGTTATATACTAGCCCACTGGCTTGTGTAGCGAGTGGAGGAACTCGATCCGAGCCGTTTGAGTTGCGCAGAGGCACCCGGCAGGGATGCCCCCTGTCCCCTCTTCTTTTTGTGCTACAGTTGGAACCCTTACTCTTAGCACTGACAACGGATGCGGAGATACGGGGCATTGATTATCAGTCCTAGCCCCCCCCATAGCCGATTACCAGTCCTAACCCGCCATAGCCCACTTCCAGTCTTACCCCTCATAGCCCATTACCAGTCCTAAACCCCCCCCCCATCACCCCATTTTCAGTGTTACCCCCATCACCCCATTTTCAGTTACCCCCTCATAGGCCATTACCAGTCCTAAACCCCCCCCCATCACCCCATTTTCAGTGTTACCCCCATCACCCCATTTTCAGTTACCCCCCTCATAGGCCATTACCAGTACTATCCCCCCATCACCCCATTTTCAGTGTTACCCCCATCACCCCATTTTCAGTTACACCCTCATAGGCCATTACCAGTACTAACCCCCCATCACCCCATTTTCAGTTACCCCCTCATAGGCCATTACCAGTCCTAAACCCCCCCCCCATCACCCCATTTTCAGTGTTACCCCCATCACCCCATTTTCAGTTACCCCCTCATAGCCCATTACCAGTCCTAACCCCCCCCGCCCCATCACCACATTTTCAGTGTTACCCCCATCACCCCATTTTCAGTTACCCCCTCATAGGCCATTACCGGTACTACCCCCCCCATCAACCCATTTTCCGTGTTAACCCCAACACCCCATTTTTATTTTACCCCCTCATAGGCCATTACCAGTCCTAACCCCCCCCCCATCACCACAATTTCAGTGTTACCCCCAACACCCCAATTTCAGTTACCCCCTCATAGGCCATTACCAGTACTAACCCCCCCATCACCCCATTTTCAGTGTTACCCCCTCATAGGCCATTACCAGTCATAAACCCCCCCCATCACCCCATTTTCAGTGTTACCCCCATCACCCCATTTTCAGTTACCCCCCTCATAGGCCATTACCAGTCCTAGCCCCCCCCCCATAGCCCATTACCAGTCCTAACCCCCCTCCCACCATCAGCCAAATTAGATTTAAAAAAAATGTATATTTGCTGCTGCTGCAGTATTAAGCGTCCCGCGGGCCCCTCTGCCTGGTCCTCTCCTCCCTGCAGCATTCAGCTCCAAAAGCGGCGGCTTTCAGAGCCGCGAAGAGAGAGAGAGTTTCTCTCGCACGGTTCTGAAGACTCTCGCGCTGCTCTTCAGGTTGCTCATGGGGGTTGGTACAGATGGCACCTTTGGCAGGGTAGTTCTGTCCTAAGCATTATCTTCCTTCCACTCTGGGTCCTGACTGCTTGGGTATGACTGGTCTAGCAGGATAAGGAAGGAGAAATTTTACCTTGATTGTAATTTTCTTTCCTTGAATCCTGCTAGACCAGTCCAGGACCCGCCCTGGAAGAGTCTTCTCTGCAGGTATGAGAGTCTGACTACAGTAGAATGCCTAGTCTGATCCAGATTTTATTGTAGTAAGAGAGCCAAATACTAAGTCGAGATACTTGTTATAGAATTGTTTGGTTGGTTAATGACGATTTGTGTTTGAGTTTTTCGAAGTTTTTTAGTCTTGCTTACTGCTTGGGAAGCTTCATACTGGCTTCTTTCAGTGCTGCACCAACAAATCTACTGAATGACGACATCAATGAAAGTTGCTCGTCTGCCTCCACCTGCTAGCAAGGGAACAGAATCCGTATGTCTGGATTGGTCTAGCAGGATTCAAGGAAAGAAAATGATCTAGCAAAATTTCTCTACCCATACTAAAGAGAAAACTAATTTCTTTGGGGCAATCTACCTCATCCAAATGTATATTAAAGTCTTCTACAATTAAAAGGACTGACATTTTCAACAGTACCTCAGTCATAAATTCCAACAACAACTTGGCCTTTACCTTCTGAGTCCCAGGTGAGTGATAAATCAATAAAGCTGGTGGCAATAAATTTGTGTTCACTGCAATAATACAAATCACATCTCATCACATTCTCAGTCTTTAATTTTACCAGACCAAATTATGTGTCAACCAAAAAATAACAGCCCCGCCCCCATGTTTGTCTACTCTTGATTGCTTAATTGATAGATTAAATTAAACACTACTGGACACAGTTAGCAAAGTACCCAGTTATCTTTGTTCCTCAGTGGTACTTTGAGAATGGATCCCAGCTTTCACTCATATCCTTTTTTCCTACTGGATATGTCTTTCCCTATACATTCTAGCATCCCTCTGGTTCAGGCCAACTCCTTATAATACTGTTTCCAGGGTCGGCCCATCCATTGTGCAAGAATGTTGTTCGCACAGGGCCCCGCGCTTCAGTGCATAAGGTGGAGGTGCAGTCATTTGAACATCCCTCATTGGGTTTCACTTATGTGTTACGTGATGTTACCACTTGTCAATCCAGTGGAGTGATTTATGCTATTTTGTGTCCTTGTAGGTTGCTTTATATTGGTCAGACTTCTCGTCCTTTTAAGACTCGTATCATTGAACACTTATCGGCCATTCGTCGTGGGGTGGAAACAGCACCGTTGGTCACACATTGGAGGCTAAAGCAGCATTCCTTGGAGGATTTACATTGTTTCGTGTTGAAACAAGTGAGGGGTGGAGAGGGTGGTGATTATCAGCGGCTATTATGCCGCAGGAAGCAACAGTTTATTTATCGTTGGAAGAGTGTGATACCGAATGGGTTAAATTCCCAAATTGAGTGGCACTGGCTCTATTAACTTATGGGATATCAGATGCTACTATATGAGAACGCATGCGCTGGCGTTTTTGTGAATGCTTATGTTATCTGGGATAGCACTGAAGTGAAGGAATGGAGATTTGAAGGTCAGTGGGGTGTTTTTTCCTTTATAGGAACTTAGTGCCTTTTTGTGTTTGTAGATTAATATTTTAATGTTGTTGGAGTAGATGTGAAATTTCCCTGAAGAAGCTTGGCTGGTGAAACTGTGGTCCATCTGTTGGCGATTTTAAAGTTTTTCGGATCCATGTGTGGGACTGTTTGCAGTCATTTTGTAAAGGTAATAAAGATCATGATTTCGTTGTCTTTCTCCTGTATTATGCATGTAGAAATATATTGAAGATGGGGGGGAGTGGTTTCCTTTCCAAGATGGCGACAGAGTTGTTCTGAGGCGGAATGCCTAAACGAAAGGGCAAGCTGCAGAAGGCTCCTCCCGCGGAGCCTTCTTTGGCAAAACCCTCTCTTTCCACTGGAACTGGTCCGATGGATCGCTTCGTTCAATTATCCAGGCAACAAGTTGGGGAGATACGAGCGGCATTTGGAGTACCGATTGAGGGAGATACGGTGTCTCCTGCCTTGGATGTGACTCTCTCCCCGGATGGACGTACTCCGCCCTCTCCCCCGAACATACCGTCACTTCCTCCTTCTGGCGCTACTGCGGCTCCCTCCGAAATGGTGGACGCTGTCGTGTGCGAGCGGGGCCCGACTGAGGTGAAGGCCGGTAAGCAGCTGGTGACAGCTATCGCTGCGGAAGTTTCGGGGTTTCTGCCATCTGTTGAGGGCGTTGGAGCTACTCAGAGTTTGACTGGGCCTAAGGGAGAGGAAGTTTCCTTGCCGTCTGGGAATGTGCTGCCTGTTGGCTTTACCCTGTCACGGCCCTCGGTCATATCCCTGGACAGTATTTGGGACGCAATTTCACAATTAGCCTCTGCTGTGACTCAACAGTTAGTAGTGACTGTTTCTCGAGTGTCTAAGCTTGAGGAATCCTCGTCTAAGTCCCAAGCCGAACTATTGGATGTTCACGCTCAGGTTACTATTAATACTCAAGATTTAAAACGTATGGTTGATGTTACTGAGTCCTTGGTAAGAGAAAATGTGGGAATGCGGCTGAAACTGGAGACTTTGGAGAATGTCACTAGATCTACTAATGTGCGGTTATTAAATTTTCCTATGGTTCCTTTGGTTTCTCCTGTCGAATTGTTCAAGAGATATCTGCAAGAAGCCTTGAAGGTTTCGTCTGACTTATTGCCTCCTATAACTAAAGCCTATTTCTTACCTGCTGGTAAGAGAATGGGGAAAAAAAGTAGTTGGCTCTTCAGAGTTGGAATTATTGGATGTTTCTGCCTTACTTCAAACTCCTAAGGATGAAGAAGTACCTGTCTCTACCCTGATAGTTGCTTTGGCTCTACCATCGGACAGAGACTGGCTCCTCAAGCTTTATTTCAAACAGCGATCTAACTTGTTTTTTGGGAAAAAAATTGCGCTCTTTCCTGATGTATCTAGGGAGACACAAAGAAGGCGTAAGGCCTTTTTGATTCTTCGTCCAGGGGTAAATCGGCTGGGTGCTATGTTTACGCTTAGATATCCTTGTAAATGTGTAATTGTTTTTCAATCACAGAAGTATGTTTTCTTTCAGCCGGAGGATCTTTCCTCCTTTATTAGTGCCCATATTATAACTTCATCCCCTATTGAGTAGCTTACTCCTATATATAGTATCGCTTGGTTCTCTGTCGCCCTCTGGTAGTTTGATTGTGTTTTTTCTTTCCTTAGTGTGCGGGGGGTGTCCCTGACCCTTGTCACAATTTTCCCTTCCTCTCCCCCCAATATACATTTTAGGGGACTAACGTTATCCTGCTTAATTCTTATTTCTTTGTTTGGAATATTTCCTTTGTTAATTGTAAATGACTGCAGGTTTAACTTCTGTACAAGTGAATGCTTGATTTATTGTATAAATATAAAATAAAAAAAAAAAAAAGAAATATATTGAAGATAATATAGTAGGTTGGGGGAAGTAGTACAAGTAAAACCTGTGAGTTTTAACTGTGATCATTTTTCAATCTTTATGTTTCCCAGATTGAGAAGGAACTGCTTCAAGGTTGGTTCATTACAGCGGGAGATTTCTGCCATTGCGATAGGAGCCTGCATGTACATGATGAGTATTGTGAGATTGTAATGTTTTGATTATAATTCTCTGGGTTACAAGGTGAGTGTGGTTTTGGATTTTTAGTCTGGTATGATTTTTGAGTGGATAAACTGAGTAACTTTGGTATTGTGTTTTAAGATTTGTAGGTGTTTGATGAGAGTGCTTCGTGGAGAAAAGCAGAAAGCTATTCATGGATTGTTTGGGTTTGTGCATTGCCAATGAAAAACAGAATGCTCAATAGCTTAATTCTGTTATATTTGTGAAAAATTGGATTGTGCGACATTTTGTGGTCCACAGTAGGAATGAAGAGAGAGGTTACATTTAATAGAGATTTTCACAATGGATAGTTTTATACCTGTGATGTCTAGTATTGTATTGTATTGTTAGGTATTTTATTATGTCTTGTAAGTATGTGACATTGTAACATTTTTGTGGTATTTTTGTATTAATATAGTGAGAGATTCTTTCATGTATATGAATATCTATTGATGGTTAACATGTATTTGAAGAATAAATGTATAAAGTGAACAAAGTGGAGGTTTATTATTTGTAATTAATGGCACTTTTTGAGGTAGTTTATACATCCTTGAGATTTTGAGTATTCTTTAGTATTTAAAATGTTTTTGTAGTAATTTGATATTATATTTGCATTGTTGTAATGATGATATATTGATTTTATTTATTTATTTATTTTATTTATTGTTTTTCTATACCGCACTATTTATCATCAGCGCGGTTCACAAGTAACAAGAGTTGTGCAATGTAGAACAGTCTAATATTGAATATAGTTGGTGAATATGGTTGATTGAATATGGTTGGTGATTTAACTTGTTCTCTTTCTGCAGTAGAAGATGTATAGATATTCTCTGAGATGTATTGGCTTAATATTTGCAGTGTTGCCTTTTGATAGGTAGGATTTGGTGCTTTGTGAGTCCTGGTAGTGCTGTTATGATACGGCGTGTTTGCTCTGGGTTCTAAATGGGCAATATTTATAGTACTTCCTAATGGCACTGGTGTATAGTAATGTAGAAATCTGGTAGTCTTTCTTTATCCAGACACTCATGAAGAGGCATGTTAACATTATGCTAATATTTATGCAAATAAGGCTCCTTATGCAAATGAGTAGGGTTTTGTGTTTTAGGCGGCTTGCTAGTTGCCTTAAGATGGGTGTGATATGCTCTGACCTGGAGATGCCATGCAGGGTTTGGGATGCAGTGTTCAGGGCCATTTGAAGTGGTTGTAGTGTGCGTTTTGGTAGGCCTTGGAGGATGATATTGACATAGTCAAAGTGTGGGAAGATAAGGGCTTGGAATATGGTGCGGAAGTCTTGTGCATCCAAGAGTGGGCATAGATGTCTGAGAGTTCTTATTTTGTGATATACTGCTTTAGTGATGTTCTTTATGTGTGTTTGCATGCTCAGTCGTTGGTCCAGGGTGACTCAGAGATAGCGGATTTCTTGCTTTGTCTGCAATTCTACATCCTTTACCTTTAGAGTAGTTAGGGAGAGGGGGTGAAGGCTTGATTTTTGGGTATGAATAGCACTTTGGTTTTCTTGCAGTTCACTTTAAGGTTGTGTCTATGGAGCCATTCTGAGACTGCATTGAAGCATTCTGTTATATTGGTGTAGTTAGGTTTGTTCATGGAGAAGGGTGCATATTGCAGGACATAGTCAGCGTATATATAGAGTATGTTGTAGGATTGTATTGAGCTAATCGGCTGAATGTAGATGTTGAAGAGTAAGGCAGATAGTGATGATTCTTTTGGGATTCCTTGCTTTTGCTTGTACGTGATTGATGCGTGAGTGCTGATGCATATCTGCTGTTGGTGATCTATTATGTAGGATCTGCACCAGTCAAGGACTGTGTTTTCTATTTCTTTCTCCTGTAATCGGCAGAGTTGGCGCTTGTGATTTACTGTGGTTTACTTTGTTGGCACTTGTGATTTTTGTGATTTATTGCGGCAATAGCCAGGAATATTAGGATAAATCCTTGCTTCGCTTTGCCAATGCCTTTTTTGAGTCTGTCAAGGAGGGTAGCCAAGAGGGATTTGACTCCATGCTGCAGTCTAAACCCATGCTGCTGTGGTTCTAGGGGAGCATGGGAGTCGATGTGATGTTGAAGTTGTTGCACTATTTTCTCGATTATTTTGGCCAAGAATGGGAGACTGGATATGAGTCTGTAAGAACTTATGTTAAGTGGGTCCAGTTTGTTGTTTTTAGAAGTGGTCTGACAGAGGCGGTTTTCAGGAATTTTGGTAGAATGGTTAGGGAGAGGTGCACGATTCTGGCAATGATTGCACTTAGCATGAATCGACCTATCTTAATCCAGCTTGTGGGGCATGGATTGGTTGGTGAGGTGGTGGTGTTGATCCCCCTTATGATATTCGCAACGTGTTCGGTGGAGCTTGGGTTGAAGGAAGATAACTTGGGTATGGTGGTGTTATCTATCAGATAATTTTCTGGCTTGAAGTGGTTTCCACCTATTTTGTTTTGGAAGTAAATTGCGAAGGTTTGTGGGTAAATGGTGCTTGCATGATGCTGCTTGGATGCATCCTTTAGAAGGGATTTGATGATTCTGAAGAGTTCGAGGCTTGTTTATTTAACAGTTTTTTTATACCACTCTATCCTTCAATCAGAGCGGTTTAGATTGAACATTTACTTATGCAGACAACAAAACAAACAATGTTGTCTGCTACATTAAAACATGGTTAGAACATGGCAACATTTTATAACCTATGGGGGAGGAGGGAGGGAAATTATATACAATACGGTATATATAGTAAAGGTAGTTTGTTGGGTGGCATGTGTAACTGTGTGAATCACTCTGAATTTCGAAAGAAGTAAAAAACCCACCTCTTCCTTGAACATTTTTCCCTACCACCCTAATACCTAACCCTTACATCTACCTTACCGCCCATGCTCCCTCAAACTCATAATACAACCAATTGTAGCTCTATACACTTACACATGTAAATAGTTGATCATTGATCATTGTAATTAGTTCATTTTGTTCACTTATGTATCCTTGTTACTTTGTTCCTTGTAAACAGTTGAAACACACTGCCTTGAAATGTTCTATGTAAACCGTCTTGATTTGTAGAAAGACGGTATATAAAAAATGTTAAATAAAATGTGTCTGGCAGTTTATGTATGGTTAAGTGATGTGTTCAAAGTATTCGGAGTAGAGGTAGGTCTTTAGTTTTTTTGCAGAAGTCCTTGATATTCATGGTTGATCTGATGTCCTTTGGTAGGATGTTCCATAGTGCTGGTACAGAGAGGGAAAGTGCTCTAGTGAAGGTGGTCTGGTTAGATTTCTTGTATTCTGGATGGGTGACGATCATATTTTTATTGGTTGTTCTCTTGGGGCGTCTGCTGGTGTCTTGGTTGATTAATTCTTGCAGAATATTTGCAGAGGATTTGTTTATAATCTTGAAAATTATTAGGATTGTTTTGTACTTGGCGCGGGAGTGTATTGCGAGACAGTGCAATTGGTTGAGTATGGGGGGTGATGTGGTCTTGTTTGTGAGTACCGGTGAGTATGTGGGCGGCTGTATTTTGTGCCAATTGCAAAGGGTAGATAGAGCTCTTAGGTAAACCTCGGTAGATGTTGCAGTAATCCAGGGTCGGTGTGATAACACAGGTACACTAAAAAAATTTTTTTTTAAACTGCCTCTAATGTTTCGATTGATTTTTACGTTTTTTGGTGCGCTGAATCCAAATCTGGTAACCAATTTGCTCCATCACGTACAGATTTTTTGCTACATTGGGTTAGCAGTTTGAGGTGAACGTTTCAGATTGAGTGCGATCGAGATAAAAGTTTCTTGGATGAATTCTTTATACTAATTGTTTAGTAGTTATTCAAATAAGAATAAAGAAAATTGTAACAAGGCAGCACATAAGAATAGAGTACTGTCAACAAAACACACTGTGATGGTAGCAAAATTGTCTGCACTTAAAACAGCCACATACATGTGCACAAACATTGAGCATATAAGAGCGAGGTTAGACACAAAGCAAAGCAAAGAAATGTGCAAAAAATGTTCTACAGGTATGTATGTAAGAATAGAAAACGCAAACCGCACCATTGCAATACATGAAGACAAACACCCGATGGTGTGAAAATAAAATTCTAATAAATGAGATCCGACACTGTGGTAATAACTAGCAAATTTTTATTTCAAAGTTTAGTAAAAACACGATATTTGTCAACACAGTTTAGATTTTAAAGTCATTCTTGGGTCAATCAATCTCCTGGTGGGCCCATTTCTTCTTCCCCCGAATGCTTCTCTTGGTGCGCTGCTTGGCGTATTTTTCATCTGGGGTTTCCCGCAGCAGCAACCAGCAGAAATCAGCCATCATAGTGGTGTTCCATCTTCCTTGGTACCTTCTCTCTGCGTCCTTGATGTCCTGGTGAAACCTTTCACCTTGTTCTTCACTGTACGCCCCCAAGTTTTCGGGAAAGTAGTTCACATGGGAGTGCAAGAAATGGACTTTCAGGCTCATGTTACAGCCTTGTTCTTTGAAGGCATTGAGCATCCTGGCAACAATATCCTTATAGTTCTCATCCCGCCTGTTCCCCAAGAATTTGAGAACAACATCCTTGAAGGAATCCCAGGCTTCTTTTTCCTTCTCAGACATCGTTTCAGCGAATGCTCCATCTGAAATGAGTTTCCTTATATCAGGGCCAACAAACACTCCTTCCTTTAGCTTTGCTTCAGAAAGTCGGGGGAACTTTGAGCAAAGGTACCGAAAGCACTCACCATCTTTTGGAAGGGACTTGATGAATTGCTTAATGAGACCCATCTTAATGTGGAGAGGTGGTAATAGAATTTTATCACGAGGTACCAAGCTCTCATGAAGAACATTTTTCTCACCGGGTCTCAAATACTCCCGAATTGGCAAGTCTTTTTTCCCCCAGTGTAGGTCGCGGGCCCGGCTATCCCACAAGCAAAGGAAGCAGGGATATTTGGTGAAACCGGATTGCTGCCCTAATAGCATGGATAGAATTTTAAAGTCTCCACAAATCATCCACTTATGCTCATCATAACGAATCTTCTGAAGAATCAGGGCCAAATTCTCGTATTTTTCTTGGAGAATAACAGAGTGAGCAATAGGAACTGAAGCGAATGTGTTGCCATTATGAAGAAGAACACCTTTTATGCTGTCTTTTGACGAATCAATGAACAGCCGCCATTCAGCAGGATCATACTTGAGTTTAAACTTTTCCATCACTCCGTATATATCGTTGCAAAATACCAAATCTTCCTCTTTGCTGAAATACTTCAAAAATTGTGTCTCGCGGTTGCGGTACCAATAAAAAGTTGTTCCTGGTGACAATAGATTTTTCTGTTTAAGCCGAGAACCTAGCAGTTGGGCAGCATCTTTTGGGAGTCCTAAATCCCGGACTAAATCATTCAATTCAGCTTGAGAGAAAAGTTCAGGTTTCGGATCTGGTTCAGTTTCAAACTCGGAAGTACTGGACTCATCGGGAAAAGCCATCTGATGAGTCTCATCATGATCAGAACCGTCCACACAAATATGATCCAAAGATTTTGGTGGTTCAGGCACAGGTACTTCGTTGCTATGAGGCATAGGCCTAATTGCTGAGGGAAGGTTGGGGTAACTTATTACGTTCTTATTTTTTAAGTTGTATCCCTTCACAATGCAAGAGCAAAAATAGCAGTCACTGCTGTGGTCTCTTTGTTCACGCCACATCATAGGTATTCCGAAACGAAATGCTTGTTTTTTACCTTTCATCCATAAGCGTAGATCTTCCTCACATGTCTTGCACACTTTGTGAGGAGCCCATGGTTTGTCTTGATCGCCTAACTTCAAACCGAAATAGGCGAAATATACTTTTTTAATAAATGCAGAAATGTTCCTCTGCCGCTTTTTCACGGTATATTCCCCACAAATAAAACAAAAACTGTCCTGAGAGTTGACGCAACCTCTGGCTCTGTGAGCCATCACAAATACACAGCACTGCAAACTACAACTGTAGTGAACCACTTCGGAATAAAGCTGGATTACGACTGAGCAAACAAAAGGTAATAATGAACTTGCAAGAAACTGAAATTTGACAGGAACGTTCATGTCGCAACCACCGTGTTTGAGCGAGCGAACGAGGCGAGGCGAACAGGAAAGAACATGCGCCAGCGCGAGTACTGGATTTAGCCCCCCGCCTCCCAATTGTCCTGTTAATGTATAAAATGAATACAAAACACTCTAAAATATCATGAGGGAGTGTTTCTAGTTAGTTATCCATTACAACCTCTATTTTGGGCCAAGAAAATAAACTGCAGTCGGCTAAAAAGAAATTATGTGAACATTCCTTATATGGGTAAGAAATCTAATTTTGCAAGAAAATGTGACGTGATGGAACATTTTGGCTATTTTTCCTGGATTCAGCACCCCAAAATCTATAGGAATCAGTTGCAAAACTGGAGGCAGTTTTTTGGTAGTGTACCTGTGTAATTGTTTGAAAGATAGTGCAAAATAGGTAATGGCTGAGTAATGGTTTCAAATTCTTGAGTAGCTTCATCTTATGGTATGCATTTGTGGTGTTTTTCTTTATTTGAGTCTGTAGCGTGAGGTTTTGGCCCAGGATAAAATCAAGGTACTTGACTGTTTTTTGTTCTTTGATGGTGTGGTGTGATAGGCAGATTTCTTGCGGGGGTATGAATGATTTTTATTTATTTATTTTATTTATTTACGTTTCTTTTATACCATGCTATTCGACATCAGTGCGGTTTACATGAAAACTGAAATATACCCAGAACATCAAGCTGTTCTGTGTTTACAGAGAACAGGAATAGAAACTTGGATAACATGGGGGTAACTATTTACATACAGGCGTCGAGACAGTACATGTTAAACATTACTCGATGTTCATGGATAGCTTGCTGGGAATGTTGGTATGGCTATATTCTCGAGGGGGAGCGGCTTGCCGCGTTGTTGTCTGGGTAGTATTTGAGGAAGAGGTGATGCTTTAGTGCCCTCCTAAACTGGGTTAAGTCGGTGATTGCCCGGATACTGGGTGGAAGTGCGTTCCAGTATCTTGGGGCATAGAATCTAAAAGCTCTGTTTGCTGTTGTTTGGATGCATTGGGTTAATGCCTTCGGGCTTACTAGTGTATTAATTGCTGCGGATCTTCTGGATCTATTTGGAGAAATGGTGTGGATGAGGTCTGTTAGCGAGGAGGAGGAGAGCCCATTGATGGCCTTGAAGGTCAGCAGTAAGGTCTTGAAAGTGAGCCTGCCATTTATAGGGAGCCAGTGGAGTTGTTTCAGGATGGGTGTCACATGGTCGCTCCTCGAGGCCCCGTGTAGCACTCTTGCCGCGGCATTCATCGCGAGCTGTAGAGGGTTCAGGGTGGATTGTGGGAGGCCTTGTAAAATAGCGTTCGCATAATCAAAGTGCGGTATGACCAATGCCTGATAAATTGACCGGAAGTCCTCCTGCTCTAGCAGGGTCCATAAATGTCTGAGTGTCCAGATCTTATGGTAGACTGCCCTTACTGTGTTGCTTATGTGCACTTTCATGTCCAGGCGTTGGTCTAATGTTACGCCAAGGTATCGGATTGTGGATTTTGTTTGTAGCTCGGCTTCCTTAACCTTTAAGTGGGGTGGCAGGGTGAAATTTTGGTTCCTTGTAATGAAGAGTATCTCAGTTTTCTTGTGTTGAATTTGGAGGTTTTGTGACTGGAGCCAGTTGGATACTGCGTTGAAGCAGTCTGTCAGTGGGGAGAGGTCTAGTTGCTCTGTAGAGAATGGCATGTAGAGCAGCACATCATCAGCATATATTAAACAGTTGACATTGAAAGATCTGATGATATTAAAGATGGGCTGCATGTAAATGTTGAACATCAGGGCTGAGAGGGAGGACCCTTGTGGAACGCCCTGCCTCTGGTGGAATGGTTCTGATGTTGATGCTCCGGATCATACGTGCTGCCACCTTTCAGACAGATAAGATTTGCACCAGTCTAGTGCCGTGTTACAGATACCCTTCTCCTTTATTTATTTATTTATTTTATTTATTTAGACAGTTTTTGTATACCGCCTTATCCTTCAATCAAAGCGGTCACAACATAATTGGGGGATACATTTAACACACAGGATATGAGACACATACACTAATACTTACAGGGAACATGGGCAATGGAGGGTTAAATGGCTTGCCCAAGACCACAAGGAGCATCTGTGGGACTAGAAACCCCAGTCCTTCTGGCCCAAGGTTGCTGTCCTCTAGTGGGATTTGAACCCCTGACCTTCCAGCCTGAAGTACCTTGCCCCAACCACTAGGCTACTCCTCCCTTTAGCCGCCCAAGGAGAAGCTCGTGGCTTACTGAGTCGAAAGCTGCAGCAATGTCCAGGAAGATGAGGACAAACCCTTGACGGATGTTGTCAACTTCGGCAATTATGTTACTGAAGAGGGTGGTAAGGAGCGTTTCAACGCCATGGGATTCTCTGAATCCATGTTGGCAGAAATCTAGTGGAGCAGCAGTTTTGATGTGGTCTTGTATTTGTCTTTGGACTTCTTTTTCAATTATCTTAGCCAGTAGTGGTATACTGGATATAGGTCTGTATGAGTCCACCTTCTGGTGGTCGAGCTTGCTGTTTTTCAGCAGAGGTCTGATGGATGTGTGTTTGAGGGATGTAGGGAATGAGCCAGTCATGAAGGATAGGTTCATAAGCCTGGCTATGAATGGGCTAAAATCGCAGCGCAACTCCTTTATCCAGAAGGCCGGATAGGGGTCAGTTTACGCCGTGGAGGTATTGATTGTAGGGATTGTGTCTTAGATGTGCTTCCTGGTTGGGGTGGAGAAGATGGTCAGGGGCGTTGAATAAGTTTATGTTTATGTTTATGTTTATTAATCATTTGATATACCGCTCAGACCAAAAGGTATCAAAGCGGTTTACAATACTATATCATTTGAGGAAATAGGAAAAGAACGCCATTTGTAAGATAGGACAGAATAGAGGACAGAAACAATCAAACAGATAAGAAGAGGAGAAGAACAAGAACAGCAAGTTACCATGAATGCAGGCATCACGATCCGGTCCATGATATCAATGTAAACTGCCATGGTCCAACGCCTAAGGGCCACGCCAAAGGGCCCTCTGGCGAGGCCCTCAGGCACGGGCCCGCAAGGCGCGGGCGCGCCCCCTGCAGTGGCAATTTTACAGCCGTTGTTACTGGCTGATTGGCTGACCTGAGGAGGAAGGGAGACCTCCCACTCTCACCCCCATCGGGATCGCTGTTCTTATGTGCGCCCCCTGCAGCGGCGATTTTACAGCCGTTGTTACTGGCTGATTGGCTGACCTGAGGAGGAAGGGAGAGCTCCCACTCTCACCCCCATCGGGATCGCTGTTTTTATGTGCACCCCCTGCAGCGGCGATTTTACAGCCGTTGTTACTGGCTGATTGGCTGGCCTGAGGAGGAAGGGGGAGCTCCCGCTCTCACCCTCATCGGGATCGCTGTTCTTATGCGCGCCCCCTGCAGTGGCGATTTTACAGCCGTTGTTACTGGCTGATTGGCTGGCCTGAGGAGGAAGGGGGAGCTCCCGCTCTCACCCCCATCGGGATCGCTGTTCTTATGCGCACCCCCTGCAGCGGTGATTTTGGTTCCTGTGCGGCGGCGAGTGCTGAGGGCTTATTTGTCTGGCATATTTTAGATTGTAGGTAGTCAGCAGATTCCTGTGGGTGGATTCCAGTTTGGTGGTCAGGGGCTGGTTCCTTTGTTAGGGTCTTAACTAAATTGAACAAGTCGTGTGGTTTGTTTAGAGATCGTTTCAAGGTGTCCGTGTGGAAATGCTTCATTTTCGTGTTATTGCTTCGCGGTGGGTTGATAGAGGAAGGTTATATGCCCTCTGGTCATCTATGGAGTGTGATCGACGCCAGCGTCTTTCCAGCTTCCATAGGTGGATGAGAGAGGATCGCAGATCAGGGGAGTACCAGGGTGCGGTAGCTCGTTTCCTTGGAGGTTTGTTTGATGGTGGTTGTTGTGCAATGGCGCTGAGGCTATTATTCCAGTCAGAGATCAGGTCATCGAGGTTGGATGCTATCGAGTCGAGGAGTGTGTGGGTTTTAGTCAGGATAAGTTCTTTGTTGAAAGGACGAAAACTTCGAGCTGGTGTTCTGGTGGTGCTTCTCAGATTTCTGTTGTTCATCGGCCGGCAGAAGTGCATGGGTATTTGGAAGATGATTAGCTTGTGGTCTGACCAGGGTACTGCTGTAATGGACATCACGGGGTCCTGGGCTGTGTCAAAGGCTGTCTGTGGGGCGAATACCAGGTCTAATACGTTTCCCTTCACATGGGTAGGTTCGTTGACTAGCTGTTTGTATCCTAGGTTTTCGAGCGCTCCAAGGAAGGCAGATGCTTGATAGTCTTGCAGGGCTGGGAGATTGAAATCGCCTAGTATCCAGCTTGGTGTGCTTGGATTATGAACGTTGGAGGCAAGGTCAATTATAGTTGCGAGATCATCTGGGGAGGCTGATGGAGCTCTGTACAGTAGGTTGATGGAGCAGTGCTTTTTTACTATGGTGATTGTATTGAGGCAGATTGTGCTAGAGGCATCAATCATACGGAAATGGAGGTCGGTCTTGGAGAGGATAAGTGCTCCTCCCCCTCTTTTATTGTCTCTGTGGCATGTATGTATTGAGAAGTTGGCGGGTAAGAATTGGTTGAGGAGGACATTGTCATCACTGGATAGCCATGTCTCCATGATCAGGAGTATGTCAAGGTTATGGAGGGATATTATGTCTGAGATAACTGGCCATTTCTTATGGATTGAGCGAGCATTTATGAGGGCGCATTTTAGGTTTTGGGGGTGGGAGCTTTCTACTTGTTTGTTCTTCCTAGAATGTTGGAGTACAATGTGTAGTAGGTGAGGGTGGAGCGTGCGGGTATCCTCCTTTGTCTTGTGGTGGGAAGCACTTGACCATCTCCTCCCGTGACTTTGTAGGATTGGTATTTGATTGTGGGAAGGGGATAAGACCAGAGAACTACCGAGCCATCCTGTGAGAAGGAGGTAGCAACCGACTATGGCAATGAGGGGGGAGGCCATTCTGGTATCACCCTGTTGTATATGGTCGAAGGAATCGTATGGGTTGGCCAGTGAGTGGGTGATTGAGTTGAGCTAACCCAGCAGAATACGCCGGTGTGTAGATCTAACAGGCTTCCAGGCACGTAGCACAGTTATATAGTTCTAACAGGCAGACAGGTATGTAACACAGTTATACAGATCTAACAGACAAGCATGTAGCACAGATTATGCAGTTCTACCAGGCAGACAGGTAGGCAAGACAAGTATGCAGTTCTAACAGTCAGGCAGAGATTTGATACAGGTGTGTAGTGTGATCCCTCCCCTTTCCAGTACCCGTAGGTAGGGGTTAAGGAGTTTAAGTTCCTTCTTTAAACCAATGTTCTGCTACTTCCTGGAGCAGGGCTCGTAGGGAAATGTAGTTTACCACCAGTTCAAATGAAGAGTAGTGTGACTCAGAATGTTTGCAAGCAAAAAGGGATTTATTTCCCCTCCCGGGGTTGGACTTCACAAGGATAAAAAGGTAACACAAAATATCTGCTCTCTGGCAGCAAAAAGGACAAACATAAGAATAGCTTCCTTCAGCGTGAAATAAACATTTTCTTTCCAGCAGGTTGAAATTCAGCACATGGTTTCATACAGCTCTGTTTCCCTCACAGCCAGCTTGTATTTTCTTCACCATAAATTCCTAACATAAAGATATTATCTGTTCAGATAAAGTAATCGTGCAATCCATTTCTTCTGTGGGATAATTCATACAAGGTGGTTCTGTGTCCATAAGTTCCACCTCTGAGCTAGGATTAGTTTGGCCAGTTCTTTCTAGGGCCGCGCCCTTTTCTCCAACCCTGAGCCTTTCAATACATTCAGGGTTTAAGTATTGCCTAAAGCCAGTACCGTAGCCCCAACCTTCCAGGCTGTTAAATTCACATGGATTCCTGTAATCCCAGCCCTTGGGCTTACCTGAGAACCTGGCTGTGGAGGCCTTCCTCTGAGGTTTAAAAATACCGGTTGGTTCCCTGCTGAACCTGTGTGAGGCAGTTTCCAAATGCCTTCCTGGCTGCTTGTAATCCCGTGTATGCTTCAGCTGGTCTGGTCTGCTCCTTCGATAGCTCTCAGCCGGAGCCTCTGACCTCCCTTCAGCTGAAAACTCCTTCCAACTTCTGACCGGAAGTCTGCTTTCCTCTCTCTCTCCTCCCTCTCTGCCTGCTGGGGCCTCCTTATGAGACAGCCTTCCTGGGTAGGGCCTGGCTCCACCCCCTAGCAGGTGTTCAAACTTTCCCCGTGACTCTTTGCTAAACTGATAGCAGGGGCGTGTTTCCTTCTCTCGTGCCTGGTTTCCCTGACAACTGGTAGCCATGTGCCTTTGTTTATCTTGCAGCCCTGCACTTTCTACCTGGTTTTTAAGCCTTTCTACCGGGCCAGAAGGACTTGCTATGTCACAGTAGTTATGATCGGCAATTTATCCACTCTCGTGACTAGGTACACCTGCGTGTATCTGCAGCGGCGAAGATGTATTATCACAGTCAGGTATTAGAAGGTATTATCACAGTCAGGTATTATAAGCACATACATGACAAGCTAGAATGAGTAAGTATAGGCTGGTTCTTTAGGTCAATTGTCTAGGTTTCTATTTATATAGATGCTTAGGTTACCTACTTTGTTTGCTGGAAGTTGCACTCTGCTGGTGCTGGTATAGTTACACAATCTTTGTTCGTGCCTCTGGGGTGCTTCGGGTTCGCGGTCCTTGTTTCTGATGGATCTCAGTGGGAGAACCAGCTGGAGGTCCCCGCCTAAGGGCCACGCCAAAGGGCCCTCTGGCGAGGCCCTCAGGCGCAGGCACACCTGAAGGCGTTCCTTTTATGCAGGGGAGAGCTTCCCCGATTGGGCAGGAGCCACGTTGGTTCAAGCCTGCTCCGGTGAGGCTGATCCAGCTCCGGCGAGGCTGTGCAGGCTGGAGGGAGGGCGGTCAGGTTCCTGCAGTCCACACGCCTTAAGGCGTTCCTTTTATGCAGGGGAGAGCTGCCCTGATTAGGCAGGAGCCACGCTGGTTCAAGCCTGCTTCGGTGAGGCTGATCCAGCTCTGGCGAGGCTGTGCAGGCTGGAGGGAAGGCAGTCAGATTCCTGCAGTCCACACGCCTGAAGGTGTTCCTTTTATGCAGGGGAGAGCTGCCCCGATTGGGCAGGAGCCGCGCTGGTTCAAGCCTGCTCCGGTGAGGCTGATCTGGCTCCGGTGTCTCTGATGTGTCTCTGGTGATGATTAATACTTCTATTTTGTTGAAGTTTACTGTTAGATTGTTAGTGTCTAGCTAGCTGATCATTGCTTCCATACAGCTTGTTATGGGTAGAGTGTCTGGGTTTTCAATGTTAATTGGAGCAAAGATCATATCATCATTGTTATATATTCTGCATTGCAAATTATGATGCTGGATTATGTTGCAGATGGGTTGTATGTAGATATTGAAAAGCATGGATGAGATTGATGATCCTTGGGGAATGCCATGGGTTAGAGTGAAGGGAGAGGATTTGTGCTTGCCACAATTTACTTGTTGCTGAAATATGAGTGGAACCATTTTAGTGTCGTGCCATGTATTCCAATTTCCTGAAGGCACTGCAATAAGATACTATGGGATACTGTGTCGAATGCAGCTGATATGTCCATAAATATGAGAAGGATTCCGGTTTTGATGATGTAGATTCTCTAATGTCCAAAAGTGAGGTTAGTAATGTTTCAGCATTGTGGTTTGGTTTAAACCCATGCCAGTGGGAGTTGGGGGGGGGGGTGTAGGTCTAGGTGGTCTTGTAGTTGCCTCTGTACCACTCTTTCAATAATTTTCACCTTGAGAGGTAGACTGGATATAGGGTGGTAGGATTTCTGGTTGGATTTTTTGAGTGAGGAGTTCTTTAGTATTGGGTGTATGATGGCATGTTTGAGCGCATTTGGCATATATCCTTGGTTGAGGGTGGTTAATACTATCTTGTGTATGAGATGTTTGAGTTGTTCTTTCGTAGATTTGATCCAGGCTATGGGGCATGGGTCTGATGGTGAGGTGGTGGTGTTAAGGGATGTAATGATGTGTTTTTTTGGTTGACAGCATTCCAAATTGCTGTTGTAATTGTATCTGGGTAGGTTGAGGTTAGGGTCAGGAGGGCTTTCACAGGTTGGTTTTTTGTTGTTAGGTGGTTTGCAAATACTCGTGGGTGTATTTCTGGGTCAGTTTGTTGCAGAGGATATTTTATGATTGACCTTGCTGTTTCAAACAGTTCACGAGGTTTGTTGACTGATTTCATTATGCGGTTTGTGTAGAATTGTTTGGCTTTATTTATTAGATTGTTATATTCATGTAGTTTTTGCCTGTATTGTGCAAGAGTGGTGGTGGCCCTTTGCGAACAACATTCTCGCACAATGGACGGGCCGGCCCTGGTGATGATTTGATTGAATTGAAAGGACTCCATTGCCCCCAAGAATGCCATTGCTTCTTTTTTGTTTGCCGAGCTCAGATTGAAATCACTCAGAGCTATGAGTGGCTTGTGTAGTGTATTCTGGTTGCATACCGTCTCCAGTACGGAAGTTATTCATCAAACATAGAAACATAGAAACATGATGACAGAAAAAGACCACATGGCCTATCTAGTCTGTCCTTCCATATCAACAACTACAACAGTCCACTTTTTACCTTTAGAGATCCTCTGTGTTGGTCCCATGCTTTTTTGAATTCAGTTACTGTCCTCATCTCTACCACCTCCACTGGGAGACTATTCCATCGATCCACTACTCTTTCTGTAAAGAAATATTTCCGCATATCACTCCTGAATCTATCTCCCTTCACCCTCATCCCATGTCCCCTCGTAGCAGAACTTGCTTTCAATTGAAAGAGGCTCTCTCCCTGAACATTTATGCCACGGAGGTATTTAAACATCTCAATCATATCACCTCTATCCCGCCTTTCCTCTAAGGTGTACATATTAAGATCCTTACGTCTGTCCTCATATGCTTTATAATGAAGCCCACTAATCATTTTAGTAGCCACCCTCTGCACCGACTCCATCCTGTTCACATCCTTTTGAAGGTGCGGTCTCCAGAATTGCACACTATACTCCAAATGAGGTCGCACCAAAGACTTATACAGAGGCATTATCACCTCCTTTTTTCTGCTAGCCATTCCTCTCCATATGCACCCAAGCATCCTTCTAGCTTTTGCCGTTGCCTTTTCTACCTGTTTAGCTACTTTAAGATCATCAGACACAACCACGCCTAGGTCCCACTCCTCTTTAGTGGACAAAAGTACTTCACCTCCTATACTGTATTGCTCCCTTGGATTGCTGCAGCCCAAATGCATGACCTTACATTTTTTAACATTAAATCCCAGCTGCCAAATTCTAGACCATTCTTCAAGCTTAGCTAGATCCCCCCTCATGTTATCTACACCTTCCTGGGTGTCTACTCTATTGCAGATTTTGGTATCATCTGCAAAGAGGCAAACCTTACCCGACAGCCCTTCCGCTATATCACTAATAAAGATGTTAAAAAGAATCGGACCAAGGACAGATCCCTGGGGCACACCACTGGTAACATCCTTCTCCTCAGAGTGAGCTCCATTTACTTGTACTCTTTGTCGCCTCCCACCCAACCAATTTCTAACCCAAGCAGTAACTTTAGGGTCCATCCCTAGGGTGCTCAGTTTGTTTATAAGTCGCCTGTGGGGAACAGTGTCAAAGGCTTTACTGAAATCTAAATACACCACATCTAGAGCTCTCCCTCGGTCCAACTCCCTGGTCACCCAGTCAAAGAAATCAATCAGATTTGTCTGACAAGACCTGCCTCTGGTGAATCCATGCTGCCTCGGATCCTGTAATCCGCTGGACTGCAGAAACCTCACTATTTTCTCTTTCAGCAGCGTTTCCAATAATTTACTCACCACCGAAGTTAAACTAACCGGCCTGTAGTTTTCAACCACATCCTTACTTCTGCTTTTGTGTAAAGGCACCACATGAGCCTCTCTCCAGTCCTTTGGCACCACTCCTGACTCCAACGAGGCATTGAAAAGGTCAGTCAGTGGAGCTGCTAGAAGGTCCCCAAGTTCCCTCAGTATTCTAGGGTGTATCCCATCCGGTCCCATCGCTACACAGAACAAAAATATTTGTTAAGCAATTCCGCTTTATCCTTATCAGCTTCTACATATTCCCCCCCTGCACCCTTGAGTCTGACAATACCACTCTTGCCCTTCCTCTTCTCACTAATATATCTGAAAAATGTCTTATCCCCCCATTTTATTGCAGTGGCTATTTCCTCCTCCTTTTGAATCTTTGTCTTCTTGACTACTTTGCTAGCTTCTCTAAGTTTTTCCAAATACAGATGCCTGTCTTCCTCTCTCTGTGATCTCTTGTATTTCATGAAGGCCTCCCTCTTTTTCTTCACTTTTTCAGCTACTTCCTTAGAAAACCATAGCGGTCTCCTTTTCCTTTTGCCTTTATTTACCATTTTAACAAAAAGGTTGGTTGCCCTTAAAATATCCCCTTTCAGTTTTGCCCACTGTTTTTCTACATCCCTTAGCTGTTCCCATCCCACTAACGACTCCCTGAGGTATTGGCCCATCTTCGCAAAGTTCGTCTTCCTAAAGTCTAAGATCCTCACCTTGGAATGGATTCTAACAGCCCTAGTCCTAATACTGAACCACACCATCTGGTGATCACTGGATGCAAAATGATCTCCCACTACAACATCAGAAACACTTTCACCATTGGTAAGCACCAAGTCCAATATGGTCCCTTCACGTGTGGGGTCTGTTACCAATTGCCTGAATAGTTCTCCCTGTAGAAAATCCAGGATCTCCTTACTTCTAGATGATACTGCAGCAGGAATGTGCCAATCAACATCTGGCATATTGAAATCTCCTATCAGTAGCACTTCCCCTTTCCTAGCAATGCTGCGTATGTCTTCAATTAACTCTCTGTCCACCTCTTCCTCTTGTGAGGGAGGTCTGTATATCACACCAATGTAAATAGATTTCTCTTTCCCTCTTTCTAGTTTAACCCACAATGCCTCCTCTCTCCCTTTTAAGCTCTGTAATTCCAAAGCTTTAATAGTAGTTTTTACATATAGTGCCACTCCTCCTCCCCTTCTTCCTACCCTGTCCTTTCTGAATAAAGTATAGCCAGGTATAGTTACATCTCAGTCATGGTTTTCAGTGAACCATGTTTCTGTAACTGCCACTAAATCCAAGTCAGCCACTCCCACCAAAGCTTCAACATCAGGGATCTTATTTCCCATGCTACGGGCATTTATACACACTGCTTTCCATATGTTACCCCTGTTACCCATTTCCATAAAGGTATTTAATGTATCACCTACCTGGGGGCTTTCACTTACCTGGGGGCTTTCTTCACCTATCCCCAACGAAGCTAGTTTAAAGCCCTCTTCAGTAGATTAGCCAGTCTACTACCGAAGATGTGTTTACCTTTCTTGGACAGATGGAGCGCTCAAAGTTAGCATTGGGAGCTCTGTAAGTGAGGCTTTTGGTAATATATTTGTTGGCTATTGTGATTATGTTTCTCTAATGATCTCTCTCTCCGCATGATGTGTCCAAAGTATGAAAGTCGAAGTCTTGTCATCTGAGCTTCTAAAGAAAGCTTAGGTTTGATCTCCTCTAGTACAGACTGGTTTGTTCTTCGGGCAGTCCATGGTATACACAGTATTCGCCGCCAGCACCATAATTCAAAGGCATCAATTTTCTTCCTGTCTATCTTTTTCACTGTCCAGCTTTCACATCCATATGATGTTATTGAAAATACCATGGCTTGAACAAGTCGAATCTTTGTATGGAGAGAGACATCTCTGCTCTTGAGAATCTTATCTAGGTCTTTCATAGCCATTCTGCCAAGAGCAATGCGTCGTCTGATTTCTTGACTGCTTGTTGCTTCTTTATTGATAGTTGATCCAAGTAGGTTAAAGTTATTCACGATTTCAATTTCTTCTCCTTCGACGATGAACCTGTTGATTATGCCAGTTGTCATGATCTTTGTCTTCTTTACATTAAGGTGCAGGCCCATTTTGAGACTATGTTCTTTGATTGTGAGAAGCAAATGTTTCAGATCATCTTCACTTTCCACCAGTAATGTGGTATCATCAACATAGCGAAGGTTGTTGATGAGTCTTCCACCAATCTTCACACCTCTGTTGTCTTCATACAATCCTGCTTCTCTGATGATTTGTTCTGCATATAAATTAAATAGGTAGGGGGAAAGTATGCAGCCTTGTCTTACACCTTTGCTTATTTTAAACCATTCTGTTTCTCCTTGTTCCGTTCGAACTGTTGCTTCTTGATCAATGTACAGATTGTGCAAAAGAACGATCAGGTTTTCTGGTATACCCATGCTTCTTAATGTGGCCCAGAGTTTCTCATGGTTTACACAGTCAAAAGCTTTGATATAGTCGATAAAGCACAAATAGATATCCTTTTGGTATTCTTTAGTCTTTTCAAGGATCCATCTCACATCCGCAATGATGTCTCTCGTTCCTCGCCCTTTTCTGAACCCTGCTTGCACTTCAGGTAGTTCTCGTTCCAGGTATGATTGTAGTCTCTTTTGAATAATCTTCAGTAGAATTTTGCAGGCATGTGGGATCAGAGCGATTGTGCGATAATTTCCACAGTCAGTTGGATCACCTTTCGTTAGTACTGGTATAAACACAGATCTTTTCCAGTCAGTTGGCCATGATGCTGTCTTCCATATTTCTTGGCAGAGCCTTGTAAGTACGGTAACAGCTGCATCAGATTGCTGTAATACTTCTATGGGAATGCAATCAATGCCTGGTGCTTTGTTCTTTGATAAGGCTTTCAATGCTGCTTCAACTTCTTCTTTCATCACCAATGGTTCCAGATCATGCAGAGAGAGAGATCATTAGAGAAAGACATCATGCTTGGCAAGATAGGAGGTCAACGCAAAAGAGGAAGGCCAGCAATGAGATGGATCGATACAATAACAGCAGCTACGGGTACCAGTCTGTCAACAATGAGCCTCCTGACTGAAGATCGAACACAATTTAGGATAGCTATCCAGAGGGTCGCCATGAGTCGACTCCGACTCGACGGCACTTAACAACAACAACAACATTGTGATTATGTTTGTGTTGTGTGTGATGACTGAGGCTGTATGTTTGAATTTGAAGTGGTTTCTAGTGAGGATTAAATCACCTCCATCTCTCTTGTGTGTTCAGTGGCAATGGAAGGTGGAGTAGTTTGCAGGTGTGATCTGGTTGATGATGGCTCAGTCAGTGTCTTTGAGTCAGATTTCCATGATGCAAAGGATGTCTGTTTTGCTTAATTGAAGGTAATCTGTGATTGTGTTAATTTTATTTCTAACCGATCTGGTATTGATGAGTGTGCATGTGATGGGAGTAACTAGTAGAGGGTTGTTGTGCGCAGATAGAGCTGCGGGCTGTGGTGTGATTTGTTTGTGTGGTTTGCGGGTGAAATGTTTGAATGGATGCTGCCAAAGGCTGATTTGGTGTGTGTGTGAGGGTGTAGGGATTGCCCCTATGTATATGAGTTGAAGTGAGCAAGTGAGAAGAGTAATAGAGCAGTGGCACAGTGTAACTTCATGGTGGTGTTGTGCCGTTCGCAGAGGTGATTGGTGGTTGTTTTCTGGTGGTATTTGAAGATAGGTTTTTTTTTAATAGGTATGAAGAAATTGTTGCTGTGCTTTCCAGTTCCTTTAGGTTTATGAGAGCATTGTATCTTTCCAGATGTGGACTTGCATGATGTGGTTATCTTCCGGAGAAATTTGTTTTGGGGGGGGGGGCAGGTTAGGGCCCATGGCGCTGGGAATGTTATTCAGCGCCTGATGCTCTGTGTTGAGTAGTGAGCAGCCTTTTGCCTATGGTCCCCACCTAAGGGCCATGCCAAAGGGCCCTCAAGCACAGGCCCCCCAGGTGCGGGCGCACCCGAATTCACTTTCATTTTAGTTGCTGTGCTGCTGCTGGGTTCCTGATTGACCTTGGGACAGTGACTGGGAGGAGTTATGACTTCCTGCTTGCAGTCCTGATGTCAATCGGGGATTGGTGGTGGAGTTTAGTGAATGCATTAAGATATTGGTGTGGTAATCCTTATGTTTTTAATTGATTGCTTTGCAGTGTTCTTGTAAGTTGTTCATATAAGCATTTCGGTCATGCAGAAGTCTTGAGTGGTGCCATTTGCGCTTGAGTTTTCTGAGCCATATTAAGGACTCGTGTAGTTCGGCAGTATACCAAATGGCCGTATAATGCTCCTGCACTAATGGGAAGTGTACCTAGGGGCAGAGTTGGAACTATGCAGATAATTTCGAAAATCCAAAACTATGGTTGTATGTTTACTCAGAAGAAGTATCCTCACACCTTAGCAAGTGCAGATATGTATGGATACTTTGTGCATGTATATGCTTTGACAATCCTGCCAAGTCCTTATAGCAAAAGGTAAGCATGAACTTTTCACCAGTACGAACAGCTATAAAATTGCCCCTTAAAAAGATATAGACAAGCAATTTTATGTCAAATGACTATCCTGCAAGTAATAAGCGTGTGCAGACTGAAATGCCAATGATGGACTTTTCTTTTTTATTCACATTTTAAATGTTCAGTTTGTTGTGGAAGACCATGTTGTCAATATTTATTCATTAGTTGACTTTTTATATTGCATTGTAAAGCCAGAGCTAAATAAAGCCGTTTACAATAAGACAAAATATGTCATAATAGAAGAAAAAGAGAGAAATGAGCTTACGCTGACTGATTCCAGGGTTCACCACTGGCCCCCCCCCAGATCAGCCTCATGATTTTCCAAAAATATGGGTGAAAAAGGTAGTTTTCAATGCTGTGTTGAATTTGAGTAGGTTGGTTTCCCCTTTCACATTAGGGGGAGAGAGTTCCAGAAACTTGGTCCAAGAAATGAAAAGGAAGTGTGCTTGGTGAGTTCTAAATGAAAGCAGGAAGAAGGAAGAACTAAAAAGTTTGTGTGCTGTGATTTTACTGGTCTACATGATTGGGCTGGGGTCACAAGTCTGAGAAATAAGGAGAGGCCACTATGCAAAACTTTGTGAACAATAACTATGACTTTAAAGTGGATCTTGAAGCTCGATAAGAGTAATGTGGTGATATCTAGCAGTTCCAGTGATAAGTCTGGCTGCTGAGTTCTGGAGATGTTGAAGGCTATTCCGTGAAGACTGTTTTAAACCACAATAAAATGAATTATAGTGATTGAAACGATTTAGTAATAATGCGAACGTTAGAGTTTTGAGATCTTGGAGAAAATGGTAAGGTTTTATTGAATGCACTTGGCATACGACCATGAAACCCCCTCGCATCAGAAGAGGGAGGGACCAGACCAGACATTCAAACACGGAAGTTGCAAAGACACGTGTTTGAATGGCTGGTCTGGTCCCTCCCTCCTCTGACGTGAGCATAGTCAGAGGAGGGGGATCAGGCCAGCATGGCATGCAAGCATGGAGTCAGAGAGACCCATGTGCTTTTTTTTTTCAATTGGAGGTCCTGCTGCTGCCGCCATGGGAACCCTAAAAGTGATGGCAGGGTAAGGGTAGGCCAGGTGGGGAGCCAGCTGTAGGCATGGAGGCAAGATGGGGAGATGCTGGACATGGGCAAAAGACAAAATGGGGGGGGGGGGGGTGGGAGACACCAGATATGCAAGTCACACAGGGTGCATTTATGGCTTGGTATGGCCCTGATTTGCAGTATGAACTGCTAAGGTCTGACTGCTGTGAAGAATCCTGCCATCTATTACAGCATTAAAATCACACAAAAGCTCTACGCTAGAACCACAGCATGGCTATAGAACCTTTCAACTACAAAACAAATGATTTAAATAGATCAGTGCTTCTCAACCCAGTGCTTAGGGCACACCTAGGCCTGTTGGGTTTTCAGGATCCCCAGAATGAATATGCATGAGACTAATTTGCATGTACTGCCTTCATTGTATGCAAATCAATCTCATACATATTCATTATGGGAATCCTGAAAATCTGATGGGCCTAGTTGTGTCCTGAGGACTGGATTGAGAAGCAAAGTATATTCGTTAACCTTTATGCAGGTATCCTCACCTCTAATCACCAATGAATGCTCTTCTGTTTTTAGACTTCCTTATATGTGTACATGTCCCTAAAGGCTTTCTTCTTTGGTGTCCTATCCACACATGATGCCCAGGACATGGAAGGGGGAACCCTAGGATTCCGACAAGGGTGTTTGTTTTTGGATTCACGCATGTGCATGGACGGCAGGCCTCATCCAGAAAATAAGCTCCTTAAGCTCTGGGTAGAACTTGTCTTTTCACAAATATTATTTTCGGCAACCCAACATTATCTGCTTGTAGTCTTCCGTTCTACCATTAACCCTGAAATAGATAAAACAACTTTTGTGGTAACAGGTACAAAGTAAGTGGGCATTTTTAACTTCCTTTGCATGTGCAAATATTCAAAAGGAAGCAACAGAGGTAGTTTCCCTTTCAAAATTGTATGTAATATGCCCATGTGCATTACCAACAAGGTGGGCTATTCAAAACTTGCCTCCCTTCACCCCTAGATGTTTTCATGTCATGTTTTTTAGTAATACTTAGCACTATGGCTTCTCTGACTGAATGAGCCTGATCTTGGGTGATCTCAGAAGCTAAGAGCATTGGGTCTGACTACAACTTGGATGGGTGACCACCTTGGACTACCAGGGGCTGTAGACTTACAATGTGGAAGAAAGACCTAGCAATCTACTTCCAATCACACCTTGCCAAGAAAACCCAGGGGCTGTAGACTTACAATGTGGAAGAAAGACCTAGCAATCTACTTCCAATCACACCTTGCCAAGAAAACCCCAGGGGCTGTGTTTCCAGGAGTCGGCATTGACTTAACTACCCACACTTTCACTTTTCACAGTAGCAGAGCTGTACTGGAATTTGAAAATGTTCTGGGAGCTATTAAAATGAGAATTTCTTGATTGTACTATAAGATGGCAGTTTGTAATATGCCTCTTTCGGGCTGCCAGTTTGTAACTTTCTAGAAAGTCCATTGAAGTGGGATTGCTTTTATATCCATGGGTTTCTCATAAATGCTTTAATTAACATAATTATAATGACTCTGGAACCTTATTTATGTCTTGTCTGATTTACAGCATATAGGACAGACATATTTATTTTACTCTGATAGCAAGAATTCCCCCTTGTACACCACAGTCTGAATTATCTCAACATCTTTGGTCCATATGCCCTGCTCAGGCAGCAAAGACTGCTAAATAAATATATCAAGCTTGGAGAAAATCTATTAAAGTTACAAACACATCCATCTGCTGAGACATAAGCAAGCCACATTTGGGACTGGCCTGGTAAGTCAGTGGCAGCTCTGTGCACTGCCATGTGGAAACTCCTCAGTTTGATCCCTGAGTCAGGTCTTCCACTCTTCGGTCAGCTGGGGATGCTGCAGAGGTAGTGCTCTCAACCACCAGGGAATGAGGTCATGGTCCTTGCTCAAGGGTGACACTTACTGGCCAGAGTCAGGGCCCATGGCAACAGTCTTCCAGAAGGAGCCTTGGTACATGGCCACAAACAAGAACCGTTGTTGCAATGAACAGGCTAGACATGCTTGGGGAGAAGTGTCTATCCCCTGTAATTGTAACTGAAGGCTCATCATGCCAAGATTCCAGCCTTGGTCCAAAGGAGCAGGAAGAAGCTATTGGGTCGCAAAAAAGAAAGTCATATTGACAAAACACAGAAGATCGCTAAAGAAAAAAAAAGGGGACTATTGTAGTTGATATAGAAGGACAGACTAGATATAACAGCAGAAAGAGATGATATGGCCTATTTGTATGTTTCTATTTCTATAACTGTAATTTTATAACAGGTCGCCTAGATTAGGAGGGCGCTTATGGGTCGTTATGCCAATACAAAAGCTGCAAAGATCGCAGCTAAAAAAACATCTGTGGACATTTATCTGCATTTACCTTTAGGCACATTTACCTGCCAGCTTGTGAGTCCTGTATGTCTATTGATATATTTATTTTATCATTGTTAGTGTACTATTTATTCATCTGTACCATTGTTAGTATGCTATAACTTGTTCAGTTTTCTCCATTTGCACCCATCTCCTACATATCCTCATAACGTTTTGCAACTTCCTAGTCTGTGTCTGTTGAGGCCAAGCTAACATTTAATCCATTATCTATTTCTTCTCTATTCTGGTGTTTTATCCAGCATTTTCCTCCCCTTGCTTTAATCTCCCTGAGTGAATTATTTATTTATTCATTCGCAGATTTTTATATACCGCCCCTTCCGAAGATCAAGGGTGGTTTACATATAACTCAACTGTATACATTAAATAGGTGTGGGGTAATGAGCATATGGGAAGTAACAAAACTTGGGTGGGTTCATTCACTAACTATATACAAGGTTAGCTATATACAGCGTAGTATATTTTGCACAGTATTAAAGATGTAAGGTTGGTCATTTGGTGGTGGGGGGGAGTGATGAGATAAGGTTTTCTGCGTGGATTGGGGGGTTATAATGTCATTACCATAGTATTCTACAAACAGATGTGTCTTGATTTGTTTTCTAAATGATTGGAGATCCTTAATGGCTCTCAGTGTGTCTGGGAGGGAGTTCCAAAGGGTAGGGGCGCTGATTGAAAATGCTCTGTTTCTCATGGCTTGTTTAGTTTTTTGGTATTCTGCTGATACTTTGATTGCGTTCAAGTGACACCCTCTTTTATTTCTGGTATCTGTGGTTGGATGTACTAGTATTGAGAGGAATGAGGGGGATATATTGTTAAGTAGTTTAAATGTGGTCATCAGAATTTTGAATTTAATTCGGCTAGCTGCTGAGAGCCAGTGGAGAGTGTGCATGATGGATGTAATATAGTCATGTGGGTGTGCTTTATAAATGATCCTGGCTGCAACATTTTGGGCTGTTTGGAGTTGGTTAATGGTTTTCTTTGGTAATCCATGAAGTATGCTATTGCAGAAGTCAAAATGTGGTGTGATAAGAGATTGAACAACTGATCTGAAGTCATGGGGGTCAAGTAATGGTCTTAGATGTTATAGTGCTCTTAGTTTGAAAAATATGTTTCTTGTGATTAGTTTTACATGGGATTCCATGTTAAGGTTTTGGTCTAAAGTGACTCCTAGATATTTTACTTCTTTTCTGATTGGGATGTCAGTTTTGTGTGTTGAGAAATTCAGAGGTGGGGCGAATGTTGGGTTCCTGGTTGTGTATAGGACTTCTGTTTTATTAAAATTTATCCGTAGATGCACTGAATTTAGCCAGACTTGGGCTTGTTTGATGCAGGAGGCGAGTGGATGTTGGTTAGGGTTATTGATGTCAGTAGGAATATAAAGCTTGATATCAGGGTTTGATTCCCACTAGCACTCCTTGTGGCCTTGGGCATCACTTAACCCTCCATTGCTCAGAAAAATCCAAGTTATCAATGTCCCTGTTTAATGTACGTTTACCAAGTTTAAGTTATAAGGCAAACCGCTTTGATTGAAATGATAAAGTGGTATAAAAAACTGTTAAATAAATAATAAAATAAAGAAATCATCAGCATAAATATGATATCCTACTTTGAATTCTTTTAATATATTACATACGGGTTGGATGTATAGATTAAATAATAAAGCCGACAGTGCTGAACCTTGGGGAATTCCCTGTTCTTGACTGAATCTTAATGAGGTTTCTCTGCCAACTTGTACTTGTTTGTTGTCCTCAAGGTAAGATTTGAACCATTGACGTGTTGTGCCTGTGAGTCCAATTTGCTCCAGTCTTTTGATCATGATGTTATGGTTGACATTGTCAAATGATGAAGCAATGTCCAGAAATACTAGGATAAATGAATTTCTTGTATTGTCTAATCCACGAATCAGTTTGTCTAGGAGTGTTAAAAGTAGTGTTTCGACTCCATGGTGAGGTCGAAAGCCATATTGGTGTTCATCTAGGGGAGCGCTGTGATCAATATCGTCTTGTAATTGCATTTGCATGACCTTCTCGATTATTTTGGATATAAGTGGGATGCTCGCTATAGGTCTGTAAGAGCTAGGGTTGGTTCTGTTGAGTGCCCTATTTTTAAGGATTGGGCGAATCATAGACTGAGTTTGAATGGCATTAAACCTTGCAAAAGAGATTGGCTTACTAAGGGTAGAACAATAGGAGCTAATTCAGTTTTGGTTGCCTTGATCCAGCCTACTGGGCATGGGTCAAGAGGGGATGTGGTAGTATTGATTATGCTAATGATGTTTATCAGTTGTCTGATCGATTATGTGGAAGGAACTCCACGTATTGGGATTTGTGGGGTGTTCTAGTAGGTTTGTAGAATCAGGCAATGGATTCCTTTTCAACTTGTCTGCAAAGTGGTTAGGGAGGATTTGTGGTTTAATAATACAACTGTTTGTGTCAGTGTTTGTTTTAGGGATTTGACTATACTAAAGAGCTCCCTTGGGCGATTAAGAGATTTGTTAAGTATTTTGGTGTGGTATGCTTTCTTTGTATCTAGAATTGCTTCTCTGTATTTCTGTAGTGTAGTCATATAGGAAAATCGATTGTCCGTGGTTTGTGCTGCTCTCCATTTGTGTTCTCTCTTAATTCTTTTTCTTTAGCATTTTAAGTTCTTTGGCGTACCATATTTCTGAATGCCTATGCTTTGGATTTTCCTGGGTTTTTGTATATATTGTCGCGTTTGAAATTGTGGTAATTCAGGTGTTTATGGCTGTGTTTATGTCTGTTGGTAAGTTATTTAGTTGTGGTAGTACTTTATTAAGGAAAGTGTCTTTGTTAACCCAAAGAAGATTCATCCAATTTATTTCCTTTGTTTGTGGAGGGTTATTTGGAATCATGGGGATGATAAATTCTATTATGGAATAGTCTGATCAGGGGATCTGTTTTGTTTTAGGGGGATTGAATGTAGGGTAGTTGGTGGTAATTTCTGGTAGGAAAACCAGATCTAGGATGTTACCTTTAGAGTGTGTGGGTGTGGTGACCGTTTGCTGAAACCCCATGTCATTCAACGAGCTAAGGAATAAGGTGGACTCTGTATTGTGGAGGGATGGTAAATTAAAGACCCAAGTAGGATACGTGATTTTCTTAGTGATGTAGTGCATGTAGACTCAAGGATATAAGTTAGGCTATTATGATTGGGGGTGGGTGGTCTATAAACTAGGCAGATGGACATGTTTGTTTTCTAGCATTATTATGCCTATGCCATCTATGTTGTTGGATGTGCTATGTGTAAGATTCAGTTCTTGTTTGATTATAATAAGTACCCCACCCCCTCTTTTATTGTCCTTCCTCCACTCCTGAGGCTTTGCTTAACCACCCTTCCTGTTTTGTTTTCCACATATGCTGATTTCTCTCTGCCTCAGCACCAGGGGCGGCCCAAGGGGGGTGCGGGGCCATGTGCGGAGACTCGGTGCGGGGCCTCATTTGCATAAGTGGCCTTATTTGCATAAATATTTGCATAATGTTACCATACACTAACTTTTAGTAAACATGTCTCTTAATGAGGGTATGGATAAAGAAAGACTAAAAGATTTCTACATTACTATAATCCAGTGCCAACCGCCAGGCACATTAGGAACTACTACAAACATTGCCCATTTAGAACCCATAGCAAACCCGCCGAATCCTGACAGCATTACCAGGACTCACAAAGCACCATACCCTACCTATCAAAAGGCAACACTGCAAATATTAAACCAATACATTTCAGAGAATACTGGGGAAAGAGAACAAGTGGCAATGTCAAATAGGAATTACATAAATAGAATACCTCAGCTCAGTTACACATGCAGAACATAGACCATCACCAAACAAGGAATCACAATTTAGAAACAGGAAGGCAATAATTAAACTGGGAACCCCAAAAGCCAAACTTGGAATGTACAACACTGTAGAAATAAAACTATAAATTAATTTCCTCTTGTACCAAACAAAGCGCAGACGTTAATGATGCACATTTCCCAGAGCTTTCATATTCCAGCTAATAAATTCAAAATAAAGAGATATCTTTCTACCTTTTGTGCATTTTTTTCAGTTGCAATTGCTCCAGCCACTTTCTTCTGGTTTCTTCATGTTTTCTGCTAACTGTCCATCGTCTGCTGTCCATTTGTTCTTTCTTCTCTCTTCTAGTTTTTTTTTCCATTCTCTCTCTCTACATCTGCTTTGACATACTAATCTTTCTCCATTTGCTCTTTCCTCATTCCTATTTCATCCACTCAAATTTTACCCCTCCATCCTCAATCCCCACTTACTCTCCCAATACCCGGCCAATTGTAGATTTTTTAATCCCTCCCACACAAAATATTTTTCCCCTCTCCATTTTACTCTCCCAGCCCCATCCCATTCTAATCCTCCCCCAACATCAGCTCCCTTCTAGTTCCAGTCTCACCCAGCATCCATTCCCTTCTAGTCCCTGCATCAGCCCATTTCCAGTCCTAGCCCCCCATCAACCCATTTCCAGTCCTAGCTCCCCCATCCATTTTCAGTCTGAGTCCCTTCATCAGCTCATTTCCAATCCTAGCCCCCCATCAGCCCATTTCTAGTCATTTCCTAGCCCCATCATCAGCCCATGTCAAATCATAGCTCCCTTCCACTCAGCCCAATTCCAGTCCAAGCCCCCCTTGAGCCTACTTCCAGTTCTAGCCCCTCCATGAGTTCATTTCAATTCAAGCCCCCACCACAGCCCATTTCCAATCTTAGCTACCCCCAACAGACCATTTCCAGTCCTATCCTAGCTGCTCCAGGAGCCCATTTTTCAGTCCTAGCTCCCTTCCCTCACAGCCCATTTCCATTCCAAGCTCCCTCCCCCTCAGCTATTTGCAGTTCAAGCCTCCCCTTCCACTCAGCCCATTTCCAGTCATAGCAACCCCCCAACCCATTACCAGTCCTAGCCCTCCATCAACCCACTTCCAGTCCTAACCCCCCCATCACCCCATTTTCAGTTTAAACCCCCCCTATAACCCATTACCAGTCCTAACCCCCCATCAGCCCACTTCCAGTCTTAACCCCATAGCTCATTGCTAGTCCTAACCCCCCATCAGCCCACAGCCCATTACCAGTCCTAACTACATCAGCCCTCCTCAAGTCCTAACCCCTCCCCATCAGCCCATTTCCTATCCTAGCCCCCATAGCCCATTATCAGTCCTAACCCCCCCAACAGCCCACAGCCCATTACCAGTCCAAACCCCCCCCAACAGCCCATTTCCTGTCCTAGCCCCCCCATAGCCCATTATCAGTCCTAACCCCCCCATAGCCCATTACCAGTCCTAACCCCCCATCGCCCCATTTCCAGACAGCCCCATCAGCCCACAGCCCATTACCAGTCTTAACACACCCCCCCTATAGCCCATTTCAAGTCATAACCCCCCCCAACAGCCCACAGCCCAGTACCAGTCCTAACCCCTCCCCCTCAGCCCATTTCCTGTCCTAGCCCCCCCCAGCCCATTACCAGTCCTCACCCCCCCCCATAGCCCATTACCAGTCCTAACCCCCCATCGCCCCATTTCCAGACAGCCCATTGCCAGTCCTAACCCCCCGCCCTTTACCTGTACTAACCCCCCATTGCCCCATTTCCTGACTGCCCATTGCCAGTCCTAACCCCCCCCCCGCCCATTACCAATCCTAACCCCCCCTTAGCCCCATTTCCAGACAGCCCATTGCCAGTCCTAACCCCCCCGCCCATTACCAGTCCTAACCCCCATAGCCCCATTTCCAGACAGCCCATTGACAGTCCTAACCCCCCCCGCCATTACCAGTCCTAACCCCCCATAGCCCCATTTCCAGACAGCCCATTGCCAGTCCTACCCCCCCCGCCCATTACCAGTCCTAACCCCCCCTTAGCCCCATTTCCAGACAGCCCATTGCCAGTCCTATCCCCCCGACATTAACAGTCCGAACGCCCACAGAGCCGAGTACCAGTCCTATTGCCCCATTTCCAGACAGCCCATTGCCAGTCCTAACCCCCCCCCGCCCATTACCAGTCCTAACCCCCCCATTCCCAGTCCTAACCCCCCCGCCCATTACCAGTCCGCCCATTGCCAGTCCTAACCCCCCCGCCCATTTCCTGTCCTAGCCCCCCCCATAGCCCCATTTCCAGACAGCCCATTGCCAGTCCTAACCCCCCCCCGCCCATTACCAGTCCTAACCCCCATAGCCCCATTTCCAGACAGCCCATTGCCAGTCCTAACCCCCCCCGCCCATTACCAGTCCTAACCCCCCTTAGCCCCATTTCCAGACAGCCCATTGCCAGTCCTAACCCCCCCATTACCAGTCCTAACCCCCCCATAGCCCATTACCTGTCATATCGCCCCATTTCCAGACAGCCCATTGCCTGTGCTTACCCCCCCCTGGACTTTAGCAGTCCTTACCCCCCCATTACCAGTCCTAACCCCCCCGCCCATTACCAGTCCGCCCATTGCCAGTCCTAACCCCCCCGCCCATTACCAGTCCTAACCTCCCCAAGCCCCATTTCCAGACAGCCCATTGCCAGTCCTAACCCCCCCGCCCTTTACCAGTCCTAACCCCCCATAGCCCCATTTCCAGACAGCCCATTAGCAGTCCTAACCCCCCCCCCGCCCATTAGCAGTCCTAACCCCCCCATTGCCAGTCCTAACCCTCCCCCCCGCCCATTACCAGTCCTAACCCCCCCATTGCCAGTCCTAACCCCCCATAGCCCCATTTCCAGACAGCCCATTGCCAGTCCTAACCCCCCCGCCCATTACCAGTCCTAACCCCCCATAGCCCCATTTCCAGACAGACCATTACCAGTCCTAACCCCCCCATAGCCCCATTTCCAGACAGCCCATTAGCAGTGCTAAACCCCCCCCCGCCCATTATCAGTCCTTACCCCCCCATTGCCATTTCTAACCCTCCCCCCCGCCCATTACCAGTCCTAACCCCCCCATTGCCAGTCCTAACCCCCCCCCCCTTAGCTGTCAAATTCTAGACCATTATTTAAGCTTTGTTAGATACCATCTCATATTATCTACACTTTCCTGTGTATGTACCCTGTTGTAGTTTTTGGTATCATCCACTTAAGAATAAACACATCCCATCACTCTTACAAAAATGTTAAAAACAATCAAGAACTGATCCCTGCAGCATAACTCTAGTAATGTCTTTATCTTCAGAGCTAACTCCCTTTTGTAACCAGTTTCATTTCTTCTTTTTTTCTTTTTTTTTTATTGATTTAAAAATACCATTCATACAGCCTCTGAAGGAAATAAAATAACAGAGAAAAGGCCAAGCAGTTGAAATGCAAATAATTAACCCACATGTTTGGAGCAAGATATTAAGTGAATAAATTCATGGAAAAAATGAGTAGAGTAGGAGAGCAAATGTTACAACTGGCTGAGGAAAAAACAGAACATAAAACTTCATTTAAATCCTCTTAAGCTATAAGAAAATTGAGTTGCTGCTTAGATTCAGAAAGGAGAAATTGTTTACCCTCAAACTGAACAAAACATTTACAAGAAAATGTTTTTAAAAAAATGTGCACCCAAGGCAAGGACTCTCTATTTTAACACAAAGAAGTGTCTGCACTTTTTTCTTTGTATCATGAAAGAAAGGAAATGTTTGAAGCTCTGTCTCTAAAAGCAGCTCATGCTTATTTTTGAACTAAACACAAGATAGTAGTATTCCGTTTGGCTAGAGAGCAAAGCAGCCCACTAGCATGGGTTTTTTTGTTACTATGTCCAAGTAGCATTCCAGGAACTTAATCTGATCCATACCTTTTGACTGAGCTCCGCTCTGATCTTCCCATCCCTCCCCTCCCCTCCATCCATCATCGGCTTATGGCAAAAATTAAAAAACAAAAACCTGGCTCTGGCTGCTGCTGCCACCGCGGCAGAATGAAGTGTCCCGCGGGGCCTCCTCAGCACGCTGAGCCCCTCTGCAAGGGCTTGCAGATTCGCGAAGGGAGAGTGTGTCTCCCTCGCGTCTCTGTTAAGCCCGCAGGGGCTAATGGGAAATTTCCCATCAGCCCCTCGCGTCTAAAGGGGCAGATGGGAAATTTCCCATTAGCCCCTGCGGGCTTAACAGAGACGCGAGGGAGACACACTCTCCCTTCGCGAATCTGCAAGCCCTTGCAGAGGGGCTCAGTGTGCTGAGGAGGCCCCGCGGGACACTTCATTCTGCCGCTGCTGCGGTGGCAGCGGCAGCGGCAGCAGCCAGAGCCAGGTTTGGTTTTTTTTTTATGTAATTAAAAAAAAGCAGAATGTTCTTTGCGCGGGGCCCCCTGAAACGCGGGGCCCTGTGCAAAAAACATTCTTGCTCAATGGACGGGCCGGCCCTGCTCAGCACCAAAAACCTGCTTAACAGCTTAGCTGCCAGTTTGGGCACATTTACCTGCTAGCTTGTGAATCCTATGTGTCCATTGATATATTTATCTGTACCATTGTTAGTGTGATATTTATCTGTAAGCTTGTTCAGTTTTCTCCGTTCGTACCAGTCTCCTACATATCCTCATAACATTTAACCCTCCCTCCCACCCCTCTACCCACCCACCCCTAGCGTTCAGTCTTTTATAGCCATCTTCTGCTCATTACGATTATTGACAGGTGCACCTATTCTCCTGTGATCTCACTCCCATATATCCTTATTTCTTCTGACCTCTGTTCTCCTCTCCATTTCTCTCTTCTATGGCTCCTCATCACTTTCTCTTCCTATTCGTCATACTCCCTAATTGTCTCCCCTCCTACCAACACCTTTAATCCTCCCCCTTATCTCCCCCTTATCTCCCCTTTACCATCCTCACTTCTCCCACTATTCTATCCTCTACCCTGTCATTAGCTCTTGAGCTTTACCATTTTCTCCCTCTCATTCAGTCATCACCTCTCTCTCTCTAAAATAACCTCACCCTCATTACTGCCATTCTGTCTCCCACCACACTCTTCTACTCCTCCTCTCATCCGGAGATATCAACCCTAACCCTAGCCCCCCTAGACTTTTGTCACACTCTCAGAACAGATCTTCATGCAACACCTCAAATCTTATTCATATCCCTCTCCTTTACCCTTTCTTTCTCCCTTTTTAATGTGCCTTGTTGAGCACACACTCACTCTCTCTCAAATAATAAACTTGCCTTTACTAATCTCTTTATCTCTACTGTTCTCCATCTTCTTGCTCTGAGACCTGGCTCCTCCCAGAAGACTCAGTGTCAATCGCTGCTCTCTGTTATAACGGCTATCAATTCTCCCACATGTCTTGTCTCACTGGCCGTGGTGGTGGTGTTGGGCTTCTCTCTCTTTCCTGCCAATTTCAACCCCTCCTGCTGCCTCAGTCTCACTCCTTTCCGTCCTTTGAAGTCTACTCCATCCACCTTTTTACTCCACTACCTCTCCAGTTAGCTGTCATTTATCAACCTCTTGACAAGTCCACCTCTACCTTTCTCATTGATTGACTTGTGGCTTTCCTTCTTTCTGGAGTCCTCTTCCCCCTCCCTTATTCTAGGATTTTAAAATTCATGTTGATAACCCCTCTGACCATTATGCTTTAAAGCTCCTTTCCCTTACTGCCTCATTAGACCTCCAGCTTTATTTTACTGCCCCCACTCACCGGCAAGGCCACTGCCTCAACCTTGTGTTCTTCTCTAATTGCTTACCCTCAAAACTTCTGTACCTCAGTTCTTCCTTTATTGGACCATCACCTGCTAAGCTTTACTCTTTATCATCCGCCACCTCAACCTTGCTCTGTCTCCTCCAACCTCTTTAGAAATCTTCATGCTATTGACCCTTTGGCTCTCTCCTCCACTGTCTCATTATCTCTTTCCAAACCCAATACAAATCGTGGATTTCAGAGGAAGAATATACTTTATTAAATAGATCCAGCCATTGGCTCAACATAAGTCGTGTTTTGTTGAGCCTTCCTCCGGGGCTAAAATGGCTTAAAACACTGTAAAAGACATAAAAATATTAATAATAAAAATAATAGTAATACAAATAAATATAAAAATATACTGTAAGAAATAAATCAATAACATTTGAAATAAAACATACTAATGATAATAAATAATTAAACAGAAGACCAAGATAAAAAAGCATACATATATGGACATTACCGTACAGCAAATAGTTATAAAAACGGAGCAAAACTCAATAGCGTCATGAATATATAAATAATAAAAACACAATAAATTAATAGAAGATGAATCATAATGATATTAATAAGAAATATGTATAAAAACAATAATAAAGAGTAATACATAATAAATAATAAAACAAGTATAATATGTAATGAAGTCATTGTGAATGTATAGTATAGAAAAGTATCGTTAAGGGTGTGACAAAAATGTATTGTGCTCCAGATAATATATCAATATTATTATAAGCATTTGATAACATGAGATATCAAAAAAGATATACCCAAACAGTATGAGGAAAATTTATAGACATACCTGCGTTTGTTTTAATCTCTATCTCTATATAACTAAACACTGGGGAAGAGAGAACAAAGACTGTAAGAGAGAATTAAAGTAAAAGCCAAACGACCATAGAATGTGTGGATGCAAAACACAAATATCGTCAGAACAAATCAATTAAATAAGGTGATTAAAGAATAATCAAAAAAGATAATAGTGTTATAGAAATATATTATGGAAAACAATAAACCAGCCTTTCTCCTTATTGACTGACCTGTCCAGAATTGAACATATAACATACAGGCGTAAACATTCTCATAACCAGAGAGACATTAACCACGAAGGCTATAACTATACTAATAAGGAATGTATACATACATATATATATATATATATATATATATATATATATATATTTTGTCCAAAGGAATTTAAATTAAACTAAAAGATGGTAAGATCAAATAAACCCAGATAACTCAAAATTATGGCACACGTTATATATGGACTGTCCAAAAAACAAAGTTCATAAAGGGATTATATGGAGAGAGAATTGTCTGAGAAAACCAGCTCTAAGTATAAAAGAGATGTTAAAAGAAATAAGTGACTTTAAGATATACTAAGATATGCATCCAAATCAATAGGTTGTATATACGTGCCTGTATAATGCAGCACTATCTGCTATCGCGGTACCTGATATGGTCCAACCCGAAAAAGCTCAAAAGCCTCAGTTTAATCATTAATATGAAGGACTGTAAGAGACGGATCTTCAGAAGGCTTGAGCCTACAGAAGAAGGCGAAAAAGAAAGACCAACATTTCCACCACTATGTCATCTGAGTCTATTGATGAGGCAGTAGCTTCCTATAACCTGCACTCTTCTCTGCTTTGGATGCTCTTGCTCTGCCCATAGCACATCCTGTGAGGTGCACTATACCCCGGCCCTAGCTGTCTTCCACTGCCTGCTATCTACATTCCTGTGCCTGTTCAGCTGAGCTACTTGGCTTAAAATCCCACACCCTTGCAGACTTTCTACACTTCAAATTCATGCTTGTCTCTTTCCAGTCAACCATAGCATTCGCCAAACAAGACTATTATGTCCATCTGACTAACTCTGACCCTCGCTGTCTCTTTACAACTGTATGTCAGGTGTCTTCTCTAGCCCTCTTCAAATCCAGGCTGAAAACTCAACTTTTCGCTACCACTTTCGGATCTTGACTCACCTGATCTCCTTTGTGTTCCCTTTCTATTCCCTCTAGATGTATCCCATTTCTACAACTATTGTGTTGTCTGTCTTGACTAGATTGTAAGCTCTGATGAGCTGGGACCATCTTTAACATGTGTCTGTGCAGCACTGCTTACGTCTTGTAGTATTATACAAATGCTCAGTAGTAATTAATAGTAGTAGTACAACTCTCAACTCTTTCCTCAAGGTGCCTTCACTTCTGATCCTTCTCTTTCTGCCCAAATCCTGACTATTTCCAGGATAAAATCCACAAGATCAATTCCCCACGAGGTCAGCTACTTCCTCTCCTCACTCCCAACATTCCCCCCTACCTCTGCTACACTTTTTTCTTTTTCTATGATCTCTGAGGAGGAAACCACAAACCTTCTTTCCTCCTCCAAACTCACTACCTGCTCTTTTGATCCTATTCCCACCCGTCTCCTAAGCTCCGTCTCTTCTACTGTTGTCCCTTCCATCTCTTATATTCTCAACCTATCGCTCTTCAATGCAACTGTCCCTGCAGCCTTCAAGCATGCTGTGGTTACAACACTTCTCATGAAGCCCTCACTAGACACTACCTGTCCTTATAATTATTGACCCATCTCCCTTCTCACCTCCATTTCTAACTACTTGAACGTGTGGTTCACTGCCATTGCCTCGACTTTCTCTCCTCTCAAGGCCTCACGGTTCTTTACAATCTGGCTTTTGTCCTTTACATTCTACTGAAATGGCTCTTGCCAGAGTCTCCAGCAAATTGTTCCTGGCAAAATCCAAGGGCCTTTAAGCAATCCTCATCCTCCTTGACCTTTCTGCTGCTTTTGACACTGTTGACCACAATCCTCTCCTTGTCCTTGCTTGGTTTTAAGGGCTCTGTGCTATCCTGGTTCTCTTCTTATTTCGCCCATTGCTTCTTTAGTGTTTGTTCTAGTGGATCCTCCTCTGCCGCTATCCCACACTCAATTGGTGTACCCCAAGGATCTCCTTTTCTTTCTCTATACCCAGTTCCTTGGTGCATATATCTCTTCCCATGGCTTTCAATACCATCTTTATGATGATGATTTCCAGATCTACCTCTCTATACCTGAAATCTCTCCGGCAATCCAGGCCTGGATCTCTGCCTGCTTTTCTGACATTGCTGCTTGGATGTCTCACCGCCGCTTGAAATTGAACACGGCCAAAACTGAGCTGCTTATTTTCCCCCCCTAAACCCTCCTCTCCCCTTCCTCCTTTCTTAGTCTCTGGATAACTCTCTACTCCTTACTGTTTCCTCAGCTCGCAACCTTGGGGTCGTCTTTGACTCCTCACTCTCCTTCTCCATATACATCCAACTGATAGCTAAAACCTGCCATCAACAAAATCCGCCGATTCCTTTCTGAACACACTGCTAAGACACTTATCCACTCTTTAGCCACCTCCCATCTAGACTATTGTAACCTACTCCTTGCTGGTCTCCCTCTGAATTATCAATCTATTCAGCACTATGCTGTGAGGCTAATATTCTGCCAGCCTCATTATGCTCATATTACACCTGTTCTCAAACTTTATTGGCTCCCTATCCATTTCCGCATCCAGTTTAAACCTCTTCTGCAGACCTATAAGTGCATTCACTCTGCAGCTCATCACTACCTTTCCGCTCTTATCTCTCCCTACACCCCTCCTCGGGAATTCCGCGCTTCTGGCAAATCGCTTCTATCTGTGCCCTTCTCTTCTATTGCTAACTCCAAACTTCGCTCCTTTCACCTTGCTGCTCCTTATGCTTGGAACAAACTACCTAAGTCTGTGCATCAGGCTTCATCTCTGGCCCTTTTCAAATTCAGGCTGAAAACTCGTATCTTCGCTGTCTCTTTTGGATCTTGACTCACCTGGTCTCCTTTGTGTTTCTTTACAATTCCCCCTAGATGTATCCCATGTCTGCAGCTACTGTGTTGTCTGTCTGGACTAGATTGTCAGCTCTGATGAGCAGTGGCCGACTTTTACATGTGTCTGTGCAGCGCTGTGTATGTCATGTAGCGCTATACAAATGCTTAGTAGAAGTAGTAATAGTAGTATTATTACACTGCTTGGGAACAGATGAAAATTTTTGCACACAATGTACATGCAAACATGCATGTTTTATGAAGTATATACAAAATTGTGATTCTGCTCTTGCTGTGCCTAAAATCTTCCCTGAACATGCCTACTAAAAGTCACACACAAATACTCGTGTTCTTGTTTTCATGCATACCTGTACACGCAAGGTAATTTTATAAGCAATATTTTATGCTGCACAGCATTTTTTTGTATGACCATCGTAACCCACTTGGGCCTGGCATGATGGGTAGGAAGAATATCAACATAAACATAAATTGAAGTGAACTGAATATATGCGTGAAAATTTTGTTATAAAATTATCCTCAGGCCTAATTTAGGCATAGTCAACATAGGCAAGTGCTTACAAGACTCTCAGATGGGACCACAGTAACCAGGGGCACCAAACCTGGTAGGGTTGGAAGGCAGGCAATGGTGCTCTGAAAGCTGCTGACCCCAAGTCTTTAGTCCCTGGGGTTGAGGAATTATGGGACTTGACTAGCATGGTGGAGACCAGTATGCTTATTGCCTACATATGTTAATCTTGTCCGTTCTCCCCCCCCCCCCATTTCATTTTTCTGGCTATGCCACTGATGAAATGTATAAGCAGAATCATCCTAAAATGGTTTGCTTCAAAGTTTGCTAATTGTTCTCAGCAAGCTCATATGGGAAGCATCCTCACATCTAAATAGCAGCATTTACACACGTTAATGCCATTTATTAACAGGGGCTTTTTAAATGTGGGGATGCTTTTCATATTTAACTTTCCTGAATGTGTGGTGAGGGCAGAGAGAGTTTTTTTCTTTGTTTTTCACAACTTAAAACAATGCTTAACTTTTTATATGAATATAGACAAGTTATAAGTCTGAAAGTTGGCGTCTTTAAAAGTCTGAGACCTTTTGTCTATATATAAAAAAAATTGTTGATCTCCTAATAGTTAGAACATTATTGAGGAGTATGAAGATAAATGATAGAAATCAAATAATATCACGATCTAGGGATACAAGTGGAGCATGTTTTATCAAGGAATTAAAAATGGTTTGGACAAGTTCCTGGAGGAAAGGTCCATAAACCATTATTAAAGAGGACCCAAGAAATCCACTGCTTGCCCCGGGAAGAGTTTTGTGGAACCTGTGTGCCTTTTTGGGAACCTGCCAGGTACTTGAGGTCTGGATTGCCCACAGTTGGAAACAGGATACTGGACTTGGTGGAACTTGGTCTGACACAGTATGGCATTTCTTATGTTCTAATTTAGGTCTCACCAAAGTCTTATACAGAGGCACAATCACCTTTTTTTATCTGCTGGCCATTCCTCTCCCTATGCACCCAAGAATCCTTCTGGCTTTCGCTGTCACCTTTTCTACCTGTTTAGCCACTTTAAGATCATCAGAAACAATTACATCCAGATACTGCTCTTCTTTTGTTGACAGAAGTACTTCACCCTTATCACGGCCAGCTCAAGGGTTTCTGCCCCCCTAGGCAGAAGCCCCAACCATGCCTCCCCTGAGCCCTGCTGCCCCCCCCCTCGTGTCCTGAGTAATGACCCCCCCCCCCCTTGTTGAGCTGTGCTACTGCTGATTCTGGCAGCAGGATTGACTGGGCACATGGCTTGGCTCGGCAGGCCATGTGCTTCAGCACACATGGCCTGCCGCTTCTGACCCTCCTCTGATATAACTTCGGGGGTTCAGAAGCGGCAGGCTATGTGTGCCTAAGCACATGGCCTGCAGTCAAGCCTAGCTGCCCCCTGCCATTAGAATCAGCGGTAACATGGCATGGCTCAGCACAGGGGAGGGGTGGCAGGCCATGTATGCCGAAGCACATGGCCTGCTGCCCTACATGGCCACCTAGCCCGCCTAGTGGACGGGCTGGCCCTGCCACTTATACTGTACTGCTCCCTTGGATTTTTGCAATTCAAATGCATGACTGCATTTCTTAGCGTTGTCTCAGTTGCCAAATTTTCGACTATTCTTCAAACTTAGCTAGATCCCTCATGTTACTCGTATCTACTCCTTCCTGGGTGTCTATCGCAGATTTTGGTATCATTTGCAAAGGGGCAAACCTTACCCAACCACCGTTCTGTAATGTCACTAACAAAAATGCTAAAAAGAATAGGACCAAGGACAGATTCCTGAGGCACACCACTGGTAACATCCTTCTCCTCAGAGTGAGCTCCATTTATCTGCACTCTTTGTCACCTCCCACTCAATCAATTTCTAATCCACTCAATCACTTTAGGGTCCATCCCTAGGATGCTCAATTTATTTATAAGTCGCCTATGCAGAACGGTGTCAAGGGCCTTACTGTTGGCATGCTGTCCGAGCATCTCCAGCTTGTGAAGGTTCCTTTATCAACATCCATGTTGCGGGCAGTGGGGGCCAGTGTTGGTGCTAGAGTTTCTGTCACCCCCCTGCAACCTATAGATCAACATCTCCCTCCCTCATTATTATTAATGTTGGCTACATCCCACCCCTCTCCATAAGGAGCCTACCCATAAAAAACAGCACTGTAAATACTGCAGCGAACCCCGGAACGTTCAGATACCTATTTGAAAAGCTAAACAATTCAGATTACTACAGTACAGAACGCTACATACAAACTCCATGTTAACAGAACACTTGGCCTTCATCATGCACTCAGAACACAGATCTTTACCAAGTACAGAACAATTGACCATAACCTAAAAATAAAAATATGTAGATAAAAATTAAACTGCAACCTCAAGAAGCCAGATTCTGCATACAATACAACACCAGAGAAATAGAAAGAAATGCATTTCCCTGTACTGTATAAAATATAAAGATTGAAAATAAAATTATTTTTTCTACCTTTATCTGACCATTTTATTCTCTAATCGTGCTGGTCCTAAACCGAGATTTCTGTTTTCCTCTGTCTTCTCTTAGACTAGAGACCACAGAAAGAAAGCTATCTGCCATTTCTTGTCTCCTCTTTTGTTTTCTTCACTTTGTTCCATCTTGGATATTGATCTTTTCCCTTCAGTTTTCTTCCATTTATTTTTTTCTCTGTCCGCTCAGACTTCACTAATCTTTCTTATTATCCAGTCCTCAATCGCCCTCTTTTTCACTCCATCTATCTACTACTTTTCAACCCTCACTCTAGTCCTCCCATTCCCCACCTCTTTTTTCCTGGTCCATTATTCCCCATCCTCACTCACTTTCTCCCCTCCCCCTTTTCCCCCATCCACATATCCCATCTCTCTTTTTCTCCCTCTGTCCTCACCGCTGGGAAAAAATATCATGCGACACCATCCCTGGAGTCTTCTTTCTTTTTCTGAGTCAGCAGCATAAAGATCTCATAGCACCATTCCCACCTTTATCTTTATTTCTCCAAGTCAGCACACAGCAGCCAGTGCTGCCTCTAGCATTCACTTCTGGTCAATGGCCCCGTGCACTGGCTGATGTTGCTGACTTTGAGAAAGAAAGATAAAGCTGGGGATGGTGCTGCATGCACAGTGAGTTGTGCCAGCTCTTGGGCCCACCATCTGAGCCCCCACTTACTCTCCCCATACCCAGCCAATCTTAGATTCTGTCATCTTCTTTTCTGCCACCCAATTTTAAAGTCTCCACCTAAGTCCCAGTCCTTGCTCTCCCTCATCTCGCTTTCTCCACTATTCATTAACCCTAACCTTTCCTCCTTTTTACCCCAGCATTCGTTCTTATGCTCCTCCCTTTCAACTGTTCCTGCTGTACAACCTTTCTTCCCCTCCCACACAAAATATGTCCCCCTCTGCATCATTTCCAAGCTTCTTTTTTTCTCCCCCAGCACCAGCCCCACCCCCTTCCTCTTCCCCTTCAAGTCCTCCACAAGCATCAATTCCCTTCTAGTTCCAGCCCTTCCCAGCATCATCTTCCTTCCAGTCCGTCCATCTCCCAGCATTATCTCCCTTTCAGTAGCAGTCTCCCCATCCCCCATTAGTCAATTTCCCATTCTAGTCCCCAATCCTCTTACAGTGCCAGCAGCTCCTCCCCATACACACACATATGGCTCCATACCACGAGGGGCCCTGCATGAACCTGACCGGCTTCAGAGGGAGCAGGTGAGGCCCGAAGTCCGGCATCTCAGTCACCTCTGCACAGTCATGGGAGTTAACAGCGGTGTTTTCCTCTACACCCACGACTTTGATAGGTTGCAGATACTGGTGCCGCAGTTCCTGAAGGTTAAACAGGGGTGCTTTCTGTCTCTTGCGCAAGACAGGAAGTGGCGCTGTTTAACCTCCAGGCACTCAGTGGCTGCTACTTAGCACAGCCATGGGATTAAAGGAAAATGCTCCTCCCACTGCTGTGCAGAGTTGAGCCACCGGACTTCGGGCTTCACCGACTCCTTCTGAAGCCGGTGAGGAGCACGTGGGGCCCTTCATGCTCACACATGCCTAGAGAAGGCACAGCTTGCAGGCGTGGGGGCATCTAGTGATGGTGTTTCCCGGAGGATGGCTCCCCCTGCTGCACTTACCTGCTTATGGGGTAGTACCTGCACCGGTGGTGGGGGGAGGCAGGTGTGGGCTTAGCCACTTGGGTTTCTGAGGCATTATGGCCTGATGGATGCAGAAGTGAAGTGAGAACAATGCCACTGAATTCCGGGGTGATCTGGATCCCTATTACAACCTTCTGGTTGAGTCTAAAGAGGAAGTCCTCATAGATGCTTTCTGCTTTTATGACTGACCAGTATGGCCATGCTTCTGCCATCCATTACATCACAATATTGTGCCAAGTCTCATGATAGCCCTCAGTGGCGGGAAGACGCTTTTCATTCCTTTTTGCTATTTTCTCTTTTTTTTTTTTGAGTAATGCTGTGTGGTGGCAGCATGGCTAGAGGGCAGGGCTTCCTATTGGCATCTGCCGCCTGTCAGTTTTGGTCAGTTATTCTTCTGTAGGTCCTGGGTTCATTTCACTTCACAGACGCAGGAGGGTTTGTAATAAGGCAAGCAAACAGGTGTGGCTTGGAGAAAGGTTTTTATGTAAAAATAGGCTTAATACATAGGTATTGAACAGAGGTATATAGTGATTGTTACAGAGCTGTTTCAGTGTGCATCAATGAATCTGTGTGTGCATGTGTGAAGTGTAAGATAGAGAGATAGGCCCAAACATGTGGCTCAGAGCCTCATGGAGAGAGAGAGAGAGAGAGAGAGAGAGAGAGAGAGAGAGAGGGAGAGGGGGAAGGGTGAAGGGAATTGATTATCCGAGCCTCCTGTCCTTCATGTCCACTGGATGGTGGGAGAGAGAGAGAGACAGGAAGTGTGTCTGTCCTTTATAGTGGACTGAATCCTTTCCAGCACTTCCCCTTGAGGTCTGCTATTGTCTTTGGCCACTCCCTTTGAGGTCTGCCCTTCTTGATTTAGCAAGGAGGGGCTGCAGACAGGTCCTAGAGACTGACATCACCAGGGGGTCAGAGTTTAAGTTTTGGAGACTGAATTCACCAGAGTCCACAGCTGCATGAAATGTATGCTGACATCTCCCACACCTTTTTTCTTTTTCTTTATTATTTGTGCCTGGAAATGGTGGAAGCAAGCCTGTGGTACCTGTCCCAGCTGCCATTACCTGATAGTAGGCAGCTTGTCTAATACCTCCTATATTAAATACCTTGCTATGTCTAGCAGGTCCCCTGTCCTGCACAGTACTGTCTCTAGTGTTCTAGAGATAAACAAGTCCCCTTATGAGTCCAAACCTTGTGTCTTAGGTAGAGCAGCCACTACTGGGGGGGGGGGGGGGGTGAAACTCAATATGCCACTTACGTGCCCGTCTTAGAGAGAGTGAACAGTGCATAAGGTCTGCAGGAATTTTTAAGGAGGCTAAAACCAAACGGTACCAGGATGCTATCAGTGAGGATAGGAAGCAATACTAGACTGCAGCTGACTCTGGTATTCAGTGTAATAGGAAATGCCGAATTAGCCAAATTAGCCTGGATGTAGGGGTGGATGCTGGAGAAGTTCAGTGTAACTACCTTAAAATGTTGTTGTTCTGTATGACATGCGCTGTAAGGAAATGTACATTTTTTTCATCTTACAGCACAGGAAAATTACGATAATGCATAGCAATATTTGTACAGCAGTTAAAATAATAATAGGGTGAATAAAAACATTAAAGACATGATCAGCAGTAGGTGAGTAACCAAATAACAATTCCCACACAGACACATGAGCATCTTGTAGCAAGTGTCCAACAATTTGTTGAATGTGTCCATTCTCATAAGCGATGGTGTGATTCACTTCAGCGGATGTTGTTTTCTGGTGATCCATATAGGCATGGAGTTCTGTAAAATTGAGCAGTTTATGTAGTGTCTCTTCTCCCATGCCAAGTGGTAATGGATGCACAGCATATGAGATAAAGTCTGGAATGTCCATAGAGTCATTGGTAACCAGCGGTGTGGAATAAGTTGTCCCATTAATGGTGAGGGAGACCAGTGGTGTATGACTGCACCAGGTATTGTTTGGTAAATAGTTTGAACTGTACAACAAAGTGTTCTTGGGAAGGCGAATGTCATGCATTCTGGGAGCAATCGAAAAAGAAACATTCTGGGGAAAGAACAGATGAAAACAAAAGTGTCCAGCTCCAAGGTAATACAAACTGTGTGAGGTAGTCAGGGAATATGAGAGCTTAACAGTCAGGGAGCAAGAGGAAGAATTGTTCCAGCAGGAGGTGTCAGCCTCTTTAAACTGGTGAGGTTGACACTTGAACTGAAATGTAGTCTGCTCGCACAAACTGGGGTCCATCGGCTTGAATGAAGTCCAGGTGTCGTCCAGTGGCTGTACCCATGTGAGATGGTCCACAGGATACATAAGCATATTATCAAACTGCACCCCAATATTAACAACAGGAAAAAATAACTGTGTGTTGTCCTGACCATGGGATCAAAGTACAGATAGAGCAGCCTTGTGGTGAACAAATGGGAACACTAACTGTCCACCAATCAAGGTGAGCTATAGCAAATTCCGGTATTTTGGTACTAGCCATATGAGTGAGAGATGGTGGCCAGTGTCCTAACTTAGCAGTGATCAGAATTTCCTTTAGTATAGTAATAAGCTCGATCTGTACTTGATCACAGGCAAGAGCCCAGGAAATATTCTTTCCCAATCTGTATTCTGCATGTGCTAAGGTAACAATTTTCTGTTCTATAATGGGAGATATAAGAGCAAAGGTATCTACAACTACATTGGATAGTTTAGAGGAAGCTTCATTAATAATATGTTGTGAGGTAAAACCATCAGCAGCATGCTGAGCAGTGGATCCCATTTTATTACGGAGCACCTCTATATCAATTACATTAAGGGCACCCAGTGCAGTCCCTGTGCCACCTAAAATTGTATCAATTAATTCACGCTTGTGTCGAAATTGCTTAGCTCTGGGTGTTACTGACTGCATATCAAACCAAGTATTGAGCATTTGTATGTGGTTGGCAACAAACTGAGAGCAACTTGGATATTTGTGAGTAACTAGAAACAATTTGGGAAATAGATGCCAAGTAAGGAAATGGTATTCTACATCATATAAAACATTGTGTGGTGCATCATATTTAATCTGAAAGGGATGTCCTTCCTGAAATGGGTGGATATCAGAAAGGTAGAGTACAGGAGGAGCAGAAGTGGTGGGAGGGGTGGGATGAGGGGTGGTAGGTAAACAAGATACATCCAAAAGGAATGAAGTCTCAGTGATGTGCTGTTGATCACTCACAACCCATGTATAAGTTATTTTTCAGGTACCTCTGTCCTGACAGGAAATATTGTACAAAATCAAAGCAGGAGGACCTAGAAAGTAACGTTCAGGGCGTGCCCTCAATTCTTGTGTCCGTTTTAGAGAAGTGGAAACTGGTGGCTCCCACTGTACTTGAGTGATGTTTAATGAATAGAACACTGGCTTGTCCTGTACCGAACAGAAACTCAGGATGACCAGATCCTTTCCTTCCGGGAACGGTGGGGGTATTTCTTGATAGCGATATACCCCACTTGTGGAGTTAGCCCAGCCAATCGTGCATATTCGGATGATAGTTCCTGTAATAAGACTTGAGTAGAAGAGAGCAGATACAAGAACAACAGGAAACGGAGACATAATAAAAGCAAACTTGTTTCACTCTACTAGGGAGTAAACTAATGCTCCCCACTTATACTATGTAACAACAAAACAAACAACAAAAATGTTTACTACTTATTTACATAACTATTAAACACATGTTAACTATACAGCAGAAGTACATAGTTACCGTCCTCAAGCGACTTTTATTCAGAAAGCAGCTGTCCGTGCTGTCTTCATAAAGCAGCTGTCCGTGCTGTCTTCAGGTGGTAGCTGAAAACAAAGACTGATAAAACACATATTACCCATATGATTTTAACTGGGTGATGTGTTTCCAGTACTGCTGGTTGTCAGGCATTAGGATCTGGTATAGGCTTGGGCCTAAGGTATCAGTAACTAAGTATGGTCCCTCCCACTGTGCAGTTCCAAAGGGGAGGTTTGGTCTAGGTCTCATCTCTGCAAGACACTAGTGACAGGGCTTCCTTCATGTATTCATGAAATATTGCTGGTGAATCCTTATATCCCTGTGGAAGCATAGTCCATGCACACTGTTTCGGCCAGGCAGGTGAATTGCATGTGGAAGAAATAGGTCTAATCAGACCCCTCTCCTCCAGTATCTTCACAATTTTAGTCACTGGTTCTATAGCCTGATGAGGTACTGGGTATTGCTTCTGTGGTGGAGGATCCTCACCTTCCAACAGTATTTCTGTGTGCATTTTCCCCACAATCTAACTTGTCTTGAGCCCAGACTGGAATATCAGCCACCTCTGAAGGAATTACACACAGATCATACTGTTGAGCTGCCTTGCTGCACTGAGTTGCTAACTGCATGGGAATGACTTCATGCACTAAAGTTTTAGAAGCACTTGAAGTTCCTGAATACTGCCACAATTTAAGATTAGCCATATCCACCACCAAATTTAACTGGTTGAGAACATCAATTCCAATTATTTCTTTTGGTGTGTTCACTATAGTGGAGGCAGTGGTTTCTAACATTTCCTTGTTTTGTTCACTGTGCACAGGGATACCCCATTTAACTGGGATAGCCACACATTTGGAAGCTGTGTCATTGATTCCTTGAATTTCATAAATTTCCATATTTTTCTGATCTGCAGTGGGAGAAGCTCTGTTAGTAAAACTAATTCCAGCCCCTGTGTCAATCAAAGCTAATTTATCCTGACCCCCTATTCTACTGATAACATTGGGGCGTGCACAAGAGTCCAGTATCAAGGGTGTTACAAGCCTTAAATTGTGTCCTGGGCCTGTGTCCATTTCATCATCCAGAGGCTCTGGAATTGAGTCCTCTGCTGAGATAAAGGAGGCAGGCTGGGCTATGAAGGCGTGAGACATTTTGATATCTGAACTCAAGAGGTCAGGACATCCCTATGCACTAGCCTTGTGTTTGTCCTGAGCTGCTTGTAAATCCTGTTTTAATTTATCTATTTCTATCTGCAGTATATGTTTGTCTTGTTCCCATTTAGTTTTCTGCTTTTCTAGCCCATCTCTCTGTGCTTTGAGCTCCTGAAAAGGAATGTAACCTGAGGAGTTTCTAAAAGTACCTCTGCCATGTGCTCTCCAAGGTGTGTGTCCTCTGTCTGTGTTTCTTGTGTACTGAGAGGATCCCTCGGCTTGCCACTTAGGTGTGTGTCCTCTGTCTGTGTTTCTTATGTACTGAGAGGATTCTTCGGCCTGCCACTTCCGTGCTTCTGATACTGTAATGACCTGCGAGGGCTGGGTCTTCCAAACAGACCCAATTCTGAGCATTAAAGTATCAAAAGGGGTTGCTTCAGGGTCTTCAGAAAATAACAGAAGGTGTTTTGTAATCTCAGGAGATAGCAATTCTAATAAAAATTCCTTATGCATGCTCTCTCCATAATCTTCTGCTTTGGGCCAGGACTCCTGCTCATTAAGAACTGCTTTTAAAATCCAGGCTCTATATGCAAACTGTTCCAGTGTATCAGTTGGTAAAGGTGAAATAATTTTAAATACTTGCATTGGGGAACAGTGAAATAGTTTCTCAGTACCCCTTTTAACCAACTGGTATGGGTGAGTGAGAGAACCAACTCTGTAATAGTGTGGCCCCAGAGCCAAATGCATAAGTCTATCAAAGTCTGATTGTTTTCTTCTGTATTTCCCTAGACCCCAGTGAATCAGAATATCAATCGCCCATTTAACCCACTGATTTACATTAAGAGGCATAGTACCAATTTTCTCAACTATTTTTTCAATATCTTTATCTTTAAATTTTCATGCAACATAACTTTAACTGGTGCTTTGAGTTCAGTACTGGGTGCCATGTCTAAGTCATCTGAATTATGCTCCAGACAGAGATCCTGATTATTGCTGGGATCTGGCTGAGATAAACTATCAGAATTTTCCTGCTGTGATTCATCTGTGTTCTTCCCATTCCTAAGTCCAACTATGCATACTTCTGTATTCTTTTGTTGCTGATAAGGTGTGTGATAGGCATAGGGGGCTGAGGGAGGGGTGGGCGTATATTTAGTCTTTTGTTTCTTAAGAGCTGGTATGCATGGGTCATAGGCATAAGGTGCTGAGGGAGGGGTGGGTGTTGGCTTTCTTGCAGAGGCCAATTGATCTTTAACGTGCCTCAATTCAAGTTTAAGTGCTTCTAATTGTTCACTAACAGTTATAAAAGAATTTGTGGCTTGTATCACTTGAGTTCTTTGTATAGAGATGCAAATTTGTGCCTTCTCAAGGTCTTTGGTCAATTGGGTACACTGAGAAGTCAGTTCAGAGTTTTCTTGTCTCATGCTAATGAGTCCCCTGCACATGCCTTGGATAAAAAGGCATTTTCTTTTATTTGTTTTCTTTTTGAATTCTTGATCATGGTTTAACATTTGTCTTTGAATATTATACCATGATGACTCAGGGAATTCCCCTTCAAATGGACCCCCTTTCCTCTTACAATATGAAATTAAACTTTTTTTAAGTTCTTTAAAATAAAAGGCTTCCATATTTGATACTGCAGAAAGGCTGTAGTTGGACTATCTCAAATGTGTAACCTTAGAAGGAGGAATGCTAACTTAAAAAGTGCTTCTCACCTATTTAACAGGGTGGAGGTTTTAGGGTGAAGTTATAGTAAGAAGGGTGTTAGTAGATTAACAGAATTGTATCAATTGCAGCCAGCTCTAAGCCTACTCTCACTAAGATAGTTACTGACAGGAGACAGAGAAATAAGTTAAAAGGGACAGGAGATTAACAGAATTGTCAGATATTCCTGCTCACACCAAGATATATACTGACAGGAGAGAGAAATAAAAGTCAAACAGACAAGAGGTAAATTAGTGTTACCAGGAAAGATGTATATTGTACTCTATGAGGGAATATTTAACTGTGTAACTCTGTATTTTCTTAGCAGCTCAAATCTTTAGCAAACCTATACATCAAAATAAGACAATTGCAAGCCACTCTGTGTGATGTCCTTAAAATTCTTGATTCTTACAGAGCCTTTTGATAATAAAAATCTCACCTTGTCTAACCCACAAAACAAAATTGTAAATGGTCACATGGACTTTCGATTCTGTCTCACTCTGTCTGAAATCTACTTAATGTATTATACAAAATTATTACTTACCCAACTGGAGATCTGCTGTGAAATCCGAGAGACGAGCCCCCATAAAGATGTCAGTTTTGGTCAGTTATTCTTCTGTAGGACCTGGGTTCATTTCACTTCACAGACGCAGGAGGGTTTGTAATAAGGCAAGCAAACAGGTGTGGCTTGGAGAAAGGTTTTTATGTAAAAATAGGCTTAATACATAGGTATTGAACAGAGGTATATAGTGATTGTTACAGAGCTGTTTCAGTGTGCATCAATGAATCTGTGTGTGCATGTGTGAAGTGTGAAGTGTAAGATAGAGAGATAGGCCCAAACATGTGGCTCAGAGCCTCATGGAGAGAGAGAGAGAGAGAGAGAGGGGGGGGGGGAGGGGTGAAGGGAATTGATTATCCGAGCCTCCTGTCCTTCATGTCCACTGGATGGTGGGAGAGAGAGAGAGACAGGAAGTGTGTCTGTCCTTTATAGTGGACTGAATCCTTTCCAGCACTTCCCCTTGAGGTCTGCTATTGTCTTTGGCCACTCCCTTTGAGGTCTGCCCTTCTTGATTTAGCAAGGAGGGGCTGCAGACAGGTCCTGGAGACTGACATCACCATGGGGTCAGAGTTTAAGTTTTGGAGACTGAATTCACCAGAGTCCACAGCTGCATGAAATGTATGCTGACACCGCCATTAAGTAATTGCTTCACATCTTGCCAAATATCATGGCATTTGCAACAGTTATGCCCGGGATACTAAGCAGCCAATTGTACCACGCCTCTGTTCCATGTAAGCTTAAATGTAAATTTCAAGTTAATTGTAAACCACGTTGACTTTAGGATAAAGAGGTATTTACAAGGAGTTAAATAAATAAATATCAGACCCTTCAGACAGGGCGTATGCCCTCTGAAAAATGGAGTCTCAGCGTTGGAGGGGGGAAGAAGCAGTAGATCGTGCAAGAGAGAAACCATGACACAGCACCAGAGATAGAGGGTTAGTGCTGCTTCGTGGTTTCAGGACCATGGCCGCTGCTGCTGGCACCGGAGAGAGGTCACAGTGGCAGCAATGGTCGCAGAGGGGGCGGTGGGGGGAGGCAGGATGGAATGCCACCTAGGGCGCCTCCATTTCTTCCACTGACCCTGCGTCCGTAGAAATACATTGGGCTTTTTTTGTGGGGGGTTCTCAGTTCTCAGTCCGATTTGGCCCATTTCCCATTTTGAACTCGATGTACCTGTTTTTTCTGTTCTGTTAAATCTGAGTTATAACATAAGATGACCTAAGAGATGCCATACTGGGTCAGACCAAGGGTCCACCAAGCCCAGTATCCTGTTTCCAACAGCGGCCAATCCAGGTCACAAGTACCTGCCAGGGTCCCAAAAGGTATTCTATCCAGCTTCCATGCTGCTTGTTCAGATGTTCAGTTTCCTTGCATCCAGCTTTTTATATCAGACAGACATTCTCAGCTCTTTTGTATGATTCTTTCCAGAACCCCGCAGTTACCCACATGGGGAAACAATAGTCTTTTGATCATATTATAATGCTATAAATATTTACGACCTTGTCATCCTCTGATCACCTATCCGTCTCTCCCACCCTCTTCCCCGAGACTGTCACTGGAACGCTTTTGTGATTCACATACAGTATATTCTGGTTTTGTCATCTGTTGCTCATACTGTCCTGACCTGAAGAAGGAAGCTTTAACAGTCACAAAAAATCCACAACTGTATTAAGTTAGTCCAATAAAAAGGTATCACCTTATTTTCATTTTTTGCTTTTATTTAACTTTCATTTATCTAAAAATTGTTGTCTCTTCACATTAAAAATGTGCACATATTTTTTGTTTCTTGCACTAATTGCTGCTAGTATGCGAAACCATCACCCACAGAAAGCCTGCTGTGAATTACGTAGACCGTATTTCATTCATGTTCTGTGTCATGTAGCACATTTCGTTAGCGCATTCCATGATACCCACCCAGGGCCAGGAGGAAGGGAGGAGGACAGAAATAGTTTATATATGTACGGTAGAATGGTTTATTTTTGTAGTACATATTGTAAATTTTTCTGTTGTCCTTATGGTCCTCTTCCAAAGTCAAAAAGAATGTTCTGTAATGATTAAAACTGTGTTTAACTAAAGAAGAGAATAAATAGTAATTAACTCTTTTGTTAGAGATGCGCTCAGTTTAGTAAAGTTTGTTGTTTCATTGTTTTTCCCTCCTGACTGACCATTCATCTTCCCTTTAACCTCGACTGGAGCTCTGTTGAGAGTATGGGGAAATCTGGATGTTCTGAAGAGTCTGAGAGATTGGGAAATTCTTGAGGATTAATGCCTGCTGCTGCAGTCAATTGGATTACTCTAACTACCTATTCCACTTATCTTATTATAAGGGCTCCCGGTTTCCATTTTATGGTCCAACACAGATAATTTTGCCAGAATTAAAGCTTCGATTTTATTATTATTTTTATGCAACCCCCCTCTATCCTCAGTGGCTGTACAGTATATAACTGGAACAAAAGTAGGTGACAGAAAGCGGAACAGACATGTCTATAAATTAAGAACAGAAATGTAAAATGTAACAAGTGGGGAAAGCATGCAAAGCATAGCTCATGGAATTCTTTCCAACACCTGTATGTGTATGTCTTGTCAACGTGCTGTCTGTGCATGTGTGTATATCTGTTTTATATTTTTCTTATCTGTGGTGTTTTTTTGTATGTATAAGGGTCTTTGTGAATTGATATGTCTGTGTGTGTGTATGCCCAATGAATAATAAAAAAGCCCCCAATAAATACCCCAAAACAGAAACAAAACAAGACTAGGAACTAAAAAAACAAACAGTACATGAGAGCTTCTATAGAACAAACAACAGTCATAGAGGAAAAAAGACCTTAGTTCCCTCCTTGAATAGAACAGCGAAGGGGGTGAGCCAGTTGAACGACAAAGAGAAATAGAAAACAATGCCTTATTAGTCGGCTGAGCCCAAAACAACATCAACGGTCAAAAATCCCTCTACGATGGGGGAACTGATTGAGCAAAAACCAAAAATCAAAAATACAACACACAAAAATTAAACAGATCCCCAATGTTGCTTGCTGTGTAACCAGGATCAGTATTCAACAGAACTGGTATCACATTCAAGGGTACACACTCATGAGTACAATATTAAGCCACAAAAGTGGAAAACTTAGCTTTGATGTAACTCTGCACCCCACAATATACAGTAGCAGGATCTAAGCAGCATTCCCGACAGCATTCCTGGAAGCGTTTATCACAGCCTTTCTGGCAGTATCCCAGAGCCCTGACACCAGGTGTTTCGCCTGGACAGCTTCCTCAGGGAGCTCAATGAGGATGTTACTAATCCAGTGAAAGAATGGACGCAAGTGTTAGCCCTGCTGCACAAACCGCCGGTGTGTGTGTGTGTGTGTATATATATGAACATGTATGGGTTTATGTGTCAGTTTTTATGGGTAGAGCAGTTTGGGGGGCAGTAGGGTATTTATATGGGAGTGGAGCAGTTTGCAGCATAGTGGAGCAGTTGCAGGGATGTAGTTTTTGGGGCTGGAGAAGTTTGGAGGCTGGTGAGGCAGATGCAGTTGTTTGGGGGGGGGGCAGTTTGTGGGACAGTGGGGTAGTTTTTGGGGTAAGACAGTTTGTAGAATGGTGGGGCTGTTGTGGTGGGGAGATATTTTGGGGGCTGGGATAGTTGACAGGATGGTGGGGCAGTTGCAGGAAGGGTTAGGTTTTCCCAGTGGGGCAGTTTGAAGGATGGAATGGCAGTTGCGGGGGAATATTTTTTGGAGTGAGAAAGGTTATAGCATACTAGAACAGTTGTGGGAGTATAGTTTTTGAAGGTGGGGCAGTTTGCAAGGTGGCAGGGCAGCTGTTTTTTGGAGTGAGACGATTTGCAATGTAGTGGGGCAGTTGTGGGAATGTAGATTTTGGGGGTGGAGTGGTTAGCAAGGGGGTGAGGCAGTTGTCGGGAGTATTTTTTAGTGATGGCAGTATTTAGGGGGTTGATAGGGCAGTTGCAAAAGAGTATATTTTGGGGATGGTAGCAGTGTGTGGTGGTGGGGCTATTGGGGGGGGGGGTAGTTTTGATGGTGGGGAAAGTTAGGGGGTTGGGAGAGTACAGAACAGGGAGAGCAAATTTGAAAGGAAAATTCCATAACTGCTATGTTTCACTGTATGAATGTTTCTATACAACAGAGGCCGGAACTCCTTCTCCCATAGAAATAACATTGGGCTAATTTTTTGGGAGACCCAATTTAGCCCATTTTTGATCTTTCTTTTTACCAGTTTTCCCCCATGCCAAGTTTCATCCCATTCTATTAAATTTTCAGAGAATTGTTTTGCCTTCAGACAGACAGACATTCTTGACCCCTTTTATGTAATTCTTTCCAATTTCTACTGGGTTGGAAAGAATAAAAAGGAAACAGAAGAGAAGACATAGGGGTATGTTTACAAAGCAGTGGTAGCGGCCTCCGTGCGATATGGCCGTGGCTCCGATATCGCACTGAGGCCACTACCGCTGCTTTGTAAACATGCCCGATAGCTTCAAGAGCACTGGGTATAAAGTATGTCTATAGATTCATTAGGTTTCTGTTACTGGGAGGGCTTTAAAGAGTTAAAAGTAGTAAACATGATTGAAGTAGAACATTGATTGATGATATCTGGCCCACTGCATGTTCTCTTAGGTTTCTTTGGCTAGCGTCATGATCTTTGCAGCATCTTAGTAAGTGGAATCAATGTTTCAGTCATCGTGCTTTGGTTTTCTTCAAGGTGAAGTTGTTTGTGCCCTCTTCCATCAAAATATGTAAAAAGAGGGGGGGGGGGCGCTAGTGAGCCCGCTGCGTGATGGCCGCATTCTAACTGAGCTCTGTCTCCAATACCACAAATCTCTAGCTAACATGCGCTATCTGTAGCAATTCTCCCTACCTTTGCCTGCCCCGGGTCAGCACAAACCTGCGGTGCCCTTCGAAGCCCGGACGAAACGCCCGGTAAGATCTTTGGCGTCCGGGAAGCCGAGGAGTCCAGCCCTAGAGTGCGGCCTGCTGTGTACCTCGTGGCGCCATTTGCTTTGGGCCTGAATAATCCTGCAGCTGACTTCTGCGATTTGAGGGGGCTTGGAAGGCTTCTGGGCGGGTTCTCTCTGGGCTGTGCTGCTGGATCCTTTGTGCCGGGTCGGAGAGCGTGTGGCAGTCCTTTGCTGGGTGGAGTACTATCCCCAAGGTAGGGGCGCTTGACCGCGGAACTGTAGTCTTGCCTCCGAGACTGCGAAGAAGGCCCGGATTCCCTGCGGCAACCGCTAGTGTCCCCCACCTTATTTTGTCAGCATCAATCCCCCTGAGGGGGGTAAGCGCGAGGGCTAATCCTTTTCTCTCCTACACTTTGGATTACAAACGGCTCCGGGACAGTGGCAATCAGCTAGCAGTCTCCTGCCGAGGCACCTGTTTCTCAGCGTGGATCCCATGTGCTCAGTTGGAATGTTTTAGCGTTTTCCCTGGTTTCAGAAATCTCATTGATCTGTAACACCCTGCAGTTGTGGGCATTTGATGTTATAACTCTGCATCGCTCCACAGTGCAATTTGAGCACTTTCTCCGGCAGCTCGCCTCTTCAGGAGGGCCAAGGGCAGCTCTCCTCTCATTGCCCAGCTGTCTCTCCGGTGTCTTGGGCCTTGCGGGCATTGTCTCTACCTATCTCCTTACACTGTGTGGCAGTGACTGCTGTGTGGGCTAACGCGGCCCTGTGAGCTGCTGTCCCCCTGAGATCTCTGCCCTTGCTGACATTGGCTGTTTCTTTCTCCTAACACTGTGTGGCCCTGGTGACCCCGGGGATGGCTGCTAAAGCTAAAAATTCTGAAACTCGGGAGGGGATGCGCTCCTCTCAGCGACTGCAGAGCAAGTCTGGGGCCTCAAGCAGTCCGCTTGAACAACCTTCTCCATCAGGTACTGATGATGATGAGACTGTAAGTGAAAACGAACTGGACCCTCATAAACAACTCTCCTCTGCTCAACTTAAACAAGAACTCCGCAGAGGTTTTGCGGAGTTAACTAACGAGTTTCGCTCGCTACGTGAGGAGCTGATGAAAGACGTCGCAGAACTACGGACTGATGTTAAAGAGCTGGGAGCCCGAGTGGAGGACGTGGAGACCAAAGTGGTTGATCAGGATGGGACTCTGATGGATCTACAATGTGCGCTTGATCGGCAGCATGCGCAAGCAATGGAGCTGACTTATAAAATTGATGACATTGAAAATCGCTCCCGCCGCAATAATGTGCGTTTTCGCGGAATTCCAGAAGCAGTGGGGGGCAGTGAAGATTTACCAACTGTGCTCAAACTGTTGATGGCGGAGTTGCTCCCGGCGGAGGACTTGGCGGCGCATGTTTCTGGAATGGAAATCGAACGAGTCCACCGCGCCTTGGGAAAACCCCCCAACAATCAACCTCGTGATGTTATTGCGAGGTTTTGCGATATTCTGATGCTGAGCTTCTCATACGACGAGGCCGGGAGAAAAAGACGGTTCGCTTCCAAGACGCAACAGTATCCATCTACCAGGACCTTTCGACGTTCACCTTGGCGCGCCGGAGAGAGATGAAACCAGTTATAACGGTCCTGAACAGCAAGGGAATTCGCTACTCTTGGTCCTTTCCATTCAGGATGAACTTTCTTTTGGGCAACAAAAAGATTTCAGCAAAGGACTATACTGAAGCTTGGCGAGCTCTTCGCCAGGCGGGTCTCGTTGATGATAATGCTCAGCCTCAGCCGCCGCCCCCTAAGTCTCAGCACTCCAAGTGGATTCGAGTGGGCAAGCCCGCTTGAATCTTTGTGGAATAGGAGAGCTTCTCTTATCTTCTAGGGAGCCTTATTTTGTGGGTCCCCTGTCTTTTTGATATGGGGTGGCATGACCGGCCCTTGGTGCTTGGCTGTTATTTGCTGTTTTCTCCCTTTTTTACGCAATATTTTTTACTGAGTTATTGGCCATTGGCACAGGTCAGCCTGGGCTTCCACTCCACTATACATAGGGGGCGGCGGCTGATTTGCAAATGTTTTGATGATGATACTGTTTTGATGAGGGGGCATGATGGGCTGGGTGGCCCGGGGTGGGTGGGGAGTAGTGGGGGAATATTATTATATGTTCAAGTTGTATAGCTGCTTTGTGGGGATTGGGGGGGAATGGGGCTTGTGGTCAATTTACCGTGTCCTGTATTAACCTTGACAGGCAGGTGGTATTGACGGGAAGGGGGGGGGGGTTTGGGCTTGTGGGAGGGTTTTTCAACCTGGGGCTGGAGGGTGTGTTTGGGCTTGGGGGGGGGGGGCTATGGCTTTAGCTTCTGGAGTGTGGAATAGGTGGGCCCGGCTACTTAATCTCCTGGGTTTGCGGGGGGGAAGATGTCATCGGGACCCTCCGGGTAGCTGGAGGGTTAGAGGGTCTAGATTGTGAATATCAATGGTGTGCTTTATCTCTTTGAATGTTAAGGGTCTTAACTCCCCACAGAAGCGGTCGCTGCTGTTTTCAGAATTGCGCGCTTTGCAAGGGGACATTGTTTTCTTACAGGAGACCCAACTTCAGACTTGTAAGCAGGGCTGGCTAAGGCGGTCCCCGTACACTGAGGTGCGGGTGGCCTCTGATATGCAGGGCCGGAAGAAGCGGGGAGTGGCCTTCCTATTTCATCAGGGCCTCTCCTTGCAGATTGAGGACTTGCAACGAGATACTTTGGGGAGGTGGCTCTTTCTGAATGTTCGCTTAGAAGGGCACTTGCTAACCTTAGCGAATATTTATGCGCCCAATGCAGGCCAGGGGTCCTTTTTTACGTGACTGAAAGCTTTATTGGCGGATTTTGCAAAGGGCCCCATTGTTTTGGGTGGGGATTGTAACACGCACCTGGTGCCCCATTTGGATTCCACAGGCCGCGCGGGGGGGGGGGGGGAGAGTGGGGGGGTCGGCAAGAGCCCTTCAACGCCTTATGCTAGATTTAGGTTTGCGAGATGTTTGGAGGGACACTCATGAGGGGGTGAGGGGTTACACTTACTACTCTCCGGTCCATCAAGTTCATACTCGCATTGACTATTTTTTATTGGACCAGCGCCTGATGGATGGGAGAGTAAAGGCTGGACATGGAGCGCTGACTTGGTCAGATCATGCCCCGTGCTGGCTTGCCCTCCCGGCCGGATTGTACAGTGAGCACCAACGTCTATGGCGCTTAGATGCGAGGTTCCTGCGGCGGCAGGGTGCAGTGCAGGATCATATCCGCTTTATTACCGAATTCTTTGAGCTTAATAACTCTGGGGACGTCCCCCTTCCCACGGTGTGGGACGCTTATAAGGCTATGGCGCGAGGTCAGCTCATGGCGGAGGCGGCCCGAACGCGGAAAATGTGGACGCGTGACCACGACCAGTTGGCGAAGGAGTCTACTCGTCTGGGTTTGGAGCATGCCCAAACTGGCTCACAGCAGGTTTTGCGTCAATGGCGGGCTGTTCGAGCCAAGTTAGATGCGTGCTTTCAGAGAGAATTAGATAATAAGCGCCGGAAATTACGGCAAACTTTTTATGAACATGGGAATAAAACTGGCCGCTTCCTGGCTTTGCGTCTTCGGCAACAGCAGTCCACGAGAGTGGTCCGCGAATTGCGTGATTCTGGGGGGCGGAAGAGGGTTATTTCCCGGGAGATACGAGATCTTTTTGCTGATTATTTGGAGCTGCTCTATAAGGCAGAGCACTTTGATTGGGATCGTGTCCAGGGCTATTTACAGTGGATCACCCTACCGAGTCTTTCTGACTTTGACCGAGCTCAGTTAGATTCTGAATTCACGGTGGACGAAGTGGAAAATGCCATCCGGCAATTGAAAACTGTCAGTGCACCGGGTAGTGATGGTTTCCCAGCGGAATATTATAAGAAGTTTCGGACGCAGTTAGCGCCCACCTAGACCATCTTGTTCAATGAGGTCTTGGGGGGGGGGGTTTCTCTCCCTGCGTCCCAACGTGAGGCACTGATAGTGATGATACCCAAGCCCGGTAAACCACTACAGGTTGCGGCATCGTATCGCCCCATTTCCCTGTTAAATGTTGACGTTAAAATCTTTGCTTCTGCGCTGGCTGTGCGCCTGAATCGGGTCCTTCCTGGCTTGGTTCACCCAGACCAGGTTGGATTTGTGCCAGGTCGCCAGGCTGCTGATAACATAAGGCGTATGTTGCAGATCATCCATGTGGCTCAACGGGAACCGCAACCAGCTTTACTGGTGGGGATCGACGCCGAAAAGGCATTTGATCGGGTTGATTGGGGATACCTCTGGTGTGTTTTGGAGACAATGGGCTTTGGCCCTAATTATATCTGTTGGGTTCATAGTCTTTATTAGCATCCTCAGGCTTGTGTCCGAGTTAATGGGGGTCATTCGAGAAGCTTCCTGCTGGAAAGGGGTACGCGTCAGGGTTGCCCTCTTTCGCCTCTGCTCTTCGCACTCGCGATGGAACCCTTGGCTCAGGGCTTTCGTGAACACTCAGGCTTGCGGGGGGTCCGCATTGGCCCCGCGGACTATCGGATTGTGCTTTTTGCGGATGATATCATCTTGTCCCTGGTGGATCCGTCCGCTTCCCTCCCAGCTGCGATGCAGCTGTTTGAAAACTTTTCTCGGATATCGGGTTTTAAAATTAATTACACCAAGTCGGAGATCTTGAACATCGGGGTCCCTGGGGCGGTTTGTGCGGAGCTTCGAGCGGTCTATCCTCTTCGATGGGTGTCAGGAGCTTTACGCTACTTAGGGGTGTATTTGACCGAGGAGCGGGCGGACCTCTTTAAAGCTAATTATGATCCCCTGCTTCGTCAGGTTCGACGAGACTTAGAGATTTGGAATGGCCTGCTCCTTTCCTGGTTTGGGCGTATAGCCGTAGTCAAGATGGTGGTTGTCCCCCGCTTTCTTTATTTTTTTCAGGTACTACCGCTTCCCATCGCGCGGGCTACCTTGGCGACTTGGCAACAGTTGCTTATGAAGTTTATATGGCACTATCGTCGTCCGCGCTTAGCGCGGCAGGTTCTCTATGCTCGCATGCGTTCTGGAGGTATGGGCATGCCCAACTTGCATTGGTACTATGCGGCGGCGCAATGTCGGGCGGGGATGGAGTGGATGATTGCGGATAGCACCAAACGCTGGGTACAACTGGAAATGAGCTTGGCGGGGGGAGCGGGGCTAGGAGATTGGCTGTGGCTCGGTCCAAAACTTCGCCGTGCTAAGTGTCTTAGTAACCCCTATGTTCTTCATACCCTCCGATGTTGGGATCAACATTTTCGGTCCCGGGGTGTAGATCTGTCCCCTTTGGCCCCTATAGTAGATAACGCTTCTTTCCCGCCGGGGTTGAATGACATAGTCTTTCGGCAGTGGGGGCATCATGGCCTTAGCCGGGTCAGACAACTCTTTGATGACGGTCGGTTACAATCCTTTCGTGAATTACAAGATGAATTTGACATTCCGGCCGGGCATCTTTATCAATACACGCAAGTGACACATTGGGTTCGATCTAGGCTTGTTCGGCCCCAGGTTGCTCAGGACCTGACGGATCTGGAACGTTACTGTGAGGGATGCACTACCACTAAGGGTCTCGTGGCGACCCTATATGCCCACTTGCAGGGGTCTCAGTCGTGCTCTTCAAAGCATAGGGAGCTTTGGAACTCCGATTTGAATCTTTCCTATACCGAGCAACAGTGGGAGGGGGTGGAAGCGCGCTTGTGGAAGAGTTCGGTAGCGATTAATGCCCGTGAAACTAATTATAAAATATTGTACCGTTGGTATATGACTCCGGCACGGATCGCTCGTATTTATTCTGGGGCTGTGGCCCTATGCTGGCATAATTGTGGGCAACGGGGCACTCTGGGGCATATTTGGTGGGGTTGTCCCCGTATTCGCGCCTTTTGGAGGGGTGTACAATTTCGGCTGCAGCTGCTTTTGGGAGTGAGTATCCCATGGGACCCGGGGATTTTCCTTTTCGGGGCCTCGGTGCCAGGTGTGCGGGCTCCGCAGCTCGCTTTACTCCGCCATGGCTTGAATGCGGCCCGATTATCCCTTGCAGCAGCCTGGAAGTGTGCTTTGGCCCCCTCCCTCCAGGTTTGGCTGGAACGAATGTGGGATTTGTATACTATGGAGCGGGGGGTAGCAGTCAGCAGGATGCGTTTGGTGCGCTTTGAGATGGTGTGGGCACCCTTTGTTTCTCGTTATGGTGCGTGATTGCTCTGGATCAGTGGGGGGGGGGGAATATATCACCTTCCCAGGGAGTTTGCTCTTTGTGTGTGGGTTTTTTTTTTTTTTTGCTCACCGTTTTCTTTTGCCTAAGGGTTAGCAAGCCATAGGTGGGGGGATTGGGAGGTGGGGGGGGGGGGGGGTTGTTGGGCTAGGGAGGTCTTGGGGGGGGGAAGAGGGAGGTTGGGGGAGGTTGCTGCTCACCGTTTCCTTATCCTAAAAGTATAAAACTGAAGGCGTTTTGTAGAAGACTATTGTGATCTGAAGTTATGCTGTTGTTGTTGCATTCTTTTTGATGATCTTTGTGGTTCTTGTTTTTATGTATTCCTTGGAAGCCTTTCAATAAAAAAAAAAAAAAATATGTAAAAAGAAAGGAATTAGGCTTATTACCATACTTAACTCCCAATTGCCAATATGGAGGCTACCTCACCATCCAGCTCCCTAACAGCCTCAAGCCTGCACTAGCTATCAGCACAGATGTGCACCAAAACCTTAGCCCCAGGCTACACAATGCTACTTCAGGGTCATTAGCAGAGCCCAACCCACAAATAAGAGCAGGCCGCCAGGACTACTGGTAGAGCTCAAAGGTTTTGAGAGATCCCTGGGACCATTGGAGGGCCTCATCTCGCCAACAGCCAAAGACAAGAGGAGGTCTGAAACTGCCATGATTAGGAAGGGGAGAGAGAAATGAATGTAGAGTAGGAGTGAGGCAGGGTTGGCCCAATCACTGTGCTAACTAGGCAGCCGCCTAGGGCAGTAACGTCTTGGGGAGGGGGGAGTGATGGCAAAGTGCAGGGCATTCAAAGCTAAACAATCGATTTTGACAGCCAGAGGGGAAGTAAAGCTTGAGGTTTGCCTAGGGCGGCAACACCTTGAGCCAACTCTGGGGCTGGCCTTGGAGTGAAGGGATTGGAAAGAGGGTGAGGAATAGGTGGGAATGGTGACAATGAGGGTGTGGGGTGGAGAGAGAAATATGGACAGGTTGAGAGAAGACTGTGTTCTGAGAGAGAATCCTTGGTACTGGGCAGGTGTGGTGGTGACAATGAGGGTGCTGTGGGAATGGAAAGGGAGAGAAAGTGCTGGATGGGTGGGGTGGTCAGAGAGTGTGTTAAGTGGTGAGATGAACAGAGGATGTGCTGAGTGGAGGGATGGATAAAATGTGCTGAGTGGGTGAGCGTAGATAGAGAGAGAGCGAGAGAGATGATGAGAGGTGGAGAGAGAAGGTGCTGAAGGTTTTGGACAATGAAGAGAGAAGGTATGGGGCACTGCACAGAGAAGGCAAAGACTGGTATGAGGCTGACATGCTGGGTAAGGCATAGAAAGGAGGGAGCAAGGTGCTGTGGGGGTAGAGAGAGAAAAGAGTAGAGATGCTAGAGGGGGAATGCTAGGGAGGACTGGAGCTTCCATCAGATGAATTAGGTGGTCACTAGAGAGTCAATATTCTGAGGGAGGCAAATGGACAGTGGCAAGCTGCAGCTCAGCCTCTGGCTCCATGGCCAGTAGCGGGATAGGCACTTAAGAAGAGATGATCAGTTTCCTCTGCAGCACAGAGAATGAGAGACGGTCGCACTAACAAACATCCAACCTTCTGGCCAACAGTCGGCATGAGAAAGGGTGTGTCAGTTTTTTCTGCAGTGCAGTCAATCTCTCAGATCCTCTTGCAAAACTGATCCTATGCCGTAGAAGAATCGGAGGTGCTCTTAAGCTCCCTTTCTCATGCTGGCAACAGTGCGGGAGTTTGAAGTTGAACTTCTGGGATGGTTGTTAGCACGACTGTCTCTGAATCTCTATGCTAAACGGATGCATTTTTAAGTGCCTTTCCCCAGCCAAACACGGTGTGGAGGGCTGAGCTACAAGATAAAGAAGTACTGTACTACTGCCAGGAAGTAGTTGTGCAGAGGGGTGGGGGCCAGAAGAAAGATTCACCTGGGGCATCTGATATCCTTGCACCAGCCTTATGGACAAAGGGAGGGGAATGCTGTGCCAGAACTACTGTCTTCAAAAAAGGAATCATGGTGCAGGGGTTGCTGTCAGTAAGTTAGCGGGGGGGGGGGGGGGGGGGGAGGAATGAGGAGGGCTGAAGCTTCGCCCATGGATCCTGATACCCTTTCACCAGACCTGTAGAGATCCCCTCATTGGAAGATGTGAGATTAGCACCTAAGAGGAGACGTGCTTTCAGCTGCTTTTCCCAGGGTTTTGGAATACTTTGCTGCTAGAGGACTACCTGAAAAAATATTATCTGGCTTTTCCTAAGAAGATTCAAGCATTTGCAGAGTATTAAGATGATTCTCTGTATTGTTTCCTTAGTTGTGGGAACTGACAGGGAAGATTTCTGTGTTCCTGATCAGGGCACCCCCTGAACTCTGTGGTAGAGGGGGGAGATTTCCTGGATGTGCTAATCACAGTGCTGTATATACAGTAAGGCATTTATTAACCAATTTGGCTATGTTACCAAAAACTGGGGCAGGGCTTGGGGGACTGGGACTGCAGGATGTAGTTGGATAGGTTTGTTCTTATTATTTGTATATTATTATTTATGTTAGGGTCAACCTTTAAAAGGACATAAGTTTACCAATGGCACTGGCGATGTTAAGTGCTGCCTCACAGTTTCTGGACTATTGCCACCATTGCAAGCCCCAGAGGAGGGTGGCAACAGCAGCAATAGGTGCCCCTGGAGGACTGGCGCTCTAGGCAATGACCTAGTTCACCTAATGGAAGCACCCACCTGCTAATCGTAGATTTTCAGCACCTATACAGATAGTGGTGACCTGAAAATTTTAACTGCTCTACTACTACTACTCCTATTAATCATTTATATAGCTCTACAAGGTGTATGCACTGCTGTAGAGACACATAGAAAAGACGGTCACTACTCGTCAGAGCTCACAATCTAATCAAGAAAGACACTACAATAGCTGAGAACAAGGGGTACAAATAGGGAAAAATAAGTAGACCCAAGGAAAAACAAGGGATTGGGATGCAAAAGCAGCCTCAAAGAGGTGATCCTTTAGCATGGATTTGAAAAGGGGGAGAGATGAAGCCTGACGTACAGACTCAGGTAGTTTGTTCCAGGCATAAGGAGCAGCAAGTTGAAAGTAACGAAGTCTAGAATTGGCAGTGGAAGAAAAGGGCGCAGAGAGAAGCAAGCCAGTGTAAGAGCGGAGTTCACAAAGAGGGGAGAGAGGAGAGGGGAAAGGTAGTGAGGAGTTGTATGAGTAGAATGAATGCATTTATAGGTCAAAAGTAGTAGCCTAATGGTTAGAGTACTGGCTTGGTAGCCATAAAGGACCAGGGTTTGATTACCACTGGCATTCCTTGTTCCCTTGGGTAAGTCTCTTAGCCCTCTATTTCCTTGGAAGAAAGGCCTGGTAATTTACTTCTGGTCACACTGCCAAGAAAACCCAGGAGCTGCTGAGTTGCCAGGAGTCAACACTGATTCAAAGACACAAATTGCTTTTTGCATAGGTCAAAAGGAGAAGTTTGAATTGGATAAGGAAATGGAAGGGGAGCCAATGAAGTGACTTGAGAAGAGGGGTTATACGAGTATATCAGGGCTAGTGGAAGATTAGCTGCACAGCAGAGTTCTGAAGAGACTGAAGGGAAAGGAGATGACTCAGAGGGAGACCAGCAAGGATGAGGCTGCAATGATCAAGACGGAGATTGCCAAAGAGTAGATAAGTGTTTTAGTAGTGTGTTCAGAAAGGAAGGGGTGAATTTTTTTAATGTTATAGAGAAAGAAATGACAGGCTTTAGCAATCAGTTGGATATGTGCAGAAAAGATGACCCCAAGTTTGCGGGCTGAGGAAACAGGAAGTAGGAGAGTGTTATCTACAGAGATAGAGAAAGGAGGCGGGGGAGAGGAGGGTTTAGGGAGAAAAATAAGAAGTCTGATTTTGGCCATGTTCAATTTAAAATGGCGGTGAGGCGTCCAGGCAGCGATGTCAGATAGACAGGCAGAGATATGGGCCTAGAATATCAGAGAAATATCAGGTGTGGATAGATAGAGGGGAGTTTATTAGATATGGAATGAGCATTCCATAAGGCACATGAGAAAGGGAGAGAGGAGGGGGAAAGGAGAGGAATATGAATAAGACTGGAGTGGTGGAGAGGGGAACTATCATGGGAATGAGAGAAAAATCTAGGAGGGCCAGGGTTAGGATTAATATCACCGGATGATAGAAGAAGAAGAGTGTGAGGCAGCGAGGAGACGACCTGGGGGAAACGAGGGTGAGATTATTTCAGAGAGAAACTAGAGGGTGACAGGAAGAAGGAGGCAAAGCTCAAGCGCTGAAGACAGGGTGGAGGAAAAGATGAGGGAGGAAATGAGGAAGGTGGAGAGAGGGTGATAAGGGGGGGGGAGGTTAAGTTGATGATATGAGGTGTAGGGGGCCTACTGGGTCATAAGGGCCACTATCTCACCCTACAGGGGTCTCAAACACGCGGCCCGCGGGCCGCATGCGGCCCGCAAGAGCATCTTGTGCGGCCCGCGAAGCACTTACCGGCGTCTAAAAAAAAAAAAAAAATTCCAAACTTGCCGCCGCAGTATTAAGCGTCCCGCGGGCCCCTCTGCCTGCTCTGAGTCCTCTCCTCCCTGCAGCATCAGCTCCAAAAGCGGCGGCTTTCAGAGCCGCGAAGAGAGAGAGTTTCTCTCGCGCGGTTCTGAAGACTCTATCGCTGCTCTTCAGAACCGCGCGAGAGAAACTCTCTCTCTTCGCGGCTCTGAAAAGCCGCCGCTTTTGGAACTGATGCTGCAGGGAGGAGAGGACTCAGAGCAGGCAGAGGGGCCCGCAAAGTAGTAAATAGTGGAGTGCCCTAAGAATTTGCATTAGGACCAGTGCATGTTAGCATATTTAGAAATGAACTGGAAAAAACAAATGAGATGACCAAATCTGCAGGTAACACAAAAATGTTCGGAGCCATTAGATCGCGAGCAGATTGTAAGGAACTGCAGTGGGACCTTATGAGACCGGGCATCTGGATGGCTGATGAAATTTAATGTAGATAAGTGAAAACTAATCATATAGGGAAGAATAATCCAAATATTTACTATAAAATGCTAGGTACCACATTAGAAGTCACCATTCAGGAAACAGAATCCTCAGCATAGTGTGCAGAGGTACTTAAAATGCAAATAGAATGCTATAAATTATTAGAAAAGAAATGGAGAATAAATTAAAGTGTATTATAATGCTTCTATTGCTTCATAGTGCTACCGCACCTTGAGTACTGTGTACAATTATGGTCACCACACATCTGGATCTGCTGTTGCTCATGGGACTGGCTGACGGCATCAGGACTTACAGTAGTAGATGGTGGCAGGATAGGGGAGCAGCATTGGGGGCTCCAGAGCAGGAGAATGCAGGCAATGCTAGGCACGGCTAGGTCTAGTGAATTCTGGAGGGGGAGCCAGTCTTAAAGGGGCCAGCAGACTCTTCTGGGTGCAGGGTTCAGGTGCCGCGGCGGCAGGGTGAGAGCGATCGGGACAGCAGTAGTAGTTCCTAATGTGCCTGGCGGTTGGCACTGGATTATAGTAATGTAGAAATCTTTTAGTCTTTCTTTATTCATGCACTCATTAAGAGGCATGTTTACTAAAAGTTAGGGTATGGTAACATTATGCAAATATTTATGCAAATGAGGTCCCTTATGCAAATGAGGTCCCACATCTCATGCGGCCCCCGGGTTATTTTAGAAGTCCTCATTTGGCCCTCAAAGCAATTTGAGTTTGAGACCCCTGCCCTACACGGAGGAAGTACACAAAGACCAATTTCTCAGCAATACCCACAAAATCTTTATTATACAGGATCCTTTTCTCAGCAAAAATTGTTCACATACAAATTCCACTTACAGGTACGAGGTAGCTACTGTATAGGGATAGACAGGAGAGAAAGGTTAATGGGGCAATTCCTTTTCCGGGCCAGTCCAGGAAACATGAGGGTAGTCAATCCCTTCTAGCAGCTGAGGACTGAATTCTGAAGTTTTGAAGGTATCAGGTATCTGGCTCCCCCTACTGGCGAAACCTCAGTCTTTTCAGTCCTCAGCAGCTGTAGGGTTTTACTCTGGCTGGCTCCCGGAGACACGTGAAGGAGTTAGATTAAATTAGAGAGTTTTGGTTTTATTTTTATTTTTTATTTGCTCTGAGCTACAGTACTTCTTTTAGCGCCGGGTCCCTAGCAGGGATCTAAGTCAGCAAAGAGTACATTTCACCTGATATCGGGGTGAGCTTCACTCGCTGAGCTCGGGAGGCAGAGCCTGCCTCAGGCCACAGCTCCGATTCTTCCCGGGGAGTAGGCAAGTGGTGCTGGGAGCCCCAGAGACCTTCAAGCCTCCTCCGGGTGCAGATCACCTCTGCCGCTAGCAGCGGATCTGGGTGTCTGAGAATAAAAATCGCCTTGCTTGCAGGTATGTGTGTTTAGAGTGCACTGGTTTCGGCGGGTTTTTTATTTATTTATTTAGCATACATTTATACACCGCTCCTTCCAGCGATCAGAAGCGGTCAATCGTTGTACAAGACAGGGAGAGGGGAATAGACAAGGGGAGGATAAACAACGAGAAGGTTACAGTTATACAATTGACTGGCAAATAAATTACTGTTTAAACACCAGTATGAATTACAAATTATTGTATAAGACACGGGAGAGGGGACAAGATAAGGGGGGTGATTAACAACGGCACAATTACAGTTATACATATCATTGGCATAAATTACAGTTTGAACACCAGTGTAAATATACAACAGAGTCGCAATATATAAAGGCATAATAGGATAAAATTATATACATATCGACAATTTGATCATCATGGAAGTGGACATCAAATGAGCATTAGGTTCATATGAGGCTTAGGCTTTTGAGGTAGGGAGCAGCATGGGAGGGGACAGTTGGAACCGTCTATGTGATGCCGTAGTGTATTTGGAATAGGTGTGTTTTAAGCTCTTTTCTGAAGACCTGTAAGTCCTTGATCTGACGTAGCTCGTGTGGCATCTGGTTCCAGAGTATGGGTGCTGAGTAGGTGAATGCCCGGTTGCTGGTCGGTTCTTTCACTGACCTTATGCTGCTGGGTACGCAGAGTGTGTTCAGGTTAGCAGTTCGTCGGCATCTGTTGGCAGGCTGAGTGGTGATAAGGTTATCGAGAAAGGAAGGAGATATTTTGTGGATAATTTTAAATGTAGATACCAGCATTTTGTAGATTATCCTTGCAGGTATGGGGAGCCAGTGGAGCTCTATAAGAACTGGAGTGATGTGGTCTGACAAACTCTTATTCATGATAATTCTGGCTGCTACATTTTTTTTCTTTTCTCGGCGGCACGTTTTGATGTCTGTAGCGCTTTGAATAGGCGGCTGGCTTCTCTTTTTCTGGTTTTTTTTCTGTTTCCTTGGAGCTACTTCGGGTTCCTGGGGGTTTTTTTCACCGTCTAGTTGTACCGGTATGGATTCTAGACCTGAAGCAGGTGTGAGTGCAGGGGGCATTCCATGCTCTTCAGAAATGGCGGGAACGGCAGCCATTTCGGCTGCAGCTCCGGTTTTGAGTTCTCTTCAGGAGAAACACGCTAAGAAGAAAGGCAAATCTAAGAAGCCTGTACACGTGGAGGAAGCTCCCCCACAGTCACAAGCTTCAATTCCGGGGGATTTAACATCGGTTTTCTCTGCAGAGTTTATTTTGGCCTTGCATCAAGCTTACTGCTTGAAGGGGCAACAGGCTCCGGACAAAGGCTCTTCCCCTCTGGTGGTGAATCCCTTGGGAAAGCAATTTTCTTTCTCAGACCCGGGGGAGGGGTCCTCTAAAATGGCCCTGGGCACTGAGGGGGGTTCCGATGGCTTCGGGCAACTTCCCTCGGGGCTTCAGGGGCTGGAGGAAGGCGAAATTCTGTCAGAGGCAGGTATGGAGTGGCCTCTGGATTTCGAGGATGCTGAGCAAGGCAGCGAGGATCCCAATATGTTCTGGGTGTTTAGAAAAGAGGAGCTTGGACCACTGATTGCGCAGACTTTGACAGCCTTAAATCTGGCCGTGCCGGTAACTCAGGAGGAGCCTTTGGAGGACCCTCTGCTGCAGGGTTTTAAGTCAGAACAGAAATGTTTTCCTGTCCACAGGGTCATGAAGCAGATGGTGGAGTCTGAGTGGGAATGTCCCGAAGCTTCCTTGCGGGGAGCTCGAGCTATTAGTCGCTTGTATCCCTTACCGCACGAGGAACAGGAGTTGTTAAAAATGCCTAAAGTGGATGCCTTGGTTTCGGCAGTCACTAAGAAAACCACTATCCCTGTAGAGGGCGGAGCGGCACTGAAAGATTTGCAGAATAGGAGTTTGGAGTCCCTGCTGAAGCAGACCTTTGAGTCCTGTGCGCTGTCTCTTAAAGCCGCTATCTGTGGGGCTTATGTTTCTCGAGCCTCCATTAGGTGGATCCAAAGTGCGGCTACCGCCCGCAAAGAAGAGGAGGAAGGAGCGAAGCTGGAGTCAGCGGCGGCTTATTTAGCAGATGCGTTTTATGATCTCGTTAGGATTTCAGCGAAGTCTATGGTGGCGGTAATTGTGGCTCAGCGGTTCCTGTGGTTAAGACATTGGGCGGCGGACGCCTCGTCCAAAGCACGGTTGAGTAAGCTTCCGTATAAGTTCACCCTGTTCTTCGGAGCGGCCTTGGAAAAGATTGTTAAGGATCTCGGGGACACTAAAGGCGGCAGGCTCCCAGAGGACAGGCCAAAGGCTCAGAAGCCTGGGGTTACGCACAGGGGTCCCGTGAGAGATTTTCGCAAGTTTAGGGGATCACGGTTTGCTCCGTATCCGAGGGCGCGATTTGTATCTAGGGGCCAGTCCTTTCGTGGCGCTCGAGGATTCGGTAGAGGTTATTTCGGTGCCCAGCAAAGTACAAATAAAAAGTCGCAATGAAACAAGGTTGGTCCAGACAGATATCCCGGTAGGGGGACGGCTGCAGAGCTTTCTTTCTGTCTGGGCCTCCATAACGTCCGATCAATGGGTATTGGAGATTATTCACGATGGGTACGTGCTCGAGTTCACTCGTCCATTGGCAGAGGCTTTCGTGGTGTCTCCATGCGGGTCGGCGAGGAAACAATTGGCGGTCTCGGCTACGCTCCAAAGGTTGTTATGCCTTCAAGCGGTAGTCCCGGTCCCTCCAGACCAGTTAGGTTCAGGTCGATACTCCATTTATTTCGTTGTTCCCAAAAAAGAGGGAACTTTTCGACCTATTTTGGTTCTCAAAAACGTGAATCGCTGTTTGCGGGTTCCTCACTTCCGCATGGAGACACTTCGATCCGTCATACGTTCGGTGCAGCCGACGGAGGTGCTTACGTCCATAGATCTAACTGAGGCCTATCTTCATATTCCTATCAGGGTCGAGCACCAACAGTTCCTCCGGTTTGCAGTTCACATGGGTCATTTTCAATTTCGAGCCTTGCCGTTTGGCTTGGCCACTGCGCCGAGAACCTTCACAAAAGTGATGGTGGTAGTGGCGGCGGCCCTGAGAAGGGAAGGGATTCTGGTACATCCCTACCTCGACGACTGGCTGATTCGGGCGCCGTCCGAGTCAGAGTCGCGGTCAGCAACGGCGAGAGTGGTGCATCTCCTGGAACAGCTTGTTGGGTTATAAACCAGGCCAAGAGCCAGTTGCGACTGGTAAAGAGGCTCCTCTACTTGGGAGCGATGTTCGATACGGAGGTAGGCTACGTTTTTCTGCCGGAATGCCGGGTTCAGAAGATTTTGAAGCAAGTCACGCAGTTCTTGCGCCTCAAAGCGCCGACGGCGTGGCATTATTTGCAACTCCTAGGGTCTATGGCGGCAGCTCTAGACCTCGTGCCATGGGCGCGAGCCCATATGCGACCCCTGCAGCAAGCGTTGCTATCCCGTTGGTCTCCGCAGGAACATCCTCTCACTCGCAGATTGCCCAGGTCGCAGGAAGTGAGCGACAGTCTCCGCTGGTGGTTGGATCCGGCCCACCTCAGAGCGGGTGTTCCCTTACGGCAGCTCGACTGGATTCTCCTCACTACCGATGCAAGTCTCCAGGGCTGGGGAGCTCATTGTCAAGCCTCCATTGCTCAAGGCTCGTGGCCGCCGGAACTTCAGACTGCTTCCATAAATTTTCTGGAGCTCCGGGCGGTTTCCCTAGCTCTTCGCGAGTTTCTTCTTCAGTGGAGAACAAAGCGGTGAGGGTGTTCTCCGACAATGCGGTGACAGTCTCTTACATCAATCGTCAGGGGGGAACAAGGAGTGCTCTTTTGTTGGAGGAGAGTCAACAGTTGATGGCCTGGGCGGAAGCGCATCTGGTGGCCCTGTCGGCGGCTCACGTGGCAGGCAAAGACAATGTGCAGGCCGATTATCTCAGCCGTCATATCGTCGATCCCGGAGAATGGGAATTGAACTCGGCGGTCTTTCACGACCTGACTCGGAAGTGGAGTCAGCCGGTGATGGATTTGATGGCCACCTTCGACAATGCCAAAGCAAGTCGTTTTTTCAGCAGACGCAGGGAGCGTATGGCGGAGGGGCTGGACGGCCTCGCACAGCCGTGGCCGGCGGAGAAATTGCTTTATGTCTTCCCTCCGTGGCCCATGATAGGGAGAGTGATTCGACGGATAGAAGGCCACGCAGGTATGGTGATTCTCATTGCCTCAGATTGGCCCAGAAGAGCGTGGTATGCAGACCTAGTTCGTCTCTTAATAGCCAAGTCCTGGAGGCTGCCCGTTCGGGAGAACCTGTTAGCGCAGGGTCCCCTGCTCATGTCCAATGTGGATCGCTTCTCGCTTACGGCTTGGCTCTTGAAAGGGAACAGTTAAGTCGGAGAGGTTATTCTGCTTCGGTTGTTAACACCCTTTTGCAGGCCCGCAGGGCTTCCACTTCGTTAGCTTATATCCAAGTTTGGCGGGTCTTTGAGAAATGGTGCGAGGAAAGAAATCTCCGTCCGGCTGACGCGTTGGTGCCTCAGGTGCTCTCTTTTTTACAGGACGGGCTGGATAAGGGTTTAGCTCTTAGTACTATTCGGGTGCATTTAGCGGCTCTTTCCTGTTTTCGCAGTTCCGTCAAAGGTTTTCAACTAGCTTCGCATCCTGATATCCTTCGGTTCTTCAGAGCGGTGAGAAACATTCGCCCTCCGTTTCGGGCAGTTGTTCCGGCTTGGGATCTCAATCTGGTTCTTGAAGCATTGGTGCGGCCTCCTTTTGAGCTGGCGGCTGACATTTCACTCCGGGACCTCTCCTGGAAGGTGGCTTTCTTGGTAGCCTTGTGTTCCGCAAGGAGGATTTCAGATCTTCAGGCGCTCTCCTGTAAGGCACCCTACCTTCAGTTTTCGGAAGAGAAGGTGATGTTGCGTACGGTTCCCTCTTTTCTCCCTAAGGTGGTGTCGAAGTTTCACATGAATCAGACGATTTCGCTTCCGACTTTTCGGAACCAGGGCGATCTTCCTATAGACAAAGTGCTCGAGAAATTGGATTTGGGTACGATACTTAAGAAATACCTTAAGAGGACTCACTCGTTTCGTAAAACGGATCGGTTATTTGTACTGTTTGGAGGGCCTAAAAAAGGGCAAGCGGCGTCTAAGGCCTCTATTGCGAGATGGGTGAAGCAGGCCATAGTAGCAGCGTATCAGGCTTCAGGCAGGTTGCCTCCGGAGGGTCTCCATGCTCATTCCACTCGGGGCCAGGCGGCGTCCTGGGCCGAGATGGCGTTGATTCCGCCTGTTGACATTTGCCGGGCGGCTACGTGGTCATCGCTTCACACTTTTGCACGGCATTACCGTTTGGATGTTCAGGCTCGGAGCGATGCGACTGTGGGGGCGTCGGCCATCATAGTGGGTCTGGCGGGTCCCTCCCATGGTTAGGTACTGCTTTGGTTCTTCCCTCATTTTTCCTGGACTGGCCCGGAGAGACGAAAAGGAAGACGAAATTAGACCTTACCTGCTAATTGTCTTTCCTTGAGTATTCTCCGGGCCAGTCCAGGACCCACCCGTGGTTGTTGCATTGTTCAAGGTTGGGATGATATCCTTACTGCGTTCCTCGTCCACTCCTCGAGTAGCTTTTTCTCAGTTGATGGCTCAGCGGTACGTAGAGTTCACAGCCCACGGTATTGCTGCTTCAAGAACCTTGCACGGAGAGGGCGAGGGTCTGTGGGGCTTCCTCGTTTGGCTTGCGGGGATACTTGCACCACAGTTATAACGAATATATATGTAAATAAATTAGTAACTGAATTAAAAAAAAAAAAAAAAAAAAGAACAAAACAAATTGTTTCAAGTAAAGGGAATCCCTGTACGGGGAATCAGCTGTTGTCTGGTGGCTATGTTCTGTGTTTTCCCTTTTAATGACTGTCGTCAAGTTCTAGGTTCTCTTGGTTGACTGCTTGGATAGAAATAGACTGAGGTTTCGCCAGTAGGGGGAGCCAGATACCTGATACCTTCAAAACTTCAGAATTCAGTCCTCAGCTGCTAGAAGGGATTGACTACCCTCATGTTTCCTGGACTGGCCCGGAGAATACTCAAGGAAAGACAATTAGCAGGTAAGGTCTAATTTCGTCTTCAGCACTCCGTCACCTCCGTGGCAGGGCTCATTAAACTCCCCAGTTTCTCCTTTGCCCTGCTCTGTTTTTTATACAATTTTTCTGAAAGGCTGGCAGAATTTCAATGGTTATTTCTTTCTCTGTAGCTCGGTTTTTCTTGATACACAGGATTGGCACAATTTCACTTTTCACAAGGTTCAAGTTAGCATAAAAACATCATGTCACCTTCCCAAGGACAGTGCCTAGTCGGATCTTACTCCCAGGTTCCCCCTCATGTCTCTTTCTTGTTTCATTTTGTGTTATCTGGTTTCCTTAGCAAAGCACACCAGATTAGCAACATTTTGTTTCACTCTTGGGATTTTCTCATGCTGTCAGCAATTCATGCTTTCCCCTGATTTTTCTGTTGGACTAACAGTGGTCAGGCAGGCCTGTGGCCTGTATCTAGGCCTGCTTCACAGGCCTAGCTACAGAAGCACTGTCCGCCTGTCCTGGCTTGGGTTTGATTCCCAACAGAGTGGATAAAGTTAGGGAGTACCAGAAAGAGGAAGAAAAAGTGATGTGGAGCCATAAGAACTTGGAGGTTCAAACAGTACTTAATAAAAACCTAAGACATGTCAGTGTAGGAGGGTGAAGTTCAAACAGGAGAAAGGAGAGGGATAAGAGTAAATTTGTTACTGAATAAAGTACAATAAAATACAAATAAGTAACTAATCAAACAAATCAAAAATTAGTGAAGTCCAAAAAGGTCAGTGTCCATTGAGTCAGGACAGGTGATGACGTCAGCAGCAATGATACTGTCTAATAATAGGCAGATGGTAAAGCCAAACCACAATACAAATAGATATTGAACACCAAAGTCATTATCCATATAGTGGAGCAGAGTTAAGAGTGGAGAGAGGGTGGCAACCACAAATGATCCACATAGAAGCGATATTCAGCAACTATAGAGTTAGTCATAGGTTTCGTTTAGGCCTGCTGAAAGGTAACCCAATGAACTTTTGCTTCTCCAGATCCAGGAGACAAAAACACGCAAAAAACCCCTGGATCTTTAAACAAACCGACACATACTTTGCTAATGCAGAGTCACAAATAGAACAAAACAGTCACCACTGAAGGAAAAGACCTCAGAACATAAAGCCAAACAAAGGCTCTAAACATATTCTGTGACATCGTAGAGGGAGGAGTGGCCTAGTGGTTGGGGCAAGTTACCTCAGGCTAGAAGGGCAGGAGTTCAAATCCCACTAGAGGACAGCAACCTTGAGCTGGAAGGGCTGGGGTTTCTAGTCCCACAGGTGCTCCTTGTGGTCTTGGGCAAGCCACTTAACCCTCCATAGCCCGTGTCCCCTGTAAAATAGCTATCTCCAAGTTATAATGCCCTGTTCAATGTAATTTCAGTTTGTTCTATGTAAGCTGCCTTGATATCATGAAAGGCAGCATATAAGAAGTGTTAAATAAATAAACACTAATCCTGTCACCACCACCCAGGGCAGTATATCAGCAAGTTGTCAGTAACATCACTTTTCACCATCATAGATCAAAAACCTCCAGTGGCCAATCCAAAAAACAGTTACTGAGCTGCTGACATCAACATAAAAGCCCACAAACCTTCCAAACAGTATGTAGGCGGGCTCCACTCCGATGCCAGGCATTTTGCTGCTGCTGCTTCAGGGAGAAAGCCTCTTTCTTCAAACCGTACTTAATATCACCACCAAATATGCCTAACATTTAAAAACCAGCATTACTCAACCCCTTTCATTAGCACAAAACCAACCAGCCCACAGCATATCCACTAAAACCTCCTTAAACAGGAGCTAGCATTCACTAAACACACGAGACAGAATACCAAACAACCAACAGCGAGACCGGCAGGTGACAGAATGACTCAACCCCATCACAAAAGCAAATGCATATAAAAAGCCAAAGACTCCGCCCACTTGAAAACACTCACAGCTGATCCACAGCAACGTAAAAAAGCATTCAGAGCATCCATACAAAATCACATCCACACAACAAGACTATCAACCAATTGGGAGTACAACCCCGCCCCCTCCTAAATCACAACTAATAGACAAAAGGACCACACTCATTCAAACTAACACTCACATAAACAGTCATATATAAGTCTGCGAGGACATTGCAGTAATCGATGACTAGGGATAGAAGGAGAGTGGTTAGTGAGGAAGTGGTCAAAAAGAGACAGCGTGTATTTGTCTGAGGGAGAAGAAAGAGCAGTGGATGAGCAGAGAGAGATGTTTGTGAAAGGACAAAGCAGAGTCAAGCATAACCCCAAGATAACGAAGGGAGGAGACAAGAGGAATGAAGGAGTCAGGGAGGGAGGGAGGGGGCCAGAAAAGGGCAAGACCCACCGACTTTAAGCCATATGGCAGACATTTTAGACAGGTTGAGATGAAGAAAATTGCTAACCATTGAGAGACATGAGAGAGACAAACATTTAGAGGGGACAGGTTGGGAACGGAGGGACTAGTGTGACGAAGCAGGATAATATCTTGTAGACAAATAGAGCCAGCTCTAGGCAACCTCCTCTCCCACCACTGTGACATCTGAACTTTCAACTCTTTTCCTACCACTGACCTCCATATCAGTCTTAACAATGCCCATAATCTTCCAAAGTATTGGCTACGCCACTTCCATCAGTAGGCCACGTGAAGCCTTGTCATCTCTCTTTCTGCAATTCTTACAAGGCCAACTGTAATGATCCATCTAGTCTGCCCAGTTAAGAGTCATCCAGTTTGGGTACATATATATATATATACACATTAAAAAATCCAGCATGCAACCTACCTCATAGATCTACTAATACTACTAGCACTTCTCTTTTCCTTAGTGCTGCTAGACATATGCAGCACTATAAAAATATTCTAGAACAGACAGTCCCTGCTTCATAAAGCTTACTATCTAGTTAAGGCAAACACACAGGACAAATAAGAGACTTTTGGGGAATTTCATTGATTAAGAAAAGATTAAAAGCAACAAGGCTATGATCAGGAGAAATGGGGGTTAACATTTAAAATCAGCCTCGAGAAGGTGGGGTTCAGGTTGGATTTGATTAAGGCCAGAAAGGGGACATGATTAGTAAAGTCAGGAAGTGTACTCCACGTGCATGACACAGCAAGCAGAAAATTGTGGAGTCAATTGTTGTCGATAGTAGAGAAGGACAGTTCTTCCCCACGCCTTGTTTTTTTCCCTGTCCTCTCAACGCTTTCCCTACCACTGCCCTCTGCATCTAGGCCTGGCATGCCCAAAATCTGCCACAGTGATGGCCCCCTCTGTCTCTTCTAGTAGGCCATTTCAGGCCACACCATCTTCAAATTCGCTTCTTTCAAAACTAGTATGAAAGTCAACACTCAAGCCTCTTGTCTTATAATTAAGTTTTGCAATAATTCGTATTGTCACCAAGCTTAGAAAAAATTATCCAGATTCCCCTGCAGTCTCTCTGCCTTAACTTTTCCCCTTCTTTCCCGTCTCCTGCCTCTTCATCTTCTCTCTGTTCCCTTTCGCCCTCCAATTCTGTCCATTTCCCTCCTGTACTCTGCAGTTTAATCTGCCTTACGTCCTCTTAGCCCTCATGGCCATCTCCACGGACTTCTCACTGCCAAATCCATGCCTTGACTTTCCACTAGTTTGAAAGCTTCAACTCCATATATTCAGCATATCACATCACAACAGCTTTAATTAACTTCCCATACTCATTTGCCGCACCTCATGTTCTGTACCTGGGAGACATTCAGTGTTCTGAGGTTTTGCATTTTAGGCCGTGCCTGCTGAAGAAGATCGTCTTCAGGAAAAGTGCAGATATAGTAGTTTTTCCACCTTATTTCACCAAGGACATTTGAATTTTCCCCTCCTTCCATTCAGTCTTTAATTATGTCAGGCGCAACACAGTGTAACTATGACCTGGTAGGCAGCATTTTGCCTCCTGATATTATTGGCAAAGTTTTGTCTGTCTCAGTGGTGTTACTGGGAAATATCATGACCTTATCTTGCTTAGAACTCAGTGTGCCTGCCTGTTTGACTTGCTGCATAAAGAATTAAGCTCCGTTTTTCAAGATTTTCAACACAACACAGCCCTGGATCTCTTACTGGGCACATTTAGTTTAAGTGATGGTGCCTATTGGAGAAGGAATTAAAATTGTATGTTATCAAAAACTAAACCTCTTTCAGAAAAATGATCTCTTTCTTTGGTCTGAATCAGTATGTCAGTTCATATACTCTTATGTTCTCTTAAAACAGCTCTTAAATAAATAATATGCCTTAGTAATTGGAGGGATAGTGGCAGATGGCGAAAGAATGTGATAAGGTGATAGCCAAAGCCAGAAGGATGCTAAATTGCATACAGAGAGGAATAACCAGCAGAAAGGAGGAGGTATTAATGATCCTATGAGGAAAGGCTTAAAAGGATAGGGCTTGTCAACTTGGAAAAGAGAAGGCTGAGGGGAGATATGATAGAAGTCTATAAATTAATGAATGGAGTAGAACGGTTAATGTAGATCAGTTGTTTACGCCATGAAAAAGTAGAAAGACTAGAGGACATGCAATGAAGCTACAATGTAACCCATTTAAGACTAATAAGAGAGAATGTTTTTTTACTCAACATGTAATCAAGCTCTGGAATTCGTTACCGGAGGATGTAGTGAAATCTGTTAGTGTAGATGGGTTTAAAAAAGGTTTGGACAAGTTCCTGAAGGAAAGGTCCATAAACCATTATTAAAAAGGACCCAGGAAATCCACTGCTTACCCCAGGATGAGCATTGTGGAAGTTATGGACTTTGGATACCTGCCAGATACTTGTGACCTGGATTGGCCACTGTTGGAAAGAGAATACTGGGCTTGATGGACCTTGGTCTGACCCACTATGGCTCTTCTGATGTTCTGATGAAGGGGAAAATACCTCAGAGATGTCCCCTTAAAGTCTAGTAGCCAAATGTTTCAAAGATTGGAGTTTCAAAAAGGCTTATGGACTCATCCTCACTGGTCCAATCTTTGAGTCATTTGGCTACTAGACTTTAAAGAGACATCTCTGAGGTATTTTTCCCTTCTTTCCATTCTTCTGAAAGAGGTATATTTTTTGATAACATACAATTTTAATTCCATATATTGTACATATATAATTTTAAAAAATTCTCCTACAGTAATTGATATCTGGTGATTGCTTAAGTTTATCACTGTGGTTTGCCTTTTTTGGTGGCCTATTGGAGATGATCCACCCGTCTGTCTGTCTGTCTGTTCACACCTATGCAGGCACACACATGCATATAACTTCTAGAAGTGGGCACTCAGGAGACAGTGGGGGATTCCACTTGCCTGCTGGCAAAATACCGTATTTTCCGGCGTATAAGACGACTGGGCGTATAAGACGACCCCCTACTTTTCCTGTTAAAATATAGGGTTTGGCCTATACTCGCCGTATAAGACTACCCCTCTTCCAGCGCACACCAAAAAAAATAAAAAAACATCAGATTTGATTTCAATATGGTAATTTTAATTCAAATGCTTATGACATGCAGGTACTTAGCAGGAAAACTGTCACTTATAAACATAAGGCTGTTTGTCATCAAACATGTAAACATAAAACAGTGCAAGTGGATTAAACTTTTCCTAATTCACTCTAAAGCTGAAAGAAAGGATAAGACAATAAACCCATGGGAGCTGCCATGTTGTTTGTTTTCTAAGCTGCCAACCAAACTGGAACTGATGATGATAGGAGGAAGATATAACAAACAATAGAGAGAGAGATAGCAAGTGCCGGGCTAGTCTCTGGCGATGCATTATAACTGCAAGCTATTTTTACAGGTTTTGCTGGTGTGACAGTTCCCCTTTAAAAACCTTCAAAATCCTCTTGTTCGTCATCTGATATCATAAGTACATCAATGACATCTTGTGATACATTTGTAAGGCAGTCATCAGATGGTGTGGTCTCAGCTTCGGCTTCCTCTTCCTCTTCCTCTTCATCTTGCCACAAGTAGTCGTCCTCCATACCATCTAATGAATTTGATATGCCACACTTCTTGAAAGACTTGATTACTGTCTTTGCATCAATATCATTCCAGGCTTTTATGACAAACTTGCACAAAACATCCAGCTGTGGAGCAAGCATGTTTCCTCCTTTTGTGAATGACTTTTCGCCGCTAACCATCCACTCATTCCACTGTTCTCGAATGCGATCTTTAAATGGCTTGTTTAGGCACACATCCAGTGGCTGTACCAACGATGTCAATCCTGCAGGAATAACTGCTGCATCTGTGTTTATTCTTGCAAGGCTTTGCTTGGTGCTGGGAGTTAAATGAGCCCTGAACATATCCCACACCAGTAGACTACGTTTTTCAATAAGTCCACCTGGTCGCCTGCTCCATACATTATCAAGCCATAGCTTTACCCCTTCTTCATCCATCCAGCCTTTTTCATTCACATGTACAACGCAACCAACAGGGAACTTGAGTTTCGGCATTGTTTTTCTTTTAAAAATAATCATTGGTCTCAGTTTTGCGCCATCAGCTGTGCATGCTAGTACCACTGTAAAAGTAGACTTCTCATGTCCTGTTGTTCTAATTAAAATTGTTTTTTCACCTTTTGGATGAACAGTTCTATTTCCAACCATATCAAAATTCATTGGAGTTTCATCCATATTTCCGATACTACTTAACGCATAGCCATGTTTATTGCGCTGTTGTATTACGTATCGGTGGAAACTATTTACTTTGGCATCAAGATCTGCAGGTAATTTTTGTGCAATTTTCGTCTTTTGCCTCAGTGCCATATTATGCCTTTCCAAGAATCTAGTACACCAGGATACAGTGGCCTTAAATCTGTTGCTGTGATCTGGGTTAGATTTGGCCCACTGAAGTGCAAACAAACGTATTTTATTACATGTCACTACATAACCATTTTGGCGATGCTCATTCACCATATCTGCTACATGTTTTTCAAGTTCTGGCCAATGTGGGGTGCCTCTTCTTAATGCACACTTACCCCTTGGCATACTCTTTAATGCTTTTTCATTTGCTTTCCAGTCCCGAACCATCTTTTCTGTTACTCCATATTGTCTTGCAGCAGCACAGTTATTATGTTTCATGGCAAAGTTTACAACTTTAAGTTTGAAACTGGCTTCATATTTCTTTCTTCTTGCTGGGAAGCCATGATGGGGTCTTCACTGTTAGCCATTTGTATGCTGTATGTACTGGGCTGTACTGTATGAAGAAGTAAAGATACTGGTGCTGTATACTGGTGCTGCATGTATCTGCTCACCAGAGCAGAGACTCTCCACAGATGCTCCTGCTTCCCCCTGCCTTCCCTCAGAATCGCCAATCCAACCCAGTATAACAACCAGCCAATCCAACTCAGTATAACAACCAGCCAATCCAACCCAGTATAACAACCAGCCAATCAATCGGCTGGCAGGGAGAGGGGAGGAGCCCGGGATGCAGCGTCAGTCAGCTTCCCCAGTCCAGGTCAGAAAGTTGCTGTATACCGCCGTATACCGGCGTATAAGACGACCCCCGACTTTTGAGCATATTTTCATGGGTTAGAAAGTCGTCTTATACGCCGGAAAATACGGTAGTTTTTAAAAAATGCAGCTGTAGGGGTGGCACTGAGCTGGTATGGCATCCCACTCCCTCGCCAGCAGAAGATAAAAAAAGAAGCAGCGCAGGATGGCTCAGGAACCACTTGGAAATCCTACTCTCCAACTGGTGAAGACTAGAAAAAAATATAGTGATGACTCAGGAGTGGGTAGGGATCCTGCGCCTCATCTGGCAGATGAGATAAAAAAAGAAGCAGCGCCCCTGTCACCTGTGGCTCCTCCCACCGGCTCTCTTTTGTTGGGGAGGTCAGGTTCTGCCCTCCTATGAGAGAGAGAGAGAGAGAGACAACAGGGGGATCCAAGAAGGAGCTGCAGAAGACAGGGAGGCCAAGCTTCACCCACCTATGGAGGAGGACTAGGCAGTGCTGAGCCACAGTTGCCGCTCCAGAACTGGAATCTGCAGTTTGCCCACGGACTGCACCCCTGCCAATATAAGAAAAGGAGTCTGGCTGTGACAGGAACATGAGCTAAAGTGAGTGAAGGAAAGGAGAAGAAGGGGTGAGTGAAAATGAGAGAGTACAAGGGGGTGGAAGGAAAGGGAGAAAGAGAGTGAGCGCAAGGGTGGCTGGCAAGAAGAAGAGGAACGTGCAAGAGGATGGGAGGGACAGGGAGTGAATGCATGGGAAAGTGTAAGGGGAAAAGGCCCTACATCCCATCACACACCTGTCCCCCAGCATACACACACACACACACACACACACCTCTGATGCAGCCTCACCTACATCTCCCGACACACCTTTGCATACACTCACTCCCACTAAGACAAACACGCTTGACACACCCTCACCCACATCTCCTGATACATGCTCAGATGCATCCAACACACCCTTACCCATATCTCTCAACACACCCTCGGACACACATGCACCCTCTGAGACACATACACACCTGGCACACTCTCTCACCCATGTCTTCTGACACATCCTCACATATGTACTCCTCTGAGAAACACACACACACCCACCCCACCACACCCTACCCAATGACACCCCACCCACCCTTTCTCACAGATAAACAGCTAAACTCCCCCATGGAGATAAATATACACATTGTACCACTGATACCCCCACCCCACACAGACACTTCACATACACCACTGATTTCTATTCCTACCGCAAACTCACTATTCCGACCAACCCACACATCCCTGCTGCTCTGTTGAGATACACTTTGCTATGGCTGTTTTGACAAAATCCCTCAAATAGGGCCCTCACTCTGTGAATGGGGGAAGTGGGAACTGTGTCATGATGTCACACTCTAAGGGTGCATTTTTCAATGTTCCATCCTAATGTGATCTCCAGGGTAACAGGCACCACACCGATATTTAAATGTGAATTAGAAACACAGGCATGGACTTCCTTGTACAACAGAAATGGAGTTAGGGTGTGAAAACTCTCCTAATGTACATAGAGTTATAAAATCAGGACAAGCTAAAAGAAGTTGAAAAGTGTTTGCCTTTCCTCCACGTGCAGATTCAGACATGTCTGGGTGGGGAAGGCTTTGCTAAAACAGCTATGTGAAGTGTGTCTCAGTAGGGCAGCAGGATGAGCATGCTGTGTGTAGTGACTGATGGTGTATGTCAGGTGCATGTATGCGTGTGAACCAAGCAAAACAGGTACCTGTATTCATATGCAGGGCTCTTATTGAAAGAGGGACAGCGAGTGAATACACGAGGACCGTGGGTCAATTTTAGCAAGCACTGAGTACCCCCTCAAAAAAAGCCCTGTCTATCTCCATGGAGGTGCGAGGGTGGGATGTCAGAGAGAGGGGGGTGTATGTGAGTTGTCAGTATTTCTCGGGGGCTCAGTGAGTGGGTGTGTATATACATTAGGGGTGGGTCATGACTATGTTCGTATGTGTTGGTGTGGGGATGGGTAGGGTTGCCAACTGGCCGGTTTTCAGCCGGCCTGGCCGGTTTTTCCATGGCCAGGCCGGCTGCCGGCGCAGAGGCAAAACCGGCCCTTGAAAAGCCGTTTTTTTTTGCTCTGGCCGCAAGATCAGGAGCGGCCAGAGCAAAAAAACCGGCTTTTCTCCCAACCCGGAGGGCTTCAGAGCAATGTTCCCTCTAATTTTCTGTAGGCTGTGTGCGCATAAAATATCAGCCGTGTGTAGCTTTTGAAGGAAGGTTAAATTTTTGTGCGCCACATAACGACACTTGGAGTTATATACTTTAAAATTTGACTACACGTCAGAATACAGTATGTACACCACATTGATTTTAATCAAATTAAATGAAAATAGACGATTACTACTAAATGAAGCGGGAAATTTCTAGTAATTACAATCATAACTTTTAAATTTTAAGACGTCTGTGTTGTTTTCTATCAGAATCAGAGCCGTAATTTTTGTGCGCTCTGTTGTAAAGTATGTGCGCTCGCTCGGCGAGGTGTGTGCGCGCGCACACACGCACAGCTTAGAGGGAACAGTGCTTCAGAGGGAGCCGGGGAAGCCCGCGCGAGGCCCCGGCTCCCTCTGAACAGCTGCCAGCGTGAAGAGCCTTTACCTTCACGCTGGCGGCTGTTCCTGTGAAGCCGCGATTGGTGGGAAAGGTTAAAGGCATTACCCTTTAACCTTTCCCAGCATTCGCGGCTTCACAGGAACAGCCGCCAGCGTGAAGGAAAAGGCTCTTCACGCTGGCAGCAGTTCAGAGGGAGCCGGGACCTCGCGCCGGCTTCCCCGGCTCCCTCTAAAGCCTCAGACAGCCGCGGTTTTGGGGGGGGGGGAGAGGCCAAGGACTGCCTGGGCTGTGATGGGGGGAGGGGGCCTGGACTGGAAAAGGGCTAGGAGGGGGAATTTGACTGGAAATGGGTTGTGATGGGGGGGGGGGGACCAGGACCGGAAAAGGGCGATGGGGGGGGGGGGGGACTTGGACTGGAAAGAAATGGGCTGTGATGGGAGGGGACCTGGACCGTAAAAGGGCTATGGGGGGGGGGGACATGGACGGGAAAAGGGTTTTGAGGGGGAGCCTGACCAGGACTATAAAAGGGCTGGGGGGGGGGGGGACATGGACTGGAAATGGGTTGTGATGGGGAGGGGGACCTGGACTGGTAAAGGGCTATGGGGGGGGGGGAACTTGGACTGGAAAAGGGCTAGGGGGGGGAACTTGGACTGGAAATGGGCTATGGTGGAGGGAGGGGGAACTTGGACTGGAAATAGGCTGTGATTAGGGGGACATGGACTGGAAATGGGTTGTGAAGGGGGGGACGGACCTGGACTGGAAAAGGGCTATGTGGGGCATTGGACTGGAAAGAAATGGGCTGTGATGGGGAGGGGGACCTGGACTGTAAAAGGGCTATGTGGGGGGGGGGGGACATGGACTGGAAATGGGTTTTGATGGGGAGGGGGACCTGGACTGGAAAAGGGCTATGGGGGGGACATGGACTGGAAATGGGTTGTGATGGGGAGGGGGACCTGGACTGGAAAAAGGCTATGGGGGGGGGGGGAAACTTGGACTGGAAATGGGCTATGGTGGAGGGAGGGGGAACTTGGACTGGAAATAGGCTGTGATTAGGGGGGCTAGGACTGCAAATGGACTGTGATGGTGGGGGGGGGGGTGGGTAGGACTGCAAATGGGCTGTGATGGTGCGGGGGGACTCGGACTGCAAATGGGATGTGATGGGGGGGGCCTAGGACTGGAAATAGGCTGTGATGGGGGACTTGGACTGGAAATGGGCTGTGATGGGGGGGCTAGGACTGGAAATGGTCTGTGATGTGAGGGCTAGCACTGGAAATGGGCTGATGAAGAGCTGGAAATGGGCTGATGTGGGGCATGGGAGAATGGGATTAGAAGTGAGTGGATGCTGGGTGGGTCTAGAACTATAAGGGAACTGATTTTGGGGGAGGACTAGAATAGATGGGGAATGAGAATGGAGAGGGGAAAAATATTTTGTGTGGAAGAAAAGTCTATGATGGGCTGGGTATTGGGAGAGTGAGGGGCTTGAGAATGGAAGGGTGAAATTTAAATGGATGATAAAGGAATAAGGAAAGAATTGGGGGAAAGAGCAAAAGGGAAACAATCAGTATGTTAAAGCAGAAATAGAGAGAGAATGGAAAACATCTAAAAGAGAAGAAAGGACAAATGGATAGCTCGCAGAAGACACGAAGAAACCAGAAGAAAGTGACTGGAGCAATTGCAACTGAAAATAAAACGCCCAAACAGAAGGTAGAAAAATACTTTTATTTTGAATTTATTAGCTGGAATATGTTTGGTCTGGGAAGTGTGTATTGATAACATCTTTGCGTTTTTGTTTAGTGCAAGAGGAAATTACTTTATAGTTTTATTTCTCCAGTGTTGTACATTTCATGTTTGGAATTTGGGATTCCCAGTTTAATTATTATATGACCAAGGAAGTTAGCCTACACGTATCCTCGGTAATTTTTGTGGGTGGGGCTGGGGGCGGGGCAGGGGTGGGACTAGGGGCGGAGAATGGGTGGAGCATGGCGAGCCACAGGTGTCGGGTTTTTCTCGGTGAAAAAGTTGGTAACCCTAGGGATGGGTGAGGTTGGGTGTATGTGTGTGTGTGGGGGGGGGGGGCCTCTAGGCATGTAGACCTCTCTCTCTCCTTGTTCACTTTCCCCTGTTTTCCTGCACAAACTCTCTGTTCCTCTCACCCTCTTACGTTATTCTCCTTCCCATGCCATCCAGCACTGTACTCTGTCGCCTTTCTCTACTACCCCCTTTCACTTCCTTCCCTTCCACTCCCTCTAACCACGCCCCTTACTTATGCTCCACTCCCCAGCCCTGCCCTCTTTTCTCATTTCCTTCTCTCACCCCACTATTTCCCTTATTCTCTGTCTCCTAACCCTCCCCTCTCCTTCTCTCTAACCCGATGCCTTCCCTTATGCTCTACCCCCAATCCCTTCTCTTCCACCCTGCCCCCTCGCCGTGTCCCTTCTCTGAAGCTCTGCTTTTGGCACCTGCTGAAGCATTTGTCCTGCCTCACACACTGGGAGCAAGGAACTAAAGAGTGTAAAGGTCCAGTTTGTATTGACTGGTCACTGAGTCAAAGACCATCAAGTTGATTTTCAAAAGCTTGTACTGTATTTGTCCATCAGCAGTTGCTATACAAAAAAGTGCTTTATTTGTGACTTTTCAGTGGCACTATCCATATAGTGCCAGTGAAAATGATTACAGGCTACCCTGGTATTATTCAAATAGTTCAGGGGATACTACTACTATTACTACTATTACTGATCATTTGTATAGCGCTACAAAATTGACCAACCAGTGTTCTCCCCAATAATCAATTGCTTCGGAGCTGTAGCCGAATGGCTGCTGACACAAAACCTACGGATCAATCATAGCAAAACTGATGTTCTTTTTGTTACGAGGAACCGTAAGTTCATACCTCCCCCATCGCTACTTGTCAACAATGTAGAGTTGAAATCCAAACCCACAATCCGATATCTTGGCATCACATTGGACCAGCACCTGGATATGACAACACATGTGAAGAACGTTACAAAGACTATATATCTTAAGATCAGAACACTACGTCACCTCCGCCCCCTACTGGATTCCACCGACTACCGAACAACCTTCCAGGCATTAGTCCTCCCACACCTGGATTTCGCGAACATCATCCTCCACGGTCTCTCTCAATCAACTTTAAATCCGCTCCGCCTGGCTATGAATGCAGCTGCAAGAGTCCTCTCTGGATCGTCAAGACCTGACCACATAACGCCTATCATGAAAGATCTGCATTGGCTACCTTTACATGCCAGACTCCAATATAAGTCATTAGTCCTTACCTTCAAAGCCCTGAATAACTACCCACCTACACCATTCAGCAAGCTAATTCACGGCACCCTGGAAAATAGAAACAGGAGGCCTACTACAATGAACACCTTAATAATCCCCAAGATGATGACGTTGTTTACTATGGCTACTTCCAACAGGGCCTTCTCTATATTCGCTCCTTTAAACTGGAATGCCCTTCCCCATGAAATCCGTGGCATCAAAAGCCTAATCCTATTCAGAAAAGCTTTGAAACACCATCTGTTCACAAAATGCTACCCAGAAGCCATCCCAGACAATCACACAACTGGCAAGCTCCCCACATGCCCCAGACGCCTTAGCACCTTAATACAACCAGAAAATGGTTAGCCTACACACTAGCCCACCTGCTAATCATCATACCTGTACCATCCACCCGAAAAAGCACATGCAATATCCAAACGAGTTTAGAGTATTGTATATAGTATCAAGTTAACCTGTACATAGTTCTCCCGGTTATCCCCTGTTTTATTTTCCTGTTCATTGTAAACTCAATGTTGCCTGTATGCATTGTAGTATGTTTTTGTTCGATGTACACCGCGCTGATTATAATAGTGCGGTATAGAAGAAATGTTAAATAAATAAATACAAGGCGTAGACAGCGTTGTACAAACACAACAGAGTGAGAGTTGGACCATCGGCAATATTCAGCCACTATCCACATAGCTATGTGGTTTAATTTAGGGAAGCAAAAAAAGGTTATTCTAAATTAAACCGCTTAGCTAAATTAGAAAGGAATCGTTGCTATCCATAGAGCGGTGGTGACCATTGCTGTCCACCTAGATTTGGTGCTGCTGGCCATCTAGATACTGGGGGTGAATATACATGGATAATTTTTAAAAAACCAAACAAACACTGACCGTGGCATTTGAATATTGGCCCCCATATCTTTTGTAAATATTGCTGAGTTTCTATCGGGGCAGTTTCTCCAAATGAGTTAGTTTTGTGTATACCAAAACCAATCATGAACCTCGCTTCTAAGCCAGGGTACGTGGAGTATCTATCTCTTGGGATCCTCTGTTGTGCTTTTTTTGGAATAAAGGTATTTGGGTCATTCAGCACCTGTGTGGAAATTTTGTTCATAATACTGAGGGAATTCCCTTTGGAGAACAAGAAACTTCTAGTAGGAATATTGCAGCTAAATGTTGAAACTTTTTATGTAACCCTAATAAAGTCTTGAACCCAGGGAACGATAGTAGGGCTACACTTTGCCTTCTGCTTCCAACTTGGAGCCCTGCTATATTAAAATCTGTGAAGTCCCTCATAAAATGAATTTCTGTTGATTTTTTTCCCCTTCCAATAGAGTATTAAGAAATGAAACCCCTGTAGCAGAGAGCAATTCTTTTTCATACAATGGCAGTTCACTAGGAAACAGGGGTTTCGTCTCTTTAATTTGTGCTATCTGTTTCATGGTATATGTAAAGCGGCAATACCTCCTACTCAGAGCAATATGCAAATTTGTCATAAAAGGACAGCGTCTGTTATAATGAGAGGCCTGGAGCAGCAGGGTCATTCTTTGTTCCATGGTGCCATTGGTGAAAATAGTTTCACTTGAATTAGTCACAATATGGGCTGAAGGGCCCTCTGTCTCCTTTGATTTCATATATGTGAAGCTTTTGATCATCAGTTGAATGTCCCTTCGAAAAGCATCCAGTTGACAGTCATAAGTAAAAGAGGAAGTGAAGAATAGCCTAGAGCAGTGCTCCTCAGCCAGTTTGATTTTATGAGTTTGCTCAATCCTCGCGGTACACCAAACCCAGTTTTTCATGATCCTCATTCTCAGTTCCTTCCACTAGCAGAAGGGGAGCAGCACTTTTATCCTGTGTGGGTCTCATTCTGCTGGGTTCAGAACAGGGCCGGAGCTAGGGCTCGTGGCACCGCCCTCCCTCATTACTATTACCTTTTCCCAAAAGCAGGGCCGGATTTAGCTATACGCCATGTACGCCATGGCGTAGGGCCCACAGCTGCAAAGGGCCCACAAAAATTGAAGTAGTTAGGCTTTTTTTTTTAATAAAATAAAAAAAAACCTGCTGGCTGCCGCCGCGGGGCCCCCTCTGCTGCCGCGGCAGCATGGACTGACCCGCGGGGGCCCCCTCTGTAAGCTCGGTCCCTCCCTCCGTGCCTCCGTGTCTCCCTCCGTGCAGGCTGTTAGAGACGCGAAGGCAGACTGTCTCCTTCTGCCTTCCCGTCTCTGTTAAGCCCGCAGGGCTGATGGGAAATTTCCCATCAGCCCCTGCGGGCTTAACAGAGACGCGAAGGAGACAGTCTGCCTTCGCGTCTCTAACAGCCTGCACGGAGGGAGACACGGAGGGAGGGACCGAGCTTACAGAGGGGGCCCCCGCGGGTCAGTCCATGCTGCCGCGGCAGCAGAGGGGGCCCCGCGGCGGCAGCCAGCAGGTTTTTTTTTTTTTAAATAAATTTTACTTTAGGCCGGGGGAGGGGGAGGGGGAGGGGGAGGGGGTAGGACTGGTAATTGGGGGGGCTGGGACTGGGGCTGGAAATGGGTTGGGACTGGGACTGGAAATGGGTTGGGGGGATTAAGGCTGGAGGTGGGCTGATTAGGAGGACTGGTAATGGGCTGTGGGCTGTTGGGGGGGGGGGGTTAGAACTGGTAATGGGCTTTGGGGGGGTTAAGACTGGTAATGGGCTGTGGGCTGATGGGGGCTGTCTGGTAATGGGCTATGGGGGGGGCTAGGACTGGAAATAGGCTGGGGGGGGTTAAGACTGGAGGTGGGCTGATGGGGTTAGGACTGGTAATGGGCTGTTGGGGGGGGTTTAGAACTGGTAATGGGTTTTGGGGGGTTTAGACTGGTAATGGGCTGTGGGCTGATGGGGGCTGTCTGGTAATGGGCTATGGGGGGCTACGACTGCAAAAGGGCTGGGGGGTTAAGACTGGAGGTGGGCTGATGGGGTTAGGACTGATAATGGGCTGTTGGGGGGGTTTAGAACTGGTAATGGGCTTTGGGGGGGTTAAGACTGGTAATGGGCTGTGGGCTGATGGGGGCTGTCTGGTAATGGGCTATGGGGGGGGGGGGTTAGGACTGGAAATGGGCTGGGGGGGGGGTTAAGACTGGAGGTGGGCTGATGGGGTTAGGACTGGTAATGGGCTGTGGGCTGATGGGCTGATGGGGGGGGGGTTAGGACTGGCAATGGGCTATGGGGGGCTGACTGGAAATGGGTTGATGGGGTTAGGACTGGAAGTGGGCTGATGGGGGGTTAGGACTGGTAATGGGTTATAGGGGGGGCTTAAACTGAAAATGGGGTGATGGGGAGTTAGGACTGGTATTGGGTTGGGGGGTTGCTAGGACTGGAAATGGGCTGATGGGTGGCTAGGACTGGAAATGGGCTGATGCAGGGACTAGAAGGGAATGGATGCTGGGTGAGGCTGGAACTAGAAGGGAGCTGATGTTGGGGGAGGATTAGAATGGGATGGGGCTGGAAGAGTAAAATGGAGAAGGGAAAAATATTTTGTGTGGGAGGGATAAAAAAATCTACAATTGGCCGGGTATTGGGAGAGTAAGTGGGGATTGAGGATGGAGGGGTAAAATTTGACTGGATGAAATAGGAATGAGGAAAGAGCAAAAGGAGAAAGATTAGTATGTTAAAGCAGATGTAGAGAGAGAATGAAAAAAAAAACTAGAAGAGAGAAGAAAGGACAAATGGACAGCAGACGATGGAGAGTTAGCAGAAGACATGAAGAAACCAGAAGAAAGTGGCTGGAGCAATTGCAGCTGAAAAAAATGCACAAAAGGTAGAAAAATATCTCTTTATTTTGAATTTATTAATTGGAATATGTCAGCTCTGGTAAATGTGCATCATTAACGTCTGCGCTTTGTTTAGTACAAGAGCAAATTAATGTATAGTTTTATTTCTACAGTGTTGTACATTCCAAGTTTGGCTTTTGGGATTCCCAGTTTAATTATTGTCTTCCTGTTTCTAAAATGTGATTACTTGTTTGGTGATGGTCTATGTTCTGCATGTGTAACTGAGCTGAGGTGTTCTGTTTATATAATTCCTATTTGACATTGCCACTTGGTCTCTTTCCCCAGTAGGTCATGTATTGTTGTTCTCTGAAATGTATTGGTTTAATATTTGCAGTGTTGCCTTTTGATTGGTAGAGTATGGTGCTTTGTGAGTCCTGGTAGTGCTGTTAGGATACGGCAGTGTTTGTAGTAGTTCCTAATGTGTCTGGCAGTTGGCACTGGATTATAGTAATGTAGAAATCTTTTAGTCTTTCTTTATCCATACACTCATTAAGAGGCACGTTTACTAAAAGTTAGTATATGGTAACATTATGCAAATATTTATGCAAATGAGGCCCCTTATGCAAATGAGGCCCACACCCCCCTTGGGCCGCCCCTGCTGGGGGCCCACAATTTTTGTTGGCATAGGGCCTCACTCAAGGTAAATCCGGCCCTGCCCAAAAGTCCTTTGTGACCTCTGTTTACATGATGCTGCGATTTCTCCTTCAAATCAAATGTCATAACTAGAAAATTGCAGTGAAGGGGCCCCAACATTACATCTCTCTTCTCACCCGACCTCACACACAGAAAAAACAACACAGAGGGGGGCTTGGGAGCCCAAACATAACTCCTTCCCCCTCACACACAGAAAGAAAGGGGCTCTGCTGCCCAATAGTATGTCTCTCCCCCGCCCCGCTGCCTACACGTAGAAAAACCGCAAAGGGAGTTCAGCAGTCCAAATGTAACATCTCCTCCTCTCCCCTGCAGACATGACAACAGGGGCTCAGTAACTCTGAGATAATCCCCCCCCCCCCCAAGATTGATGGAGGCAGGTATATTATGAAATAATACAACATCTTGCGAAAAGATCACTCATAGTCTAAATAAAGCCAGCTAAACTATAACAGTGCCAAACTTACCTATGAAAAGGCAGCACTGCAGGTATTATCCCAAGTCCCAGAACATCAATATGTTTCTTACTGAACCCCCCCCCCTCCCCCAGAACAAGCAAGCTGCTACAGATCCCTTCGCTCAACCTACACACTACCAAATCCCTCACTTTAGTCACATATGCAAAACACAGATAGACCCTGAACAAACATAATGCAAGGGGCGACAAACAAAAATTGGCCTGGAACCCTCAGGAAGACAGAAGTCAGACGCCGCATGCGGTGCACCACTGGGAGGTGTGGACACAGAAATGAAAATCCCCCTGCACAGAGAAAAATACAAAGACAACCACACCGAGGTCCACAATGTAAATATAATTTCTCAATATAAGTTTTTAAATAATTTCTTCAGGTTGTCTAATTGTGACATTCACATCCTTTTCGTTTACCTGGATTGTTTATCCAGAATATAAAGACTTACAAGATAAACCTTTACCAAAGCCAACCTATTCCACTTTACTAAATTCAGAATAAAGCACATCTTTTTACCTTTTCTTTATGGATATTTTATTTTTCCTATCCGTGTTACATCCAGTCTCTGCTTTCCTTTGCTTGTCATTTCTTAAACTTTCTTTGTAGGGTTTTATGTCCATTTTTCATTTCTCCTCCTGTCCTCTTCCTTGCCCCCCCCCCTTTGTCTCCCTTTTCCCATTGCCCTCTGCTTGTGGTCCAGCACTTCCCCGTTCCCTCTCCCCCCACCCTACTGTGTGGTCCTGCATCCCTCCTTTTTCTATCTTCTCCTCCCTTCCCATCCCCACCCCACAGTCCTGCATCTTCCCTCTTTCCCCACCCCTATGGTCCAACATCTCCCTGTCCTCTTCCTTCTCCACCCCCACCCCCATCCCCATCCCCATCCCCATCCCACTTCCAATCGATGGTCAAATGTTCTCCCCTTCGCTCCTCTCTACCAATCTGTGGTCCAGCATCTCCCTGTCCTCTTCCTTCTCCACCCCCACCCCACTTCCAATCGATGGTCAAATGTTCTCCCCTTCGCTCCTCTCTACCAATCTGTGGTCCAGCATCTCCCTGTCCTCTTCCTTCTCCACCCCCACCCCCATCCCCATCCCCACCCCACTTCCAATCCATGGTCAAATGTTCTCCCCTTCGCTCCTCTCTACCAATCTGTGGTCCAGTATCTCCCTGTCCTCTTCTTTCTCCACCCCCATTCCACTTCCAATCCATGGTCAAATGTTCTCCCCTTCGCTCCTCTCTACCAATCTGTGGTCCAGCATCTCCCTGTCCTCTTCCTTCTCCACCCCCTTTCCACTTCCAATCCATGGTCAAATGTTCTCCCCTTCGCTCCTCTCTACCAATCTGTGGTCCAGCATCTACTTGTTCTCTCTTCTTCCTCTCCACTCTATAGTTCAGCAGCTCCCTATCCTCATCTCTCTCCTCATCCTTCCCTTGGTTTGGCATCTCCCCGTTCTCTTCCCTCTTCCCTCTCCCCTCCTACCCACTCCATGGTCAATCATCTTCCCTTCTCTTTCCTCTCTACCTACTCTGGGTCCAGCAGCTACTTGTTTTCTTCCCCCACCCCACCCATACTGTAATTCCAGCAGCTCATTATTTTCTTCCCTGCACCTTTCCCCATAGTCAAACATTTCCATTTTATTCCCTCAGCCTCTCCTCCCTTTAATCTAGCATCTCTCCTCTTTTTCTTGTCCCCCCCCCCCATCCATTTGTGGCATCTTCTGGGAAGGTTATACCCCTCTCTCTCTCCTACCTCCCTAGACCCCACCTTTGGTCCAACATGTTACCTCCAATGAAGAGGAGGAAGTCCGTCCTTCCCTCCCTTCTGTTATTGCTGCTTCTCTGAGCTGGGCCAGCGGCAGCCGAAGCAGCAGAGGCAGTGATAGTGGGAAGCAAAGCAGCGCTGCAGAGTCTTTGTGTTCTGTGCTGTCTAATGCCTGGCCCCTCTGATGCTACTTCCTGTTGGGGCGGGACAAGGCGGGATCTTAGAGAGCATGCATGGAGAACTAGATAGTGTGTGTGTGTATATGTGTGTCATGGGGAGTACTGGGGGGTGCATATATGCATGCATGTATTATGAGGAGTGTCAAAGGCGCATTGAGGGCTCCATGCACGTGTGTGTGTGTGTGTGTGTGTGTGTGTGTGTGTGTGTGTCAGGGACTATGTGCATGTGTGTATGTCATAGGAGTGTTGGGGGCTGCATGCATGCATCTGCCTGTCATGGGGAGTATCAGTGGCTGCATGTGTATGTTTCTGTCATGGAAGTGTCAGGGGCTGTGTGTGTGTGTGTGTGTTTCTGTGTGTCTCTCTCTCATGACCCCTATCCCAGGCTTCCTCCAGTCTATTTTTCTCTCTCTTATGACCCCTGTCCCAGGTTTCCTCCAGTCTGTTTCTTTCTTTCTCACTCTCAGAATCCCCCAGCCTTCCCCCAATCTGTTTCTATCTCTCTCATATCCTTCCCCCCCCCCCCCACACACACCTACCCCTAGTATGTCTCTCTCCCTTAAGGCCCCATCAGGCTTCACCCAGTGTCTCTCTCTCTTTGATAACCCCAACTTCTCTCTCTCATAAGCACCCAGCCTTCCCCCAGTCTATTTCTCTCTCTCATATGATCCTCTCTCTCTCATACCCCCCGACTTCCCCCAGTCTGTCTCTCTCTCTCCCCCTCCCATCCTCTCCCTCTCAAGGCCCCATCAAGCTTCACCCAGTGTCTCTCTCTAACTCTTAGCTCCGAGGTTTCTCTCTCTCTGTCTAAATTCCTCTCCACCCCCGTGATCAATCGCTTACCCATTGTGCTCCCACTGCCCCCTCGTGATTGATTGCTTACCCATTGTGCTTTCAGCTTCCTGCACCACAATCAGCTCTTTGAATGATTGAGCCGCGCAGGGCAGGAAGTATGCGCTGATCTCTCAAACCGCGAGATCAGCAAAAACCTCCTGTCCCACATGGCTCCACCAATCAGAGAGCCGATCGCAGTGCAGGAAGTGCCATTGATCACTGCAGGCCCCCAAAAAAGCAGCGCAGGAATTTGGAGCTCATGCATGTGCTGCAGATGTGCAGTGTGTGCATGGGCTCCAAAGCCTCACACTGCTTTTTACTGCCTATCCGCCTCTCGCTGATTGCTTGCTGTGCCAACTGTGTTGCCTTTCAAGGGCCACCACCCCATGTGAGCGCAGGATTTGCATAGTGGGTCACGCTGACCATGATAGGCTGCGGCAGTGGCGGTGGGGGAAGAGAAGAAGACAGGAAACACTGCTGCCTATTGCTGAAAAAGTTAAAAAAAAAAAAACCAGATGGCGTCACGGCAGGGCTGGGGATTCACTGAATCCCATGAGGACCCTGACCGCACGCCACTGAAGCCAAAGAACCACAAGTTCGAAATAGAAATATAAAGACAATAATTGAACTGGAAACCTCAGAAAGCTGAACACCGGATTTATAGCAACACTGGAGGTATTAAAGTAGAAATGCATTTCTTCTAGTAATGAACAAAACACATACTTTAGCAATGCACATGTATTCTAGCTAATCAATGCAAAATAAAATACTTTTCTACCTTTGTCTGGTATTTTATTTTTTCATTCATAATGGCCACAGTCTCTCTTCTGTTTTCCTCTGTCTTCACCTCTCTTTCCAGTGTCTGCTGTCCATTTGCTTTTTCTCTTCGCTCCTCCTACCTTCTTCCATTCCCTCCCTATATCTGTCTCGGACATATTGATCTTTCCCTCTTAGCTCTTTCCCCAGTGTCATTCTTTATACCATCTCTACCCATTCAAATTTTACCCTCCCTCTATACCTGAATCATCTTTTTACTTTTCAGCTAGCAATTTTCCATCTATTTCTGTCACCTCTGACCTATCTCATTTCCCCTAGCTCTTCCATTTCCCCTGTCTCACTCCTTCCCTAGCCTCTTCTTTCCTTTCACCCACTCTCTATTACCACATTTTCACACCTTGCACTCACCATCGTCCTCTCCCTCATCTTGTTGCAACCCTCCGTGGCCTCTCTCACATGGTTCTACCATGCCCAGCATCTTGCCTCTCTCTCCCACAGCTGCACACTACTGATGGTCCAGCATCTCCCCATCCCCTCACCCTTCCCCCTTCACTCCCATGCTCAAGTATCTCCTCTCTTTCTTTTCCACTGTCTGTCTCTTTTTTCTTCCTCCCCAAAAACTCAGCAGCTTTTTCCTCCTTCCCCTTCTTTTTATCCTTCCCCTCCCCAGCAGTCCTGCATTTACCCCCTCTGTCTACCCCTCAGAACCCAGCATTTGCCCCCTCTCTCTTTATGTCCACCATTTAGAATCCAGCAACTGCCCTCTCTCTCTCTCTCTCTCTCGCTCTCTGTATGTGTCCACCCCTCAGAGCCCAGTTTCTGCCCCCCCTCACTGTCACTGCTCAAAGCCCAGTATCTCTTTCTCTCTCTCTCCACCCCTCAGAGTCCAGTATCTGCCCCTACCTCTTACTCAGGCTACTCCTCAGAGCCCAGTGTCCGCCCACCTCTTCCTGTCCATCCCTCAGACCCCAATATCTGCCCCCTCTCTCTCTGTCCATCTCTCAAAGTCAAGTGTCTGCCCCCCTCTCTCTCTGTCTCTGTCCCCTCCTCAAAGCCCAATGTTTGCCCCATCTCTCTCTGTCCATCCTTCAGAGCCTAGTGTCTGCACCCTCCCTCCCTTCCTTCCTTCCTCCCTAGCCCTCTCTTTTCACCCCTCTCACTTTCTCTGCTCCTCTTTCTCAGTCCCCCCTCTCCCAAACCAGAGCTGTTCTTTCCCTCAGTTCTGGCTTCCTCTTACCATCATTAATTGAAAATAAAAAGATTTGCGTGGCCTGTGTGGGGCTTTGGAGCCTTTGTGCATGCACGTCTAATGTGTCTCCATCAATGCAACTTCCTTAGTAAAAAGAAGTTGCATCGGAGGGGGCAGAGACATGCAGCACGCAGTTCTCATGGGCTTTAAAGCTCCGTGCTGATCTTTTTTTTTCTGTCTGCCACTAACCACCTGCCACTCGCTGCCCTTTACCCTCTGGCTGGCTCACTGTGCCAACTATGCCGCCCTTCCATGGCTGCTGCTTTGTGGGAGCCCATGGTTTGTAGGAGTTATTGTCTGTAGCACCAGCCTACAGGTTTCCACAGTGGGTCGCGCCAGCCCTGCATCTGAAGTGGCTGTTCATGTGACCATTTTCACGCAGAATATATTAGTGCTGTCCACTAAAAAGCTGCGAAAGTCTGAAAAGAGTCATGGATGTGCCTTGACTAGATCTCGGACTAGCCCAATAAAATCAATACAGCCTCAGTGGTCTCCCTATGGATGTTTCAGAAACACACAAAATTGGTGGAACAATTTTTTTCTGATAAAGTCTAATAAATTTTGTCATATGGTAGATTTAAAACAAATTTAAAAAGGCTTGTTCATTGTAAGAGTGCTAGTATGGATGCTTGATGATGGAGCAAATATGAAAAGTAAAAAAAAAAAAAAATCATGGGGAAATTATGTTTGAGAAACTAGATTATTTAAGGCTGCCTGAAGGGTCAAATGTTAAATTGCAGTATTTTGCTTATCAGAACAAGCTGCAGCTCTGAAGACAGCTGGGAGCGAGTTCCTCCGGTTCTTTCATAACTTTTTGACATTCACAGCTTTTTTGTCTGCTGAAGTGAAGTCTTCTGGCTTGGGGCTTGAAGGATTTAAAGCATTACAACATACAGGGCCTTAAATAGTTCCCTCCATTATGGACATAAAGGCCCACCCTCTATTACACTGTAACATTCACAGGTCACATTAGGAGCAGAGACTCAAGAATTTTTCTCATTTTGAACATAAAGGTACAATTCCAGGGGGTCCTACGTCTCTATCATATCTCCTCTATCCAGCCCTTCCTTTAAAGTATACATATTAAGATCTTTAAGTCTATCCCCATATGGTTTATAACAAAGCCCACTGACCATTTTAGTAGCTATCCTCTGCACTGACTCCATCCTATTTATAGGATGTGGTCTCCAGAATAGCACACAATACTCCAAATGAGGTCGCACCAGAGAATTATACAGAGGCACTATCACTTTCTTATTTCTGCTGGCCATTCCTCTCCCTATGCACCCAAACATACTTCTAGTTTTCTCTGTTACCTTTTTCTTTTTTTTTAATTACTTTATTTATATTTCCCAACAAAATACAAACAAAAGAGAAAACCAATTTACAGTAAATTAAAATACACAATTCTTCTCTGTAACATGAGATAACAAAGGCTGATCACAGCCCACTCCACCCTGTCCCTCCCATTATCATGCGTTCATCAGGGGCCATATAAAAGAAATAAACATAAAACATCTGCAAGCCTGCAAGCGCTATAGAAGGGCAAGCACTCCACTACAGAGGAAATAAGGAGAATTGTCTAATAACCCCTCACTGTATCTCAGAGGAGTATGCAAGGGAAACTACCACACCATGGTATTTGCGCATATATGTAGCATAATCACAAGTGTGCCACCATGCGCATCAACCAAGCACTATTGTATGTTTCCAGTTAGAAATAACGGAATATACAGTAGGGCCACTCCCAACATGGAGCCAATTTAAATTGATGATCCCTTTGTAATCACGAGAAGCTAATTGCTGATTGAAAAACGACCCCAGACCAGGAGAGAGTGGCCCAGAATCCCAGTACCACCTTAATACGATTCCATATTGAAACCCAATAAGACTGAATGTTAGGACAGTCATAAACCACATATCTCAAAGCGTTGACATCTCCTCGCTGAGACTAACACTCATTCTCAGCTACCTGATCCCATCTAGCAACCTTTCAATAAGCTATTCTCCATAAGATTTGCAATTACTAATTGCTGGGAGGCCTTCTGATTATCCAATATAATCCTATGAGACTTCAACCTCTCATCAGACACCATGCCAGGAAGAAGGTTCAAGGGGAAAGGATTACTTAATCTTTCTTCTAGATCAAGCCATATTGAATGCATGCCTACAGCCCCCTCCACCCATCGTGAACCTACGCTTTAGCAAAAAGCCACAGTGCTAGGCCTGAAAATCAGGGAAAACCATCCCCCTTCCCCTTATTAAGACCCAAGCTTCCGGAGATCAAATCTAGGCAGTTATTTCTCCATGGAAACTGAACTAGAATCCTATCAATTTGGCGATAGACTTTACTTATAAGGAATACTGGTAGCATTCCTACTATATAATTCACTTTAGGAGTGATAGACATATTTATATCTTCAAGATGACCCCATCAAGAAAATAGACCGACGACCATGTTGCTGTTATATTATTAAAGCTCGTTGCGTCAAATAGGGTAAATGAGATTACAGCATGATCAGAGCTGTGAGCGCATGGATAGTAACATAGTAACATAGTAAATGATGGCAGATAAAGACCAGCATGGTCCATCTAGTCTGCCCAGTATGATGTCAAGAGTAGGTACACCTGCTGCTCTGTGCAGGCCCCCCTTCCCCATGTCTTTGTTTAGGGGTGATCCCACCACTCCTTGTAGTACACCCCTATTTGTTAAGGAATTAGATGGTTCCAATTATTTTGATATTTTCTTGTTGCTGTAAAGGCATCCACTGTCTCTGTCCCATGCCCTTTTGAACTCTGTCACCGTATTTGCCCCCACCACTTCCATTGGGAGCGCATTCCAAGCATCCACCACCCTTTCAGTGATAGAGTATTTCGTGACATTGCGTTTCAATTTACCACCTTGTAGCTTCATGTTATGCCCTCTAGTTTTGCAACTTCTCCGTCTTTGGAAGAGGTTTGTTTGTTATTTCTCTTTCAGTATTTAAAGGTCTGAATCATATCTCCCCTGACCCTCCTCTCCTCCAAAGTGTAGACTCACTAGTTCTAGAACAAAGGTCCCTTGGAAGCTAGCAAAAATCAATATGTAATATTTGAAGAGACCATGGGGGATAAACTTTCCTCACTAAGATGGCTACTCCATTATTCTTATGATGGGCAGCTGGAAAACCCTTAAAGGCTTATATATCTAATTTCAACGACTCCATTACATTCCAGTATGTCCCCTGCAGCAGTAAGATGTCAGCACTTTCTTTCCTATCATTACAAAAGAAACATTCCTCTTAATGGAATTGTTAATGCCCTAAACATTCAGTTAAACAATCTTAAAGGAAAGCATATTGACAATATAGCTCTGAATTAACAGTCATATGTTGCAGAAACAGACCAGTTTGTAGCATTTACTTTTACATTGTAGAACAACTTCTTGAGTGCCTTCAAGGTGTGGCTGTATCTATAGCCCAAAGAAAGGGATAGAGAACCCCCCCCCCCCCCCAAAAGAGACACATTTTATCCCTGGCCCCTTCATATGATCATGCATAAAAAAGAACACCTAATTCTGAAAAAACATCTCCCCAAAACCACCTAAATCCAGGGGGGCTATATAACACACAAAACTTAATGGGTGAGCCCACCTGGACAAGACAGACACGGAGGGCACAATGATCCAATACTTCACACTTCTATAACTTCACACTTCACACTTCTATAACACTCAGAATATTGCGTCTTGCCCACCTCCCTTAATAAGAGTAATGATAATGCCCTTCAAAAGAGACAGGATGAATGACCCAGTACATAGCAATGTTATATGATTAAATGTCGCTTCTGCGTGGATAAGTTGCCTTTACACGACCTCAGACCAGTCAAACACTCATGATAGCAAGTGCTATAGAACTATAGCAAATAGAAGTTGCAAGATGACCTTCACCGCATCACCGCCGACTCCTTATCCTCCAGAAATGCACATAACTCCCCGGGATCATCAAAAGTCTTGGTCTGGTTATGCAGCATGACTCTCATGCGGGCAGGATATAGCAGTCCAAAACGGGCCTTCAGCTGAACCAAGCGTGGACGCAATGCCAAAAGACTCTTTCTCCGATCCACCGTCGCCTTCGTGAAGTCCGGGAAGAACAAGAGTTTATGTCCTTGATATTCCAAGGTTGAAAGTGCTCTGGCTGCTCCCATTATTTGCAATACTTGCTGAAAACGCAAAACTTTCATGATGATTGGACGTGGACGCTTGCCCGTGACCACAGATTGAGTAGGCACTCTGTGGGCACGCTGTATCTCGAACGGCATAGCGAACTGCAACTTTAGCACACCTGGAATCATGTCCTGCAAAAAGGATACCATGTCATGACCCTCTGCTCCTTCAGGAACTCCTAGTATTCTTATGCTATTCCTCCGAGAGCGATTATTACCGTCTTCCACCTCTCTTTGCAATGAACGTATCAACTTGGCCTGCTTCTCAACGGCCTCAAGCCTCTCCCCATGTGAAACCACCACATTCTCTACCTTCCCCAAACGAGCCGTATTTGACTCCAAAGAAGATCTCAAAGCGTTGATATCTTCCTGCATTGCACATAGCGATTTCTATTAGCTTTGACCAAGTCCTTGACTACCCAAATCTCAGCCAGGATCTCCTGCGAGGTCTCAGGACAATCTCGGATGACCACCATCTTGTGAGGTGAGAGAGGTTCCGTTATGGTTCTCTTTGCACTAGCATTTTGAGAAACTTGGTAATCCAGCCGCGTCTGTTTGGGGTCCGACATATCCGGGATCAAATGGTATCAAAGTAGGTAGGAACTATTTGATTAAAGATTGCCAAAGTCAGGATTCTTGTCTATTGCCCTCCGGAGCACAGCTCTTACACGTCCATCTTGACCAGAAACCAGGCTCCGCTTCCGCTGTTACCTTTTCTACCTATTTAGCTACTTTAAGATCATCAGAAACAATCACGCATAGGTTCTGCTCTTCTTTCGTGGACAGAAATACTTTGCCCTCTACACTGTACCGCTCCCTTGGATTTTTGCAGCCCAAAAGCATGATTCTGCAGTTTTTAGCACTATATCTCAGCTTCCATATTCTTGACCATTCTTAAAGCGTAGCTAGATCCCTTCTCATGTTATCTACTCCTTCCTGGGTCTCTACTCTATTGCAGATTTTGGTATCATCCGCAAAGAGAGAAAAGTTACCAGACAGTCCTTCTGCAATATCACTGATAAAAATGTTAAAAAGAATTGGACTAAGTACAGATCCCTGTGTCATGCCACTAGTAACATCCTTCTCTTCAGTGTGAGCTCCATTTACCTGCATGCTTTGTCGTCTCCCATTCAACCAATTTTTAACCCAGTCAGTCACTTTAGGGTCCATCCCTAGAGTGCTCAATTTATTTATAAGTCGCCAGTGAGTAACGGTGTCAAAGGCCAAGTACACCACATCGGATGAGGTCAGTGACTTCAATGATCTTGCTTACCCCTTTGAACTTGAAGGCTAGAGGAGGAAAAAAAAGAATTCTAACAGCAGAAAAATAGTTTTACTCAAGAACACCAAAAAGTCTCCTTTTTGCAATACAGCAGAAAAAGAATTAGCTATTAAAAATGAAAAGCAAATGAAAAACAAATCCTCTTTAAGAGCTCTCAGGCAGAGAGCTTGTATTCAGAGCCACACAGTATTACCTTGCTTGCCATGGAGACCTTTTTGAGAATGGCAGTGCTTACAAGGCAATGTATTTATTTATTTATATTCTCTTATATACCGTGCTATTCTGCATCAGTGCAGTTTACATTGAACAAACTGAAATTACATTGAACAGGGCATTATAACTTGTAGATAACTATTTTACAGGGAACATGGGCTATGGAGGGTTAAGTGGCTTGCCCAAGACCACAAGGAGCACCTGTGGGACTAGAAACCCCAGTCCTTCCGGCCCAAGGTTGCTGTCCTCTAGTGGGATTTGAACCCCTGACCTTCCGGCCTGAAGTACCTTGCCCCAACCACTAGGCCACTCCTCCACTCCTTTATACAGCAGTAGACCTTTATACAGCACTCAGCTACCCAGCTCCTATACAAGCTAATTAAGACCACTAACACCTGATGAGGTTAGTGACTTCAAAGAGCTTGCTTACCCTTTTCAACTTGAAGACTTGATTGCAATGGAGAACCTTTTAGAAATGCAGGGGGAAAATGGTTTGCCAGGATATCTTCAGGGAGTGGGGTATATCGACTGCAGGTTTGCGAGATGTCTTTGAGACAAGTCATGGTCTTGGCTCTGGAGCAGGGGGGTCTACATTGTTTTGTTCATGCAGTGCCCCTTTAAGATGATGGCTGAGAGCACTGGGCCACATATTAGCAGCCTGATGTTCCTGGGAGAAAAATGAATGCCTACTTTGAGTTAGAATTATTTTTCCAGGAATACCACAGCTTGTGAAGTTCAACACAAGCTGTGTTATATATTTACATAATAGTGAGGTGTTTTACATGCATTTGCATGCTTTGCATCTCATTTTTATGTAACGCACGTTGAGGCAAGCTAACATGGGATATGGTAAAGTAATGCATGACTTTCTCATTTGACATGCATTAGGAGACAAAATTTGTGTTATTCTTTTAACGCATGTTATAACTACCCCTCTAAAAGGCCGACGCAGAAAGGCAGTGCTGAAGTTGCATACTGTTAGCTGTGTACGCGTTTCATAGCATGCCAATAGCGTGACACTTCAGTATCGGAATGTAGCAAAGGGCATGTATGCAAATGAGCTATGTGCAAAACTTCAGCGTAAAGCTGAAAGGAGGGGAGCCGACGCATGCGCAAACAGCAGACATACTACAAGTGGCCGTGTACACATGAGCATAAATGTCAAACACTCACGTTATGCACATAGGACGTGCAGGTTCTTTTGACATTCACCCCATAATAATCAACACTATTTCACCCAAAAAGAGACATCAGTAAATGGAGAATGATAGAAGTGTGTCCAAAGAATACACAAGGATAAGAAGCAAAAGACATTTCTTCTTGAATGCTAAACGTTTACTTATACGCTGAAAGATACACGCAGAAAATTTTCACGTTGAAGGTAACTGTTCACCGGTACATACCCTGAAACAGTCTTTCTCTACACGTGCAAGATTTTTAAGTCACATCAGACCAGTCGTGGAGATAATGGCGCTCCCGCTGGTTACGGAATCATCTACGTGTTTCTCTGCATTGGGCGTGGATCTTATTAGCATTCCATTTTAATACCCACAGCTCATTTGCACATTATTTAAATATGCTTGGTGCTGCTGTGTGTGAATACCTTTTTTTTGCTGTTTATGTGTGCTTCAATCTCTTTTCTGCATTTGGCATATCGGAACTTGTGCATATATGTTGCATTATGTGCACGCAATGGGTGCGCTAGTCTTTCTGCATCGGCCCATAAGTTCGTCCAGTCTGCCCATACTTACAATTCTACAGTTCATGTTTCTATCTAGCAGCTCTCCATTGTGCACTCTCAACTGCTGAAGCGTCTCATCTCTGGTCTGGTAGCCAAAACTGCGAGCGGTATCCCAGGGGTCGATGACTAATGGCTTCAGCATAGGTAGGGAATATTTTGCTCAAAGAGTTAGCACAGCAGGAATGGGAAAATTAGGATAAATCATTATTCATATCTTCCATTCCCTCGCAGATTTATACTTCATATGCCATAGAAAAAAATGATAGGATTGAGCAACTTTCATAGTAAAAACAAACGTTATGTCAGTAGAGGAGTGGTCTAGTGGTTAGAGTTGTGGCTTTGAGTCCCACTGGCACTCCTTGTGGCCTTGAACAAGCCACTTTAACTTCTGTTGCCTTACAGGAAAGGCTTGGCAGTCTACTTCCAATCACGCCTTCCAGTGAAAACCTAGGGAGTCAGCATTGACTCAACAGCATATTTTGCAATAATTATGTCAATTGAGGAATTACTTGCATTTACAATAATTGTAACCTTTCAGAAAACAGGTGCAGCAAAAAATGTTGGATGCTCACATTGTCTACTTCAATAAACAAGTCTGTAAGTTATCCAAATCCAGCTAATAAAATATGGCAGTGATCCAATGAAGGAGTTGTTAAAGCAATGTAACGTTATCGTAGCAAAAATCCTTAATAACTGGAAAGAACAAAATCACCACTGGCTTGGAAAACTTTGAAAATACCTTTGAGTATCACTGATTTTTGGAACCCATGTATGTCTACACTAAAATTAAACAGGAAGATTTAAAAAAAAAAAAAAGTCTTTATTTTCTACATTGCATCAGCATGTCCTCTGCAGTTACTCAGGATTTCCCAAATCATCTTGGGCACTCATTGTTTTCTCACATGATTAACACCGATTTCCTACTAACCTGTTTTTCTTGACATGTATTTATGTGGTTTCATTTTTGACAAACTCTTACATCTGATGGCTTTGTTGTACAAAGGCAATACCTGATCAGAGCTTTTGCTTTCCAGCTCATTTGAAACCAGTGCCATAAGCCTTCCTTTGCAAATACATGGGCGGAGGAAAGGGATTTCCTTTATTTTATATAGTTTTCAAACTCAGCTCTGCAATTTCAGCAACAATACGGCTGCACATGATACAGCAGGGCTCCCTTTGAAGTTCTGCAATCGTGTACCCTACATCCGACCGCTACTGAACACTGACTGGAACTCTGGTCTCCCTAAGGGCTGTAAACGTTGCCTCTGCTGTTTTCCTGATCTTAGCAGGCTTGGGGAATAGAAGACCTTCTCTGAGACTTGAACATGCAGCTTTTGCATGGCAATGTGCAGTACTGCTAATGAATCAGCCCTCTTTTCTAGCATTTTTAATCTTCCTGCTTTGGCAATGGTCATAAAGTATTTTTGTCCACAATAGAATGAAATAGCAGGGTGTTGACCTCTATATTGTACAGATTTAGCCTAAAACCTCATCTCATTCCTCAGATCTTTAGACTTAATGCTGACTCAAGTAAAAAAGGAAAGTCCTTGATGGAGAAGCTGGTCATGGGACAGGGGTAGGGGAAGTGGAAGAACAGTGAAAGGAAACTTGTTTTCTTGCTATTGCCATTCTGCAGAAAATAAACTAAGAAAAAAAATGAAAGAAACTATAAAAATGGCAGCAGATCATTACATAAGGAAAGTAAATAAAAGCAAGAGGCAAAGGTAACTGATCTGGTTCCCCAAGGAATTGTCTAAAAATAAAAGGGAAAAGGGTAGTGTTTACAAAGTATAGAGGATCACAAAAGGATTACATAGTAAAGAATATCGAGTAAAGTGGAAGAGACAAAGAGAGAAATCAGGACAGCAAAAGCATGGATGGAAGAAAAGATAGCTAAAGACTTAAAGCAAGGTGACAAGATTTTTTTCAAGTGTGTTGGAGAAAAGAGGAAAGCCAGTTGTGGAACTATAAGACTCAAAGGTGCAGGGGATGAGGTTGACAAGGCAAACAGAATACACTAGAGAAGAACTGCAGATGACAATCAAAGAGACATATGAGAATAGAGTAGATACCGCACCTTTGAGAGAGTATTTATGAGAAATCTGCAGCACTGATAATGGACAAAGTCATCAGGATATGAGATGCATCCCAGTATATTGAGGGAGCTTAGAGAGGTTCTGTCAGCTCTACTGAACAATATGTTTAATACATGTTCTGAAGATTCAAGAAGTCTACTGCAGTCCCTTTACACAAAAGTGACAACAGAGATATGATGGGAAACTAAAAGGTCAGTGAGACATACCTTAGTGGTGGGAAAGGTAATGAAGATATATATATATATCTTTTTTTTTTAGTGACATCAAGTCAGTGTTGACTCCTGGCAACCCATCTGCTTCTAGGTTTTCTTGGCAAAGTATACCTGGAAGGAGATTGCCAGGCCTTTTTTCCTAAGGCAATGGAGGGTAAAGGGACTTGCCCAAGGTCACATGGAGTACCAGTGGGAATTGATCTTGATCTTCTGCATATTAGGCAGTTGCTCTAATTACTAGGCTACTCCAACCAATCTGTAATATAATTCAGAAGCACAAAGTATACTACCACATTTATGCAGATGACATGATGTACCCACCATACGAATCCTCAAACCCAAATCACACCAAAATAGTAAATTGCTTCAACAAAGTGGCACATTGGCTATTGAAACACAGATTAACCATAAACTATGAAAAAATAGAGGTGCTAAATATAACAAGAGATAAAAGCTTCACCCCACTAACCTTACTAAAAGTCAAGAATGCAACAATGAAAGTGAAACAAGAAGTACAATATCTTTAACCATAGATCAACAACTAGACCTTACGTACTCACATCAGCAAGATTACTAGAGCAATCTACAACAAAATAAGAGCTCTACAGCACCTACATACGCTTGAAAGGAAACTAAATTGCCTACAATCTAAACCTACCTTATAGCTCTGCCTCAACATGGCTTTCCCACACTCTATACCAGGGGTCTCAAACTCAAATTGCTTTGAGGGCCAAATGAGGACTTGTAAAGTAACCCGGGGGCCGCATAAGACGCGGGACCTCATTTGCATAAGGGGCCTCATTTGCATAAATATTTGCATAATGTTACCATACACTAACTTTTAGTAAACATGCCTCTTTAATGAGTATGGATAAAGAAAGACTAAAAGATTTAGAAACAAGAAGACAATAATTAAACTGGGAACCCCAAAAGCCAAACTTGGAATGTACAACAACACTGTAGAAATAAAACTATAAATTAATTTCCTCTTGTACTAAACAAAGCGCAAACATTAATGATGCACATTTCCCAGAGCTGACATATTCCAGTTAATAAATTCAAAATAAAGAGATATTTTTCTACCTTTTGTGCATTTTTTTCAGTTGCAATTGTTCCAGCCACTTTCTTCTGGTTTCTTCATGTCTTCTGCTAACTCTCCATCGTCTGCTGTCCATTTGCCCTTTCTTCTCTCCTAGTTTTTTTTCCATTCTCTCTCTACATCTGCTTTAACATACTAATCTTTCTCCTTTTTCTCTTTCCTCATTCCTATTTCATCCACTCAAATTTTACCCCTCCATCCTCAATCCCCACTTACTCTCCCAATACCTGGCCAATTGTAGATTTGTCTTCTCTCCTAGACAAAATATTTTTCCCCTCTCCATTTCACTTTCCCAGCTCCATCCCATTCTAATCCTCCCCCAACATCAGCTCCCTTCTAGTTCCAGCCCCACCCAGCATCCGCTCCCTTCTAGTCCCCCCATTAGTCCATTTCCAGTCCTATCCTAGCCTCACCATCAGCCCATTTCCAATCCTAGCCCCCCATCAGCCCATTTCCAATCCTAGCTCCCTCCCCTCACAGCCCATTTCCATTCCAAGCCCCCCTCCCCATCAGCCATTTGCAGTTCAAGCCCCCCTTCCACTCAGCCCATTTCCAGTCCTAGCAACCCCCCCCAGCCCATTACCAGTCCTAGACCCCCCATAGCCCATTACCAGTCCTAACCTCCCCATAGCGCACTTCCAGTTTTACCCCCCATCACCCCATTTTCAGTCTTACCCCCCCCCATAGCCCATTACCAGTCATAACCCCCCTGCCAATAGCCCACTTCCAGCCCTAACCCCCATTACCCCATTTCAGTCAGCCCTTCCATAGCTCATTACCAGTCCTAACTCCCCCCATCAGCCCACCGCCAGTCCTTCCTAACCCCCACCTGCCCTTTTCCACTCCTAGCACCCACCATCGCCCCTTACCAGTCATAAGCCCCCGGCCAATAGCCCATCTCAAGTCATATCCCCCCCCTGCCAATAGCCCATCTCCAGTCATAACCCCCCCTGCCAATAGCCCATCTCCAGTCATAACCCCCCCCTGCCAATAGCCCATCTCCAGTCATACCCCCCCCCCGCCAATAGCCCATTTCCAGTCATACCCCCCCCCCGCCAATAGCCCATTTCCAGTCATACCCCCCCTGCCAATAGCCCATTTCCAGTCATACCCCCCCCTGCCAATAGCCCATTTCCAGTCCTACACCCCCCCTGCCAATAGCCCATTTCCAGTCCTACACCCCCCCTGCCAATAGCCCATTTCCAGTCCTACACCCCCCCCTGCCAATAGCCCATCTCCAGTCATACCCCCCCCGCCAATAGCCCATTTCGTCATACCCCCCCCGCCAATAGCCCATTTCCAGTCATACCCCCCCCTGCCAATAGCCCATTTCCAGTCCTAAACCCCCCCCCTGCCAATAGCCCATTTCCAGTCCTACACCCCCCCTGCCAATAGCCCATTTCCAGTCCTACACCCCCCCCCTGCCAATAGCCCATTTCCAGTCCTACACCCCCCCTGCCAATAGCCCATTTCCAGTCCTACACCCCCCCCCAATAGCCCATCTCCAGTCATACCCCCCCCCGCCGCCAATAGCCCATTTACATTCATACCCCCCCCCTGCCAATAGCCCATTTCCCGTCATACCCCCCCCCTGCCAATAGCCCATTTCCAGTCCTACACCCCCCCCAATAGCCCATTTCCAGTCCTACACCCCCCCCCGGTAAATTAAAAAAAAAATCTGGCTTCTGCTGCTCAAGCAGCAAAATCAGCTGTCCTGCGGCCCCTTCCCCTGTGCCCGGAGATCCGAGTCTGCTCTATCAGCGGCGTGCTTTTCAAGCCGCGAGGAGAGTATTCCCCTCTCGCGCGGCTTGAAACCGCGCGAGAGGGGAATACTCTCTTCGCGGCTTGAAAAGCACGCCGCTGATAGAGCAGACTCGGATCTCCGGGCACAGGGGAAGGGGCCGCAGGACAGCTGATTTTGCTGCTTGAGCAGCAGAAGCCAGGTTTTTTTAAAATTTGACAATTGATTCTGCCGCTGCCACGGCGGCAACGGCAGAAGCCAGGGTTTTGGGGGTTTTTTGTTTTCCTCCGTCGCGGGCCGCACAAAGTTGTCTCGCGGGCCGCATGCGGCCCGCGGGCCGCGTGTTTGAGATCCCTGCTCTATACCATCTTATCAGTTAATCAAAGTGGCTTCTGGGCATGTGTGGCAAACCGGATATTCAATGCCGGAGCCGCATATGACCCGCGGCATTGAATATCTGCGGTTAAGGTTTGGCGGGCCTGGCTTTTTGCCCTAGCGGTGCATAGCCTGCCCAAATAAATAATGTTAAATAAATAAATATTGGACCCCATGTTTATAAATCCTTCGTTACATCGTCTCTTATGGGAAGAGACTTGAAGACCTAAATATGTACACTCTGGAGGAGAGGAGGGATAGGGGAGATATGATTCAGACCTTTAAATACTTAAAGAGTATTAATGAACAAACAAACCTCTTCCAAAGGCGGGGAAGCTGTAAAACTAGAGGGCATAACATGAAGCTGCAAGGGGGTAAATTGAAAGGCAATGTCAGGAAATATTTTTTCACTGAAAGGGTGGTGGATGCTTGGAATGCCCTCCCGATGGAAGTGGTGGGGGCGAATACAATGACAGAATTCAAAATGGCATGGGACAGACACAGTGGATCCCTTTATAGCAACAGGATAAAATCAAAATAAACTTAGCTATCTTTTATATCTCAACAAACAGGGGTGCCCTACACGGAGCGGTGGGTTTACCCCTAAACAAAGACATGGGAAGGGGTGACCTGCATGGAACGGCAGTTGCACCTACTCTTGCCGCCTTGCTGGGCAGACTAGATGGACCATGCTGGTATTTATCTGTCGTCATTTACTATGTTACTATATGTTACTTTTTTACAAGTAACATAACTTAAACAATTACATCATAACAGGATTAACTATGTACATCAAACAGTAATTAACTATGTACAGTGCAACTAGTTGCATTTACTAACATTCAGTGACTATTTACAATTTTGAGTGAGGGCGGATATTTACAATGCAGTTAGCAGGTACATTGGATGAATCAGGTGCATGATACATTTATGATGGGTATTTTATTTATTTATTTATTAAAAGGATTTAATATACCGCTTTGTCTTTAAATCAAAGCAGTTAGCACATCAAAACAATCAAGAGGTAGTGTGGGGGGGGGGGGGAATATATGCAGTGGATAAATCGATACTGTATGTGTGGTGTGGGAGAGCAATGTGAATGATTAACTGGTGAGCTATATACATTGTGAGCTATGAACAGGGGCTGTATACAGGTAGCAGGGGGGGATGCAGGGGTCGTGCATAGGTTGGAGAAGGCTGGTGGCTGTTCACGTGAAATCCTTATAGTGTTCAGTGAAGAGTGTTGTTTTGGGCAGCTTTCTGAAGTCCTTGAGGTCTACGGTTGATCTCAGATCATCAGGGAGAGAGTTCCATAGAGCGGGTGCCGCCAGGGATAGTGCTCTTCTTGAGGTGTCTTGTTTTGTTCTGGCGAATTCTTTGGGGGTGGTGATGGTGTCTGAGGTTCTCTTTCTTCTGGGTCTGGCGCCTTGGTCAGCTTTGATGAGGGGTTGCAGACAGTTTGCTGAGAGGTTCTGTTTTATTTGTTTATGTACCAGAGTCTGCTTGATGTGCCCCATAGTATTCTGTGAAGAGTAGTAACTTGATACTTTTTCGGAAGTCCTCAAGATCTCTTATATCCCTTATTTTTGGTGAGAGAGAATTCCATAGGATTGGGGCATAATATGTGAAGGCTCTATTGCTCATTAACTTGTTGGTCTTGCGGAAGTCCTCTGGGAGGGATAGGGAGTTTTGGGTACATCCCCTTCTCTGTCTAGTGTCTGAGATTCTGTTTATTAAGATGAGAAGGTGATATATTGTGAAATAACATGAAAATAATGACTAGGTTTTTACAGTCCAGTAAACCGTGTAAATGCCTTTAATCAGGATAATTGCTGAATATCCATGATTATCTCCCTTACACAACTCAATGCCAACCACTTTGCATCTGGGTGTGTCGGAGGCTTTCCGGGGAGTAGCGGAGGTGGAGACAGTCCCTAACCAGGCAACAATGATATTGCGTGCTGCCTGGTTAGGGACCGGCGACTAAAAGATAGGCAAGGAAAACCCTTGCCTATCTTTTAGCTGCAGGTACTAACCCAGCAGCATGCAATAACACTGTTTCCCAATTAACTACCGTATTTTCCGGCATATAAGACGACTGGGCGTATAAGACGACCCCCTACTTTTCCTGTTAAAATATAGGGTTTGGCCTATACTCGCCGTATAAGACTACCCCTCTTCCAGCGCACACCAAAAATGCCCGTTTAAGATGATTATCTTCTGCCTAGTTTTGGCGGGTGGTGTGCGCTGCTATTTTGGCCTTTCGCCTTGAGCCGTTGTACCTTTTTATTGCCCCAGGGCTTTCTCAGTGCATTCTGTTGGTCGGATCTCCTCTCCCGGACAAATCGGAGAGGAGACCGACGGAGGACAGGGCAAGCGGTCCACGAGGCAACGGAAAGGAGATGAAGGATTCCAGTGCCCGGCCTGCACTGCGCACACTGCTCGCAATGTGGCCGAGCAGTGGAGCGGTGACAGGGCAGCGATTCGGTCCGCCCCGTGAGCAGTTGTGGAGGCCGAAACCGTAAGGTGGCTGCGGGGTGAGGTTCCGCCGAGGCGGCTTGAGCGCCTGAGGTCATTTGGGCGTGAGACGGGGCCGAGTGGGCCGGAACTGCTCCGCGCTCCACGGCCTCGTGGCAACACCGACATTCAGCGGAGCGCGTTCAACAGTCAGCTTCCCCAGTCCAGGTCAGAAAGTTGCTGTATACCGCCGTATACCGGCGTATAAGACGACCCCCGACTTTTGAGCATATTTTCATGGGTTAGAAAGTCGTCTTATACGCCGGAAAATACGGTACTATGGCTTCCAGGCATGTGCGGCAAACCCGGATATTCAATGCTAGGGCCGCACATGACCCGCGGCATTGAATATCTGTGGTTAAGGGTCGGCGAGCATGGCTTTTCCCCCTCACGGTGCATAGCCTGCCCAAATAAATACTGTTAAATAAATAAATTTCGGGCCCCATGTTTATAAATCCTTTGTTATATCAGTTAAAGTTAAAAATATTTTCTATGTAACTATCAGTGATTGTTAAAAATGCTTTCAGGTAACTTTTCCTGGTAAAGTACATGTCAACTGTTCACTGTAAACCTCTTTGACTTATTGAAAAAGTGGTACAGAAAATTAGACAAATAAATAAAATAAGATGCACCTGAAGGAAAGAAAAATAAACCTTCTATAATAGTTCTCTTGCATGACCTTTACATTGATCAAGAAGCAACAATTTGAATGGAACAAGGAGAAACAGAATGCTTTAAAATCAGCAATGGTGTACAAGACTGTATACTTTCCATAGAGTAGACACATAGGAAGGAGTCAACAATATGAGGAGGGATCTAGCTAAACTTGACGAATGGTCTAGAATATGGCAGCTGCAATGTAATGCTAAAAAATACAGGGTCATGCATTTAGGCTGCAAAAATCCAAAGGGGCTCTACAGTGTAAGGGGTGAGGTTCTTCTGTCAACAAAAAAAAGAGTGGGACCTGGACGTAATTGTGTCTGATGATCTTAAAGTAGCTAAACAGGTAGAAAAGGCAACAGCAAAAGCTAGAAAGATACTTGGTTGCATAGAGAGTGGAATGGCCAGCAGAAAAATGGAGATGATAATGCCTCTGTATAAGTCTCTGGTGCGACCTCATTTGGAGTATTGTGTGCAATTCTGGAGACCGCACCTTCAAAAGGATATAAGCAGGTTGGAGTCGGTGCAGAGGGTCGCTGCTATAATGGTTAGTGGTCTTTCTTATGAAGCATATGAGGACAGACTTAAAGATCTTAATGTGTATACTTTAGAGGAAGAGCAGGATAGGGACAATATGATAGGGACATTTAAATACCTCTGTGGCATAAATGCACAGGAGGATCTCTTTCAATTGAAGGTAAGCTCTGCTATGAGGGGACATAGCATGAGAGCGAAAGGAGATAAACTCAGGAGTAATATGCAGAAATACTTCTTTACGGAAAGAGTGGTAGATACGGGATTAGTCTTCCAATGGAGGTGGTAGACACAAGGACAGTATCTAAATTCAAAAAAGCATGGGACAAACACAGAGGATCTCTAAAGGTAAAAAGGGGACTATTGTAGTTGATATGGAAGGGCAGACTAGATTGGCCATGTGGTCTTTTTCTGCCATCATGTTTCTATGTTTCTAGCAGAGCTTGTCTTCAATTGAAAGAGACCCTCCTGTGAATTTATGCCACAGAGGTATTTAAATGTCTCTATCATATCGCCCCTATCCTGCTTTTGCTCTAAAGTATACAATGTCAGTAAATATTTTGTCATGGAAATAATGGCGGATGCCTGGAATGCCTTCCCGAAGGAGGTGGTGGAAACAAAACATGGTGATGGAATTCAAAGAGAAGTAAGCTATACATAAAGGATCCCTGTTTACAACTCCTTTCAGACTGTTATAACAAAATCACAATTTGGCTAAAAACTCAAAACCTCCACATAAATCATACTAAAACGGAAGTCCTAATCGTAACAAAAAATCAATCATTCATCCCTCCAACTCACATAACTCTACAGGACCAAGAAATTAAAATAAAAAACGAAATAAGATACACACCTTACAATGGAAACCCACATTAGAAATACTATAAAGAAAATTTATTTCAAACTTAAAATCCTCAAACAACTACGCCCACTAGTATTTGTTCAAGATTTTATTAATATAATACAGGCTACCATAACCCCTCACTTCGATTTCGCCAACCTAATACTAATGGGCATTTCAAAACAGAACATTAAAAGAATTCAACTAGCCCAAAATGCAACAGCCAGAATTATTTTAAAAATAAACTCACTCCAACACATAACACCTATACTAGCATCCCTTCACTGGTTACCAATACAAAGCAGGATAATATACAAAACAATAATAACCTCATTCAAAGCATTAAATGACATGGCTCCGACTACACTATGTAATCTAATATGCAAAGAACCAACTAAGCCTACTCGCAGAAAAGGACAATTAAATAAACTAAAGATTCCGAAAGACTTCAAAAAAGCACATAAATTAACCAACAATAGAGCCTTTTCCCACATAGCTCCAACTATCTGGAATTCCCTACCAGAGGATCTACGATCACTAACAGAGATCATGGAATTCCGAAAAAAATTAAAAACGTATCTATTCACAAAACACTATAATACCATGGAAAACCTTGCACTCAACTTAGATAAAGGCTAAACAGGTATCTGACCACAAAGTACAAACCTTCCCACTTAAATGGACAACACACATAGCTTAAACGAATTGACGACCCAATCTCTTATGCCCTAATACCTCCACATGTATATAGTTGTATCTGTTATGTACTGTCTTACGCTTTATAGACACTACATTGTTAGTTAATTGTTATTCACACTGTTCCAGTTTAAATATACTGTTTAGTTTACTAGACTTAGCTTTGTTTAATTTAAGATGTTCTATGTTAAATTTAAGATGTTCTATGTAAAACAAACCTCGCTTTGTTAATTTGTTGTTAATTGTACACCGCAACTGATCTCTGGAAGATGCGGTTTATAAATGAGTGTTAAATAAAAAATAAATAAAATAAATAAATGGCAAGAGAAAGGAAACTAAGCATTGAGAGCTTCAGCTCAAAACAGCAGTGAAATGGCCTTTTAGCATCTAAGAAGAAATGGGGGTGGGGGGGGGGGGAGGGGAGCGGATCCAAAATAAAGGCATGAGGTCTAACCTGCATAGAATGGTAGTTACAACCCTAACTGTCTTAGTGGGCAGACTAGTTGGACCACTTTGGTCTATATCTGCTGTCTTTTACATTGAAACTATGCTGATGTTAGCCAAAAAGCTGAAATTCAACCTGCCTGTTTGCATTTACTGCTCATGAAGATTACCCCTCCACCCCATGTTGTCCTTTCACTAGCCCTGAAAGTGCTAGCATCATAAACTACATTTCACATTCAGGTGAAAGGTGACAGGGTTTTTTCTTTATTCTCACTTAAATAATCTGTGCTGTAGGTTTGAGGGAAGATGGGAGGCAGGACAGGAACATATCTGCTCTCCTTGATGTTCATCAGCGAGGAATGCAAAGAAAATGTTGGTGTTTGGTGAATGACCCTGGGGTTATCTGACTGCTCAGAATTACTGTAAGTCTGGATTTCAAACAAGGCAGTGTGTCATCGAGATACTGTATATGGATAACGTACTAATTGCCTGTACACTCTTCCCTTTTCTTTGAAAAGAAGAGGCATGAGCTGGAGGGAAGAAGCAAAGAGCTAGGCACTCTTTCCAAGAAAGCTTTTTTAGTCTACTTTGTGAAAGAAAAGAAAGCTTATGAGATGTGTGTGTGTGTGTATATATATTTAATAACTTACACGTGGGGAAGTATATAAGAATTGTGACGGGGTTTTGTTTCAGTTCAAATACCTGTGAAATGATGAGTTCCACCCAGGGCTGGCGCTACAATTAGATGAACTAGGCAGTTGCCTAGAACGCCAGCCATCCGGGGGTATACCCATTGCTGCCACTATCCCCCCTCTCTGGACAGGCAGTGGCAGCAATGCTGCAAACAGGAAGTTGGCATTGGGCATCAGAGAGGGGGTGGAAGCAAACAGCCCCGTGGCACTGAAGTTTAAAGGTAAGTGTTGCAGGGCTGTTTGTGCTCACTGTCACTGCTACATGTCCTGCAGTGGGCGCTGGAGAGGGAGGGAGAGGCACAAGGGATGAGGTTCTCCAAGGGCAGCTCATCTCCTTGCGCTGGTCCTGGTTCTGCCCATCCTATGTTCTGCTCACTCTGAGTTTAATGTACACCAATGAGTCTCAGCCTGCAAGTGTCCCAGTTCACAGAAGAATGGTTTATGGTTTATTTAATTTTGATATAACACTTTTCATTATTGCAAATCAGTTTACACTAATTGATGAGCCTCTGACCTCCAACCAGCAGGTGTAAGTAGGTTTCACTTGGCTGACTGGCTGCCTTAGCCTGCTCTATGCCTGTTACTTCATTTCAGGGGTCATCTTGTTTCTGCATATAAATTCAGCTCTGTCTAGACCTCTTTGCCAGAGCTTGGTCCATGTCTTGGTGTCTCCTTGTGTTTTGGCTCCCTGAAATTCTTTGGATCCTGTTCTGCCTTGGACATTCCTAGATCCTGCACCTGTCCCTGCTGGGCCTCAGGAGTACTTCTGCATTACTTCTCTTTGGTGAGTGCTTCTTGTTCCTGGTTTTCACCATGGGTCTGGGTTAGGGCAGCGAAAACCTGGTGGACACCAGCACTGGAGGGCTAAACCCGAAGGGAAGATGGCTGTTACAGGAGAAAGACCCCATCTTAATTACCCCAGGACTCAGGCTGCCCTGTTCTGAAGAGAATCTATCTGTAGACTTCGTCCAATGGCCATTCTTGGGTCTTCGTTACTGATGAGTGACTGTGGTTTTCTCTCTTTCCCTTGCAGATATGTTATCCTGGATCTTCCCTACTCCTTGCTCTTCTTGTTCGCTCCCACCCAGGTCCCTCTTTTTTCCCTCTGCTCTTTCCTGTCTTTCTCTGCTGCATCTCTCACCTTGCTTTCCCCCCTCTTTTCCTTTATTTTATCTCCCCCTTGCACTTTCCTCTCTTCTCCAGGAGCACTTCCTCTCCCACTGTCCAGCATTACTAGTTGGCCATTATTGATCAGTTTGGACAATTTTAATTGAGAACTTGGTGTGACCTTTAAACTGGAAATATAATTGCTGGTATTCTGCTGGTCTCTTCAATAGTAAAGATTCCTCAGATTATCCTCCCAATCTCTCCTCTAAACCCATTGTTCAATCTTATACCATTGACCTTTTTCTATTGTGCAGGGGCCATCCTAGGTCCAAGTGTAGTGGTAACAGCAATGGCAACAACAAACAGAGCAGGTGTGAGGTCTGGGGATTGAATCAGAGTATGCTCTGCTCCTAGGACCATACACTACATAAAGCAAAGGAGGGGACAGAGCCCAGTGATGTCACTATGAGGTGGCAAATGGTGTCTGATAAGTACCCCTCGAAATGTCTTGCTCCCCACCTTTTATCATCTCAGTTTACAGACCGTTACCATGTATCTTCCCCCACTGGCCAGGGTGATCCAAATTCCCACCCTTGTGTAAGGGAGCGCATTATAGTCTTGCCTTCCTGATTCTCCTCCCCACCCTGCTACGCTGGGACAGCAGCAGGAACAGCATTGAATCACACATCTTCTGCTGCCACAGGGACAAGTCGCGTGGTATGACTTATGTGGCTCTTAGGGCTCATAATATGAGAGTGGCCCAGCAGGATAACAAAAAATATGGAATTAAATGTTGTTCCTACTGCTGCACCAAAGGGGCATTTTAGGATGGCCACCTGTTGCTATGTCCACGGTAATTGCAGAGTCAATCGTGTTCAGCATGGGTGGAAGAGGTACTCCAATGCCCCAAGATGGAGAAAATGGGAGGGAGGAAAAGGGAGGAGTGTCAGGAGGGGAGCAGAAAGGGGGAAGAGTTCTGGGAGGAAGGAAGAGTGTTTAGTAGGGAGAATGGGAGAAGAAAGTCAGAAGGGATGGAAGAGAAATGTTGAGAAAGAGGGCGAGTATCTAGAGGGAAGGTATTAGATGGTGAAGAGTGTTGGAAGGGATTGAGGGGGACAATAAAGGGAGAGAGGAAGGGGAGAGGAGGGAAGATTTAGTAGAGGAAAAGAGGCAGGGGGAGAAGAGGAAGTGGAGGAAGGGGAGAGGGTGAGAAGGGGGAAGAGTATCTTGAAAGAGGGAAGGGGAAAGAGCGCTTAGAGAGAGTTATGGCAGGATGGCGTGAAAGACATGGAGGGGCTGAGGGAAAGATGAGGGAGTATCTGGAAGGATGGGGAGAATGGGAAAGATTCTCTCGAGGGAGGAGAAGAAGTAAGTACCCCAAAAGGAGGGATCGGGAAGAGGACAGTTTGGAGGGAGGGAAGGTGAAGAGACGGTAAGAAGAATCATTGAACGACAGTGTAAATGGACAGATGTGTGGGGAGATGTTAAGAGAACAGAGGGAATTGACAGGATGATTTGGTGATCACAGATATTTTGGAATCAAAGGAGAGATTACAACCTATGTTAACACCTAATATTTTTAAGTCAGATGTGAGAGTAATTGGGTGACCATGTAGCATCAGCTTGAGAATGGAAACAGAAGAATTTTGTTTAATCCATAAGGTCTGTGATTTTCTTTGGGTTCAATTCCAATTTATTGTTAGAAAGCCATTTAAAGACCTTCAAGGCAGATGTTAAATGCTGCAAAATCGGATTATGGAGATTTTGGATCAATTCCTAGGACCATCTGAATATCCTCTGCAAAAAATATTCTTTTATATCAAGAGTCTGAATCTGTGTAGCCAAGAGACAGATATTGAATAAATTTATTTATTTATTTATTTAGACAATTTTGTATACCACCTTATCCTTCAATCAAAGTGGTCACAACACAATTGGGGGATACATTTAACACAAGGGGATATGAGACACATACACTAATGCTTACAGGGAACATGGGCAATGGAGGGTTAAGTGGCTTGCCCAAGACCACAAGGAGCACCTGTGGGACTAGAAACCCCAGTCCTTCCGGCCCAAGGTTGCTGTGGGGGAAGGGAGGTTAAGGATTGAATACTGAGGGACACCACAATTAACTGAATATGAAGGAGAGGAAGAGATCACATTTTAAGTGCAGCATGACCTTAGTGACAGTACTACAAGACTACCACTAAGGGTTGTAGGTGTTGTTTTGAATCTGGCGCCAACAGGGGCAGGAACAACTGGAGATTATTTTTGCCTTGAAACCACTAACTACCATGGAAAAGTTGAGGTAGGCCAGGGGGGTCTAAGAAGAGGCAGAGGCCTTGATTAGGGGCTATGGTACAGGAGATGGGGAGAGGGGGCTTGGATTGTGCCTTCAGGGAGGGGTAGGGGTATGTGTCAGGTAGGAGTCTTTACTGCAATACAGGGTAGGGGGATAGGAGACCCCCAGACTGTGCTTCATTTTTTCAATGCACCAACCCCTTTAAGAAAGACTCTTCAGGAGCACCGGGATGTATGTTAGCGGCCCAATACTCCAGGGGAGCAGAATAACACAATCTCTGAGGTTGATAACAAGCTGTGTTATTCCTTTACCACTGGAGCCACCAACCTGTGCTACTAAGTTACCATAGGTTAGTGGCTTGTGCAGTAAATTAAGCTGCAGTAAAATGCACAATTTTACCACAGTTTAGTAACTTCCCCCAATGTCCTTAGCAAAAGCGATGAACCCTCAGAGTATTGGATGAATTTAAGTGTCGTCTTGGTTTCCTCCTTCTCTCCTTTCTCTTATTTGCAACCAGCCTCTTTTGTAGGAGACCCTGGGCAGGATCCCTTTCTCCTTTCTCAAACTGGGAACCAGACAGGATCCCTTTCACTGCTCCTCTTTCCGCTTTAGGCAGTCAGTCTCCACACCAGACAACGGTGCCTTTCAGTCTCTCACTGGGAAATTCTCTCAGTATTTTTTCTCTTCTGTGACCCATCCAAGCTCAAAGTCAGCAGGAATGCCCCAGGACTTGGTCCCCTGAGGAAGGGCAGGTTTCCTCATCTTTTTTTTCTGGTTTCCTGTGGGGAAGGCACTGTTTCACTTCCTACACCATCTTTTATTCTTCCCTCCAATAGTTAGGAAATCCCATTGCTTTTTTTATACTGCTTAGAGCATCCCCTTCGTTATCTTTGATGGGCACAGGCCCAGATTAGGCATAGGCAATGTAGGCAGCTGATGCCAGATTCTGATGAGTGCCAAATCTTTGTTTCTGTTACCATGCCTTAATCCAGGCACTCTTACCACTGCTGCTGTATTTTAAATGCCACCAGCACTGGGCCTCCTATTACTGGTACACGAACAGGCCATGTGAAGTCACACCACTTGTATGGGTTTCCATGATGACAGAAGGATGTAGGGGAGGTGCACCGCAGAGCCCATCGGCACACATGTGCAAGAAGGCCCCATGCTGGAGAGTTGCTTAGGAGAAAATTAGTACTGGCTGCTGTCCGAGATTTAAAGTTCAGCAACACAGGACAAATGCTACCTGGATTTTTTGTCTTGTGAATCTATTGACTCCTGTTCCTCTATTGACTTACTCCAAAGACATTTTTCATTTGCCATGTTCTTGTGACAGAAATTCTCTAAAACTTTGACAAAGTATACTATCAGAGACATTTACCAAGCCTAATCCCGATCCTGGTTGTCCAATTAGTGATCATCATCAAGATCTAGATTACACTTGGTAAAAATCTCTGACAGTATACATAGATATGGTTTCACAGAATTTCTGGCCCAAGAACATGGCAAAAAAAGAAAAGTCTTTGGAGTAAATATCTATTGCAGGGGCCAATTTATTCACAAGGCAAACAAATCCAGTTAGCTTTTTCCATAGAGCTCCAGAACTAACAAACTTTGGGTCAATCAGGAAACAGGAACAAATATCACCAGCAATAAAGACAGAGTTAAAAGCAGGTTAGCTAGCCCAAAAAGCTCTACCTGCAAGTTACCTTTTTTTCCCTAACCCAAAAAGTCACTGGTTTGAGGCTAGCCTCTGACTATGAGAAAAAAAAAGTTAGCTGGATTTTTGTTTGCCTGAAACCTCTAGTGACCTTTCAGCTAGGTTTCTGTTTGGGCAACAGACACCTTATTAATTAATAAAATTGCCTTGAAATATCAACTGACTCACCTTTGTCTACCTGTTTATTCACACCTTCAAAAAAACATAACAGATTCGTAAGACAAAATCTTCCTTATCTAAAGCCATGTTGGCTATCTCCCATTAAGCCATGACTATTTACATGTTCAGTAATTTTGTTCTTTATGATGGTTTCTACCATTTTTCCCAGTACTGACATCAGACTCACTGGTCTGTAGTTTCCAGGATCACCCCTGGAACCCTTTTTAAAAAATGGTGTTACATTGGCCATCCTCCAATCTTCAGGTATTACAGATGATTTTAATGATAGTTCACAGATTATTAATAGTAGGTCTGCAATCTCATAATTCAGTTCTTTTAACACCCTTGGTTGTATACCATCCGGTCCAGGTGATTTGCTACTCTTCAGTTTATCAAATAGTTGTAATACATCTTTCTAGTATATCGATATTTCTTTCAATTCTTCTGCAGTATCACCTTTAAATACCACTTCAGACATGGATAACATCTCTACATCTTCCACAACAAAGACCGAAGCAAAGAATTTATTCAGTCTCTCTGCTATGGCCTTGTCCCCTCTTAGTGTCCCTTTTACCCCTCTATCATCTAATGATCAAACTTACTCTCTCGCGGGTTTTTTGCTACGAATATACTTGAAAAAGTCTTTATTACGCATTTTTGCTTCCACAGAAAGCTTCTTCTCAAATTCTCTCTTTGCCTCCTTTATCATTTCCTTGCATTTAATTTGTCAGTATTTGTGCTGTTTCCAGTTTTCATCATTTGGCTCTTTCTTCCATTTCCTGAAAGATGCTTTTTTGGCAACAGCAGCCTCTCTGAGCTCCGCTTTAAACCATGCTGGCAGTTTTTTGGACTTACATCCACTTTCTTTAAAGCTTGGAATACAGCTGGTCTGGGCGTCCAAGATAGTATTTTTAAACAACACCCAAGCTCGAGGTAAGTCTTTAACCTTTGCAAGTGCTCCTTTTATTTTTTTCTTAACTATTTTCCTCATTTTATCATAGTCTTCCTTTCAAAAGTTAAAAAGTAGTACTGTGGATTTCCTTACCATCCCTCCTCCATTAATTAAATCAAACACAATCATGCTATGATCACTATTGCCAAGTGGCCCCAGCACCCTTACCTCTTGCACCAGATCTGGTGTTCCACTAAGAACTAAGTCCAAAATGGCTTCCCCTGTGGTCGGTTCATGAACCAGCTGCTCCAAGAAGCAGTCATTTATTTCATCTAGAAACTTTATCTCCCTAGCATGTCCTGCCGTGACACTGACCCAGTCAATACTGGGGTAATTGAAATCACCCATGATTATTACCGTTCTGTAACTTTTGTTAGCTTCCCTGATTTCTTTGAGCATTTCATCATCCATTTGTTCATTTTGGCCAGATGGTCAATAGAACACCCCCACTGCCACCGGCTTCCCCTTTTTACATGGAATTTCAATCCATAGAGATTCTACAGCAAATTCTGCTTCCTGCAAAACTTTAATCCTTTGTGACTCAATGCCCTCTCTAACAAAGTGCAACCCCTCCACCAATTTGATCAGCACTATCATTATAATATAGTTTGTACCCAGATATCACAGTGTCTCACTGGTTGTCCTCCTTCCACCATGTCTCTGAGATACCAATCATATCTAACCTCTCATTTAGTGCTATATATTCTAACTCTCCCATTTTTTAGACTTCTAGCATTTGCATACAAGCACTTTAGAGACTGTATTTTATTCATATTAATCTGGCACAAGCATAAATAGCTCAACCAGAGCTCTGTGATTTTCTGTCTTGAAGGACTAGAAAAAGGGACTGTTACTTCTGGAGAGAGATCTGCAACTGTGAGTATATACTTCTGGTAATTTTCTAAAAGGAATTCTTTGTATTAAAGCTAATTAATCTGTGAACCCACTATTTTTTGTTAAATTAGTCAGGGCCTAGTAGCAGCAGTTTAAGTTTAAATTTAAAACACAGAGGAGAACTTTCTGGTTACATTTCATACCCAGCAGAGAGCTTGTAGTTTACATTTAATAGTGACTCAGGGCCTAGTAACAGCAAAGTACTTTTAGTTTAAATTTAAAACACAGAAGAGAGCATTCTGGTTACATTTCATACCCAGCAGAGAGCTTGTAGTTTACATTTAATAGTCACTCAGGACCTAGCATCAGCAAAGTAGTTTTAGCTTAAATTTAAAACACAGAAGAGAGCTTTCTGGTTAAATTTAGAACCCAGCAGAGAGCTTGTAGTTTAAATTTCATAAGAAGTTAGAGCCTAGCAGCAGCTAAGAGCTATAATTTAAATCAAATCAGAATATAGCTTACCTCAGCAGCACAAGACAGGGTACTGTGTAGAAGCCCTCTTTTAATAAGTGTTATTTCCCTCCCTCCCTCCCCCCCCCCACCCACCCCTGGGATAATCATAGCTTTATAGGTACTTACACATCTTAAAAGGCAGGAGGTGCTCTCAGGTGAAGCTCATTACCCAAATCAATCATACACTAAGGACCTGAGATTAGTTAAGCTTCAGGTGAACAAGGTATATTACACGTATTAGGTACAGTTTTATTAGTATAAATATCCATAGCAACCCTTAGTAAGTAAAGAACTTAGATCTAAACACAAACTTAAAACTCAGATGCAGACAGCAGTCCAGCAGCGGGATGGGGGCTTTCCAGTCTTTTGCATTGAGTGTCACATGTATGATTTTCTCCCAGTTGGCGAGAGGTCTTACGTGTGCACTAGGTGCAAGGAACTCTTTGCTCTCAGGGAATGAGTCCGTTCTCTAGAGGCTAAAGTAGCAGACTTGGAAAGCATAAGACAGACAGAGAGGTACATAGACGAGACCTACAGGGATATAGTCCTGAAGTCCCACCTCCAGTCTGGCAGCATCCCTGTTGCCATGGAGGAGAGAGGTCACGTGACAGGAGAGCATCACCCTGGTGTGGCAGGAAGTGTTCCTGTAACTAGGACCTGTCCTCCAGGTGATGTAAAACCCTCTCGCACTGAGGAAGTTTCTCCAGGGCCATGTGCCCATGAGGGAAGGGTTAGGACAGCCGTTATAGTTGGTGATTCGATCATTAGGCATGTAGATAGCTGGGTGGCTGGTGGACGTGAGGATCGCCTGGTAACATGCCTGCCTGGTGCAAAGGTAGCAGACCTCACGCGCCACCTAGATAAGGTCTAAGATAGTGCTGGGGAGGAGTCTGCTGTCTTGGTACATGTCGGTACCAATGACATAGGAAAATGTGGTAGGGAGGTTCTGGAGGCTAAATTTAGGCTTTTAGGTAGGAAGTTGAAATCCAGAACTTCCAGGGTAGCGTTCTCCGAAATGCTTCCTGTTCCACGCGCAGGACCCAAAAGGCAGGCAGAGCTCCGGAGTCTCAATGCATGGATGAGACAATGGTGCAGAGATGAGGGTTTTGGATTTGTTAGGAACTGGGGAACATTCTGGGGAAAGGAGGGGCTCTTCCGAAGGGATGGGCTTCACCTTAACCGGGATTGAACCAGGCTGCTGGCATTAACCTTTAAAAAGGAGATAGAGCAGCTTTTAAAGTAGATATTAGGGGAAAGCCGACAGTCGCCCAAGAGCGGATGGTTCAGAAGAATGTATCTTTGAAGGATACTACCAAAAGCAGAGAGGTTCCACAAAAGAGTAAAGTAGCCCAAATGCCCTCAAGTGTGGAGCAGACAGAGCTTAAAGATCCCAAATTACCCATGTCTAACAATAGCCAAATTAATATGAATAAAATACATTCTCTAAAATGCTTGTATGCAAATGCTAGAAGTCTAAAAAATAAGATGGGAGAGTTACAATATATAACACTAAATGAAAGGTTAGATATGATTGGAATATCAGAGACATGGTGGAAGGAAGACAACCAGTGGGACACTGTGATATCTGGGTACAAACTATATCATAATGATAGAGCTGATCAAATTGGTGGAGGGGTTGCTCTCTATGATAGAGAGGGCATTGAGTCAGAAAGGATTAAAGTTTTGCAGGAAACGAAATCTGCTGTAGAATCTATATGGATTGAAATTCCATGTAAAAGGGGGAAGGCGATGGCAGTGGGGGTGTACTATTGACCGCCTGGCCAGAATGACCAAATGGATGATGAAATGTTCAAAGAAATCAAGGAATCTAACAAAAGTTACAGCACAGTAATAATAATGGGTGATTTCAACTACCCCGGTATCGACTGGGTCAGTGTCACGTCAGGACATGCTAGGGAGATAAAGTTCCTAGATGAAATAAATGACTGCTTCTTGGAGCAGCTGGTTCATGAACCAACCAGAGGGGAAGCCATATTAGACCTAGTCCTTAGTGGAACACCAGATCAAGTGCAAGAGATAAGGTTGTTGGGGCCACTTGGCAATAGTGATCATAGCATGATTGCCTTTGATTTAATTAGTGGAGGAGGGATAGTAAGGAAATCCACAGTACTACCTTTTAACTTTTGAAAGGGAGACTATGATAAAATGAGGAAAATAGTTAAGAAAAAACTAAAAGGAGCAGTTGCAAAGGTTGAAGACGTACATCAGGCTTGGCTGTTGTTGAAAAATACTATCTTGGAAGCCCAGACCAGCTGTATTCCACACTTTAAGAAAAGTGGAAAGAAGTCCAAAAAACTGCCAGCATGGTTTAAAGGTGAGGTCAGAGAGGCTGTTGTTGCCAAAAAAGCATCTTTCAGGAAATGGAAAAAAGAGCCAAACGACGAAACCTGGAAACAGCACAAGCACTGGCAAGTCAAATGCAAGGCATTGATAAGGCAGGCAAAGAGAGAATTTGAGAAGAAGCTTGCTGCGGAAGCAAAAGCACGAAGTAAAGACCTTTTCAAGTACATTCGTAGCAAAAAACCTGTGAGAGAGTCAGTTGGTCCATTAGATGATAAAGGGGTTAAAGGAGCACTAAGAGGCGACAAGGCGATAGCGGAGAGACTGAATGAATTCTTTGCATCGGTCTTTACTGAGGAAGATGTAGGGATGTTACCCATGACTGAAGTGGTATTTAAAGGTGCGGAAGAATTGAAGGAAATATCGATACATCAGGAAGATGTATTACAACTATTAGATAAACTGAAGAGTAGCAAATCACCTGGGCCAGATGGTATACATCCAAGGGTGTTGAAAGAACTGAAATATGAGATTGCAGACCTGCTATTAGTAATCTGTGAACTATCATTAAAATCATCTCTAATACCTGAAGATTGGAGGATCGCCAATGTAACACCAATTTTTAAAAAGGGTTCCAGGGGTGATCCGGGAAACTACAGACCAGTGAGCCTGACAACAGTACCGGGAAAAATGGTAGAAACCATCATAAAGAATAAAATTACTCAGCATGTAGATAGTCATGACCTAATGGGAGACAGCCAACATGGCTTTAGACAAGGAAGATCTTGTCTTACTAATCTGTTATGTTTTTTTGAAGGAGTGAATAATCAGGTGGACAAAGGTGAGTCGGTTGATATTGTGTATCTGGACTTTCAGAAAGCCTTTGACAAGGTCCCTCATGAGAGACTTTTGGCAAAATTAAAGAGTCATGGGATAGGAGGCAGTGTACTAATGTGGATCAGGAACTGGTTAAAAGATAGAAAGCAGAGGGTAGGGCTAAATGGCCAATTTTCCCAATGGAGAAAGGTGAATAGTGGTGTACCCCAGGGATCTGTACTGGGTCCGCTGCTTTTTGACATATTCATAAATGACCTGGAAAGTGGAATAACGAGTGAGGTTATCAAATTTGCAGATGACACAAAACTATTTAAAGTTGTTAAAACCCAAGAGGATTGTGGAAAATTGCAAGAGGATCTTGATAAATTGGAAGACTGGGCATCAAAATGGCAGATGAAATTTAATGTGGACAAGTGCAAGGTTATGCACCTAGGGAAGAACAACCCAAACTATGGTTACACGTTGCAAGGTTCCACATTAGGAACTACCACCCAGGAAAAAGATTTAGGTGTCATTGTGGATACCATGTTAAAACCCTCGGCCCAGTGTGCAGCACCGGCCAAGAGAGCAAATAGAATGCTAGGTATGATAAGGAAAGGAATGGAAAATAAAACAAAAGATATTATAATGCCTCTATATCGTTCCATGGTGAGACCGCACCTTGAATATTGTGTGCAATTCTGGTCGCCATATCTTAAAAAGGATATAGCAATTTTAGAAAAGGTTCAGAGAAGAGCCACCAAAATGGTAAAGGGGATGGAAGGATACTCCTATGAAGAAAGGCTAAAATGTTTAGGGCTCTTTAACCTGGAAAAGAGACGGCTGAGGGGAGATATGATAGAAGTCTATAAATTAATGAACGGAGTGGAACGGGTAAACGTAGATCAATTGTTTACCTTATCAGAATATAGAAAGACTAGGGGACATGCAATGAAGCTACAGGGTAAACTATTTAAGACTAATAAAAGAAAATATTTTTTTAACTCAACGTGTAATCAAACTCTGGAATTTGTTATTGGAGGATGTAGTAAAGGCTGTTAGTGTAGCTGGGTTTAAAAAAGGTTTGGACAAGTTCCTGGAGGAAAGGTCCATAAACCATTATTAAGAAGGGACCCAGGATATCAATGCTTGAACCAATAAAAGCATTGTGGAACCTGTGTCCCTTGGGGAAACTGATAGGTACATATGACCTAGATTGGTCGCTGTTGGAAACAGAATACTGGACTTGATGGACCTTGGTCTGACCCAGTATGGCATATCTTATGTTCTTATGGCTATCAGTAGGCAGGGGTAATTTGGAATCTTTAAGCTCTGTCTGCTCCGTACTCAAGTGCATTTGGGATACTTTTGTCTTTATTGGAACCTCTCTGCTGATGTGCCCTAACTTCATTCTTTTGGTAGTATCTTCAAGGATACATTGTTTCGAACCATGCCGGCGACTGTTGACTCTCCCCTATTATCTAGTTTGAAAGCTGCTCTATTTCTTTTTTAAAATTTAATGCCTGTAGCCTGGTTTCATCCCGGTAAAGGTGAAGCCCATCCCTTTGGAAGAGCCCTTCCTTTCCCCAGAATGTTCTTCAGTTCCTAACAAATCCAAAACCCTCATCCTTGCACCATTGTCTCATCCACGCATTGAGACTCCGGAGCTCTGCCTGCCTTTTGGATCCTGCGTGTAGAATGGGAAGCATTTCAGAGAATGCTACTCTGGAAGTTTTGGATTTCAACTTCCTACCTAAAAGCCTAAATTTAGTCTCCAGGACCTCTCTACCACATTTTCCTATCTCATTGGTTCCGACATGTACCTAGACAGCAGACTCTTCCTCCCCAGCACTATCTAAGACCCTGTCTATGTGGCGCGTGAAGTTACTGATTGGGTTAGAAATTGGTTGAATGGGAGGCGACAAAGGGTACAGGTAAATGGAGCTCACTCTGAGGAGAAGGAGGTTACCAGTGGTGTGCCGCGAGGATCTGTCCTTGATCTGATTCTGTTTAACATCTTTGTTAGTGATATTGCAGAAGGACTGTCGGATAAGGTTTGCTTGCTTGCAGAGATACCAAATTCTGCAATATAGTAGACACATAGGAAAGAGTCAACAACATAAGGAGGGATCTAGCTAAACTTGAAGAATGGTCTAGAATGTGGCAGCTGAAATTTAATGCTAAAAAATTCAGGGTCATGCATTTGGTCTGCAAAGATCCAAAGGAACTGTACAGTGTAGGGGTGAGTTACTTCTGTCCACAAAAGAAGAACAGGATCTGGGCGTAATTGTGTTTGATGTTCTTAAAGTAGCTAAACTGGTAGAAAAGATGACTGCGAAACCCAGAAGGATGTTGGGTGTATAGGGAGAGGAACGGCCAGCAGAAAAAAGGAGGTGATCATGCCTCAATATAAGTCTCTGGTGCGACCTCAGTTGGAGTACTGTGTGCAGTTCTGGAGACTGCACCTTCAGAAGGATATAGGCAGGTTGGAGTCAGTGCAGAGGTTGGCTACTAAAATGGTTAGTGGTCTTCGTTATGAAACATATGAGGATAGACTTAAAGATCTTAACATGTATACTGTAGAGGAAAAGCGGGATAGGGGCGATATGATAGAGACATTTAAATACCCCCATGGCATAAATGCACAGGAGGGTCTCTCTCAATTGAAGGCAAGCTCTGCTACGAGGGGACATAGGATGAGAGTGAAAGGGGATAGACTCAGGAGTAATATGCAGAAATATTTCTTTATGGAAAGAATATTAGATCCATGGAATAGTCTCCCAGTGGAGGTGGTGGACACGAGGACAGTATCTGAATTTAAAAAAGCATGGGACAAACACAAAGGATCTGTAAAGGTAAAAAGGGCACTATTGTGGTTGATATGGAAGGGCAGACTAGATAGGCTATGTGGTCTTTTTCTGCCGTCATGTTTCTATGTTTCTTCTTCTCTGCAGCTGTAAACGTGGCCTGCGTGGCCTGAAGGATCAGGTTCTCCTGGCAACCTGGTACTTGGATGATATTTTAAGAGAACAGGCTCATGCTCCTAATTTGCAGCCAAGGTGGCGTAGTCTCATCCCTTTCCACGAACTGAAACTTCCCATTTCTCAAATGTAAGGCCTGCTGGTACAGGATAAAATTCAAGAAATTCATTCCCCTGTTCTTTGGCCAGCTTCAGCATTCTCAGAGCGATCCGAGACACTTTATTTTTTTACAGAAACATGGAGAGTATCAAGTTCAGACCTGAAAAAAAGAACCAGGCAGCTGCACAGTAGCGTATTCTAGAAGTACAGTATTTTGGGGGCTCACATCATCTTAATAGTTTCTAGCTTGCCCCACCATGTCAATCGAAATGAGGACCATTTAGCTACTGCTCCCCGAAGAAAGGTTAGCAATTTCTCCTGGTTTTTAGCCAGTATAGACTCCCAGTCTGCTAGAACCCAAGGGGGGAGGAGGGGGGCATTTTAAAGTGTTTTAGCTGGTTAGCAGATGTGCTAACAAGCTAAAATGCGGTCCCGGCAATATTCAGCGGTCCTTACCAGTTAGTGCTGCTGAATATATCCACAGACCACCAAACAAATGCCTGGTTAAAATCAGAGCCGTCTATGGGTGGAGCGGTGGCGATAACTTAAGCCATGAATGTTAGTCTAGATGAATGGCTGTCTTAACTTTAGCTGCTTAGCGCTATCCAGTCTGGCCAGCAGGGCCGGCCTCAGAGTTGGTTCAAGTGTTGGCACCCTGGGCAAGCCTTAAACCTTATGCCCCTATTGTTTAGCTTAGAATGTCCTGCTCTTTGCCACTCTCTAGAAGCTGCACCAGCCCCGATATTCAGCGGTAGGAACTGGATGTGTTTCTCCGTTGACTATCCAGCCTCACTTAAAGCAGCGGCAGCTAAATATGCCTAATATGTCTCCCCAAATTCTTAAATACTTAATACCCATTGGCTGCTAATGAAATGGAAATGAACTAACCATAGCTTTTACACAATGGACTTGTGGAGGGTAATTTTATAAACTTGTGCATGTATTTGGGGCCTATTTTATAAAAGGGGCATACTAATGTACCCTACCTAGTCACAGCAGTTACACTCATGCCTAGATTTGCATTAAATTGAAAGTAAATGATACTATTCTTTATCTTAGGTGTACAAATTGAGGCCCCGCCTATGCACTGCCCAAGCTCGGCCCCCATGCACACAACAGTACAAAATACACACAATGGAACTTACACGCGTGCTTACAAAATAGCAAACACCGAGAGCGCACCTGTAAGCGCCCAATCACGCGCGTACGTTCTTTAAAATAGGGACTTACGTGCATAAATAGCAGGTAAATTTCTGTGCGCCTCTAAAAGTCCCTTAAAGACCAATTTTACAAGGGTACCCTCTAAAATTATGTGCTATTTATGCATGCAAGTTCCTATTCTAAAGGATTTGTGCAAGTGAATGGGCACTTCTGTGAATGCTTTAGTCAATCGCTATTTAGTAAGCACACGTGTAAGTCCTATTGTGCATACTTTCAATGTGGGCATGCACGAGGGCAGAGTTTGGGTGGAGAGGAATTTTATGCACGTGAGCTATAAAATATTCTAACTTACCCACGTTTCTGAAGAATCGAGGTGCAGGCATTTGCACCTGTTGTACAGCAGACAGAACTACAGCGACTAGATCGAGGTGCATCTTCATGACCTTATTTTATAAAGTACGCAGTACATCATGCCATAAAATAGGCCCCGAATATGTGCATGGCAATACGTGTTAATGCATGGGAGTTTATGAAATTACCCTATTATGGGGAAAAGCTCCGATTCTGACCAATTTATTTTATACTCCAAAATAGCCAGAATTCCCCAGTTACCAATAAAAGGGCCAGAAGAGCGTTGAGTGGCTTTGATAGAAATAAAATATCACCTGCACAGCTTGAGATTTTAGATTCATAGCGCTCAATCCTGATCCTTGATATAGCTGCCGGCGCTTTGATTGTCAGAACCAGTGGTTAAAACACCTGTGTCTTTTGGGGAAACTGCAAAGTACTTATGACCTGGATTGGCCACTGTTGGAAACAGGACACTGGGTTTGATGGACCTTGGTCTGACCCAGTATGGCATATCTTATGTTCTTATTAAAGAGTAATGGTGACAAAAAGCAACCTTGTTGTGTTCCCCACTCAAAATTAAGGACCATGATGTACCACCATTGATGAAGAGGCATGCAACATAAAGAACCTTAATCAAACCAGCAACTTGAACTCTTAAAGAGTTGACTTGAATTCTATTGGGTCCCGATAAATTTGGAAGTGATTGACATACCTGATGTGTGAAGTGACTGACTCAGCCCAACAGCCTGAGGGACACTTGATAAGGACTTACTGAGGGCACTTGGCAGAATCTCCTAACCAGGTAATTCCCCAAGCACATACTCCCTCAGAACCCATTGAACAAATGGTTTCATTCTTTTATTAGTGTTGTGTGTGGTTACATACAGGGTTACAGCAGGCCCTGACACCACCGGTTATAGCACAGAAACCAAGCTGTTTTGTCCCATAGCTTGTTGAAATGGAAAATCGTGGATCAGTATGTGTCATAAGTAATTAATGTTATAGTCTATGAAAAAGCTGTACATGTGGCAGGCTTAACATTGCCATTGTGAAACATGTTTATAAATAAAATATTGCTCATAAATAAAATATATTTGAACAAAACCTTTTCACCATCTGCCCTTTTGGAGAGGAGAGCAGATAATCCCCATTTTTTTATATGTCCATCTAGGCTATATATCCCTTTGAATCTTAGAGGACTTAAAGGAGTTTATGTATTTATTTGCATGTATTTAGCTAATGACTGAATATTGATCTGTTTAGTTTTAATCGTAGCTATGTGGAGTGGGATCCTGATGTCATTCTGGGGTGGCTGAGGGTCTAAAAGCAGAGCTGAAAGATGCTAAGAGGTTGAGTGAGCATCCATGAGCTGCAGACTTGGGGAGATTTCTTCCCCCTTGCTCCTCAGGACCCAGGTGGAAGTATAGGCAACCCCACCCCCTCCTCCACACACACACACACACACACACACACACACACACACACACACACACACAGTCCATAATCCTGGGAATTGCACCCTCACAAGACTCCAGGGACCAATTACAGCATTTTTTAGATAAAAGAAAAAATGTATCAGGTTGTACAAGATACTGTAATTATACATTTCATTACCTGTAAATTATTTGCATTTAAAATGCCAATAACATGCCAATGCGCATTAATAGAGCTTTTGACATGCGTTAATGCTATCGCAACATCAGCAGAATTTAACATATCAGCCTGTGTGTGGCCTTGTAAATTTTTCCTTTTAAGGCTTGTTTCTCAGCACTACTTTAAGAGCGCCAGTTGCCAACTAATCTTTCTGTTCATCCATCCTAAGAACTCTAGAACTAATAATGGACCAATTCTGGAAAAAAATCAGCATGCTGGATTTACCCCAAAAGTTGTCAGGCAATTGCCGTTTCAGGGTGTATTGGTTCATTTGGGATGGAGTGGAGGAGTGACATGTAGGATCGCTTATATCATAGGTGTCAAACTCTGGCCCGCGGGCCAAATTTGGCCCGTAGTGTAATTATATTTGGCCCGCGAGGCTATACCAAATGACTACTAGAGCTAGCCCGCCGGTATTATACAGCGCATTCATTCATCGCTAATACTACAAATCCCATAATGCCTTGCTGTTGTTTTGGCGCGTCAATCAGGACAGGTCCCAGAAACGCCCTCTCCTGTGTGACAGAAGTCATAGCGATCTCAAGCTACAACTGTCACTGTGGAACCCCTTCCCAAAAATGGCAAAAAGAAAGGCAGACAACAGGAACTTTCTGGACAGGTGGGAGACAGAATATTTGTTTACATATGTAAAAGACAGACCTGTTTGTCTGATTTGTGGAGTCAACGTGGCTATAACTAAGGAGTATAACATTCGATGACACTATGAAACAAAACACCATGACAAGTACAAGGACCTGGACATGACTCAAAGGAGCCAGAAAGTGGAGGAGATGAAAAGAAGTTTGGTTTCACAACAGAATATGTTCAAAAAAGCCACATCACAAAGTGAGGCTGCTGTAAAGGCTAGTTATATTGTGGCAGCAGAGATCGCAAAATCAGCCCGGCCCTTTAATGAGGGAGAGTTTGTGAAAAAGTGCATGTTGAAAGTTTGTGACATCGTGTGCCCAGAGAAAAAGCAAGCCTTTTCAAACGTGAGCCTGAGCAGAAACACAGTAGCTGATCGCACATGTGATCTTGCCACCAATCTGTATGACCAGCTTTTGGAAAAGGGAAAAGATTTTGTTGCATTCTCCCTTGCTGTGGATGAGAGCAGCGACGCATCTGATACTGCTCAGCTGTCAGTCTTCATCCGTGGAGTGGACTCAAATATGTGTGTTACGGAGGAGCTATTGGGATTCAAATCAATGCATGGCACAACCACAGGAAAGGAAATTTTTGAGGAGGTTTCCAAATGCGTAACTGAAATAAAGCTGCCGTGGGATAAACTCGTGGGATTAACGACAGATGGTGCGCCAGTGATGTGCGGTTAAAACAAGTGGACTGGTGGGCAGGGTCCGGGAGAAGATGCAGGAAGAGAACTGTGCAGGTGAACTAACTGTTTATCACTGCATCATACATCAGGAATCATTGTGTGGCAAAGCCCTAAAGATGGAACATGTTATGACCACAGTAACACAAGTAGTTAACTTTATAAGAGCCAAAGGTCTGAATCACCGCCAGTTTAAGTCTTTTCTGGAGGAGTGTGGTTCGGAATACGCAGACGTGCCGTATCACACAGAGGTGAGATGGTTAAGCCGAGGAAAAGTACTGAATAGATGTTTTGAGCTGCATGAGGAAATATGTCAGTTTCTGGAAAGCAAAGGGAAGGACACAGCAGAGCTTCGGGAGAAAAAGTTTCTGTGTGAGCTGGCCTTTCTGTGTAACATCTCGAGCCATCTCGATGCGCTGAACCTGCAGCTTCAGGTGCGGGGGCGCATCATCACAGACATGTACGCTGCAGTGAGGGCTTTTAAAACTAAACTGTACCTGTGGGAGAATCAGATGCTGCAAGGAAACCTTGGCCATTTTCCCTGCTGCCAAACCATGAAAACGCAGTTCTTTACCAACTTGTTCCCATGCGCACAGTTTGCTGAAAAACTCAGTGTACTCGGCGCTGAGTTTAGCCGGCGATTTGCCGACTTTGATGTCCAGAAATGTAGGTTTGAACTGCTCAGTAATCCCTTTGCAGTTAATGTGGAAAACGCACCAACCAACCTCCAAATGGAGCTAATTGAACTCCAGTGTAATGACACGCTGAAGTCAAAGTATGATGCTGTGGGCGCCGCCCAGTTTCCACAGTTCATCCCTGACACAATGCCTCAGCTCCTCACCCAAGCTGCTCAGATGCTCTCCATGTTCGGCAGCACTTATCTATGTGAGCAACTTTTCTCCTCGATGAAGATGACCAAAACATCTCACAGGAGACGTCTGACTGATGAACACCTTCGCTCGATACTGAGGATTTCCTCAGCTCAAAGCTTGAGCCCAGACATTGATGAACTATCATCCAAGAAGAGATGCCAGGTATCTGGCTTGGGCACATCAGATTAGATCAGTGTGCAGCAAACTGAGCAATAATTAACGTTTTCTTTATGCACTTTTTCTTGCTACTCCAAGACATGGGCTTGAATGGTTGATTAATTTTATTATTGTTATTTTATTTTAAAAATTATTATTTATTATTATTTAAATCTTATTTAATAAATGAATGTCATTGATGTTTTTTTTATTTGAAATTGGTTTTTGCATATCTGAACTATTAAGTTATAAATTGTATAGTAATAAGTGTTGCTTCATATTCAATGTTAAAGCAAATCTTGTTTGGGTCCATATTAAAAGGTTCATTTGTTCAATGCTGGCCCGCGACTTTGTTCAAGTTTTACATTTTGGCCCACTGTGTATTTGAGTTTGACACCCCTGGCTTATATCATGAAAAACTGTGGATGAAGTAGTCGTTGGGGATGTCTCGGGTCAGATTTTGAAGCCTTCAGATGTAGGTCCTTTGCAAGGGAACCTGCAAGCCCATGAAATCATGCCCACTATTAATTCAGCTACTAGTGGAGATGTCCAACTGAGGAATCACATTAAAGGTGCGGGCATACAATCTGCCACAGTGGACTCCATCTTGGCTGCAATTTCTTCTCTGAGGATGCCTCTCAGTAGAAGAATTGATGAGGTACTGTCTGTTTTTTAAAAAGTCATAAGGAATCTACAAGCGCAGGCCTATGTTTTTTCAGTATTTGCAATACAGTCCTAGATCCCAGAAGATGCTGTAATAGGGAGGTAATTTTTATGTCCTGGCGGTTGTTGGTGTATGGAGAAGTAGGTTTGGTGGCAAACTCCCTGACAAAGCTCTGGTGAATCGCTGTCAGGGTTGGATTTAGAGCAGATGGATGAGAATAGTGGACCAAAGATAAGTGATGACCGTTTAATAATTCTTGTTTACATTAGTGTAACAAAATAATGTTAAAACAATTTGAGATAATGGTTTGGTGGAAGGTTTTTATGAGCAATAATGGTCAAATATTGTAGCCTTGGAGAAGGCTAATGATTTAAACTGAGGTCTTTTTTCCTTCCTAAATTGAAATTGACAAGCAGAGGATGAATGGTGATTATTTTGGTCCACTTTTCTTCAAGTCATACTAGAAAGTTATGAACATTAGAACAGCCAAGTGCACTAGAATCCACCAAAATTTTAATATATAAAATAAGGGATTAGTGCATCAAAAACAGATAATGCCTGAAAACAAGGCTAGGGGCCTGAACCTGCATTTTCTCAACTTCCCAGAATCTCTGTGCGTTACTGTTTTGGAGATGCTGAAAAGAGACCTGAAAAATTGTGAAAGTTCCATCTAACATCGTATATGACTACAGATAAAGACCAGTATGGTCCATCTAGTCTGCCCAATAAGAGGCCAGAGTGGCTGTACCTGCCACTCCGTGCAGGTCACCCCCTCTATTTGCTGAAGTATGAAATATTTGTTTTGATATCATCCTACTGCTACTACTGCTATTAATTATTATTGTTAGTGATATTGCGGAAGGGCTGCCGGGTAAGATTTGCCTCTTTGTGAATGATACCAAAATCTGCAATAGAGTAGACATCCACGAAGGAGTAGATAACATGAGGAGGGATCTAGCTAAGTTTGAAGAATGGTCATGAAGTTGGCAGCTGAGATTTAATGCTAAAAAATGCAGGGTCATGCATTTGGGCTGCAAAAATCCAAGGGACCGGTACAGTGTAGGGGGCGAAATACTTCTGTCCATGAAAGAAAAGTGCACCTGGGTTTGATTATTTCTGATGAACTTGAAGTGGCTAAACAGGTAGAAAAGGTGAAGGCAAAGCCAGAAGGATGCTTGGGTGCATAGGGAGAGGAATGGCCAGCAGAAAAAAGGAGGTGATAGTGCAGTGGTTCCCAAACTTGGGGTTAGGACCTCAAATGGAGCCACAATATCTGTGGATGTGGCTGAGGTCACAGAAACATGGCCATTTCCCCTTCTCTCTGGACCTTCTCTGTGACCTCTGCCAAGTAGTTGCAATCACCAGTCAGCATGTGGCCTGTGAGCCAGTGAACATTCATAGGCCCTTGCCCCCTCCTGGGTAAACTTCCAATTAGACTGGAAACCCGTACTAAGTACCGTAAGCACACACTGCATGCTGACACAAGAGACGCTACGTTGATTGCTGCTACTTCTATTGTTGCTGCCTTCCTGCTTTAGATGAGTGGAGGCAGGGGAAGGAGGCCGGAGACCTGCTTCAATATGCTTATATGACCCCTCTTCTCAAGTTGCTTTATTGGCTCCCTATCCATTTTTGTATCTAGTTCAAACTTCTACTGAGACGTCGCTGCTCCTCACTACCTTCACTCTTATCTCTGCCTACACCCCTCCTCGGGAACTCCCTCTTCTGGCAGATCGCTTCTATCTGTGCCTTTCTCTTCTACTGCCAACTCCAGACTTCGACCCTTCCACCTTGCTGCTCCTTACACCTGGAGCAAACTACCCGAGTCTGTGTGTCAGGCTTCATCTCTGGCCATTTTCAAATCCAGGCTGAAAACTCACCTCTTCAAAGCCGCTTCTGGATCCTGATCCGCCTAATCTCCTATATGTTTCCTTACCATTCCACTAGATGTATCCTTGTCTTCAGCTGTTGTGCTGTCTTGTCTTGACTAGACTGTAAGCTCCGATGAGCAGCGCCATCTCTTACATGTGTCTGCACGGTGCTGCATACGCCTTGTAGCGCTATACAAATGTTTAGTAGTATTTTGATTTCATCATCATCTGGGGTCAGGTGAATTTTCAATTGTTAAAATGGGGTCATACGGTATAAAATTTTGAAAAATACTGTGATAGTGGCTCTGTATACGTCTTTGGTGTGACCTCATTTGGAGTATTGTGTGGCTACTAAAATGGTCTTTGTTATAAAGCATATGGGGAGAGACTTAACAATCTTAATACAGTATGCATACGTTAGAGGAAAGGCGGGATAGGCGAGTTATGGTAGAGATGTTTAAATACCTCCATGGCACAAATGCACGGAAGGAGAGCCTCTTTCGATTGAAAGCAAGCTCTGCAACAAGAGGACATAGGATGAGGGTGAAAGAGGATAGACTCAAGAGTAATTTCTTTACAGGAAGAGTGAGAGATGAGTGGAATAGCCCCCCAGTGGAGATAGTAGAGGTGAGGACAGTATCTGAATTCAAGAAAGCATGGGACTAACGCAGAAGATCTCTAAAGGAAAAAAGGGGACTATAGTAGTTGATAGGGAAGGGCAGACTAGATAGGCCATATGGTCTTTTTCTGCTGTCATGTGTTTATGTTTCTATGTATAGCACTACAAGGCATATGTATGTAGTGCTGTACAGAGACATGTAAGAGACAGTCCCTGCTCATCAGAGCTTACAGTCTAGTCAAAAGGAACAACACAAGTGGGGAGTGTGGTATACCTAGGGAAATGGTAAAGATACACATAGGAGGTGAACAGGAGACTAAAGGAATCAGGATCCAAAAGGGTGCGTTTTTAGTCTGCATTTGGACAGGGCCACAGATGGAGCCTGATGGACCAACTCTGGTAGTTTTTTCCAGGCATGAGGAGCAGCAAGGTGGAAAGATCAAAGTCTGAAATTGGCAGTGAAAGAGAAGGGATCTGCCAGAAGAGCGGAGTTCCCAGACAGAGGTGTAGGGAGAGATAAGAGATGAATGTTAGTAAGGAACAGCCAAATGAAGACACTTATAGGTCAATAGGAGAAGTCTGAACTGCTATATAGGGGCACTCTGTGTCTGTCCCATGCCTTTTTGAATTCTGTCACTGTTTTTACCCCTACCACCTTCATCGGGAGGGCAATCCAGACATCCACCACCCTTACTGTGAAGAAGTATTTCCCAACATTGCTTTTAAGTTTACATCCTTGCAGCTTCATCATAAGCTCCAAATCATTTTGGTTGCCTTCCCCTGACCCGATTCACATCTTCTTTTATATCAGTTGTGAGATATGGTCTCCAAAACTGAACACAATACTCCAAGTGAGGCCTCACCAATGACTTCTACAGGGGCATAAGAACATAAGATATGCCCTACTGGGTCAGACCAAGGTCCATCAAACCCAGTATCCTGTTTCCAACAGGAGCCAATCCAGGTCACAAGTACCTAGCATGTTCTCAAAATGGTACACAGGTTCCACAATACTTGTCCTGGGGTAAGCAGTGGATTTACTGGGTCCTCTTTAATAATGGTTTATAGACCTTTCCTCCAGGAACTTGTCTAAAACTTTTTTAAACCCAGCTACATTAACAGCTTTTACTACATCCTCCACTAACAAATTCCAGAGCTTGAATATATGTTGACTGAAAAAATATTTTCTCTTGTTAGTCTTAAATGGGTTACATTGTAGCTTCATTGTGTGTCGCCTAGTCTTTCTAATTTTTGATGGCGTAAACAACTGATCTACGTTTACCCGTTCCACTCCATTCATTAATTTATAGACTTCTATCATATCTCCCCTCAGCTGTCTCTTTTTTCCAAGTTGAAGAGCCCTAACCTTTTAAGCCTTTCCTCATAGGGGCATTAATACCTCCTCCTTTCTGCTGGTTATTCCTCTCTGTATGCAATTTAGCATCCTTCTGGCTTTGGCTACCACCTTGTTTCACCATCTGCCACTATCCCTCCAATTACTAAGGCATATTATTTATGTAAGAGCTGTTCTAAGAGAACGTAAGAGCATATGAACTGACATACTGGTTCAGACCAACGTTATGTCAAGCCCAGTTTTTTTTTTCAAATTGGCCAATCCAGGTCACACATACCTGGCAGGGTCCTCAGTAATGCTAAATGGACTTTTTTTTTCCAGAAACCTGTCCAAATCATTTTTAAATCTAGCTATACTAACTGCTTTTCCCATAAGAATAGTGGAAAGATTGATTGACTATTGACAGTATGACCTTACTAGAATAGTAGAGGGATCACTGCATGCCACCATCAGCAGAGTTATACTAATAGCAACGTTTGCATAGCATATCAATCTGGACCAGACTCTGACATTTTATTTTCATTATAAAGATGTTTAATTTTTGCTAATCAAGATAACTGGTCTTTTCTTAACTTTGAAAGGCAAGGGCAACACAAGATAGATGTAAAAGAGGTCTTGATTGTGCACCAGAAGGCTTTCTATTGGCATAAATTTCCTGTTACGCTTCCCATGCAAGTGTCCAATGCGTAACATTTCAGAATAATAGATTCATATTTTATGACCCATTTTAGCTCAGAAACGCTCTGGATTCTAAAGTGAACGCAACAACTGTCACTGGAGTAATGTAGAAACACAAGACAAAAAATGGTCCTTTCGGAGTGGTATAAACAATATACTAAATATGAAGGACACTCCACTTCAAACTATTGGCTTTTAGACGATATCAGCAAATTATTGGTCGTACGTAGTCTCAGATCAAACTTGCGCTTATGATCACAGATCACAGATCTGACAGAGGAAGAAAATGAAACAAGAAAATCAGAACATCTGATAAGGAACGTGGGCAGCAACTATTAGCAATCACTTCATGAGGAACTCCGGATAGGAGTAACACGCGAAGGCGCTGAATGAGTGAGGCGTATGGAGAATTGTTGAAAGCTGAACAGAAGAGCTAAGTCTGTTCTGCCTCATATGCTTTTACAGATTATTTTAAAACATTGGCACACAAATAGATAAAAAGATAAAAGAGATTTCAAGAATAAGCACTAAGAGTTTTTATCTACACATCAGCATGAGAAAATGAATATCTAGTAGTCATTGATGTCATCAAGCGCTATTTATGTTTCACTGAACAAATGTGATCATAAGCGCAAGTTTGATCTGAGACTACGTACGACCAATAATTTGCTGATATCGTCTAAAAGCCAATAGTTTGAAGTGGAGTGTCCTTCATATTTAGTATACTGGAGTAATGTAGGGCTACACTTGAAGGTCACTTGAGTTCTTCAAGATGCTCCACCTAGCAGTGCCTTTCTTATTTGATCGTATCTTTTTTTTTCTTATTAACGTTACTGTTCCTTTTCAATTGTGGTCTAAATGCAGGAAGAGTTGGGTGCTAAGCTGTCTTTCATATTTCTTTTCTTCTTTTCCTTCTTATTTGGTAAATATCAAAAAGGAGCCTTTTCTTTTTTTTTGCTGTGTATGTTTATTTATTTATTTAGCTGCACTTATATACTGCTTTTCACCGTGTCAAAGTGGTTTATCAAGACATTCTTAATGTGTATTTGGAAATTGTCTTAAAGAAAAATAGAAATATCCTGCTTTGTAAGTATATATCAAACTCTGAAGTGCTTTAACATCTGTAGGATTCACAATAAAGAGGTTTGGGTAAAATAGGAAGATTTTATTGTAAGACTCAAATGAGCTTTCCAGGTAAAATTTTTGGGAGATGCTTAGAAGTGATCTCTCTCTACACCCTTCCTTGGGAACTCCCTTTTTATCTGTGCCCTTTTTTTCCATTTCCAGCTCCAGACTTTGTTCTGTCTTGCTGCGACATATACCTGGAACTGACTACCTGAGTCAGGCTCTATCTTTGGTTCTATCCCAATCCAGGCTAAAAACCCATCTCGTAACATAGTAATATAGTAACGTGGAGGCCTATTCACAAATGGACATCCAGCCCCTTGTGCGGCTGGACAGAATCGGGTCTACCAGCCTGGACATGCAGGCTAGCCCCGATTCTGATCAGCCCCATGCCCAGCCGCACAGCGGCCAAATCAACCTGGCTCCATTATGCAGCTGCGAACACCACCCGCTGCCGAGATTGTCTTTTCCCTGCAGCCAGACCCCCGATCTGGCCTCCCATGGCCAGGGTCCGGCTGTGGGGAACTTCCTGCACGTCTTCCTCCTTTGTCCTCGCTGGCCACTGCTGCTACCCCGCGTCCAGGGAGACTTATTCCACCTCTTAAGTGGAATAAGTCCCCCGTCTAACCGGCATACCCCGGACATACAGGGCTGACCTCAGAATCAGCCTTGTACGTCCAGGGTGATGGTCTGCTCACGCACTACCCTTGCTCCGCCTTCCATCTGCCTCCTCCCGCTCCTGTCTAAGCCTCCCTGTACAGGGAGCCTTGCACAGGGATGGCAAAGGGGGACATCTAGCGGGGATGTACGTCCAGACAGGGCATACATCCCCATTATTTGTGGCTCAGAATAGACCCCATAGTATATGACGGCAGAGAAAGGCCAGCATGGTCCATCTAGTCTGTCCAGCAAGGTGACAAGAGTAGGTGCACCTGCCACTCCATGCAGGTCACCCCTCCCCATGCCTTTGTTTAGGAATGTATCCACCGCTTCATGCAGGTCACCCTTATTTGTTGTGATATAAGAGATAGATAAGTTTATTTTGATTTTATCCTGTTGCTATAAAGGGATCCACTGCATCTGTCCCATGTTATTTTGGATTCTGTCACTGTATTTGCCTCACCAGTTCCATTGGGGGGGGGGGACGGGACATTCCAAGCATCCACCACCCTTTCAGTGAAAAAGTATTTCCTGACGTTGCCTTTCAGTCTACCTCCTTGCAGTTTCATGTTATGCCCTCTAGTTTTACAGATTCCCCGTCTTCAGAAGAGGTTTGTTTGTTCATTAATACTCTAAGTATTTAAAGGTCTGTATCATATCTCCCCTGTCCCCCCTCTCCTCTAGCATATACATATTTAGGTCTTCAAGTCTCTTCTCCTACGTCTTCTGGCGCAGGCTCCAAATCATTTTGGTCACCTTTCTCTGAACCGTTTCCAGTCTTTTTATATCCTTTGTGAAATATGGTCTCCAAAACTGAACACAATATTCCAAGTGAGGCCTCACTAGCGACTTGTAGAGTGGTATTAGTACTTCTTCCTTTCTGCTGGTTATGCCTCTCTGTATGCAACCCAGCATCCTTCTAGCTTTGGCCACTACCTTGTCACACTGTTTTGCCACCTTGAGATCCTCAGAAACAATCACTCCAAGGTCCTGGTTTCTGCAAACCATCCTCTCGCCCCCTAATGCATACAATTCCTTGGATTTCTGCATCCCAAGTACATGACGCTGCACTTCTTCACATTAAACCTTAACTGCTCGTCAAGGCTGCTTTTGGATCCTGCCTCCCCTTATTCTCTTGTTTACCACCCATTTGGGCTGCACTCTTTCCCCTTAGTTCTACCCTAGACCCCTGTTTGTTGCATTTGTCTGTCTTGGAGTCAAGGCTGTACTAAGGGCAGTGTGGCTACACAGGGCACAAACACAGAAAGGGGCACTAAGATCAGTACCGGGTTTCCAGGAAGCTCAAAAAGAGCGAGTTACTGAATGTGACTGGGTGGAGGGAGGAGGGCACCAAATATTTGAGTCGCACAGGGCACACTTCTAACTTGGTATGGTCCTGCTTGTAGTGCTATAGACATCATAAGTAGTGGTACTATAAGACAAGGCCAAGTCAGGTGCTGTGTGCTTTTAAGGTATTGAACTGATTCATATGCAAATGCACATAAAGTAGCTTATTACGATGTAAACACAATAATGCGGCCGGCACTAATGTTTGCAAGGTGCGTTATTATTGTTTATCAGTTATTGAGACTTGATATACCGTCTTTGGCTAGGCAGACAGAGCGGTTTACAATAAAATTGTATAGAAATCATAACTAGGAAATGGAAAGGACCTCCGTAATGCCACAGGATAGAGGGGAGCGAGATAGAAAGCAAAGAGAAGAGAAATCGCCCTAGACAAGGGATGCGGCTATTTGAAATGCAGCTCACTGGGCGGCATCTATACCACACACTTGGACAAATAGGTGTGTTTTGAGGAGGCTCTTGAACTTGGGGAAGGAAGGCTCAACATGAAGCTGGGAGGGGAGTCAGTTCTATAAAGTGGGGGAACGTAAAAGAAAGCGGAGTGGCATGTACATTCATATGTTGCGTGTGAAGGGGAGGACCAGCCGGTTATTGTGTAGAGATCGGAGACAACATTGAAGTATATAGGGGATGGTCAAAGAGGCAAGGTAATGTGGTCTATGGTTTTCAAAGGCCTTGTGTGTGAGAGTGAGAATTCTGAAGTGTATCCTCTGGAGCCAGTGGTGTTGGATAAGAAGAGGTGTGACATGATCAAATTTCCTGGCGTGGGTGAGAGCACAGATAGTGGTGTTTTGTATTGTTTGGAGACCTTAACTTACATTTCTGCCTGATAGATGCGGTTGGCTTTCTCTTGCTAAGAATCTGATGCTCCTGGATTCGAATTTAAAGGGGCCAGCACGGAAAAAAATCCCCTCACCCCCTGTATAAACACTCCACTGTGGTCTAGTGTTAGCTGCAATACTGTCCTTACACTCCATGAGGCATTATATAGCTAGAGCTGCTACAATCAACAAACTTACCATACTGCAATCCCAAACAAAATTTAACCAACAAATTTGCCACAGAGCTTTTGAACTCTATGCACCGTCCCTTTGGAACCCTCTGTCTGACACAATAAGGAATATCACCAACCTCCCCTCCTTCCGCAAACACCTGAAAACCCTATTATTCTCTGAACACTTTGGACCTACCACCTAACTCCCCCTCCGACATGACAACAAGACAGAATCTGCACTTGTAAATAGTTAAAGAATATGCCACTTGTAGTTAAAGGATCACAAATAGCTTTTCTGTTATATATACTATATAACCAATTTGCTTTCCAAGATGTTATTTGTTCTATGTAACTGATGTTCTGTTCACTGTAATCTGCTTTGACCCAGTGAAAAGCGGTATATAAGCCTAGCTAAATAAATAATTTTTAGCTTTTAACCGATAAGCACTGATGAAACACCCCTGATGCAAAAAAAATAAAATAGAAGGTTATTGGATAAACACTGCTTCCACAGTACTTTTTCACCCCTCTCCTGGTTTGTCTTTTCTGCATTAAGGCCTCATTAGTAACACAAACATGCATGCTTGATTTCTCTGGAAAAGATACCCAGCAATAGCACTTGCAGCATGAACATATCAGTAAACACAGATCTTTTTTGTACCCTCAAAAAGCATCTTATTAGCTGGAAAATGTTGTTGTTCTTAAATGCTGTGAAGTTGATGTCGATTCCCGGTAAGCCTGAGGCTAGCTGCCCATGTTGTGACTTTTTCTTCGGATGTCTTGTCAAGTTGCGATTGGAAGTAGATTGCCAGGCCTTTCTTCCACACAGTAGGCAAAACTGAAAGGGGATATTTTAAGGGCAACCAACCTTTTTGTTAAAATGGTAAATTAAGGTAAAAGGAAAAGCAGACTGCTATGGCTTTCGAAAGAAGTAGCTGAAAAGGTGAAGAAAAAGAGGGTGGCCTTCATGAAATACAAGAGATCACAGAGAGAGGAAGACAGGCATCTATATTTGGAAAAACTTAGAAAAACTAGCAAAGTAGTCAGGAAAGCCAAGATTCAAAAAGAGGAGGAAATAGCCAATGCAATAAAATGGGGGGGATAAGACATTTTTCAGATATGTTAGTGAGAAGAGGAAGGGCAAAAGTGGTATTGTCAGACTCAAGGGTGAAGGGGAGGAATATGTAGAAGCTGATGAGGATAAAGCGGAATTGCTTAACAAATATTTCTGTTCTGTGTTCACAGATGAAGAAGCAGGAACAGGACCTCAGAAAACACCCACAAACAGGAACAGAAGCGAGGGACATCTTGAACAATTTTGAGAAGACTGTGTTCATGAGAAACTAGCTCAACTTAAAGTAGACAAAGTGATGGGACCGGATGGGATACATCCTAGAATACTGAGGGAACTTGGGGACATTCTAGCAGCTCCACTGACTGATCTTTTCAATGCCTCGTTGGAGTCAGGAGTGGTGCCAAAGGACTGAAGAGAGGCTCATGAGGTACCTTTACACAAAAGCGGAAGTAAGGATGTGGTTGAAAACTACAGGCCGGTTAGTTTAACTTCGGTGGTGAGTAAATTATTGGAAATGCTGCTGAAAGAGAAAATAGTGTGGTTTCTGGAGTCCAGCGGATTAGAGGATCCGAGGCAGCATGGATTCACCAGAGGCAGATCTTGTAAGACAAATCTGATTGATTTCTCTGACTGGGTGACCAGGGAGTTGGACCAAGGGAGAGCCCTAGATGTGGTGTATTTAGATTTCAGTAAAGTCTTTGACACCGTTCCTCACAAGCAACTTATAAACAAACTGAGCACCCTAGGGATGGACCCTAAAGTTACTGCTTGGATTAGAAATTGGTTGAGTGGGAGGCAACAAAGAGTACAGGTAAATGGAGCTCACTCTGAGGAGAAGGAAGTTACCAGTGGTGTGCCCCAGGGATCTGTCCTTGGTCCAATTCTTTTTAACATCTTTGTTAGTGATATAGCAGAAGGACTGTCGGGTAAGGTTTGCCTCTTTGCATATGATACCAAAATCTGCAATAGAGTAGACACCCCGGAATGTGTAGATAACATGAGGAGGGATCTAGCTAAGCTTGAAGAATGGTCTAGAATTTGGCAGTTGGGATTTAATGTTAAAAAATGCAAGGTCATGCATTTCGGCTGCAGCAATCCAAGGGAGCAATATAGTATAGGGGGTGAAGTACTTTTGTCCACTAAAGAAGAGCGGGACCTAGGCGTGGTTGTGTCTGATGATCTTAAAGTAGCTAAACAGGTAGAAAAGGCGACAGCAAAAGCTAAAAGGATGCTTGGGTGCATACATAAGAACATAAGATAAGAACATAAGATATGCCATACTGGGTCAGACCAAGGTCCATCAAGCCCAGTATTCTGTTTCCAACAGTGGCCAATCTAGGTCATATGTACCTAGCAGTTTCCCCAAGAGACACAAGTTCCACAATGCTTGTACTGGGTCAAGCATTGATATCTTCAGTCACTTCTTAATAATGGTTTATGGACCTTTCCTCCAGGAACTTGTCCAAACCTTTTTTAAACCCAGCTACACTAACAGCCTTTACTACATCCTCCGGTAACAAATTCCAGAGTTTGATTACACGTTGAGTGAAAAAATATTTTCTTTTATTAGTCTTAGTTTACCCTGTAGCTTCATTGCATATCCCTTAGTCTTTCTATATTCTGATAACGTAAACAATCGATCTACGTTTACCCGTTCCACTCCGTTCATTAATTTATAAACTTCTATCATATCTCCCCTCAGCCTTCTCTTTTCCAGGTTAAAGAGCCCTAACCTTTTTAGTTTTTCTTCATAGGAGTATCCTTCCATCCCCTTTACCATTTTGGTGGCTCTTCTCTGAACCTTTTCTAAAATCGCTATATCCTTTTTAAGATACGGCGACCAGAATTGCACACAATATTCAAGGTGCGGTCTCACCATGGAACGATATAGAGGCATTATAATATCTTTTGTTTTATTTTCCATTCCTTTCCTTATCATACCTAGCATTCTATTTGCTCTCTTGGCCGCCGCTGCACACTGGGCCGAGGGTTTTAACATGGTATCCACAATGACGCCTAAATCTTTTTCCTGGGTGGTGGTTCCTAATGTGGAACCTTGCATCGTGTAACCATAGTTTGGGTTGTTCTTCCCTAGGTGCATAACCTTGCACTTGCCCACATTAAATTTCATCTGCCATTTTGATGCCCAGTCTTCCAATTTATCAAGATCCTCTTGCAATTTTTCACAATCCTCTTGGGTTTTGACAACTATAAATAGTTTTGTGTCATCTGCAAATTTGATCACCTCACTCGTTATTCCACTTTCCAGGTCATTTATGAATATGTCAAAAAGCAGCGGACCCAGCACAGATCCCTGGGGTAAACCACTATTCACCTTTCTCCATTGAGAAAATTGGCCATTTAGCCCTACCCTCTGCTTTCTATCTTTTAACCAGTTCCTGATCCACAATAGTACACTGCCTCCTATCCCATGACTCTTTAATTTTGCCAAAAGTCTCTGATGAGGGACCTTGTCAAAGGCTTTCTGAAAGTCCAGATACACAATGTCAACCGACTCACCTTTGTCCACCTGTTTATTCACTCCTTCAAAAAAACATAACAGATTAGTAAGACAAGATCTTCCTTGTCTAAAGCCATGTTGGCTGTCTCCCATTAGTGTCTCCCATTAGGTTGTGACTATCTACATGCTGAGTAATTTTATTCTTTATGATGGTTTCTACCATTTTTCCCTGTACTGACGTCAGGCTCACCGGTCTGTAGTTTCCCGGATCACCCCTGGAACCCTTTTTAAAAATTGGTGTTACATTGGCGATCCTCCAATCTTCAGGTATTAGAGATGATTTTAATGATAGTTCACAGATTACTGATAGCAGGTCTGCAATCTCATATTTCAGTTCTTTCAACACCCTTGGATGTATACCATCCGGCCCAGGTGATTTGCTACTCTTCAGTTTATCTAATAGTTGTAAGACATCTTCCCGATGTATCGATATTTCCTTCAATTCTTCCACACCTTTAAATACCACTTCAGTCATGGGTAAAGCACCAGGCATTGATAGCATTCCCATAGAAGTATTGCAGCAATCTGATGCAGCTGTTACCGTACTTACAAGGCTCTGCCAAGAAATATGGAAGACAACATCATGGCCAACTGACTGGAAAAGATCTGTGTTTATACCAATACTAAAGAAAGGTGATCCAACTGACTGTGGAAATTATCGCACAATCGCTCTGATCCCACATGCCAGCAAGATTCTACCGAAGATTATTCAAAAGAGACTACAGCCATACCTAGAACAAGAACTACCTGAAGTGCAAGCAGGGTTCAGGAAAGGGCGAGGAACGAGAGACATCATTGCGGATGTGAGATGGATCCTTGAAAAGACTAAAGAATACCAAAAGGATATCTATTTGTGCTTTATCGACTATAGCAAGGCTTTTGACTGTGTAAACCATGAGAAACTCTGGGCCACATTAAGAAGCATGGGTATACCAGAACACCTGATAGTTCTCTTGCGCAATCTGTACATTGATCAAGAAGCAACAGTTCGAACGGAACAAGGAGAAACAGAATGGTTTAAAATAAGCAAAGGTGTAAGACAAGGCTGCATACTTTCCCCCTACCTGTTTAATTTATATGCAGAACAAATCATCAGAGAAGCAGGACTGTATGAAGACAGCAGAGGTGTGAAGATTGGTGGAAGACTCATCAACAACCTTCGCTATGCTGATGATACCACATTACTAGCTGAAAGTGAAGATGATCTGAAACATTTGCTTCTCACAATCAAAAAACATAGTCTCAAAATGGGCCTGCACCTTAATGTAAAGAAGACAAAGATCATGACAACTGGCATAATCAACAGGTTCATCGTTGAAGGAGAAGAAATTGAAATCGTGAACAACTTTAACCTACTTGGATCAACTATCAATAAAGAAGCAACAAGCAGTCAAGAAATCAGACGACGCATTGCTCTTGGCAGAATGGCTATGAAAGACCTAGATAAGATTCTCAAGAGCAGAGATGTCTCTCTCCATACAAAGATTCGACTTGTTCAAGCCATGGTATTTTCAATAACATCATATGGATGTGAAAGCTGGACAGTGAAAAAGACAGACAGGAAGAAAATTGATGCCTTTGAATTATGGTGCTGGCGGTGAATACTGTGTATACCATGGACTGCCCGAAGAACAAACCAGTCGGTACTAGAGGAGATCAAACCTAAGCTTTCTTTAGAAGCTCAGATGACAAGACTTCGACTTTCATACTTTGGACACATCATGCGAAGAGAGAGATCATTAGAGAAAGACATCATGCTTGGCAAGATAGAAGGTCAACGCAAAAGAGGAAGGCCAGCAATGAGATGGATCGCTACAATAACAGCAGCTACGGGTACCAGTCTGTCAACAATGAGCCGCCTGACTGAAGACCGAACACAATTTAGGATAGCTATCCAGAGGGTCGCCATGAGTCGACTCCGACTCGACGGCACTTAACAACATGGGTAACATCCCTACATCTTCCTCAGTAAAGACCAAAGCAAAGAATTCATTCAGTCTCTCCGCTATCGCCTTGTTGCCTCTTAGTGCTCCTTTGACCCCTTTATCATCTAATGGACCAACTGACTGTCTCACAGGTTTTTTGCTACGAATGTACTTGAAAAGGTCTTTATTTCGCGTTTTTGCTTCCGCAGCAAGCTTCTTCTCAAATTCTCTCTTTAGCTGCCTTATCAATGCCTTGCATTTGACTTGCCAGTGCTTGTGGTGTTTCCAGGTTTCGTCGTTTGGCTCTTTTTTCCATTTCCTGAAAGATGCTTTTTTGGCAACAACAGCCTCTCTGACCTCACCTTTAAACCATGCTGGCAGCTTTTTGGACTTCCTTCCACTTTTCTTAAAGCGTGGAATACAGCTGGTCTGGGCTTCCAAGATAGTATTTTTCAACAACACCCAAGCTTGATGTACGTCTTTAACCTTTGCAACTGCTTCTTTTAGTTTTTTCTTAACTGTTTTCCTCATTTTATCATAGTCTCCCTTTCGAAAGTTAAAAGGTAGTACTATGGATTTCCTTACTATCCCTCCTCCACTAATTAAATCAAAGGCGATCATGCTATGATCACTATTGCCAAGTGGCCCCAACAACCTTATCTCTTGCACTAGATCTGGTATTCCACTAAGGACTAGGTCTAATATGGCTTCCCCTCTGGTTGGTTTATGAACCTGCTGCTCCAAGAAGCAGTCATTTATTTCATCTAGGAGCTTTATCTCCCTAGCATGTCCTGACGTGACACTGACCCAGTCGATACCGGGGTAATTGAAATCACCCATTATTATTACTGCGCTGTAACTTTTGTTAGCTTCCTTGATTTCTTTGAGCATTTCATCATCCATTTGGTCATTCTGGCCAGGTGCTCAATAGTACACCCCCACTGCCATTGCCTTCCCCCTTTTTTATGGAATTTCAATCCATATAGATTCTACAGCAGATTTTGTTTCCTGCAAAACTGTAATCCTTTCTGAGTCAATGCCCTCTCTAACATAGAGCGCAACCCCTCCACCAATTTGATCAGCTGTATCATTACGATATAGTTTGTACCCAGGTATCACAGTGTCCCACTGGTTGTCCTCCTTCCACCATGTCTCTGATATTCCAATCATATCTAACCTTTCATTTAGTGCTATATATTCTAACTCTCCCATTTTATTCTTTAGACTTCTAGCATTTGCATACAAGCATTTTAGAGAATGTATTTTATTCATGTTAATTTGGCTATTGTTAGACATGGGTAAATTGGGATCTTTAAGCTCTGTCTGCTCCATACTTGAGGGCATTTGGGCTACTTTACTCTTTTGTGGAACCTCTCTGCTTTTGGTAGTATCCTTCAAGGATACATTCTTCCGAACCATCAGCTCTTGGGCAACTGTCGGCTTTCCCCTAATATCTAGTTTAAAAGCTGCTCTATCTCCTTTTTAAAGGTTAATGCCAGCAGCCTGTTTCCATCCTGGTTAAGGTGAAGCCCATCCCTTCGGAAGAGCCCCTCCTTTCCCCAGAATGTTCCCCAGTTCCTAACAAATCCAAAACCCTCATCTCTGCACCATTGTCTCATCCACGCATTGAGACTCCAGAGCTCTGCCTGCCTTTTGGGTCCTGCGTGTGGAACAGGAAGCATTTCGGAGAATGCTACCATGGAAGTTCTGGATTTCAACTTCCTACCTAAAAGCCTAAATTTTGCCTCCAGAACCTCCCTACTACATTTTCCTATGTCATTGGTACCGACATGTACCAAGACAGCAGACTCCTCCCCGGCACTATCTAAGATCTTATCTAGGTGGCGCGTGAGGTCCGCTACCTTCGCACCAGGCAGGCATGTTACCAGGCGATCCTCACGTCCACCAGCCACCCAGCTATCTACATGCCTAATGATCGACTCACCAACTATAACGGCTGTCCTAACCCTTCCCTAATGGGCATATGGCCCTGGAGAAACTTCCTCGGTGCGAGAGGGTTTTACATCATCTGGAGGACAGGTCCTAGTTACAGGATCACTTCCTGCCACACCAGGATGATGCTCTCCTGTCACGTGACCTCTCTCCTCCATGGCAACAGGGGTGCTGCCAGACTGGAGGTGGGTCTTCAGGACTATATCCCTGTAGGTCTCGTCTATGTACCTCTCTGTCTGTCTTAGGTTTTCCAAGTCTGCTACTTTAGCCTCTAGAGAACGGACTTGTTCCCTGAGAGCAAAGAGCTCCTTGCACCTAGTGCACACGTAAGACCTCTCACCAACTGGGAGAAAATCATACATGTGACACTCAATGCAAAAGACTGGAAAGCCCCCATCCCGCTGCTGGACTGCTGTCTGCATCTTAGTTTTAGGTTTGTGTCTAGATCTTTAAGTTCTTACTTACTAGGGGTTGCTATGGGTATTTATACCAATAAAACTGTACCTAATACGTTTAATATACCTTGTTCACCTGAAGCTTAATTAATCTCAGGTCCTTAGTGTATGACTGATTTGGGTAATGAGCTTCACCTGAAAGCACCTCCTGTCTTTTAAGATGTGTAAGTACCTATAAAGCTATGAGTATCCCAGGGGTGGGTGGGTGTGGGGAGGGAGGGAGGGAAAAACACTTATTAAAAGAGGGCTGCTACACAGTACCCTGTCTTGTGCTGCTGAGGTAAGCTAAATTCTGATTTGATTTAAATTATAGCTCTTAGCTGCTGCTAGGCTCTAACTTCTTATGAAATTTAAATTACAAGCTCTCTGCTGGGTTCTAAATTTAACCAGAAAGCTCTCTTCTGTGTTTTAAAACTAAAAGTACTTTTCTAATGCTAGGCCCTGAGTGACTATTAAATGTACACTACAAGCTCTCTGCTGGGTTCCAAATGTAACCAGAAAGCTCTCTTCTGTGTGTTAAATTTAAACTAAAAGTACTTTGCTGTTACTTGGCCCTGAGTGACTATTAAATTTAAACTACAAGCTCTCTGCTGGGTATGAAATGTAACCAGAAAGTTCTCCTCTGTGTTTTAAATTCAAACTTTAATTGCTGCTACTAGGCCCTAACTGATCCAACAAACAGTGGGTTCACAGATTAAGTAGCTTTAATACAAAGAATTCTTTTTAGAAAATTACCAGAAGTATATACTCACAGTTGCAGATTTCTCTCCAGAAGTAACAGTCCCCCTTTCTAGACCTTCATAGGGAGAGGAATGACTAGCAGAGAAAAGGAGGTGATAGTGCCTCTGTATAAGTCTTTGGTGCGACCTCATTTGGAGTATAGTGCGCAATTCTGGAAACCGCACCATCAAAATGATATAAACAGGTTGGAGTCAGTACAGAGGGAGGTACTAAAATGATTAGTGGTCTTCATTATAAAGCATATGAGGACAGACTTAAGGATCTTAATATGTACACCTCAGAGGAAAGGCGGTTTAGAGGTGATATGACTGAGACGTTTAAATACCTCTTTGGCATAAATGTTCAGGGAGAGAGCCTCTTTCAATTGAAAGCAAGTTCTGCTACGAGGGGACATGGGATGAGGGTGAAGGGAGATAGATTCAGGCGTGATATGCGGAAATATTTCTTTACGGAAAGAGTGGTGGATCCATGGAATAGTCTCCCAGTGGAAGTGGTGAAGATGAGGATGGTATCTGAATTCAAAAAAGCATGGGACCAACACAGAGGATCTCTAAAGGTAAAAAGGGGACTGTTGTAGTTGTTGATATGGAAGGACAGACTAGATAGGCCATGTGGTCTTTTTTTGTCGTCATTTTTCTATGTTTCTATGTAAGCCTACAACTGTAGTAGCTGGAAAATAAACTCCTAAATTTTCAATTTATAAATACCAAGGAATAGAAGCCCTATATATAATACAAAGTGTGCCACAAGCTGCACCTTCTGCTTAACAAAATTCCATAGTCACTCCTAGTAATCCCCCTTGTTCCCTCCACTCCTTGACTTCCACGCTCAACAAGCCTACCTTACATTCTATGGGTTTTTAGTGGGGGCAGGAACCAGGGCTAGGTGGCCACTTAGAGCACAGGTTCTCCGAGAGTATCCGCTACTGCCCCTCTCCGGGGCCAGCAGCGGCAGCAATGGCTCCCAAATCATGCCGCTGTGCTTACTAATGCACTTCAGAGCTGATTTTGTTTGCTATGAAGCTATTTCTGCCTCTTCTCTGATGCAGTTTACAGCTTCATAGTAAGACAAAGCACGACACAGTGTTGGAGTGCATTGGTAAGTGCTGCCTCATGGTTTGGGAGCCATTGTCGCTGCTGCAGGCCCCGGAGAGGGGCGGCAGAAGCGACAATGCGGATGGGGAGTCATGGCAGGATGAAAGACCCACTTAGGGCACCTCCAGTCCTTGCACCGGCCCTGGCTGGAACAATCCCGATGTACACCCTCCCCAGTGGTTACCATTCTTCAAAATGGCACCATTTGACCTTTGGCGGTCATGCTTCTAGGGGTCACTATGGAGTTTTTTGAAAGAGGAGAGGGGGTCTAGTGGGATAGGTTTTGTCTTATCCAGTGCCACAACTAGAGGAGGTAAGGGCATGGGGTAGTGTGGTGGCTAGCACTAGTCGACTTAGAATTATTTACATGAGAGGGGCTTGTTTTTGCATTTTCATTCACACCAACCCCTTTAAAAGATGGCAGACCTAGGACAGGGGCCTTCCATCGAGCACTATTGCAATCAGGAAGATGCAGAATTCCCGGATGCAATACATGGGATTTATTGACCTGTGGTATGTAGGCTAGTAAATCCTGTGGTAAGTTTTGCACGCTCAAGTTCTGCTATTGCAGAGCACATTAGTAAACAGGCACCAGCGTGACTTGTGGAAGCATTCACTATGCTGGGAAATTCATTTCACTCTTGGAGAGTTCCCATGTGCTGGTGTTTATCAACGGTGTCATCCAGGCTGTGCTCAAGACGTGAGGCGTGACAAGTACCCTGATGTTTCAACTCTGCTGAGATTCAGCAATGCCTTTTAAAATTTACCAGCAGCCTGGAATTACTGCAAGCCAGTGAACCACAATAACCCCCACAAGTAACACCTTACAAGTCCCTTCCAATAGGGAATAGACAAATCTTGTAAAGTCTGTGAGGAAATTTGGTCAGTCAAACTGTTTGACCATCTGGGTCATTCTGGGAATGAACAGCACAAGTATGTTGTCTGACAAGGTTAAGACAGTGATTTTGACCTAATTTAGCCACATGAAAGATATAGAAATACTACTGCTACAGTTCATGGTTTTCTGGCTTTTGTGGAATCCAGTCGCCATATTGCACAAGAAAGAGAATGCAGAACTGTGCTCAAGGGTTTCCTAGTTACAGGTCGTTGACCTTACCAAACCATTTGAACCTATAACATGGCATGATATAGGAAGTGGCAGAGTCACCCTACTCTCCTGTCAAATTTTGGCACATAATATAGTAACACAAGGATTGTACATGTTGACTGATAAGGAACATTAGGCCCACTCAGTCTCTCCAATTGCCCCTGATCCTGAACTTAAAAATATAACATAAGAACATAAGAGATGCCATACTGGGTCAGACAGGCTCGATGCAAGGAGATAAGACACCCTAGACGACCCTCATTCCTTGTGCCCCTCTCCAGTCCCTATTGCTGCCACTGCCGCCCCTCTGTGGGCCTCAAAGTCCCGCAGCACTTACCTTAACTTCGGTGCCATGAGGCTGTTTGCCTCCGCCCCCACCGATGCCCGATGCCGATTTTCCTTTTGTATGGGAAGTCATCATCGGGCGTTGGAAGTGAAACAGGTCCACAGCGCTGACATTTTAAGATAAGTGCCCTGGGGCTGTTTGAGACCTTTGCAGCCACTGCAGGTCCCGGTGAGGGGTGGCAGTGGGCTACCCCTGGATCATTGGTGCTCTCGGCAGCCACCTAGTTCGCCTAATGGTCACGTCGGCCCTGAGGTCAGACCAATGGATCATCAAGCCCAATATCCTGTTTCCAACAGTGGCCAATGCAGCTCACAAGTAGCTGTCAGGTTCCCAAAAGATAGGCAGATTCCATGCTGCTTATCCTAAGGATAAGCAGGGGATTTCCCCAGTCCCCTTTAATAACGGTTTAAGGGCTTTACTCCAGGAAGTTGTCCAAACCTGTTTTAAACCAGCTACACTAATAGCTTTTACCATATAGTAATATAAAAGCATGACAGCAGAAAAAGACCACATGGCCTATCTAGTCTGCCCTTCCATATCAACTACAATAGTCCCCTTTTTTCCTTTAGAAACCTTCTGAGTTTGCCCCATGCTTTCTTGGATTCAGCTACTGTCCTTGTCTCTACAGTCATCTTCCAGCAACAAATTCCAGAGTTTAATTTTTCTCTGAGTGAAAAGCTTTTTCTCCGGTTTGTTTTCAAATGTATTACTTAGTAACTTCATTGTGTCCCCCCTAGTCTTTGTACTTTATGAAAGAGTGAACAACTGAATCACATTTACCTGTTCCACTCCATTCATTATTCTATAGATCTCTATCCTCTCTCCCCTCAGCCGTCTCTTTTCCAAGCTGAAGAGCCATGACCTCTTAAACCTTTCCACAGAGGGGTATCTTTCCATTCCTTTTATCGTTTTGGTCACCTTTCAATGTACCTTTTCTAATTCCGCTGTATCTTTTTTGAGAAGCAGTGAACATAAGAACATAAGATATGCCATACTGGGTCAGAACAAGGTCCATCAAGCCCAGTATCCTGTTTCCAACAGTGGCCAATCTAGGTCATACGTACCTAGCAGTATCCCCAAAAGACACAGGTTCCACAATGCTTGTACTGGGTCAAGCATTGATATCCTGGGTCCCTTCTTAATAGTGGTTTATGGACCTTTCCTCCAGGAACTTGTCTAAACCTTTTTTAAACCCAGCTACACTAACAGCCTTTACTACATCCTCCGGTAACAAATTCCAGAGTTTGATTACACGTTGAGTGAAAAAATATTTTCTTTTATTAGTCTTAAATAGTTTACACTGTAGCTTCATTACATGTCCCCTAGTCTTTCTATATTGTTTTTTTTTTTGTATTCTTTTTATTGGTTTTTCAAATACCAAACATAACAGATCCAACAAACACACTTCAACATACGAAAATATCAGAAACTCCAAGCCCACCAATCAACCCCTTTACCATACCCCCCCGGCCCAACTCCGACTTCCCTCCTCCCTCCCACTCTTCCCCCCTCCACCTTATCCCCACCCCCCCTTACCCCTTCCCCTAACGCCCCCCTCCCCTCTACCCTCTGGATAAATCCCCCGCCACAGCCTCCCCCACCGAGCTTCAAATTGCCCCCCCCTCTCCTTCCTCGCTGCTGTTAGTCTCTCCATCAAAATTATATGGTGAATACGCCCTTCAAACTCTCCCATCCCCGGAGCCTCTTTACACTTCCAGGCGGCTGCCACTGCACACCGTGCCGCACATAGACAGGCCACTACCCCTCGTCCCCCTCCCCGTTGCTTCGCCCCTCCCCAAGACAGCAGAAATAAGCCCGGGGACATCTCAATTTCCTCCCCAAGTCTATCCCGAATCCAATCCCGTATCTTAATCCAGAATGCCTGAATTTTTTCACACCCCCACCAAATATGCCAAAAAGTCCCCTCCCCCCCCCCCCCCGCATTCCCTCCAACATGCAGATGAGACTCCTGGGTACATCCTATGCAGCCTCTCCGGGGTATAATACCACCGCAGCAGAATTTTGTAACAATTCTCCCGAATACTGCTTGATATAGGGGTCTTCTTAACCTGATCCCAGATCCCCATCCAATCGGTGGCCTCTAACTGCACCCCGAGATCTTTCTCCCACTCCAGCATATATTTAAACCTTGGGCCCCCCCCCCTTGCTCACCCCTTTATACAAAGCCGAGATCATTCCCCTAGAACTCTCTGTCCCCACCCATACAGCTTCGACCTCCGTTAAATCCGCCTCTAACTCCCCCTTACCCCGCCACCCCCTAAGGTAGGACTGAACCTGAACATAAGCATACCGATCCATCTCTTGAAGTCCATAGCTCTCCTGCAGCTCCTCAAACCTCATCAGCTCCTCCCCATCCATCAGCTGAAAGAAACATTCCAACCCGTTGTGCGTCCAGCCATCAAAGGCCCCTCCTTCCCACACCGGCAGAAAAGCCTTATCCCCCCTCCACGGCGTCGCCAGAGAGAACCCCTTCCCCCCTCCTATAAGACTCTGGGCTCATACCTCATCCCACACTGCTACCACATGCCTCATAGCTGGAGACCCTACCCCGAATTCCCTCCTATCTTTCCCTTTCACCCACAACCAAGCAGCCAACCTCCCCCCCTTCACATAAACTTTCTCTGCCCTGACTCCCATTTTAACCGGTCCCTTCCCCCTCCAATCCATGACATGCCGAAGCTGCGCCGCTCTATAATAATCTCGAAAGTTGGGCACCCCCAAACCCCCCTCCCTCTTACAGGAATACATGACCTCCCTCGCTATTCTCGGGGGGCTTTCTTTTCCAGATATATTGAAAAACTTTCCGCTGTAGCACCCTTAGAATTCTATCCGGCACCTTCACGGGTAGCACCTGAAAAAGATATAATATCCGGGGTAGAATATTCATTTTCACCCCTGCAATCCTACCAAGCCAGGATACCTCCGCATTCATCCAGCAATCCAGGTCTCTATATAACTCCCCTAACACCCTGGGGTAATTCACCTGATAGATATCTTCATACTGCCCTGGAATCTGTACCCCCAAATACTCCAACGATTTCGAAACCCATCTAAACGGAAACTCCTTCTTCAGCTGCTGTACCACCTCTCTTGGAACCAAGATATTTAATACCTCCGTCTTCTCCACATTCATCTTAAAACCCGACACCCCCCCATATTCCTCCACCTCCTCTATAATGCTTGGCAATCCTCCTGCCAGATTACGAATATACAGTAGGATATCATCCGCATATAGGGAAATCTTATGCTCCACTCCTCCCGCCGACACACCCCATATCTTTATTTATTTTATTTATTTATTTATTATTTAGCTGTATTTATATACCGCTTTTCACCGGGTCAAAGCGGTGTTACATAGGGGGTGGGGGAATTAAGTACAAGGGGGGGCCATCACCGGAGAGACAACATTGATGATTTTGACATAGGACAGACTTTGGACATAGGACAGACGTTGGACATAGACAGACGTTGGACATAGACAGGTTGGAGTAGCTTTCAGTTAGATGTTCATTGTGGGTGAGATCAGGGGTTTGTGGGTTTTTCGGTGGGATTCGAGTTGAAGTATTCCTGGAAAAGGATGTTTTTTAGCTGTTTTCTGAAAGATAATAGGTCGGCATTGTTTCTGAGATAGCTCGGTATAGGGCTTCCCATTATCCCTAATCCATTGCGCCAACGGTTCGACCACCAAGGCAAACAGCAACGGCGAAAGAGGACACTCCTGCCTTGTCCTTCTTTCCAGTGCAAAGTCTGCCGTATAACTGCCATTCACCTTCATCCGGGCCCGGGGCCCCTTATACAAACCCTCCACCCACTTTACGAAATTTGGCCCACACCCTATCTTCCCTAACACTTGCCATACAAAATCCCAGTGCACCCGGTCAAATGCCTTCTCGGCATCTATGGACATCAGAAGACAGTCTGCCCCACCCGCCCTTGCTAACCCAATCACCTCTATTGCCCTCCTGATATTGTCTCCCGTCTGCCTTCCCATTATGAACCCCGTTTGATCGTCCTGAACCAAGCCCGGCATCCAAGGCTCCAGCCTATCTGCCAGAGCCTTAGCTAAAATTTTTACATCCACATTAAGCAGGGATATCAGCCGATAGGATCCACATTCCATAGGATCCTTCCCTGGCTTCGGCAAAATCGAGATTCCCGCCGTCAACATTTCCGGAAGCAACTCACCCCCCTCCCTTAACATCCCATTAAATACTCTCAACACTATATCTCCGAGTTCCCCCCAGAACTGTTTATAGAAAGACCCAGGCAGCCCATCTAATCCCGGCGATTTCCCCCCCTGTAATCCCCTCACCACCTTACCCACTTCTTCCTCCGTCAACTCCCCCTCCAACCCATCCCGCGCTTCCTTTTCCCAAGGTAGGCAGCTCCAAGCCCGCCAGATACTGACCTATTTGCTCGATCCCCACCCCCTCCTGTCTCCGATACAACTCCCGATAAAATTGCTCAAATCTCTCCCTCACTACCTTTTCCTCCCTCATCACCTCCCCATCCCGTCGCCTGATTTGATAAATCATAGAGGCCCCCTTCCGCTTCCTAAGCTTGCGAGCCAACAGTCGCCCGGCTTTATCGCCAAATTCATAATATAGCTGTTGTACCCGCTTCAAATCAAACACAATCCGATCCACCTGTAAGGCCTGCAGCTCCCCTCTAATATGCTCCAGATTTTTCCGGGCCCTCCCTGTTCCTACGTCTCGAAACACCCTTTCGGCCTCCCTCACTGCAGCCCGTAGCCCCTCCTCCTTCCGCCCTCTTTCCTTCTTCAACCTCACCCACCATTTAATAAACCTCCCTCAAATATAGGCCTTCAACCCCCCCCACACCATGACTTCTCTCACTTGCCCATTATCATTCATATCTAAATATTCCCGTATCGCCCCCCTGATATCCGCCTGCACTTCCTTATTTTTCAGGAGGCTCTCATTCAAACGCCAGAACCTAGTTCCCATTTGCCACTTACTTCGCACCCCCACTACTACAGCACTATGATCTGACCACATAATCGGTACAATCTCCGCCTCTATCACCTCCACCATCCACTCCTCACTCATCATAATCATATCTATCCTACTCCAGCAATTATGTGGTGCGGAGAAGAAAGTATATTCTCTGCCCGCCGGATATCTCTTTCGCCAGACATCCACTAAATTATGCTGCTCCATTAATTTTTTTAGCCCTTTCCTATTGGACCCCCTCCCGTCCCACCCTCTGGGGCTCCTATCCCAAACATCTTGCAAAGTGCTATTAAAATCTCCCCCCACCACCAGCTTCCCATGTGCTTCCCGATCCAATAACCGCCTGGTAGACTCCCAAAAAATCCTCTGGGCCCCATTCGGACCATATAGTGAAACAATAGTTATCTCCTCCATCCCCCACCTCCCTTTAATCCCCACCACTCTCCCCTCCTCATCCTTAAACCACTCCCTCACCTGTATACCTACCCCCCCTTTCACCAAAATTGCTACCCCCCGTTTACGCTCTCCCCCCCTAGCACACGAAAAATATTGCTTAGGGAACCCAGAATGTTTTAATCTTGCCACCTCCCCTCCCCTTAGATGTGTTTCTTGCACCAAAACCACTTCCCACCTATTATCCTTGATTTCTCTAAATAGTTGTCTCTTCTGTGGAGAGTTCAGCCCCTTCACATTCAGAGATCCAATCCTCAACATTACCCTAAAGTCACCCCCTGCCCCGCCCCTCCAATCCCTCCGAGATGTGGCGCCACCTCCCTAACCCCCCTCTCCCCCCCCACCCCCCTCCCTTGGCTGCTCCCCCTCTCCTACATACTTCCGTGTGAGTCATGTCCTATCCCGACACCATCCCTTGGTCAAATCCCTTATCCTCTCCATAGCACCCCACAGAAACACCAATCCCTTCCCATACCAAAAGCCACCCCAACCCCCCAATATGCAACCCTATCATACAACAGGCAATTCCCCGCACCCTACCATCCCATTCCCCCTACCAACCACCTCCCCCTCCCACCATACTCCATGTTGCATCCCCAAACACAAATGTCAACCAGAACCCTCCCCCAATGTTCAAGTATTCGCTGCAAAGTCTCCTACAGATGCCTCCTGGGATAGTCTTTTGAGCCGCTTCCCTTTCTCACAGACTCTCCGCCACTGTGACGTTCGCTGCTCCTTGCCGCGGTCCTCATGGGGGGGCCCCACTATCCCCAGTCTTGGGAAGATGCTCACACCCCAACTCAGTCAACACACTCCAGGCCTCCTCTGCACCTTTAACTTTCCTAGAGATTCCATTGACAGTCATCAGGAGGCCAAAGGGGAACAACCAACGATATCTCAGTCCTTTCCCCCTTAAGAACGCCGTAACTTCCTTCATACCGCGCCTCCTCTCAAGAGTTCCTTTAGAAAGATCATTGTAAATTTCCACCTCACAGGATTCCCACGCAATTCGACCATACTTCCTTGCCACGCTCAGGACCCGCTCTTTAATAGGGAAACTGCTCAGACAGGCAATCACATCTCTTGCTAGCCTCTCCCGCCTCGGGCCCAGGCTGCGGTGTGCTCTCTCCACTCCAACCACCCCCACGTGCTCCTCCCCATTTTCTTCCATTCGTAGGATATGCCGGCACAGCCTCTGCACCGTGGTAACACAGTCCTTAAAGCTGTCCGATTCAGGAATCCCTTTGAATCTCAGGTTATTCCGTCATGCCCGGTCTTCCATCTCCTCCATCTTTTCTTGCATTTCTTCTTGCCTGTCTCGCAGTCGGCGCTGCTCCACTTCGACCTCCCGCAGCGCTCCCTCCACTGTCTCTACTTGTTCCGCCACCTCCTCCACGCGCTGCCCCACACTGTTCAGTTCCTGATGAAGCGAGTGCAATTCCTCTTTTAAGTCCTTTCTCAACTCCTTAATATCGCCCTGGAGGTCTCTCTTAAACTCTAAGAGCCATCCTTTCAACTCCATGCCCATTGAGAACTGCTTGGGCACACTGTTGTCCTCTCCAGAGCTCCCACCACCACTACTCTCTTCACCCGCCTCAAGACTCCGCAGGCCTTTCTCCTCTCGCCGCGCATACGCGGACTTGAACCCCTCGAGTTTCTTTCGGGCCGCCATTGCGCGCCCTGGGTTTTCTTTCTCCACCGATTTCACACACGGGATTTCACTCATTGCCTAGTGTAGTCGGGAATCAGACGGAGCTCGGCTACCTTGCGGCCATCTGCTCCGTGACGTCACCGGAAGTCCCCTAGTCTTTCTATATTCTGATAGCGTAAACAATTGATCTACGTTTACCCGTTCCATTCCGTTCATTAATTTATAAACTTCTATCATATCTCCCCTCAGCCGTCTCTTTTCCAGGTTAAAGAGCCCTAACCTTTATAGCCTTTCTTCATAGGAGTAGCCTTCCATCCCCTTTACCATTTTGGTGGCTCTTCTCTGAACCTTTTCTAATAACGCTATATCCTTTTTAAGATATGGCGACCACAACTGCACACAACACTCGAGACGTGCTTGTACCATGGAGTGATAGAGAGGTATTGTGTTATTCTTTGTTTTATTCCTCATTTCTTTCCTATTAATACAGAACTTTCTTGGCTGCTGCTGCAGACTGTGCAGAGAATTTTAACATATTATCCACGATGACACAGCTACTACTACCGCTTATCATTTGTATAGCGTTACAAGGCATATGCAACAGTGTACACGTACACACAAGAGACGGTCCCTGTTCCACAGAGTTTACAAACTATTCAAGCCAGGTAAACAGAACAAGCAGGGGACAAAGTTACAAAAGAAAAAAATTACATTTGCCATCCCAGTCTCTCAAGGTCCACGTGTGATTGAACAGCTTTGAATAATTTTGTGTCATCTGTAAATCTGATTACCTCACTTGTTGGTTCTATTTCCAGATCTGATTACACTACTCTAGCTAAGGATAGCTTCCAGCTGTCAGCTGTCCAAGCTCGACTTCCTAGACGATAATGGCTGTGAGCATCACACTTTCATCCCTCTCTCCACGCTGTTAAGGATATTTCTCAAGTGATGGACGCACACACTTGACTATCTAAATTCTCAAGGAAATTGTTCTTTCTTCTGTTTTTTCCTTAGCAGGGCAAGGATATGAGGGGCACTCAGTAAACCCTCATTCCTGCTGCCTCCCCGCTCCCACTCCTGCTGCCACCAGCCCTCTCTGGGACTGGCAGCAGCGCTCGTGACAATAAAACATCAAAGCAGCGCTTACTAGAGCCTCGGAATGACTGGAGACGGGTGCGTACTCTGAAAGGCCCGCCGCTCCCAGACCCTCTGATGCACACTTCCTGTTTGCATGGGAGCAGAACGGCTAGTCAGAGCACAGCATCAAAAGCATGCAGCAGTTCAGAAGCTCTGCGAAACGCTGCTTTGCTCTTTTATTCTCGTTGCCGTCGCTGCTGGGGCTGCAGAGAGGCAGCGATGGTAGGAATGGGCCGCCTGCTAAAGTTCGGTGCTCTAGCACTGGCCCTGTAGCCGGGAAGTGTAGCCAAGTGAGTTATGTGCTAGGAAAGGTACTGCCTATATCTGAAAATGTATCAAAACCTTGTTACCATTTCATTCTGGCTGTTTGGCAATCTAGGAAGCCATTTTATAAACTCATTCCCATATGTACTGTATGTGGCCACATAGGTACGTAAATGACTTCTTAAAGTAAAAGGAAGGGTGCATACTTTGCTGGTAGGCATAGCCTGAGCATGATTTGGGCAGAGCATGGGAGACTGGAAGTAGGGCTTCTCTACTATGTCCCTGAAGGTCTCCTCTATATATATCTCTGCCTCAGCTCTGCCAAGTCTGCTGCTCAAGCCTCCAGAGACTGGACTCATTCCCTGAAAGCAAGGAGCTCTTTGCACCTAGTGCACACATAAGACCTCTAACCAGTTGGGAGATAATCATACATGTGGCACACAGTGCAAAAGACTGGATAACTCCCGTCTCACTGCTGGACTGCTGTCTCTGCATCTTAGTTATGATAATTTGTTCAACTATTTAAAGTTGTTCAGTTCTTTAAAGTTGCTAGGGGAATAGAGATATTTGAACCATACAAATATAAATAAGAAGTTTAAGGGCTTTTGTTTAATGTTCACCTCAAGATGAACGGCAAGGACCTTAGGATTTATTCCTCAGGTTAATAACTTGCTGATGAGGATAACCAGTTAAACCTAAAAGTAAAAATGTTCCCTCCTTTCCCCTTAACTGGCTTAAGAGCCCATAAATCAAAAATTGTGCCTGGAGTGGGTGTGAGCCTAAACCTTTTTTAAACCCAGCTACACTAACAGCTTTTACTACATCCTCCGGTAATGAATTCCAGAGTTTCATTACCCTTTGACCAAAAAAATATTTTCTTAGATGGATTGTAACTTAATTGCATATCCTCTAGTCTTTCTACTTTTTGGTGGCATAAACAATTGATCTATGTTTACCCGTTCCACTCCATTTATTAATTTATAGACCTCTATCTTATCTCCCATCAGCCGTCTTTTTTCCAAGTTAAAGAACCCTAACCTTTTAAGCCTTTCCTCATAGGAGTATCCTTCCATCCCCTTTACAATTTCGGTGGCTGTTCTCTGTACCTTTTCTAATTCTGCTATATCCTTTTTAAGATATGGTGACCAGAATTGCACACATCATTCAAGCTGCGGTCACACTATGGAACGATACAGAGGCATTATAATATACTTGGTTTTATTCTTCATTCCTTTCCTTATGATTTCTAGCATTCTACATTATTTGCCCTCTTGGCCGCCGCTGCTGCATACTGGGTGGGGAGTTTCAACATATTATCCACAATGAAGCCTAAATCTTTTTTCTCGGTGGTGGTTCCTAAGGTGGGACCTTGCATCATGTAACCGTAGTCTGAGTTGTTCTTTCCTAGGTGCATAACTTTGCACTTGTCCACATTAAATTTCATCTGCCATTTGGACGTCCAGTCTTCCAATTTATCAAGGTCCTTTTGCAATTTTTCACAATCCTCTTGTGTTTTAACAATTTTGAATATTTTTGTGTCATCTGCAAATTTGATCACCTCACTATTATTCTATTTCCGGGTCATTTATGAATATGTTAAAAAGCAGCGGGCCCAGCACACTTCCTTGGGGTACTCCACTATTCACCTTTCTCCATTGAGAAAATTGGCCATTTAGCTCTACCCTCTGCTTTCTATCTTTTAACCAGATCCTGATCCACAATTGTTCACTGCCTCCTATCCCATCGAACCTAAGACCATGGAGGGTGAGGTGACTTGCCCAAGATCACAGGAAGCAGCAGTGAAATTCAAATTTTGCTTTCCTGCCTCCCAGCCTGCTGCTCTAACAATTAGGATACTTCTCCATTCCTTTCTTACCTTCATCTTTTGGGGTCCAGGGCAGGGTGTACCCCTTTCGAGTTATGCCTATAATAGAATATTAATTCGATATTTGAAAGAAATATTTTAAGTAAGTGGCTTTTCATTTTTCACACATGTTTTCCATTATTTATTATTATTTTTATTTTGAATTCTATTTAGTTTTTATTTTATAAAAGTATTCTTTATATTTCTTAACAAACATACATTAGAATATATCATCTAGTACTGACTGAATTGTAGTTCTAATTTTGATAGTGAATGTGCAGGTTTCCTAGAAGGTTAAAGACTGTCATATCAAGAGATTTCGCATAGTCCATAATCTCTTAGCTGAGATGCAATATGAACACAATCAGCCTGATTTTCAAACACCACAGCTGGTGTTTTTAAAACTCTGGCCACTGCATTTTAATACACGAGGTCAACATTTTAAAACACCTGGTCGCCATGGCTAAAACTGAAATTGAATATTCAGTGCTTGAATCCAAATATTCTCTGACATTGAATATCTAGGTTCAGTGCTGACTATCGTCAATATTGCATAGCGGCGATATTCAGCCACTATCCAGATAGAGGCAGATTCCACAAAATCCATGTCCATCCCAGGAACATGCTTAAATCAGACACGGGCACAATTCCATGCTAATTCTGCATCCACAGGTATAGACGCATCTGGATTTCTGGAATTGGCCTGTAGACATGCCCAGCACAGCATGTACAAACCACTGTTTAGCCTATGCACATATCCAGCACTAGGCCCATGCATGAGTGCAGACACGGGAACAGAAGGAGCAAGAGATGCGTGATGGTCACAGGAATCTTTATTAGATAATCACCAACGCGTTTCAGCAACGCCTTCTTCAGGGGATATGCAGCTTATAAAACAGAATAAAATGAACTCCAAAGATAGAAACATTGTACATATAAATATAATAAAAAATTAAAACATAATATTGAACATATAAAATTGTATCATAGTGAAGCTATAATTCAAAAAACAAAGCACAGGGCAGAGGAACATATATAAATAAATACAACGTGTTGAAGTCATACGAGAATTAATATTATAGGAAAAAGACATAAAATGTTAAAAGAGCAGTAAAACGGTACTCACTGGAGCACCCTGTGATGGATCGTACGTGGAAGGTAATCCTTTATGTATTGCTCAAACTATGAGATGACAAAACAAAGTTTCGAAGTTAAAAGGTACCTTGTACAACCTATTTACCTGTAATATAATGTTTTACATATAGATATTACACAATACCACCAAAGGGGACGTAAAACATAAATGCTTGAAAATACACCTGGGATGTCTGGGGTTGTGCATGATAATTCATTAACTTGAAAGACGCTAGTACCTAAGGAAGCACCTTACAAGATTGTAATTAGCCAATTAATCAAGGAACATACCCACACAAAAGGAGGCATGCTTGATCTAATATTCACCACAGACCCAACCAGCAGAGGAACAACCATCCCTGAACTATCTATTACCGCTGTCCCATGGTCTGATCACTCATTAATCCTATTCCAAATTCCTCAACCAAGCCAAGGCCAAAAGGTAGATAACTCAACAATTGGTCAATCCAACAATCCGCCAAGAAGATTCCAACCATTCAACAAAGAACTTATCCTGGAATCAACAATCCCACTAATAACCTCAACAGCACACAACCCAGACGAACTAGTCTCCAACTGGAATGAGATACTCAGCTCAATAGCTGTTCGCCCAGCAATAAACAGACCTCAAGGGAAACGACACACAGCAACATGGTACTCTACTGAGCTGAAAGCCTCACTCGCGACACTAAGAAAACTTGAGAGACGATGGCGCCGCTCACGCTCAGAAGTAGACCAAAGTGCATACAACCTACAGCTCACAGCGCACCGTACCGCAGTAACTGAAACCATGAAACGTTACCACGCTGACACCTTAAAGAGATCCCTCAACAAACCTCGTGACCTGTTTGCCCTTGTTAAGCGACTTACAACAGAACCTGCATCAGAACAAGCAAATGGAATCCATCCTCAAATATATGCAGATTATCTACAAACCAAACTATGTCAGATAAACAACAACTCTGCGTCCAATACTATCCTTCAGCCTTACAACCAAACATCACTCACTACCTTCATGACCCCATCCAAACAATGCATCGAAAACACCATAGCAGCTATCAACACGACTACAGCACAATCTGATCCATGCCCAGCATTCTGGATCAAAGAACTACGAACAGACCTCAGTCCCATCATAGCCAGACTCATGCAACAATCGTTCACAACAGGTGATTTCTCACGCACCCTCAAACACACATCAATAAGACCTCTACTAAAAAACAACAAACTCGACCAACAGAAACCGGAATCCTACAGACCTATAGCAAGCATACCGATGCTAGCAAAAATAATGGAAAAGGAAGTTCAGAGACAAATACAAGACCACATTGACTCCAATGCACCACTGGATCCATGCCAACACGGATTCAGAGAAGCACACGGGGTTGAGACCCTTCTTACCACACTCTTCAGCAGCATAATATCAGGCATCAACAATACCCGCCAAGGCTTTGTCCTTGTCTTCCTTGACATCGCGGCGGCGTTTGATTCCGTGAACCATGAACGCCTCTTAGAACGCCTCAAAGAAAAAGGAATCTCCGGTAAAGCGCTCGAGTGGTGCAGGTCCTACCTCTCTGACAGATGGCAGCAGGTTCGATCCAAAGACACATCATCAGAACCATTCCACCAAAGCCAAGGTGTCCCACAAGGATCCTCCCTCTCTGCCTTGCTGTTCAATATATACATGCAACCTCTCTGCAACCTTATCCGGTCCTTCAACGTGAACTGCATGATATACGCAGATGACGTGCTATTATACATGCCTTTTGCAACAGAAAACCCAGACCTCTCACCAATAACATGCTGCATAAATGAAATATCCAACTGGCTACAATCCCAAAACCTCCCGATTCAACACAAGAAGACGGAGGTCATGTTCATTACAAGAAATCCTAACTTCACTGCGCCTACAGTACTAAAAGTGAAGGAAGCTGACCTCCAGATCAAATCCGCGATCAGATACCTTGGCGTCACACTAGACCAGAACCTAAATATGCAGGCGCATATAAGTAACACTGTAAGGGCAGTATACCATAAAATCAGATCCCTCAGATACCTACGATCGCTGCTGCAGCCTGATGATTTCAGGACCATCTTTCAAGCACTAATAATTCCGCATTTCGATTATGCGAATGCAATACTGCAAGGACTCCCCCAAACCACTCTGAACCCTCTGCAAATGGCAATGAACACCGCAGCAAGAGTACTACACGGAGCATCCAGGAAAGACCATGTCACACCCATTATGAAACAGCTCCACTGGCTCCCAATTCAAGGTAGGATTACATTCAAGACCTTGCTACTCACCTTCAAAGCCACCAACGGTCTCTCGTCAACATCACTATCAGAGATAGTCCAGAAGACACCCCACAATAGGGACAGAAGGTCAGTAGCACAAAACACCTTGATAGTCCCAAGATCAATGACTCAATGCACCAAGTCAAACATCCAGCAGGGCATTCAAACTTTATGCACCAATGATCTGGAACAGCCTCCCTCACAACATCCGAACAATCCCAGACATATTCCAATTCAGGAAGGCTGTGAAACACTACCTCTTCCTCCTACATTACCCGGAAACCAATGAAAGCTCAGCACCAATTACCGAAACCTCACAAATCTCCTCTGTCTGAAACCATAAGAACACATGACCAGCCTGTAAATTGTATATATTGTTATTGTATATAGTTACCCTGTTAGCCAAGTTGATTCTCCTGTTCATATGTAAACACAAAGTACTATTGGAAATGTGTATGTTCGTTGTTTATTGTAAACCGCACTGATGCTGAATAGCGCGGTATAAAAGAGACTTTAAATAAAATAAAAAATAAAATAAATAATAAATTAACTAAAAATAAAAATAAAAATTGGTTGTTCAGTTTTGTATTATGTAGTGTAACTTATTAATGGTAGCTCATATTCATAATTGCACTACGAACTATTATATTAATTTAAAGATGAAACTCTTCCGGTAGCTAAGTATTCTTCATGGCCGATATGGTGCATATCCAAACTAGCGACAGAAAACATATATTTCTAAAAAAACTACAACCTTATTGGTTTAAACACAATATAAAAAATGTTAAAAATACCATTGTATAGGCAATATATGTAGTATACAATATTAACAATAAGAATAAGTATATAAAATAAACTATATTTGATTCAAAATATTGTATTGTATAATTGGCGTAACCCTATACACTATAAACTGTTAAAGACAAATACAGCTGTCAGTAAACTGTGTGTAACCAATTAGTATAAAACAAAAAACTTTTAAATTATGGAGTGGTGGGAAAAATATTTAAAATAAAAACCTGAAGAATTGCAACTTTAGTAGTTTGTCACTTAGGATACCTAATGCAAACTGTGAATTGTAGCCCAAACTGTTGCCAAAAATTTGAAAAAGTGTGAACTGAATTGGCGATGCTGATATCTTCAAGGGGCCAGAATTACTGACTTTGGAATCCGTACGTAAGAAATCCAAATTTGCTGGCAATAATAAGAGGAAACCCTTTGGTAAAACGGCACCTTTTATATAGATGCTTAAAACTGCGCCAAAAATGAAAGTGAATGGCCACGTCAACTCTGTATAGGGAAAAGGCCTAACGAAGGCTGTCTTATCGGATAATATAGCGAATAACAGGTGGCTAAATAATTGTATAAGAGCCTAATATCAAGAACAAAAATGTGGCGAATCTATAAATGAATGTGGTTGAGATGCCCTTCTATGAGGATAGTTATGTTAAGTATATAATTGTACTCATGCTTCTTGGCTGAGGATTTCAGGTTTGATTTTGAGAACAACATAAAAAACTAACTGTATCTTTACTCAAGATATTCTGTAACATAATAGCCATATCCCTATGCGCTACAAATTATTAAAATCAAATACAGCTTTCAATGAACTATATGTAACCCATGGTTTGTATAAAAAGAAATTACTTTGAATTATAAACCAAGAAGGAATACTAAGAGTGCAAGTACAGGATATCTAATGTAAGGTACGATGTTACCTATGCAATTGCCATCAGTTATTCTTGCATTGGTCATCTCTAAAAACACTTTAAAATGCTAAGTATGAACCCTTACCAACCTCACAAAAATTTAAACTAACTGTGCAATCCCCCAAAGGATGCATTGTATTGCTGAACAACATAACTATGCTCTTTTAATGACTCTGGCTGTCTGGCTATGGCATCTATTTCCCACATATCTGAGTACTGGCATTTCTCACACCGGCTCCCTACATGTAGCTACACCTGTCCCATATAATGTCCAGTCTCTGTCCTGGCTTATGTTGGTCTATATACATCTGTGGGGCAACCCGGCCTGCCTTCTCACAATCTGCTTTCTGACACTGCTCCCCTGGTCAGGCCTGTGTGGGCATGGGAGGGGAGTCCCTGTGTCAGCATACCAAGTGGCCAGCCTCCAGATATATCACCACTCTCACAGCTTGCATAGATCCTAGACTGGGTAAGGATGTAGGCCGCATGGCACAATCTGGAGAATGTTGGCACAACAGCTGTCAGGTCTTCCAGTGCCTGGCACATCTGCTGTATGGCTGTCCTATCACACTGGCACCTGGTGTCACTGCGGTCAACCATAAGGTCCAGGTACTGGCCAGGCATTCATGTCCCCCCTGAATTGTAGATCAGCACACCAGATCCTCCCTTGCAACCCTCAAACCACACATACACACTCTCACTTGCAGGGACGAATTGTAGAACACAAAAGAATATATTCTAAGTACTGGCCTTATTCCACGTCTCCGGCCAGAATAATGGGCACGTCTGCTGGGAAGTCCAAAAAACATACATGGGCCTTTCCAGAATATGTTATACACAGCTCTGCTGCAAACCATGCCTCCGTTCCGGGCACATTCTGACATCCTCGTGCAAGAAAGATAAACGTGTGTGGTGTCCTGTACTGGAATACGTTTGTAGACATTTTCAGCACATAAACGTCACTGACACACGTACAAACCCTTATTCAGCTTCTGGAATGACCTTAATAGTGAAACTGTCTAAAGTCAGGACAGCCTTTCAAGTAGTTTAACTTTATGCAGACACTTATCTGGTCAGCAGAATGAAAACTGCCTCTAACTGGATCAGTGTTATGCTCGACCCCGGGCAATGATTGAACCATGCTATGGCAGTTAGAGGGTATATTCAGCAGGACTGCCCGGTTGTTGTTGTTAAGTGCTGTTCCAGATGGTGGTTGACTACTTCCAGGGCAAGATTCACAAGATTAATCTTGAGTTCTTCTACAACTACTACTACTACGATCTATCATCACATACAAAAGAGAGAGAGTCCCTGTCACACAGAGCTTACAATCTAGTCAAATAAACATACATGACAAACAGGGGAGACTAGGAGAATGTATTTTTTTTTATAAAGTGGCCAAGATGTAAAAGCAACCCATAAAGGTGGATTTTTACGCTGGATTTGAATATGGCCATAGAAGGAACATGAAACACCACCTCAGGAAGTTTGTTCCATGCAAACAGCACAGCAAAGTTGAAAAAGCAGAGTAGGAAGTTAGCAACGGAAAAGAAGGGCACAGATAAGAGTGACTTGCTAGATGAACAGACTTCACAAGGAAAGGCATGGAGAGAGATGCAATGAGGAGTTGCAAAGCGAATGCACTTGTAGCTTGGCAATGTATGATTCTGCCCCTCCCCCATTTCATTTCTCTTCCCTTTCTTTGTCCTAGTCACCTCTCTTCCTTTTCAGAAATCACAGAAGAGCAATTGCCTATGTTCTCACCTCCAAGATCACCGCTTCTTTCTGTGTCCCCATTCCCATCCAGCTCCTCAGCTCTGTTCTTCTACAGAGATACCTTCTCTCCATCACATCCTCAATCCATCAAGCACCATTGCAATTGTCCCACTGGTTCAAGCACTCTGTGCCCACAACGCTTTTCTAAAAGCCCTCACTGGACTCTCCCTCTTCCCTTTTGCATCCAAATTATATGAGGATACCATTCACCTCTAGTATCTTGATTTTCTTCCATCACACGCTATTCTCAATCAATGGCATTAACGGAAGTGTCCGTCACAAGAAGAGTGCGAAATTGGATACTTCTTCGGGTTAAGAGTCGAAAAGAACAAGCTACCATGGCTGGACGCTGTATAAAGATGAGTATATGCTGATTGCAGAATCTTAAGCGTTGAAACAGGGCCAGAAATTAGACCGTGGCTCTAAACGCAGTGCTGTGTTCGTTGTGATCTGCAGAATTGGTTACAAGCAGGGGAAAGCTCTCGGCTGTTTAGAAGAGGCCCCCTGGGCTGGTTTTCAGGTGAAGAGGTTATTGTGATATAGCACTGAGTTTGAATGCAATTATTTCACAATATTTTATGAAGTGGTTAGGTTACCACAAAATTGATTAAAGGGGAAGTCACGCTTCAAGAGGGAGCAATCTCTCAAGGCAACAACTTCCGACAAAAAATAGGGGTATGTATCAATGTATTAATATATCAGTTACTGTACATTCACTCAAGAAATAGGGTGTTGATAAAGTCTCTGTTTATGGCAAAAGCCAAAGGCCTTTACTTGATCCTCATCTTCCTTGACCTATCTTCTGCTTTTGACACTGTTGATCACCATCTGCTCCTTGATATCTGTCCTGACTTGGATTATAGGTCTCTTCTTGCATCTCCTATTGCATCCTTTTATGAATCTTCCTCCACCACTATTCCACTATCAATGAACAGACCAGCCGAGAAGAGCAAGCAGGATTTAGGCCATACTGGGGCTGCACCGATCAAATATTCACCGTTCATCAACTGGTGGAGAAAAGGATCAGGTGTGGAAAGTGAACTATTATTGTCTTCATTGACTTCAAATCCACATTTGACTGTGTTCACTGGCCCTTGGTGCTCTGATGTCCTCCCTTGAACTTTTAGTGCCATCTTTATGCTGGTGACTCCCAAATCCACTTCTCTTCACCTGCAATTTCATCAGAAATTCAGTCCTAAATTGCAACTTGCTTGTCTGGCATTGCTACCTAGATTTCCCACTGTTACCTTAAGAAATTCTGTCACAGATATGTTACATTTATCTATTCCCACAAACCTACCTCCTTCCTTTTTCTGTTTCTCTGGATAACACTCATTCTTCCAGTCCCCTTAGCCTATAAGCTTGGGGTCATCCTCAACTCCTCTCGCTTCTTTACTATAAGCATCCAAAACACAGCTAAAATATGTTGGATGAATATTCAGTCAGGACAGTCAGTGTAATTTTTTAAATGCCAGCCACTGCAGCTGAAATAAATCAGGCTATTCAGAGCTGATATCAGGATAGTAGCTAGAGAAGAAGCTCCGGACTCAGCACTGACCGCTTGAGTAATTCAGATAGTGGCAATATACAGTCCACTATCTGGATAAATTAAGCGCAGCCTTTTTTCTGTCCTAACTTTATCCAGATTCTTATTTGCTTAGTGGGCTGAATATTGCTGCTAACTGGGAGACTCCAGGAGCTGCCCTTGCTCCACCCACATACTGCCCTGGTACTATCTGGATAGCGCCGTGGTGGCCTGCAATGATTTTCAGTGGCGTTATCTGGACAATGCCACTAAAAATGAAGGGATGGCCATGGTCAACATCACTTATGTTTAATAAAACTTTCTATACCACCCTTCTCCAAGAGCTTTAGAGTGGTTTACAATTTCAATTCGCCCTATACTAAGGAAACCTTCATTAGACACCCCAGTTCAAATAGACCAATCGCCAGCATCCCATTCCTGGCTAAAATAATTGAGAAAACTATACAGCAACAACTCCAAGACCATGTTGATTCTCATGCTCCATTTGACCCGCAACAGCATGGCTTCTTCCCCCGGCATAGCAGTGACATATTCTTCACTGATCTCTTCAACTGGCTCATCATAGAACTAGACAAGCCACACTGTAGCTTTATGATGATTTTCCTGAACATCATTGCTGCGTTTGACTCGGTGTCACATCACACCATGCTGGATAGACTCAGAAGCATAGGTCTAAATTGGTTCATATCCTACCTCTCAGACAGAACCATGCAAATAAAAATCGAATCAAGCAATTCCAAACTATTTAACTTAAAACGAGGCATTCCACAAAGTTTGACCCTGTCTGGCTTACTATTTAACATCTACATACAGCCCATATATAATCTTCTAAGAAAATGGAATATGCACTTTCACCTCTATGCAGATAACATCATGTTCTATATGCCGTTCAATACTCTCAATCCGGACTTCACAATCATATCAGACTTCTTCATTGCTGTCACAAACCTTCTCGCTGATCTTAATCTTGCAGTGAATAAAAACAAAACTGAAGCATTACTAATCTTCAGAGACCAAGCTTTCAATCCTCCAGACAAGCCCACACTACATAATGCTGAAATTAACATAAAAAAGGAAGTCAAATACCTTGGTATAATCATTGACAGCAACCTCAACATGCTTTCGCACATCAAGAATGCAGCACATGCAGCATACTGGAAACTTAGACTCCTTAAACCTCTATGCCCTCTTCTACAAGATAATGACTTCAGATCAGTTTTTCAAGCCATCATTACACCCCACCTCAACTACAGCAACATTCTCTATCAAGGGCTGTCAAAACAGGCATTATATTCACTCCAGCTACAGCAAAACACTGCCGCTAGAATCCTAACAAGCATATCAAGTTGTCAACACATAACGCCAACTCTTAGAAGCCTGCACTGGCTCCCAATTGCCCAACAGATTAAAACAAAACCATAACCACCACCTATAAAATCCTTCATAATTTCTCTCTGTCTCGAGGATCAAATCTCAAGAGCATCCACAACAAGACCCAGAAGATCAGCAAATCAGAATTTTCTGGTCATCCCTCCTTTTAAGACCAAATGTATGCAACAGACAAGCAACAGAGCCTTCTCACTATGTGCCCCAATGATCTGGAACTCCCTGTCTGAAGCCATCAGATCTGTTCAATCTACTCAAGATATGAAGAAACTTTTAAAAAGGCATCTCTTCATAAAACACTTTGGGTCTAATGACATTATCTAAATGTACATACTATAACCACCCACCCACCGTTGACTCAATCATAACCCACGTATTTAATTCCAAGTTATTTACCCCTTGTTCTATGTAAAACAAATCTCTTGAGACTGTGTGCTGTTGTTCAATGTAAAGTGCCTTGGAGCAAAAGCGGTATATAAAAAACTGTTAAATAAAATAAAATAAATAAATTAAAAAATTAAGAAACAAATGGAAAAGAATGCCAATATAATATAGGATAGGATAATCAAGGCAGAATGAAAACATAAAACAAAGAGAACAAGCTATAATATAATAGAAGAATAAAGCAAAAATAAATAAGCACCAAACACAACAAAACAAAGAAAGCATCACAAACAACAGCTACACATTCAACTCAACCTGGTTCAACCTTTGAGAAAGCTGTCTGAAAATTATGAGTCTTCAATAAAATTTAAAATTTTTTGTAATATAATTCAATATGGGTATGGGAAAGTAGGGAGTTCCAAGGTGAAGAGGCCAAAAAATAGAAGGCGGTTTCACAAGTAGACTCAAGCCTAGTATGGGAAACAGGGAGTATAACGAATAGATTAGAGTTTTGGGATGAAAGGGAATAACCTGGCAAATATGAAATTAATAACGATGAAAGATAGATTTGGACACCTGTGTAAAAGGCTTTATGAACTAAGAGAAAGAGCTTGAAGTGTAAACGGAAAGAGAGAGGAAGCCAGTGATGCTGATGAAATAGTGGAGTAAACATGATCAGAATGGAAAACATTAATGAGTAAATGAATTGCTGTGTTTTTGAAGAAGATGGAGTTTCTTGAAGTTAGTAGAGTGAAGGCCACAGTAATTTGTATTACAGTAGTCCAAGTAGGATGTAATAAAGGTGTGAATTAGAGTATGCAAGGATAGAAAAGAGAAAAACGGCTTTATTGAGAGAAGATGGCATAGTGAATAGAAAGTTGAACAAACAGTGTTAGAAACATGCTGTTCAAAAGTTAACTGAGAGTCGAACGTTACCCCCCAATGAGTGAGTGAGTCTACAAAAGACATGGTAGTTCCGAGGATAAGCGTATTAACTGAAGGAGAAATGGAGCTACTGGAAATCCAGAGGGCCAGTGACTTGGTGGAGCTGAGGCTACAACATCCAAACAAGTGTTCAGAGGGGATAGATCAGGTGGAGAAACAGATGAATAATAGACCAACAGATTATCATCAGCATAGTAAATCCTGCTAATGCCGTGATCCTGAATGACAGTGGCCAAGTGAGAAAGGAAAATATTAGAGCATTGGAGAAAGACTTACCTCGCATTGAGAGGGAGAAGATCTTCAAGTTCCAAGAAATGCAATCAGGGACCAAGAAAATGTGGCAGAAAGATACTGAGTTATTTCCCACTGTTTTGGGGTGCCACAGGCCTGACTATGAAGACTTTCCAAGCACACCTTGATAAATTACTCTTACATGTTATATCTTATGAACTCCACATGGAGACTCTCTTTGTTACGATGCAAGTACTACACCGAGCATAAGCAATAGATTTGAGAGACTGAGATCATACTCCACATACCCTGGCCTAGGAGTGAGGTTCATGACTGTCATGGTATGTGCAAAACTAGCCCATTTAGAGAAACTGCCCAGGAAGAAGACACTGCAAAGAAAGTATTACTGTTAGTTAACTTATCTGCATAGTAGGTGGCTTAGAATATCGGGTCGTTCCTTTCTTTATAAGATCATCAAACTCTATTTTTTCCTTTCTGAACACAGTATCAAAGCTCTCATCCATTCTCTCATCTCTTCCCATTAAGACTACTTCAATCTGTACCTCTCTCCATTACAATCTACTCAAAATTTGGCTGCATGCCAGTGTACAGTGCCTTGTGAAAGTATTTGCCCCCTCAGTTTTTGTCCTGTTTTGTCGCATTACAACCTGGATGAAAATGGAGGTTCATTTGGATGTTAGGTAACGGACATAAGAATATAGTCCAAATTGGTGATGGAATGACAATAAAATACCTTGTATATATTAAAAAAAACAAGCAAAAACTGAAAAGTTGTGAGTGCATATGTATGCATCCCTTTTGCTATGAAACCTCTAAATAAGATCTGGTCCAACCAATTAACCTCAGAAGTCACATAATTAGTTGATTAGGGTCCACCTGTGTGCAATCAGTGTCACATGATCTGTCATACGATACATGTATGAATATACCTGTTCAGAAAGGCCCCTGACTCTGCAACACCACTAAGCAAACAACATGAACACCAAGGAGCACTCCAAACAGGTCAGAGACAAAGTCATGGAGAGGTACAGATCAGGGTTGGGTTATAAAAAAAATATCCCAAATTCTGAATATCCCATAGAGCACCATTAAATCCATTATAACAAAATGGAAAGAAGATGGCACCACTACAAACCTGACAAGAGAAGGCCGCCCACCAAAACTTACAGACCGGGAAAGAGGGCATTAATCAGAGATGCCACAAGGACACCAAGGATAACACTGAAGGAGCTGCAAAGAACCACAGTGGAGATGGGAGTATCTGTCCATAGGGTCACTTTAAGCCGTACACTCCACAGAATGGGGCTTTATGGAGGAGTGGTCAGAAAGAAGAAAGAAATAAGAAAACATGTTTGGAGTTTGCACAACAGCATGTGGCGGACCCCCGAAACACATGGAAGGAGGTTCTCTGGTCAGATGAGATGAAAATTGAACTTTTTGGCCATCATGAGAAACGCCATGTATGGCGCAAACCCAACACTTCCCATCACCCCAAGAACACCATTCCCACAGTGAAACATGGTGGTGGCAGCATCATGCTGTGGGGATGTTTTTCATTGGCAGGAACAGGAAAACTGGTCAGGATTGGAGGAACGAGGGATGGCACTACATACAGGCTAATTCTTGAGGAAAAACCTATTTCAGTCTGCCAGAGATATGAGACTGGGATGAAGGTTCACACTTCCAGCAGGACAATGACCCTAAACATACTGCTAAAGCATACTTGAGTGGTTTAAAAGGAAACATTTAAATGTCTCGGATAGTTTAGTCAAAGCCCAGACCTAACCTAATAGAGAATCTGTGGCATAACTTGAAGATTTATTTATTTTATTTATTTACATTCTCTTATATACCGCGCTATTCTGCATCAGTGCGGTTTACATTGAACAAACTGAAATTACATTGAACAGGGCATTATAACTTGGAGATAACTATCTTACAGGGAACATGGGCTATGGAGGGTTAAGTGGCTTGCCCAAGACCACAAGGAACACCTGTGGGACTAGAAACCCCAAAGATTGCTGTACATCAACGCAACCCATCTAACTTGAAGGAGTTGAAGCAGTTTTGCCTTGAGGAACAGGTGAAAATCCCAGTAGCTAGATGTGCTAAGCTAATAGAGACATACCGCAAGAGACTTGCAGCAAAAGGTGGCTCTACAAAGTATTGACTTGGGCAGAGGGGGGAATGCCTATGCACACTCTTGATTTCTATTTTGTTTTGTTTTGTTTTTTTCTTAATTATTGTTTGCAAAACAATAAAGGATATTTTGCACCTTCAAGGTGGTAGGCATGTTGTGTAAATTACATGGTGTTAACCCCTAAATCTCCATTTTAATTCCAGGTTTGTAATGTGACAAATCAGGACAAACACCGAGGGGATGAATGCTTTCACAAAGCACTGTAACTATACCCATATAACTCCTTTTCTTAAGCCATATGAACATAAGATATGCCATACTGGGTCAGACCAAGGTCCATCAAGCCCAGTATTCTGTTTCCAACAGTGGCCAATCTAGGTCATACGTACCTATCAGTTTCCCCAAAAGACACAGGTTCCGCAATGCTTGTATTGGGTCAAGCATCGATATCCTGGATCCCTTCTTAATAATGGTTTATGGACCTTTCCTCCAGGAACTTGTCCAAACCTTTTTTAAACCCAGCTACACTAACAGCCTTTACTACATCCTCCGATAACAAATTCCAGTGTTTGATTACACGTTGAGTGAAAAAATATTTTCCTTTATTAGTCTTAAATAGTTTACCCTGTAGCTTCATTGCATGTCCCCTAGTCTTTCTATATTCTGATAACGTAAACAATCGATCTACGTTTACCCGTTCCACTCCGTTCATTAATTTATAGACTTCTATCATATCTCCCCTCAGCCGTCTCTTTTCCAGGTTAAAGAGCCCTAACCTTTTTAGCCTTTCTTCATAGGAGTATCCTTCCAGCCCCTTTACCATTTTGGTGGCTCTTCTCTGAACCTTTTCTAATAACGCTATATCCTTTTTAAGATATGGTGACCAGAAATGAACATAATATTCAAGGTGCGGTCTCACCATGGAACAATATAGAGGGAGGGAGGTGTAGTCTAGTGGTTGGGGCAAGGTACTTCAGGCCAGAAGGTTGGGGGTTCAAATCCCACTAGAGGACAGCAACCTTGGGCCAGAAGGACTGGGGTTTCTAGTCCCATAGATGCTCCTTGTGGTCTTGGGCAAGCCACTTAACCCTTCATTGCTCATGTTCCCTGTAAGTATTAGTGTATGTGTCTCATATCCCCACATGTTGAATGTATCCCCCAATTGTGTTGTGACTGCTTTGATTGAAGGATAAGTTGGTATACAAAACTGTCTAAATAAATAAATTATAATATCTTTTGTTTTATTTTCCATTCCTTTCCTTATGATACCTAGCATTCTAATTGCTCTCTTGGCCGCCCCTGCACACTGGGCCGAGGGTTTTAACATGTTATCCACAATGACGCCTAAATCTTTTTCCTGGGTGGTGGTTCCTAATGTGGAACCTTGCATCGTGTAACCATAGTTTGGGTTGTTCTTCCCTAGGTGCATAACTTTGCACTTGTCCACATTAAATTTCATCTGCCATTTTGATACCCAGTCTTCCAATTTATCAAGATCCTCTTGCAATTTTACACAAGTCACTGCATTGACTCCCTATCTGCTTCAATATACACTTCGGACTTCTCTTATTCACCTATAGGTGCACCAGTGCACTTATTCTGCAGCTTTTCACTACCTTTCCTTTCATATCTCTTTCTATATTCCTCTTTGTGAACTCTACTCATCAGGCAAAGTCATTCTTATGTTACTATTTATGCCTTTCTCTTCCACTGCCAGCTCAACACTTTCCACCTCGCTGCACTATATGCTTGGGATAGACTTTCTGAGTTACTGTATCTCTGATGTTATTCAGTCTAAAAACTCGGGGGGGGGGGGGGTGGAGAGCGGGGATACTCAGTGGTGGCGGCTAGCACTGATAAAACAGCTAGCCGTCTCTACTGAACCCTGAACCATGTTAGTGCTGCTGAATATCCACCATTTAGGTGGTTTGTAAACCGCTTAAATGACTTTGGATATCCTCCCTCAATTTTGGGGCTGATTTCAGATCTTACCCCCTATTTATTCTGATAACAGCCTTGTTGATTTTGACCGTATTGCTAATAAAATGTCCAAAGTGTTTTTTGTCCTTTATTTTTGTCTTGCCTAGAAGGCAAGCTCCACGAGAAGAGACTGCCTCATATATTAACCTGTACGAGTGCTGCATGCACCTGGTAGTGCTATAGAAACGATGGACTCAATTATTCAGTGGTACTATCCAGATAGTACCCGAGCTGGAGTTAAGGCAGAGAGGGAAATTATCCAAAGAGCGGCAATCTTCAGCACCACTAACCGGATAACTATCCATATAACTTCGAACAGCAAGGAAGCTGCCCTAGGTAATCCGGACGGGCGAACTGGATAGCAGGTTAGAAGTCACCACTGGCTAGATAGGGCCAGTTGCTAGCATCGAATCCAGATATTCTGCACCGTTCACTATCCAGGCACCACAGTTGCAGCCGGCATTTAAAACAAACACCAATCGTGGAGTTTAAATTTTGCCGTGGATAAGTTGCAGTACTAGTATTACAAAAAGCAGTCCTGAGGAGCGTAAAAGAAGATAACAATATCAAAGATAAAGGGGGTGGAGAGGCAGTGGGATTAAGAAAATGGGGAGGAAAACATAGAAAAAGAGAAGGAAGGAAGGGATTGTTGTTCAGCATTTTGTGACATACATGTGAGTGGAGGAGTGGCCTAGTGGTTAGATCAACATCCTAACACCCAGAAGATGGGAGTTCAGTTCCCACTGGTACTCTTTGTGACCGTGGGCAAGTCACTTTACTCTCCCTTGCCTCAGAAGAAAAGGCCTGGCAATCTACTTCCTGTCATATCTTGCCAAGAAAACCCAGGGGCTGCTGGACTGCCTGGAGTCAGTACTGAACTGATGGCGCTTAAAAAAATAAAATAATACCAAGCAGTGAAGCTTTCTAGTAGGAAAATGCTAAGAACAAGAGTCTCTTGCTGTTTCACTTTGCTTAATTTGTTGATGGCATTTACGAACAGGAAAGGCACAAGGTTCACAATTTCTGTAAATACCGTTCCCTTTTTACTTCCCCCACGTCTACCAGCTAATCCTAGCACATAAACTCCCAGATGTGGAGATCACCTTCCTAGCATGAAGACGATGTATCTTTTTGCTTCATATTGCTTTTAGTATCTTTATCGAAATTTCAAGAGATAGGAGGGAAATGACTGGCGAAAATGACAGAGACCTGGGGACTTTCCTAATTTCCTAGAAATGTTTATAGGACTAGCAAAATAATATCAAATGAGAAAGGGAAAGTCGTTAACGTTTCCTATGCGGCCTATTATCCTTTTCCAGTCAGGACTGAGACGTTTGATTTTTGACTCGCAGTCTCATTTTCTAGTGGACAGGAAACCACAGTCCATGACTCTTCTGTTTTTTAAGTCTTCCTGCAAAAGCTTTTTGTTGGCCGGACTAAGCAGCCGGGGAGTTTTCACTGCTGTACAAGTATGACTGCACAAAATACACAAACCATTCTTTCAGGCAAATGAAACCGAAAAATACATTTCGTCTAGCACCAGTTCATTTTGCTTGTTTTATGACAAGTACTATTTTTTAAAGTCATATCTATATATTATTTCTCAGAATAAACTTGGACAGTTCTCCATCTGCAAGTTTAACAACTGGCAGGTTTATGTACCCTTAAAGGAAAATCTCCAGCACCTTTATTGTTCAGATTTTAGTAAGATGGGGGGGGGGGGGGGGCAATTTTTAGACTGTCTACGTTGACACAAAGGGGCCCTTTTACAAAAGGGCGCTAGAGTGTTGCACTGAACTTGCCAACAGCGCTGAAACTATGGCATGTTTGTGCAACACCACTGTTAACCGTTGGGGGTGTGGAAAGCATTTCCCCAGCAGTTAACACAGCACAGCATATTAATGCCGGTGCCCTTAACATCACTGCCTACTGCGGTGCGTTAGGTGATCCTGCATTAATGCAGTTAGCGTGTGGCGGAGAGCTCTCACCGATGGCAAAAATAAAAGCTATTGAAAAGAGCGGGCTTTTCAAGCCTTCATCGGCTTGTACGCCCCTGCTGGTTCCGCCCCCTCTGACACAAAAAGCATCATCAGAGGGGGCGGGACCTATCTGGGTCTTACAAGCATGCTTTTCACATGGGGGGGGGGGAGGGCATGGGCAGAACCAGCAGGGGTTTACAAGCTGATGAAGGCTTGAAAACCCCGTGTTTTTCAATAGCTTTTTTTTTTTTGGCATCGGTGAGAGCTCCCCACCACTGCCCCAGTAAAAATCCACACTTTTGGTTTACTGCCAGCAGGAAGCGAGGTGGAGGTACATGCGGCGAGAGGCCAAATGTTGGACAACAGGGGAGGGGGAGGCAGGAGGACAAATGCTGGAAAACAGGAGGAGGGGGCAGGAAGACAAATGCTGGACAACGGGGGAGGGAAGGAGGACAAATGCTAGACAACAGGGGGGGGCAGAAAGACAAATGCAGGACAACAGGGGAGGGGGGAAGCAAGAAGACAAATGCTGGACCAGGGCCAATCCTACCTTGTAAGCTGGATAAGCGTAGCAGGGAGGCACCGAGTCAGGAGAGTACCATCGCTAGCCGCCCACCCCCCATTCAGGGTGGCCTGCAGAGTGCTGGTGGCTTAGTGGAGAGCCTGCCTGCAGGACACGCTGCTCCCATGGGCAGAAGACTGTGACAAGCCACAATTTCTACTCAACAGCCGTTAGGAGCAGCGTGTCCCGTGGGCAGGGGCTGTACAAGGCCAATTGTACCCTGCCTCTCTGGGCTGGGATCACTGTTTGCACAGCCCCTGTCCATGGGACATTCTGCTCCATGGACAGGCTCTGCCCCTTGTACATACAAGAGGTGGACATGAAGGGGCATTGGGAGGTGCATGTGGATGGACACAGTGAGTCAGATGGGAGATACTGGGTGCAGGGGGGGGGAGGAATAAGGAGGCAGCAAGGATAAGATTGAGATCGGGGGCTAGAGAGATAAAGGAAGATACTGGACATGGAAAGGGGCAAAGGGACAAGTAAGGAGAGGAGATGGAGTGGTGATGTTGGCCAGGGGGTTATAGGGAGACGATGGGAAAATGCTTTGGGAGAGGCGGACAGAGGGGAGATGCTGGACACGGGACAATAAGGGGAGAAGGAGACGCAGGACATGGGAGTGAGAAAGGGGAGAAGATGGACCAAGGGTAAATAGGTTGAGAAAGAGATGGAGAGATGATGGACATGTGAGAATAGAGAGGGGATGGTATGGTATGGAAATGGGGTAGATGCTGGTTGCAGAGGGGATAGAAAGGGAGAGGGCAGACATGGAGGTCCTGGATGGAGGGAAAGAGAGAGCCAGACACTGGATGATGGGGGGAGAGATGTTAGACATGGAGGGGGAGAGAGAGTGAGCAAAAGACTGGGGAATAATGGACCAGGGAAGTAGAGCTGGGGAATGGAAGGACTGGGGTGAAGTTTGAAAAGCGCTAGGTAGATGGCGAAAAAAGAGGGAGATTAAGAACTGGATAGTAAAGAGTAGTGAAATCTGGGTGGAGAGAGATAGAGGAATAAATGCAAGAAAACTGAAAGGAAAAAAATCAATATCAAAGATGGAAGAAAGTGAAGAAAATAAAGGAGAAACAAAAAATGGCAGATTGACTAGAGACTGTAGAAAGAAAGTTAAGAGAAGACAGAGGAAAACAGAAGCCTCAGATCGGGACCAGCATGACCAGAGAATAAAATGGCCAGACTACAAAAGGTAGAGAAAATAATTTTATTTTCAATTTAGTGATTGGACTTTTATTTATTTAACAAATGTTTGTTTTGCACAATCTTTATGTTTTACACAGTGTGGGGAACTGCATCTCTTATTTCTCTGAAGTTGGACCGCATGCGGAGTCTGGCTTCTTGGGATTTCAGTTTAATTTTTGTCTACATATTTTTATTTTTACTTTAGGTTGTGGACACTTCTTCTGTACTTGGTGAGAGTCTATGTTCTGAGTGTGTGACCGAGGCCAGGCGTTCTGATAACACAGAGTTTGTATGTGGGATCTGTATTGTAGTAATTTGACTTGCTCAGCTTTTCAAATAGGTGTATGGATGTTCTAGGGCCCGCTGCAGTGTTTATAGTGCTGCTTTATTCTGGGTAGGCCCCTTGTATGAGTTTTGGAAGTTTATGCTGGTATGGTAGGATAGATTTGGTCTTGTAGATCTTTGGTGATTTTTTTAGGGTTTTATATTAGTTCGCAGTATGCCTGGTACTGAAGAATATTTGTTGTTAGTGAGGTGACAAGATGGGGAATGAGAATGGGATGAGGGTGAAGGGAGATAGATTCAGGAGTGATATGCGGAAATATTTCTTTACGGAAAGAGTAGTGGATCCGTGGAATAGTCTCCCAGTGGAGGTGGTAGAGATGAGGACAGTATCTGAATTCAAAAAAGCATGGGACCAACACAGAGGATCTCTAAAGGTAAAAAGTGGACTGTTGTAGTTGTTGTTATGGAAGGACAGACTAGATAGGCCATGTGGTCTTTTTCTGTCGTCATGTTTCTAAGAATCAGATTTTTTTTAATATATTGAGTTTTGTGGGTGAATGTCCTACTTCTGCTCTGCACCCAGTCGAGGGAGAGGTTTCTGCGGATTCAAAATATATATTCAAAAAGAAAAAGTGAAAACCATAATGCAGTTTATAACAGAATAAAACGAGTTATAATTTGGTGTTTTAAACTGCCCTGTGGTTCTCACTTTTTCTTTTAGTTCCTTGGTGTGCGAGCATCTTGCATTTCCTTTGTTTTTTATGGAATATATATTTACATTAACACCATGCTGGTCCAGTGCACAGTTTCAGGAGTTTTGTTGGGGTTGGCAAGCCCCTCTTTGTGTTTATGTTGGAGTGGGAGGTGTTGTGTTGGGGTCACAAAGTCTCTCTTGTTTTTCAGAGGGTGGGAAGTGCTGTGTTGGGACCACTGAACCTCTCTTGTTTTTCAGAGGGTGGGAAGTGCTGTGTTGGGGTGCCAAATTGCTGTTGTTTTTCTGAAAATGGGAGATGCAGCATGGGTGCTGTTGAGCCCATCTTGTTTGGCATATTTAGCAGCATGTTTCCTAGGCTCTGCACTGGTAACATATGAACATAGGAAAAAAAGAAATGCCATACTGGGTCAGACTAAGGTCCATCAAGCATAGTATCCTGTTTCCAACAGTGGCCAATCCAGGTCACAAGTACCTGGCAGGTTTCCAAAAAGGCATACAAGTTCCACAATGCTTGTCCTCGGGCAAGCAGTAGATTTCCCATGTCCTCTTTAATAATAATTTATGGACCTTTCCTCCAGGAACTTGTCCAAACCTCTTTTAAACCCAGCTACACTAACAGCTTTTACTACATCCTCTGGTGGCTCAGTGGTTGGGACAGGTTACTTGGGGTTCAATTCCCACATAGGGACAAGTAAACTCAGGCCAGAGGGACTGGGGTCTCTAGTCCCATGGCAACTCCTTGTGACCTTGGGCAAGCCACTTAACCCTCCATTACCTCAGGTATGCTTAGATTATGAGCCCTTTGTGGATGAGGGAATAAAAAGTTAAGAGAAGACAGAGGAAAACAGATTGGGACCAGCATGACCAGACAATAAAATGGCCAGACTACAAAAGGTAGAAAAAATAATTTTATTTTCAATTTAGTGACTGGACTTTTATTTTTTTAACAAATGTTTGCTTTGCACTATCGTATTAGTTGCCTTCCTGCTACTTGCGCTGAGCCATTATATTAGTTTCTGCCGACAATGCAGATGCCTGTGTGTGAGAATTCTTTTTCTCGCCTCACTCTGCATTAAAATACAATTTTGAGAAAGAAACACTGTAAACCAAATAGTAATGGGTAAAAGCATTTTTGACTAAATATGTCTGTTTGAAGATCTATCTCTGTTCTACATATGTGTGACTGAGGCTACATTTTTTGATAGCATGGAGTTTCTATGTAGGGAGCTGTAGTAATCTGGCTTGTTTAATTTTCTGAATAGGAATATGGATGTTCTAGGGCCCACTGCAGTATTTATGGTGCTGCCCATTTCTGGGTATACTCCATGTTGTATGAATTTTGGAACTTGGTGCTGTTATGGAATAGTAGATTTGCTCTATGGATCCTGTACTCTGGGTTCTTGGTGAGGTCAACTGTAGGTTGTTGATGGGGGGGGGGGGGCGGTACTGGAATATGTATTGTTTTTGAGATTTGCAGT